>CM076572.1:316670978-317870978 GCA_034641835.2 Pinus albicaulis | reverse complement strand
GCTCTTCCACTATATGTCTCCAATAAGCTTCTAGCTCGGGAATTTGCTTACCAAACTATTGGGAATGGCCTAACCAAAGCCCTAAAATATGCTAAGAAATAAATATGGCCATATTTTCATATTCAGTATGGATTTTATGCCCTAGACAACTTCAAGCATGTTGTGCTTGAAATTGACCAAATCCAATGCTTGAATTTCCCGACTATCCCAAGTATATAGTTTGATCCAAATGATAAAACAAAGAATTTTATTGCATGGGTCAAGATAAAGAAATTCATACATGAACCAAAAATGGGTCAATATAAAGCAATTCATACATGAACCAAATGTATTTGATGATTTATTTGAATCATCCCAGACTTATTCACGGGTGGAAATGTTAGCAATCACCTGATTGGCTCTAGAAGAATTAAACGGGTTTAGCCATTATATAAATAAAAGGATAGAGAACCTGCCTTTGGATTTGTTGAGGATTCCTCAAAAAAATACTCGGCGTGATAATCCCTTGACGACTTTGTCAAAAGAAAGCGATACGCCACAGGTAAAGGAAAAATCCTCATCATCAATTGATAAGGCCCAAGAATTACAACTGGCAGTGAGCTATATGAAATTTGGAATCAGTTTGATCAGGCCATTTAAAATACATGATCTTGGCAGTTAAAAACTCTATTTCATAAAGGAATTTCTCATACTCTTGAAACCACTGGGAAGACCTCGCTCACTTCTAGGGCTTCCGACAAAGCAGCCAATACTGATGATTTGGAAATCATATCGACATTCCCAACTTTTGAAGTTGTTCTAAAAATTGAAGAGATACCCCCTATGGATGTGTTTTATACTCCCAAGCATAGGGCTGTCATGAGCATACAAATAAAAAGGAGAATGGTAGAGTAGACACAATATTTAGTCCCTGGAAATGTATCTCTTGATGTTGTTTGTAAATATCCCCAAACAAATCCCTATGAAGACTTCACAAGGCTATCTCAGTTTGAAGGATCATATGCCACGAATACAATAGATAAAGCCTTAGAGGTACAATAATTGATTAAAGAGAAGGATGACAGAATCCTACAGTTGGAACATGAACTGCAAAATGAGAAATAAAGCATTGAACAATAATGGTAGTCCTAGCTAGCAGAGTTTCAAAAAAACTTTAATGACATGAAGCTTCAATACGAAGCTGACATGAACAACAAAGATGCATAGATCAAGGAACTTCAATAAAAAATAGATAAATTGAAATTTAATCCACAAACAAATGAGTTCAGGAAGGAAGAAGGGGATATTAACACTCTCCTTGTGCAACAACAAGTAATATTTTTCCAAAAGTTGGTAGTGATCAATGATTTATGACTATCAAGTGATTCACTTGTGAATCAATTGTCTGATCTGTGAACATACTATGATGATATCGAAGAAAAGGTTTCTCATTACATCTCTTGGCAAGACAACGCTAAAGGGAGATCAACTGATCTCCCAGTAATCGAAGAATCCCAAAAGGAAATTGTTTCCGAAGAATGGGACATCAGGCTCAACCAGGAAGAGATGGATATTTTTAGTGCCAGGAATATTTCAAACAACCTCACTGAATCTATCCATGAGAACCTTCTTCATACAAATTTGATCCAAGAATGTCCTGAATTTCCTTTACCCGATGTCAAAGTACTAACGAAATCATGACAATATTTATCTAAGAAGAAAACTGAGAATATAAAAAAGTTGTCTAAAATTAACCTTTAAAGTCATTGGAAATACTTGGTTAAGACCTACAGCCAATGGATTATGTTGGGATGTATTGATAGTACCACCATGCACCTTCTTCCAACGCTTACTAATGCATTTTTTATGGGGCAAATGAAAATCAAGCCTACTCATCCCCCCGAGTTGAAGTCAATAATATATATGGTTGAACTGTGATAAGAAATGGGAGAACAATCATCCTCTCATTCTTGAGAATCTTGTTACAAAAAATCCTATTATTGTCCTTTAGTTTTATTTTAAGGTAGGTTTATTTAAAACACCTCAATATTTTATGTATTTACTATTATTGTAGTTCAAGTTTCAACTATAAAATCCCATTTATGTCAATGAACAAAGGATTCTGAATTTTTTCAAACAGAGCTTTAAAAGTTTGCACTATTGTAACTCTTGAGTAATCTGAATAGAAAAGTTGAACCGAAGTTGTTTTCTCATGAGCAGAGTATTAATATATTGGGTACTACTATCTCTATATTGTTGCTATGTTTCAATGAGATAAATAGTCATTTTGAATTGTTTTCCATTATATCTGTGCTTTATATACCGTCAAGCATTTTTTCACTATTGATGTGTGAGATTGTAATCTTTCAAGATATATGAGAAACAACTAGATCTTTTATGTTATGTGTTTTAATAAACTAATTTAATTAAATTATTTATCCTTATATGTTTTCACTTCATTAGTATTTGATAGTCTATATTGTCTTATATGATATTAAATTCATTTAAAATCACATATAAAAACAAAGCTCGTCCCGAGACTTATGTGTGTGTGTGTGTATTCAGTTTTAGTTACATTATCCTCATTCATATCATTACTTTAATAATCCATATCCATTTATTTATATTTTTTAAGGGAAATTGGTCCCATTATCCCATGTCGGAGCCACCACTCCAAAAAAAAAAGGGAGTTGCTTTAAGTTCCTGACCGGGTGGTTTTCCTTGATGTTGAGGCAGAGATTTCCGAGCCTTCAATATTTTTGGCGCTAGAAGGAGGTTCAATATACTATGAATGGAATCAAGGTTTAATCCCAAATCAAAAGGCCATCAAAAGAGTCAATCCTCCTCAAAATCTCCTCCAACTTCAAGATCCCATTAAAAATCTCCCACTCCTAGATCTCAAGTTGTTGAAACAACCACAAAATATCCTAGCACACTTCCTAAGTTAGTTGGTCAAATTTCCACTCCATCACCTCAAGATTCACCTGAAGTTCAAACCTTGACTCAAGCATAATGGAATTCTATTTCAGGAGAAATACTTATTCAGTATGAAATATATCAAGGAATCGTATCATCATCTTTAGGAGTTTCTCGTGTATTGACCCGATCTCGGGTAGCTGAGATGCTTCTCTTCTACCACATTTCCTACCACTTCTATTATTGGCAACTGCACCTCTTTGCTTTAATGAATGTCTGTGTCTCCTTTGTGTTGTATTTTGCATATTACAGCATACTGTATTTCTCTCTGTGTGTGTGTGTGTGTTCTCTGTGTAGTGTCATGTGTGTGTCTCAGTGATGATGTTTTTTTTTGCTTTTCTACATAAACATCTAGAGATATGGTTACCAAAGCATAATCCCGATGATGGACTACCTATTGAGGAAAACCTTAATAATTTCATGTTAGCCATCAGCCTTAATGGAGTTGTAGAAGAAGATGGTGTAGTTAGACTTTTACCTTATAATTTCGAAGAATCTGTAGGATCGCGATATTTTTCATTAACAACAGGATCAATAAATGGTTGGGATACATTCAAACAAAAAATTTGGACTAAAATTGGAGATGATTGCACACAAATTTCCTTAATCAATGATTTGTCTAACCTCAAAGTTAATCCAAATTAAAATATCAAATATTTCAACTCCATGTTTAATAAATTGTTAAACAAAATCCATGAGAGTTCCCAACTTGGTGATGATGTACAAATCGAATGGTATATTTTTTCTCTTCCTTCGAATATTGCAATATTCGTTGATAGTGCTAACAAGATAGATTTACTTGATAATATGAAATAAGCTCTATCCATCAAGAAGAGAATTCTTTCTTTGGAAAATAAAAAATGTGTTTGAATAAAGAAAAAATAATAAGGTCACCTTCAAAGATGAATCTAAAAATAAAGCTCCTAAATATCCTTTCGATTTGGAAGGATTACAGAAGGTCTTCAAAACAATGTCAACTGAGATGGTTGAAATTAAGAATCAGGTAGCCGAATCTTCAAAAAAGTATTTCAGGCCTTTTGAGAAAGCCCAGTCTTCTCAATCTCAGCCTCCTAACATCATATCTAACGCTGAATCAGATCAAGACAAAGATGAGGAAGAATAATCCTTACTTGTCGAAGAATCACAGGAAGAAGAATTAGTTGAAGTTCATGGATTATGGGACTTTTTACTCGCTACTTCAGAAAAGAAGAAGAATAGAAAGCCCTACCAGTAAGCACAAGAAGTAAAGGACCTATGGATCCTTCATAATTAAATAAAAAACAAAAGTCTTCTACTCCTTCTGTTAAGGATTAAAGTGCAGTTAAGAAGTCTCCTCCTATATGTTATGATTCAGTTCCATCTTATTCAAATTCTCCCTCTACATCTAAAACTCTATTTGTCTCTGACACCATAGAATACAACATATTAGAGGATATGAAGAAGGTCAAAACCAATATTTCCTTATATGAATTTAGCAAATTAAAGTAGCAACATAAATTCCTTCTTAAAGAATTAAATGCAGTTCATGTATCTCCTTTGCCCACTGATGTCACTTTTAAAGCTTTTAAAGGAAATGCTAAGCCTCTGAATGATTCTTCAAAAAAATTCAACTCTTCCGATGCCATTTTGATTGGAGATATGTCAAATGATCATACTCCTCCTTTTCTATTGACCTTTTAAATCTTTAATGAAAACTTTCACAATTGCTTAATAGACTATGGAGCATCATCCAATATAATTCCCTATTCAGTCTATCTTAAACTAAATAATTCACCCCAAAAATTTGTTGTCTGTATTATTCAGTTAGATATAACAAAGGTCAAAGTGCTGGGAGAAATGAATTATGTATTAATAAAACTATACTCCAATTCAAAAGTATGTCAAATCATTGATATATTAGTGGTCGATATTCCTGAATTTTATAGTCTGATCCTAAGTAGAGATTGGTCAGAGAAATTATATGGTTATTTTTCTATAGATTGGTCACATATGTGGCTTCCTTATAATGGTAAGCCTATTCATATTCAGACGGATAGAGAAAAACACATGAAATTAGCAGTGACTGATCTAGACGAAGAAAATGAACGAGTAGTTTTTACAAACAATATTCTTGGGAACTATTTTTTGAATCTTTCTTTGGCAATTTCATGGCATAAGAATCTCCTTTCTCAGTTGATTCTATCATTTCTAAAGTTGAAAAAAATTCACAAACATGCTTGTCTAAGTGTATAAATATTGTAGACACACCCATAATTAAGAATGCGTCTTTATTTTGGACTCTTTATTTTGATGGTTCTAAATCTAATGATGGAGCAGGAGCTTGATGCATTTTAATAAGCCCCGATGGAGAAAAAACCATGATAGCATGTAGTTTGGAATTTGAATGTACTAATAACATTGCAGAATATGAAGCATTAGTACATGGATTTCATAAATCTATAAGTATAAATTTAAAATACCTAGAAGTATTTGGTGACTCTGAAATTGTAATAAAACAGGTAAGAAACAACATTCATTGTGTTTCTAGTCACCTAAAGCATTATGAATACCTTGTTCATGCTCTTACCTCACATTTCATATCATTTCACATTTCTTTGATTCCAAGACTTCAAAATGCTAGCGTTGACCTTTTAGTTAATGTTGCATCTAAGCTCATCCCACCTGAGGATTTTAGTCCTGGTATATTTTCTATTGAGTTGATTTTTCGCCCCTCTATTCCTAACAACATCACTAATTGGTGTGTGTTCAATGATGGTGGAGATATCTTGAGTTTTATTACATATGAAGGGTCTTATTCTGACCAAATCATAGATGAAGACGAACACGACAAAAAAATGAGGAAAATTATTTACCCAAGCCTGTAGTCAAACCTGAGGACTTGTATGACTTAAAAGATAGGTTTAAAATAGTTACCAACTACAAACTTCGGAGTTCAAACTTTAGATTTGAGTTGGTAAAACTTGGGTCTAATATCAAACCTCATAATATCAATTCAGGCCTTAGACTCTCACCATATTAGAGATCTTCCTTTATCCATCTGTGGAAAAGATATAAGAATGTATTCTCTTGGAACTGTGATGACCTGAAAACTTATGACACTTCCATCATTAAACATACTTTTCCAATGCTACCATATGTAAATCACATTCGGAAAAAGCTTGGGAAAATTCATCTGAATCTGGAAAATCAGATTAAAAACTAAGTTAAACAATCTCCTTAAGGCTAAAATCATTTTTCCAGTCAGACATTCTAAATGGGTTTCAAATCTTGTACTTGTTAGGAAAAATAATGGTGATATTTGTATTTGTATTGACTTTATAAATTTTAATAAGGCATGTGAGAAAGACAATTTTCCACTCCGATCAATGGAGCAAATCTTATAGTCTGTAGTTGGTTCTAAACTTATGTATTTTCTAGATGGCTTCTCAGGATATAATCAAATTCTTGTACATCTAGAAGACAGATTAAAAACTAAATTCAGAACTAAATGGGGGACGTATGCATATCAAAAAATGCCTTTTGGACTAATAAATGTAGGGGCAACCTTCCAAAGTGCTATGGACATCACCTTCAGAGGCTTGATCAACAAAACTGTTGTTGTATACTTGGATGATATCACAATATATTCCAGTAAAAGGAACAATCATTTTCATGATTTGAAATAGATATTTGAAAGATGAAAAAGGTATGGAATCTCCTTAAATCCCAAGAAGTCATTTTTTCCCTCAGTGAAGGAAAACTTCTAGGATTTATTATGTCCAAAGAAGGAATTTGCATAGATCCGAAAAGAAATAAGGCAATTTATGAAAGTCCTTTACCTCATAATAAGAAATCAATGCAATCCTTCCTTGGGCAAATCAATTTTTTTCAAAAGGTTTGTCCCAAATTTTTCTCAAATTGTCTTATCCTTACAAGCCATGCTTAAGAAAAAATCAGTTTTCAAATGGGGACATAATGAAAGGGAATCATTTGAATCAATCAAGCAAGCTATTATTGATGCTCCCTCTTTGATAACTCCTAATTTTTCTGATCAGTTTATTTTATATATTTTTTCTTCTGAACTTTCATATAGAGCAGTATTAGCACAACCCAATGAACAAAAGGTTGAGGCTCCTATTTCCTTCTTCAACTAAAATTTTTCAGGGAGATGAATTGAACTATTCAAAAGTAGAGAAGCAAGCCTTTACAATTTTCAAGTCTATCAAGCATTTTATACCTTTTTCTTTTGAAAATTCACACCAAATTATTTGTCCCTTTCCCAACAATGAGACAATTACTTGTCCAAAGGAGTTAGGAGAGAAAAGAGCTAATTGGGTCACTACTTTGCAAGAATATGACATTGAAATAAAACCCGCTAAAATTGTTATAGGTCAAGGTTTCTGAAGGTTGATCACTGGAGATTTTGATAAATCAGTTGATGAAGACTCAGGTAACAATGTACAAATCACAGAGGTATATCTTACTAATAATGAATCTTAGTATGTTGATCTTATCTTTTATTTAAAGAATGGTTATGCTCCATCTGAAATACAAGAGAAAAATATCTTTAAGACTGAAATCTAATCAATATGAACTCATCAATGATGTGTTATTTTAGAAAAATTATGATTCTGTTTTCTTAAGATGTTTGGAAAAACCTGAAGCACAAAATGTGTTGCGGGAATTAAATTACGGACCAGATGGTGGAAACTTTAGTGGATACACCACTACTCATAATTTTTTTCATGTTGGTTACTATTGGCTAGCTTTATTCAAGGACACTCATGCCTATGTAAGGAAGTGTAAAGTTTTTAAGATTGGTTCATGGAGACGGAGGAAACTGGCCTTGCCACTTCAACTAGTCAATAGTGAGCAACCTTTTCAGAAACGGGGATTGAATATAATACGTGAGATCATTCCTCACTCTTCCAAACAACATAAATTCATCCTAACTACTATAGACTACTTCACAAAGTGGGTGGAAGAAATACCACTATATGTGGCCAATTCTAAAAATATCATTGAATTCATTGATCAATTCATCATTACCAAGTTTGGTCTACCCCATACACTTATTTTTGATAACACATATTACTTTTTGGGAAAAAATATAACTAAATTTTCTCTAAAAATAGGATTTAAACTTAAGCATTCAGCAAACTACTACCCTCAAGGAAATGGTTTAGCAGAATCAACTAATAAAAACCTCATTAGGATCATCAAACGAACTGTTGATTAGAATCAAAATAGTTGGCACAAATATCTAATGTTTGCTTTATGGCCTGATAAAATTACTCATAAGGCATCTATATGCACTTCTCCTTTTCACTTGGTATATGGGAAAGATGCCATCCTTCCTCCTAATCTAGCCCTTCCCTCATTATTCCTAGTGCAATTAATTGAAGAGAAACCATCTTCTTCTTTAAAATTAATAATTTCACAAATACTCAAATTAGAAGAAGAAAGAGACAAAGTCAAACAAGTACATGCTTATCATCAATAGTTGGTCAAGTCTTCCTTTGATGTAGTTTCAGTCAACAATTTTTTTTTTTTCAAATTGGAGATTTAGTCCTGAAATGGGACTGTTGGCTCCCCGTGATTTGCAATATTGGCACGAACAACTCTGCAGGGAACCGCATCAAACCACTTTGGAGTCCAAGGACCTAGCCTTCCAGGACTCAGAGAGGCCTCTCTCTGTTTTGTGATGAAAATGATGTATCTTTATGCTTATGTTTTCTGATTTTAGGCTAGTTATGAAGTTTGGGGTTGTTTGTTTTGTTTTTATTGATTGTTTCGGTTGAATAGATAGATCATGAGAAGAATTAATCCATTGGGCTATGGAGTCATAAAAGGTTTTAATTGTACATCAACTCTAAAATGGTTTTCATAGGGAAATCTAACTATATCAAGTGGATCTTTTAGATTAGATGAAATATGAAATGACAACAAGTTGTGAATTCAGTAAAACTAAAGGGCCATTAAGAATCCTTTAACTATACTTTAACAAGAAAAGCCTTTGAGATAACTGTTTAAGAGGAACTAAAGAGCAGGACACCGCTGAATTCTTTAATAAATATTTATTAAGAAAACCTTTCAGACAACAATCCAACAATCCTAGAGAGCAGGACACCCTTGAATTCTTTAGCTATTACGTCAAAAAAATAAAACATTTAAGATAAAAGACAGTGAAATTAAAGAGTAGGACACCCCTGAATTCTTTAATCAAACTTCAAAGAAGACCTTTAAAGTAACAGTTTAAGGAAAACCAAAGAGCATGGCAGACAATAAATTCTTTGGCTAAACTATACTAAGTAAACTTCAAGACAACGAGCTAGGTGGAACTAAAGAGCAGGGACCCCTGAATTCTTTAATCAGACCTTGCACAAGAAAACATTAAGATAAAATAAGAAGACAAAATTAAGGTGCCAAGACAACATATCTCAATCTAAATTTTATGTTATTTTATCAGAGAAATGATGGACAATATGGAAAACATACGAGAAAATTTGACAAAGAAGGATAACATCACCATTAACATAACTCAAGAATCATGTGAACGTGCTTGTATTACTGATGTCCAAAACAGTTACAATACTCCAGTGCAACAATCTTTGCAGCTCAAAGTCTGATCAAAATCCATCCTAGCAGCTCATCAACCAACCAAAAATAAAAATGAATAACACATGCAGTATTTAACTGTAGATGAGGAGGTGATCCAATTCTAGGGTTTCAGGCTATAGTTATTACAGAGTAAATGTAGTCTTGACCTTTGAGACCATGCAAGGCCCAAGGCAAAATATCACTGACTAACTTGCTGTAATAATAACTTTTAACTTAACTGCTAAGCTAACTTTAGGATATTTTTGACTTTTTGGCCTTTCATTAACTTTTACAATAACTGTTGCGCTGCTTAAAAATATATTTGAATGCTTTAATAACTGTAGCTTCTTTTATTAAATAAAATGAAGTTGTAGGTGGCAAATGTGATTTGGAAGAAGTAAATGCTGAGTAGCCTTGTCATTCAGATCTGCCTTTAAGCTCTGATTAGTCTTTTAAGCCTTGATTTGTCCTTTAATCCCAAATCTACCTTTGCTGTCTTTCTTTATTTTATCTCACTGTTTGATCTACCTTCTTATCTCTGTAATTTCTTCCTTAACCATCTCTTATCCACTTTTTGTCTTTAACTCTGTCTTTTAATCTTGCTTTTGCCTTTAAAATTTGATTAAACCTTCAATTCCTTTTTTCTTTCACTATCACGGTGAACTCTTTGACTATGACTGTCCCTTTAACTGCGTTTTCATCTTCACCTGCGCTGCTACTGTAAAAATCTTTTATTTCTTTACACTGTGCTACGAAGAACTCTTGTTGCCCCTATAGTAATCATACAATCATTAATGGCCATGATCCATCGATGTTTATGATTTAATATTGCGCTCCTGGTCCTTTAAATGAATAAGGCATTCTAGATCATCACCCAGAGAGCTTATTTTGAACGTTTTTTGGACTTAGAAAAGCAAATTATGTGTTTTCTACATCGATTTCCTGCACAATAAAAAAAATAAAAATTAATTGAAAACTTCGTTGTGGACAGAGTCCAGTCAACGACAAATTTTGGGTTTATGCGTTTGGTTATGTCCTATCGGGTCTTCGGAAGAGCTGCAGAAGTTTATATGGAGGCTTGGAGCTTATCGCAGAGACACAGGGGTTATCGCGAAAGGTCATGGCTTTGATACATTCAAACAAGTCAGCGGTTTCAGATTTATGGCATGGGAGTGATGGGCAGTTTATCGCACAGGATGTAAGCGGTAAGCAGTATCGGGCGGAGGGAATGCGATAACACGGAGGGAGCGACACGTGGCGGATGGGATGGTTCAAAAACTTCCCATAGCACAAGGTCCCAAACTTTTAACCTTCACGCGTTTGGATTTGCGAAAATGATTGTGGGCCATTGGATCAGGAGGCGTTGATCCAACGATGGTCGGGGTTTTGATGAAACGACGGGATATGATGTGGGGCCTGGATTTTTAATGAGGTGGCAGGTTTGAATACAACGTGGGGTCATGGTATATAACAAAGCGGAGGGTTTATTACATATGCGGGTTTTTTGAAATGCGGGGCCCAGGGTAAGGTTTTTAAGCAGAAGCGCCTAATAAATGTTGGGGCTAGGGTTATATGAGGACGGGGGTTTAATATATGCGAGGCTTTTGTAATGTGGGGCTCGAAGTAGGTTAAGGCGGGGGCTTAAAGCATATAAGGGGTTAGGTATTTAAAATAAAACAAGGTTTTATTTAAATAGTGGGGCCGGAATCATATAAATAAATAAAATTTAGTTTTTAAAACAATGTAAAAAAGGGTTTTTTACATTGTTTTGATAAAGGAAGGGAGATGAAAGGAGGGGGAGGGTTAAAATGGGTTTTTTAGCAATGGGAGTGGGGTTTTAGGTAGGAAAAAGGGTTTTAAAGAGGGATTAAGGTCATATAAGGTTTATCAGAATTATGAGGGTATTTGAAAGAGGAAAAATGAGAAATAGTGGATAGGTTAAATGAAAGAAATGAAGGCAGTGAGATTTATGAAAATAAATGCTAGTCAGGGAATGTTATTTTCAACAGATTGTAGAAAATCCATATTCATCTAGTGATATTGTAGAATACAGGAGGATAACAGTGACTCCAACTGGGGAGGGTAGCTCCTTTAGAAGGTGTCAAGAACCTTAGATCTCATATCTTTGGATTTTGTAGATCAGTGCCTTGTGTACTTGGCCGATTTTCCATTTTGTAATGCTGGTCTGTTGCAACTTTTGTGACTGTGATCCTTAAACATTTAAAACCATGCTTCCTGCAAATCAAATTCTGCCTACCCATCATCTATTCTAGCGTTTTCTCTTCATTCTTTGGGTGCATTTAGACTTGCAAACCCTTGACATCATTTTTCTTTTGAAAGAAAAAAACTATCTATTTCTACCCTTATATCTTCCAAAGGCTCTGATTAGACTGATGAGCTCTTTTATTCTCTACCTAACTACTTATCTGTCAATATTAAACAGTTTGACAGATTTTTATTCACTACCTATCAACATGAAATTTAAAGCATGACTGAATCAAGATTAAGCAGTTTGATTGTCATGAATTGTGGAATTTTGGACAAGTTGCACACAATATTATTTTGCAAAAAGAAAAAACTAACTAAGGGCTTTGGTTTTAAATCTTTCATTTATCATTCATCTGTTGCTTTTCTTTTTGGTTCAGATTTAGACTTTGGAGCCAATGTCTTTTTCCATATAATAACTGATAAGCCAAGTTTAAAAAGTTTGGAAAATCTTCATTTTCTAACTTATTAGCAAAAATTCAAAATTTGTTTAATAATGATTAGGCTGTATGACTGAACAAGACTTCCTTTTCAAAAGTAGTGGCATTTGGACTTACACACTTTCAGAAATATCCTTTTTTGGTATGGGGCTTACCTTCTTCCTTTATCTGCCCTCTTTTCTTCTTTTTCTTTCTTTTTGTATCAATTTTTCTGAGATTTTATTTAAGCAATGTTATATACAATGAAGGGAACTTTAAACTGAACTCCTTAGCTGAAATAATGCTTGAGCATCCTGTCATTGATAGGACCTCCAAATAATTCTTTTCCATCCGTTTCTTGTAAGAAAAATGCATTATTTCCTCTTGCAAAATGGATGATGTATGGACCTTTCCATAGATTGTCAAATTTTCCATGCTTGCCTTTGTCCTCTCTTCTGGAATCCCATTTTAGCACTTTGTCTCCAATGCTGAAATCATTTTCTTTGGTCCTTTTGTCAAAAATATTCTTGATATTTTTTTGTACTAGCTGTGTTCTTGTTATATAGTCCTTCTCTGGTTTGCTGCAGCTGGACAATCTGGTTTATTCTTCTTTGTATGTCATTCTCTTCAGACTTTACTTCTTGAATGAGCTTCATTACTGGCTCCCAAGGTTGTTGGAAAGACTGCATCTATCCCATAGACTAGATGATAGGTAGACATATCAGTTGATTTCTTACTTGTTAGTCTGTCTTCCCATAGTGCATGTACCAACTTGTTATGCCATGATTTCTTGTTTTCCTCCAACAACTTTTTAATAATGTTTACCAAACTCTTGTTTGAGGATTCAGCCAACCCATTACCTTGAGGGTAATAAGTTGTAGAATGACCCAAAGTAATGTTATATCTGTGGAAAAATCTGCCATTTTCTTGGATTTAAAAGAAGCAACATTATCAGTTATGATTTTCCTAAGACATTCAAACCTAGATAAAATGTTGTTTTCAAGGAATGTGATAATTACTGAGTCTATGGCAGTCTTGGAAGGAATGGCTTCTATCCATTTTGTAAGATAGTCATTTATAGTAAGGATCCCTTTATGCTAGGTAGAGGAGGTAGGGTGAATTTCTTCAATAAAATCAAGACCCCATTATTGAAAAGGAGCTTCAACAAAGATAAGTTGTAATGGAAAAGGCAGCAATTTTATTTTACCCTCAAAGATTTGGCATTTATGACAGGAAACTACCGTTTTGTGAATGTATTGGAAGAGGGTAGGCCAATAGTAACCAGTTCTAAGGTTTTATTGACAGTGTTTTTCTAATAGAGGTGAGCTCCACATTCTCCTTCATGAAATTCGTGCATGATCTTATCTTCATCTTCTTTAGGCAAACATTTAAGCAATACACCACTAGAATTTCTCCAATATAAAACTTTATACAAAGTGCATAAATTTACAGCCTTAAGTTTCATGAATCTGGCCCTTGTTTTGGACAAACCAAGAGGAACATTTAGATTAAAAAGCACATATAATATATCAGCATACCAGGATGAGTTTAGAAATGCTTCCTCAAAAGGTGGAGTCGCTGGCTCCTCTTGTTCATCCAATGAGTGAAACATATTTATGTCCAGTGCTTGAAAATTTGTTTCAGCCATGATTTTAGCTAGTCATTTCCCTTTGATTAGCTTGGTGGGCTTGATTTCCAGATCATATTCCAGGATGACAGCAATCCACTTACCTCTTTTTTCATCAAGATCTTGTGTAAATATGTCTTTAACCACTGAATGAGGCACAAATGCAATGATGTGTGAATGCAGAATGTAAACTCTGAAATCCTTTAGTGCTTTGATTAAGGAAAAAGGCTGTTTTTACATGATATTATATTTTAGAGCTGCATCCCTTAATTATTGGCTGAAGAATGCAATGGGCTGCTCTTGTCCCTTTTTATTTCTCTGTAGTAAGACATCAGCAATTGTGTGTCCTGATGCAAAGGAGAAAATGAAGAAATCTTTGGTGAAGTCAGGGCTAATTAGAACAGGTGTTTGGGTAAGAGCTTGCTTCACCAAATTAAAATATTGTTTTGCTTCTATGGTCCATTTGACTCATGTTTCTCTTTTCGGCATGTTAGTGATGTTTCTTACAAGTTCTGCAAGGTTTGGTATGAACATTCTTAAGAAATTTATATTTCCAATGAAAGATTGCAACGCTTTGATGTTCCTTGGGTGACTGATTTGCAATATTCCCTCAATCCTCTTTGGGTCAATCTTAATCCCTTCTTCAGATATGATATGGCCTAAAAGATTCCCTTCTTGAAGACCAAACAAATTTTTCTTCGGATTTAAAGACAAGCCATATTTTCTACACTTTTCAAAGACCTTTCTTAAATGAGCTAGGTGTTCTTCATCAGTTTTTGAATAGACACTGATGTCATCGAGGTATATCAAAATGAAGTAACCTATTTCTTCTGAGAAATAAATATCCATTTCTCTTTGGAAAGTAGCTCCAGCATTCATTAACCCAAAAGTAATTTTAACATACATGAAGGTGCCCCAAGGTGTGGTGAAAGTTGTCTTGTGTTGATCATCTGGATGTACGAGCACCTAATTGTACCCTGAAAATCCATCAAGCAAAGATATTATTTTTGAGCCTACTACCTTTTGCAGTATATGATCTGTCTTTGGTAAAGGATAGTTGTCCTTTAGGGATGCTTTGTTTAAATTTCTGAAGTCTATACATAGCCTAATTTCCTCTGTCTTTTTCCTCACTGATACAAGACTTGAAACCCATTCTGAGTATCTGATTGGGACTATTATTCCAGCATCATACATTTTCTTTATTTCTTTCTCAACCAGTGGCAGATGGACAAGATTTATTCTGCGTAATTTCTGTTTAAAGGGCTTATGGTTTTCTTTGAGAGGGATCTTGTGTTGAATGATATTTGTATCATATGATTTCAATTCTTCATAGCTCCAAGCAAAAACATCACTGAATTTTTTGAACAACTCAATATATTTATGTTTTACATGTGTTGGCATTGTTTTTGATAGTTTTATCATTTTGGGCTCTTGTTTACTGCCTATATTTCACTCTTATACATTTGCTTCAATGGATTCCATCTTTGGCTTCTTAGCAACATCATTAAAATCAAACAGTTCTTCAAGAGGGACAAGTCCTTTTGGAAAGGTATTATCTCTGAACTACAGCACTTCAAAGTCTTCTTTTTCTAGATATTCACTCAGTTATGTCCTATGTGGGTGTTCTTCTTCTAGAAGATTTATATCAACATCATCAGGAGGCTCTTTTTTGTATGTTTGTTCCTCAATAGAGCAACCTTCTTCATGATTTGAGTCTGAATTTTGCATTTCAAAATAATTTCTGGACTGCAAGAAGTCTTCAATCTATTTTTCACCTTCAAAAACTTGCCAATATTTTATATTATCAGGGACTGCTGGTCTTTATTTGACTTGTACTATGTATTGTTTCTTATGATAAGGTTTTTGACAAGTACTGGCTGCAAATTCTAGTCCATTGGCGAGGATGTTTTGATTTCTTGGAATAAAGGCAAGATCATATTGTTAAGCCTCAAAATTGTGCTTCCTTTCATCTTACTTTACCTCATTTTCCTTTGTCCATTGTTATCCTAGACCCAATTGATCAATGAATTTAGTTAAAATTACTTTTAGAATGATTTACATGACTGACTTGCTAAGTTTTGTGATTTTTGCCATTGTAATGCATTTTGACCGGAACTAGCTGCAGAATGCAGACATTCCGTAGCTAACCGGAAATTCTGCAGCTGTCTTCATGTTTGGGTATGTTCCAGGTGGCCTCTCAAGAAAAACCGCATATGGGTATATTCCACGTCATGTCTACATTGTTCGTTTCTCACCATGAAGGAAGAAACGAATTCTGGATATGGTTTTGGTACGTGGGAACACATTTAGGAAGGCAGACTTCTATTAGGACTGTCTCAGTCCAGATGTCCTTTTCCTTTTTACGTTGCCACTTCAAGAGTCCTAATGTGATTTCGATAAGGAAAGACAATGATCCTGGAATTGTTGCAAGTCTTGTTATGTACATTTGTTATATAAACACTTAGGAAACCAAGAGCTAGGCTAGATTTTGTTCTAGATTTTGCTTAGATTCTGTGCTACATTTATGAAGACGCAGATTGCTCTGTTCAAGTTATTTCTCCTTTAATGAAGCAGACAGTGTTGTTGAAAGCGTTGATTTGATTTGGAGTTAGATTTTGTCAGGTGGTAGAGGGCCCCTACCTCTTGCACGGATTTATTTGCGTAATTTAGATAAGTATCCTAGCTGCCTTTACGTTTTTTTTTAAGTTGAATTCGTACTTGTTTTCATTAGTTACTATAGTTATAACTCATTCTAAAAACTCTTCCAAAAGAAGAAGCTCTTCCAAAAGATTATGAAAATGAATGGGAAATGGCTATAGTATTGTAGGATTTAATTGTAATCTCTTTTGTTCACCATCACATTTATACTTATGCTAAATCCTCTTCCACAAGAAGAAACTCTTCCAGGAAATCTTTATAATGTTTTAAGCATGATTGTGATCCTGAACGCTTCATTTGTGTGTTTGCACTAAGTACCATAGATGTCCTTTCTCTTAAACGCTTGTCCAACATATCATAATGATGAGTGGGAGATAGCCATGATATCTTAGTTTTTAATTGCTTTCAGTATTTATGTTTGCATTTGCACTTAATTATACAGTCAGGATTGTTCTAAGAAACTCTTCCAAAATACCAAACATGATGGACAAACAGACTGTATAATTCCATAGAATAATGCATGATAGCACAGTTAGGATACTCTGGAGTTTAATTGCACTTAACTCATGTTCAGTTGTTTTGTTTTAAGTTTGATAATGACTTGTAGTTCAGCATTGTTTTAGATTATTGACATCTTAAGTTCGGTTTTAGCTTCACTCATTGCATTTGCACTCCATATTCAGTTGTCATTCACTACATATTAGATTACTTCAGTTGTTAAACTTAACAAAACAGCCTTCATTATTTACAAACCTCTTCTTGTTCTAAAATCCATAATTGATCCATAACCATATGAACAGAAGACAATATCATTTTAAGGCCTGAAGTACTTCTCAATTTCCTTATCATTTCATAAACAGAGCCCTTCCTCAAAAAGACTACTTTGAAAAGAAATCTATAACTCTTTGATGAGTTTTGTGACATTTTAATTAAGTTGCGGGAATAGAAATTGGAACTAGCCTTAGAGTAAAAGACCTTATGATGGTATCAATGTTTTACTCCAATTATGCTTCAACAAATCTCTAATCAAGGACAAAATGTTGCATCATTATAAGTTAGTTGTCTAACTGTTTAGATAGGAGGATTTACATACTTAATTGACCATGTCTCAAGCTCTCTCTCAAAACACCTTTGATGAAAGCATTTGACAAGTTGATTTTATGTTTTGAATCATTTGTTTAAAAGTCATTATCAAGCTTTGTTTCTGCTTAGTCATAGTTTAGATTTGATTCTGTTTCAGTATTGCATTTGCATTTGTCATTTGTCATCAACCAATTAAGCTTCACTCTGTTTTTAATCATTAGCTCCTTTCCATTAGCTTTCTAGTCATTTTCCTTGTGAACATAAAAATACCAAAAGACCAAAAACATCATAAATCATCACAAAAGACCAAAAACATCATAAAACACTACACACAATGCATTAAGAAACAAACACCTGATGCTATCTTTTGGAGTTCCGCCAAATGGTTACCAACCTTTGGTTGACAATTAAATGAATTCAATTTAGGAGACTAGGTTGAGACCAAACATTTTGGCGCCATTGCCGGGGAAGTGAAAACTAGGTAACCTTTGTTTCTTAGCATCAAAAAGCAATTATATGCGTAGAGAGAGAGATTCAAGGGGAAGATTCATAAGCAACAGAAGCAGAAGTTTGATTCCTAGAACACCACTTGTTTCACCTAGATCCAGAGCTAGTACACCTTCAACTCAAACCCACATTCCATCCTTTATTGATCCTGGACTTCTAGAAGATCTAAGTTCAGATATTCCATTAGAGAAACCTTCCACTTCATCCACTGAACCTGCCATAGAAGAATATTTAAAAACTCCTGTTAGGGACACAAACCTTTCCACTTCCACAGGAGAGTCAACCATGGCAGAAGAAGGAGGAGGAGGAGTTTTTAATGGAGAACACACTATTTGGAGGTAGAGGTAGAGGTAGAGGTAGAGGAGAAGGAGGTAGAGGTGCAGATGGAGGAAGAGGTAGAATAGGAAGCTCTTTTGGGTTTCCTATAATTGATGAAGAAACCAATACAACCATGAAAAATATTTCACCCTCTGTCCTTCCAAACTTCTATGGACTTAAAACTGAAGATCCTGAAACTTTCTTATTCGAATTTGAAGTGCTGTGTAGAACTTATGACTACTTACAAGATGCTCAAAAGCTGAAATTATTTCCTTCAACTTTGAAGGGAGCAGCATTGAAGTGGTTTATGAGTCTAATCAGTAGTTCTATTAGAACATGGGAAGACATGAAACAAGCATTTCTAGAGAGATATTTGGATTATTGTATGCCAGTTAATCATAAGGAAGAAGTGTTCAAGATGTTACAAAAAGAAGATGAAAATTTGGAAGATTTATTGGAGAGATTTAATTACAATATCAAAAGAGAAAAAATGGAAAACCTAGATCAAGACACCTTAAAAGCTCTTTTGTTGAAAACAATTAGGGATGAATGGTTGGATATCCTTAACATGATGGGAAAAGTGGATATATCACAACTCACATTACCTGAAATATCTGAGTTATGTATCAACCTTTCAAGAGGGAAATCTAAAACTGTCAAAGGTCCAAGAGATCCTGCTCTTGCAAGGGCAAGTAAGTCTGCTTCTGGGACATTAAGTAGATCAGAAATAGGTCACATGCTTGATGATTTTAAATCTGACATCTTAAGGAGTCTTAGTGAACAAATAGACACCATCAAGATACAAAATAAGCAAAGGTTGAATCTGATGCCTTGGCAATATTTTGTCCCAAATGTAGAAAGAAACATGCCTTGAGAGAGTGTCCTTTGGATGTAAAAGTTGTAGAAACTTGTGTCATTTGTTCTGAAAAACATGAGACCAAGAATTGTCCTTCTCTTCTAGGTCTCAAAGCTGTCTTTCAGGAGGAAACTCCTACAGATTCCACAGAGTCTCTCAATTTTGTATCTAGAAGGCCTTGGCAGGGACCTCAAACACAAGGATTCCATGATCAAATGTATAATCAACCTCCACCTTGGAATTCTTGACAGCAACCTTGGCCCCAATTTCAAAATCAATCTCAGTCCTGGGCACAAGGAACACAAAGTCCCTATGGAAGATACTCTCCATACTATCAGTATCCACCATCCTATCCACCATACCCACATTTTTATCCTCAAAATCCTCAACAACATTTTCCTCAAAATCTTCAACAAAATCCTCAACAACATCATCAAAACCAACCACATCAAAATCAACCACTTTCATTACCATTCCCTCAAAAATCAAATCAATTGCCTGCTCAACCCATACCAAACCCCAATAATAAGAACCCTCAGAATACATACATGATAGAATGCCAACAATTTCCAACTTATTTAATTACTCCTTTAGACCTTAGTGATGTTCAACTGAGGTCTGGAAGAATACTTGAAAAGAGGAAACCTTCTGTGATCATACAAGAACAAGATAATTATGAGGAAGACTCCCTACGGGTGAATAAAAGTCTTGAGGAAGACACATCCTTTCAAGACCCAAACACTGAAAAACTAAAACAAAAATATCCAATAAATCCAACTCCTGTATTAGAGCAACCATCTACATCTACTTCTATACCTCATTTTTCGGAAAGATTACAAATTGATAGAGGTGTAGAAAAACAAATCATGGTGCCTAATTATGATTTCTTAGATGAGCTGAGAAATGTTTGCATTAAAATTCCATTATTACAAGCCATCAAAGAAATCCCAATTTTAGCCAAAACAATAAAGGAGTTGAGTATGAAGACAACAAGAAAAAGAATAAGAGAAGCAAAGAAAATTCAACTGGTAGGACAAATAGCAGACATTATGATGGGCAAGATTGCTATTCCAAAGTATCTTGACCCAGGAAATCCAGTTGTCAAAATTCACATCAATGGAATTGAAATTCAAAACACACTCATTGACTTAGGAGCAGCAATAAATATCATGAGTAGACAAATCATGGACAAGCTGAAACTTCCTAATCTTCTCTTTACACCCACACTATTACAATTAGCAGATAGATCTGTGATCAGACCAGATGGGGTAATAGAAGATATTCCAGTGTCCCTAGATTCTTGGGAATACCCTGTGGATTTCATGATCCTAACTCCCAAGAATAATCTAGGAGGCCATCCTGTTATATTAGGAAGACCTTGGTTGGCCACAGCTGATGCTTTTATTGGTTGTAGGTCCGGTGATATGTATATTTCTGATGGTAGTTCAACAAAGAAATTCACTTTATATCTTCCAGCTAGGACAATTACAGATCTAGATGACACTCAATGGATAGAGGATGAAGAATATTTACAACCACTCTTCACAATTTCAGAAATTAGTGAAGATAATCAAATTCTGAATACTCTAGAAAACTTTGAATCCTCTCCAGAACAAAAACATGAATCATTTCGGGAGGGATCCAATATTGAATTTTTGTCATCTAGGCAGATGTCTCTTCATTCTATGGATAAATTTGGCAGCTCTACAAGTGAGATTTTTCCAGGCAAAACTTTGAACATAAACAAGAACCTAAAAAAATCTCAACAAGAAGAGTTAATCAAAGTATTACAGAGACATTCTTCTGCATATGCATGGGAGTACACTGACATGAAAGGGATAAGCCCCAAGACTTGTACTCATCACATCTATATAGAGGCAAATTGCAAACCAATCAGACAGCCTCAAAGACGGATGAATCCAAATCTTAGGGAAATTGTTAAAGAAGAATTGAAAAAATTGTTAAATGTTAATTTTATCTATCCTATTTCAGATAGTCAGTGGGTTTCTCCTTTGGTAATTGTGCCAAAGAAAAATGGAAAATGGAGGGTGTGTGTTGACTACCGAGAACTGAATAAAGCTACTCTTAAAGACCATTTTCCCTTACCTTTCATAGATCAAGTATTAGATACATTAGCAGGTAAAAAGTACTTTTCATTCCTAGATGGGTTTGGTGGTTACAATCAAATCCAAGTAGCACTTGAAGACCAAGATAAAACCACATTTACTTGTCCTTGGGGTACCTATGCCTACCGAGTATTGCCATTTGGATTATGCAATGCACCTGCAACATTCCAAAGGGAAGTATTAGGAATTTTTTCGGATCTAATACATGACTGTGTAGAGGTGTACATGGATGATTTCACAGTTTACGGGAACACATTTGAAGAGGCTTTAGAAAACTTGGAAAAAGTCTTAAAAATATGTCAAGAAGCAAACCTTTCACTTAGTCATGAAAAATGTTTTATGATGTTTACTGAAGGTATTGTTTTAGGGCACCATATTTCAGGGGATGGGATTAGAGTTGATGAGTCAAAAGTTGAAGTCATCTCTAACCTATCTATTCCAAGTTGTCAAAGAGATGTTAGAAGTTTTCTAGGATTTACAGGGTATTATCGGAGATTTATAGAAAACTACACCAAGATAGCATCTCCACTCTTCAAATTACTTACCAAAGATTGTGAATTCAAGTGGACTTCTGATTGCCAGTTAGCTTTTGAAACCCTGAAAACCAAAATTTCTGAAGCACCTATATTAAGGGGACCTAACTGGAAGTTACCTTTTCATATTTCGACAGATGTTTCCGATACAGCTCTAGGAGCAGTATTGGGACAAAAAGATTTAATTCCCTATGCCATCTATTATATCAGTAAAAATTTGACTCCTGTAGAGTTAAACTATACTGTAACTGAAAAAGAGTTTTTAGCTGTTGTTCATGCCATAAATAAATTTAGACACTATATAACAGGCTATGAAACTTTTATTCACACTGATCATTCTGCAATTAGATATTTAATGAGCAAATCAATTACTAATGGCAGAGTTATAAGATGGTTGTTGCTCTTACAAGAATTCAACATTACTATTCTAGATAGGCCTGGAAAACAAAACACAGTAGCTGATTTCCTATCTAGACTCCAAAATATCAAAGATGACACTCTAGTTGAAGATCAATTTCCTGATGAATATCTTTTTGAAATCTCTACTCAAACTCCATGGTTTGCTGATATTGCTAATTATTTAGTTTCAGGAAAATTTCCTTCAATTATGAATGCAAGGGATAAAAGAAAAATCATTTGTGATAGTGAAAAATATTCATGGGTTGCTAATGAGTTGTACAAGACAGGTCCAGATTTGATCATTAGAAGGTGTGTTCGTGAAGATGAGATGCATGAGATTCTCAAGGCATGTCATGATGAACCTTGTGGCGGGCACTTTGCAGATAAGAGGACATCCTATAAGATCCTTAATTTAGGATATTATTGGCCATCCTTGTTTAAAGATGCTAAAGAGTATGTCAAAAGGTGTGACAGTTGCCAAAGGGTAGGGAAACCTTCTCCTTCAGGTGAGATGCCATTACAACCTCAGGTACACATTGAACCTTTTGAAAAATGGGCTTTGGAATTTGTAGGACCTATTAGTCCTCCATCAAGACAAAAGAAATATATATTAGTTTGCACTGATTATGTTACTAAGTGGGTAGAAGCTAAACCATTACTTGTTGCTAATGAATCATCTGTAGTTACTTTTCTTTTTGAGGATATTTTTACTCGTTTTGGTGTCCCAAGGGAAATTGTTACAGATCAAGGAGCTCAATTTACATCAAGGCTAATGGAGCAAATGATGGAGAAGTACAAAATCAGACATAGAACATCTACTCCTTATCATCCACAAGCAAATGGTCAAGTGGAATCCACTAATAAAGTCATCGAAGGAATCCTAACAAAGACTGTTCATCTACATAGAAGAGATTGGGTAGATAGGCTTCCTGAAGCCTTGTGGGCCTATAGAACTACATGGAGAAACACAACAAGCCATACTCCTTATGAGCTTGTTTATGGAAAGCAAGTTTTGTTTCCCATAGAGTTCCAGATTCAAACTTTCAAAATGGCAGTTCAGCTAGGACTTGATTTAACGGAGGCACAAAAGCATAGACTGGAGAAAATCAATGAATTGGATGAGATCAGACAAGATGCAGTTCAGAAAACAAGTCTAGTCCAACAACAAAGGGCTAGATGGCATGACAAGTACATCAAAGAGAAGAAATTCAAAGAAGGTGACTGGGCTCTCTTGTTTGATTCAAAATTCAAGGATTTTCAAGGGAAATTTCAGACACATTGGCTTGGGCCATATGAAATTGTTGAAATTTTTGATAATGGGGCAGTAAAAATCAGAACTGTAGATGAAGAAGAGGTCACTTTTCTTGTGAATGGTCATAGATTTAAGTTGTATCACAAACCACTCTTAAGAGAATAATTTGTCAAGAAGTTCCAAGAATGCAGTGATGTGAAGTTAATGAAGAAGAATTTTTCTTCTTCATCAACTTGATTAAATTTTCTGAAGTATTTCTCTTTTGAAAATAATAATAATAATAAATAAAAAAATTAAAAATAAAGGTATAAACATGAAAACCAATCATTGATTGGCATGTTTATACAGAAAAGATAGGGTGAAAATCAGAGTCTCTCTGACACTCTAACTTTTCCCATTTTCTTTTTGCAAGCAGTTGTTACAAAATCATAAGTTTAGATCCATAGTGCTTATGATCCATCTCATTTCATTTCACTTCATTCACTTATCCATCCATATTCCATTTCATTCATTCATGCTCTACTTCATTCCATATTTCATTCATCCCATTCCATACTCCATCCATCTCATTTTCATGTCAAAATTTAAAGTTTGATGTTTTGCTGTAAATGAATAAAACATGTCATGGATTGCAGGGCAGTTCTTATGTTCTTCCACTCCATTTCATAAACTGAATCCATTTCATTTCATCATCCACTTCATACATATCATAACACATCATCCATCTCCATTCATATCATATAAAATTTCACCTATATCCAAAAACACTCCATTCCATGATTAAAATACTCTACAGGTACATTCTGCAGCTCAACAGACATTCTGCAGCTGATCAGCCTTTCTGTAGCCAGACAGTCATTCTGCAGCTACAAATCCTGAAGGCACCAACCAGCAGACATTAGAATTGCAACAAAATGATCCAGAATATCCATGAATAAGAAACATCAAGAAGAATTATGAAGACTCTTCCAAAGGTGAACAAAGAAGACAAAGACTACAAAAATCAAATGAAAAGAAGAGGTAACAAGTTTAGATTATAATGGCATTTCATAAAGTTTAGCATAGTTTTAGTTATGAATTGTTCGAAAAGGTTGTTTTAATTATTTTTATTGATCATGACCAATAAACCCTCCACAAACTTTGGATTAAATCTCTCATTTCAAATTCCATACCCGACATCATTTAAGCAGTTCAAATGGTCGAAGTGTTTGAATTCTTCACGTCACCCAACAAAATCATTCAATGATGATTTTCTTTTCCGTTGTAAAAATCTCCGCCGTCTTTTCAATCATTAATTCGCTTCCTCCACCTCACTCCATTACCTCATTTCGTAACTACCTCCATCACTCCATTCTGTAGTCGGCACTTCATTCCGCAAACAGAGATATCCTTACCACCGAGAGCAGAGCAAAAGGGTAAACGCAGAGGTATAGCAGCGTGAGAATTTGAAGCCATTTGTTACCGTGGGCAGACAAAGTATCACTGTGGGCAGAGATTGAGCATTATCACTGTAAACGCAGAGGTATAGCAGTGAAGAGTTTGAAGCCATTTGTTACCAAGAGACAGAGGTATAGCAGCGTGAGAATTTGAAGTCATTTACCACCAAGAGACAGAGGTATAGCAGTGTGGGAATTTGAAGCCATTTTTCACTGTCAACCAGAGGCATATCAATCCAAAGTTTCATTGTCAACCAGAGGCATATCAGCTCAAAGTTTGAAGCTGTTTTCATTGTCAATCAGAGGCATATCAGTCCGAAGTTTGAAGCTGTTGTCACTATCAATCAGAGGTATATCATTCCGAAGTTTTAAGCCATTGTCATTAAGAACTTGAAGCCATTTCAATTCAAAGGTGAAAGTTGTTGTTTCAGAGGGTAGAAAAAGTATTAATCTGAACATTGAAGAAGCAATTATGGGTTTCATTGTAAGAACTGAACCAATGGGTACAAAATACCTAGAAGGCTACCCTCAATGTAAAGAAATGTTGCAACAGATAGGATGGCTACAATTTTTGGAGAAATTTAATGGCTTCCACAAAGAAGTCACTAAAACATTTGCAAGATCATTTCAAGGAGCTAAAGTTGAAGTGGGGGATGTTAAATTCACAGTCAATGAAGTTTTCATTGCAGAAGCTATGGGATTGCTTAGAAATGGAGAGAGATGGTTCAAAAACAGAGAATTCCATCATGAATCGTGGAAGCAAATTTTAAAATCACCAGGTATGGATGTCACTGTGTTTAAGAAAGGAATTCCAAGTTCTGCATTGAAAAATAAATGGAGAAACATACTACTTATTCTGCAAAAATTCATTACATGTGAGGGTAGATATGTCACATTTTATGTTTATCACATTAGACTGATAATGCATTTTCTGGGGGAAGACTTAAACCTACCCTACTTCTTGCTTCAAAGCTTGAAAAAGATGGCTTCCTGTGTTCAAAGAAGGGTTCAATTTTTAGAGACAACTCTATATCATCATGGCTTGGTGAAAATTTTAATTGAACACAATTTAGCCAAAACAAATGATACATGGGACAATTTCTTGATAAGAAATCATTTTGAAGAGCCAAAAGAACCCTCACCTGAACAACAACCTACAAGGAGAAGTAGAAAATGGAGAGCTTCAAAAATTGAAATTGAAAAAACAGTCCAAGAAAGTAGTGAGGAAATCATCTCAGAGAAGTTGACTCAAATAAAGAGACAACTTAAGAAAGAGAAGGTAATCAGGAAATCTGCCACAGAGAGAGGAGAGGGATCTTCTCAGCCAAGAAGAAGCCATAGACTAAAGGGGAAACTAAGAAAAACTCAAATCAAACAAACAGGGGTGATTAATATAGAGGATGAAGAAACATCTATTGAAGAAGATGTTGAAGAGGATTTTAATGAAGGAACCCCTGAAATTGACCCTACTCAGCAAGAAGTTTATGATTATGTTGAAACTTTGGAAAGGAAAGCTTCAGAGAGTAGAGAGAGAACCCCTAGTCCTCCACTGTCCGAAATAGATGTGTTAAGAAGGGATAGGTACGAGCTGGAGATACTTAATAGACACATTAAAAATGAGAATGAAATTTTGAAGGAACAAGTCAAGCTCAAAACCGATATGAACTCAACCTTATCCCTACATATAGACAAAGTGGAAAAGGCTAATGACAAGTTGAAGAAGAGGAACAAGAAGCTAATCAGGGCACTTACCAACCTAAGGTTCAAACTTGTCATCAAAAAACCTAGAAGATCTTTAGCTTCCAGGCAAAGGAGAAGGAGAGGATTAGATGTTCTTGCAGAAGCCTCTGAGTTTATAGGATAATTTGCATGAGGACATGCAAGGAGACAACAGTGGGGGTATGTTGAGCCTCAAAATTGTGCTTCCTTTCATCTTACTTTACCTCATTTTCCTTTGTCCATTGTTATCCTAGACCCAATTGATCAATGAATTTAGTTAAAATTACTTTTAGAATGATTTACATGACTGACTTGCTAAGTTTTGTGATTTTTGCCATTGTAAAGCATTTTGACCGAAACTAGCTGCAGAATGCAGACATTCCGTAGCTAACCAGCGATTCTGCAGCTGTCTTCACGTTTGAGTATGTTCCAGGTGGCCTCTCAAGAAAAACCGCATATGGGCATAATCCACGTCATGTCTACATTGTTCGTTGCTCACCATGAAGGAAGAAACGGATTCTGGGTATGGTTTTGGTACGTGGGAACACATTTAGGAAGGCAGACTTCTATTAGGACTGTCTCAGTCCAGATGTCCGTTTCCTTTTTACGTTGCCACTTCAAGAGTCCTAATGTGATTCTGATAAGGAAAGACAATGTTCCTGAAATTGTTGCAAGTCTTGTTATTTACATTTGTTATATAAACACTTGGGAAACCGAGAGCTAGGCTAGATTTTGTTCTAGATTTTGCTTAGATTCTGTGCTACATTTCTGAAGACGCAGAGTGTTCTGTTCAAGTTACTTCACTTTTAATGAAGCAGACAGTGTTGTTTTGAAAGCATTGATTTGATTTGGAGTTAGATTCCGTCAGGTGGTAGAAGGACCCTGCCTCTTGCACGGATTTATTTGCGTAATTTAGATAAGTATCCTAGCTTCCTTTACGTTTTTCTGAAGTTGAATTCGTAGTTGTTTTCATTAGTTACTATAGTTATAACTCGTTCTAAAAACTCTTCCAACAGATTATGAAAATGAATGGGAAATGGCTATAGTATTGTAGGATTTATTTGTAATCTCTTTTGTTCAACATCACAGTTATACTTATGCTAAATACTCTTACACAAGAAGAAACTCTTCCAAGAAATCTTTATAATGTTTTAAGAATGATTGTGATCCTAAACGCTTCATTTGTGTGTTTGCACTAAGTACCATAGTTGTCCTTGCTCTTAAACGCTTGTCCAACATATCATAATGATGAGTGGGAGATAGCCATGATATCTTAGTTTTTAATTGCTTTCAGTCTTTATGTTTGCATTTGCACTTAATTATACAGTCAGGATTGTTCTAAGAAACTCTTCCAAAATACCAATCATGATGGACAAACAGACTGTATAATTCCATAGAATAATGCATGATAGCACAGTTAGGATACTCCGGAGTTTAATTGCACTTAACTCATGTTCAGTTGTTTTGTTTTAAGTTTGATAATGACTTGTAGTTCAGCATTGTTTTAGATTAGTGACATCTTAAGTTCAGTTTTAGCTTCACTCATTGCATTTGCACTCCATATTCAGTTTTCATTCAATACATATTAGATTACTTCAGTTGTTAAACTTAACAAAACAACCTTCATTATTTACAAACCTCTTCTTGTTCTAAAATCCATAATTGATCCATAACCATATGAACAGAAGACAATATCATTTTAAGGCCTGAAGTAATTCTGCAATTTCCTTATCATTTCATAAACAGAGCCTTTCCTCAAAAGACTACTTTGAAAAGAAATCTATAACTCTTGAGTAAGGTTTTGTGACATTTAATTAAGTTGCAGAATAGAGTTAGGAACTAATCCTAGAATAGAAGACCTTATGATGATATCAATGTTTTACTCCAATTATGCTTCAACAAATCTCTAATCAAGGACAAAATGTTGCATCATTATAAGTTAGTTGTTTAACTGTTTAGATAGGAAGATTTACATACTTAATTGACCATGTCTCAAGCTCTCTCTCAAAACACCTTTGATGAAAGCATTTGACAAGTTGAGTTTATGTTTTGAATCATTTGTTTAAAAGTCATTATCAAGCTTTGTTTCTGCTTAGTCATAGTTTAGATTTGATTTTGTTTCAGTATTGCATTTGCATTTGTCATTTTTCATCAACCAATTAGGCTTCACTCTGTTTTTAATCATTATTTCCTTTCCATTAGCTTTCTAGTCATTTTCCTTGTGAACATAAAACTACCAAAAGACCAAAAACATCATAAATCATCACAAAAGACCAAAAACATCATAAAACACTACACACAACGCATTAAGAAACAAACACCTAGGTACATACAGTACACTTCACTTCAGCAGTTTACCAACCCTGGTTGACAATTAAATGAGCTCAATTTAGGAGACTAGATTGAGACCAAACACATATTCTTTGAATTTTTTTAGGAGGTTAAGGGCGTCATTCCTATATGCTCTTAATATAGGATGTTTAGTTTAATATTCTCCCTTAATCTTCCTAATAACTAGCTCAGAATCCCCATGGACAGAAATTTTTTTGGCTCCTAATTTCTTGAGTAATTGTAGCCCTAGGAGGAGTGCCTCATATTCTACTATGTTGTTTGTAAATTGGAAGTTCAGCTTATATGAGTGGCCCTTTGCATGGTTATTCTTATTGTTGTGCACCCAAACACCTGCCCTTAAACCAGTTTTACCACAATAACCATCAAATCTCATGCTCCAAAGAGGTTCAATTTCAGGTTTACCATTATGTTGGTCATTATGTTATTCATTTTTTATTTGGTCTGATTGTTCTGACTCTTTTTCTTCTTCTTCTTCCACTAATTTTTCATCAACTGCTACTTTTTCATTAATGTTTTCATCATTGTAAAGGATAAATGAATCAAGGTCTGTGTGGATAGAATAGAGAGGGGAGTTATCAGGATTTTCTTGGCTGCTGACCATGTATTTCATATGGGTTTCCCTATATAGTATTCTTGGTTGACTAAAGACAGGTATGGTAGCATAGGCCATGTCCATTTGGAGGGTGCCTTGAAGTTTAGCTCCCCATGAGCGTGATAAGGGCATGCCATATTTAGAGGGAATGTCACCCACTACAATATCCATTACTAGACTCTTGGCTGGTATTTGTGCTAGATTAACACATAGATATTTGATTAGGCCTAGACATTTAACTCTATTGAAATCAAAAGAATATAAGTCTTTGTATGGTCTATTTATCTCAAGGCGCGGCCTAATCTCTCCATAACTACCTTTGGCATGAGGTTATGGGAAGCTCCTGAATCTAACATTGCATTGTGAAGGATTTTATCATGGATGTTCAAGCTAACATAAAATGGAGGAACACCTCCCTCTTGGAATTTTCCTTCTACTTCTGATCCAAACAAAAGTTTAGGTTTTTCATAATTTAAATTCACATAATCAACATTTTATCCTATGTTTAAAGTTTTCAAAACTTGGAATCTATATACATCTTGACAAACTAATTCAATAAGAGGTATGGAAATTTTTATCTTGGCAATATCATTATCTATACTAAATGGTATTTGTGTTTTTGGTAGATTTAAATCAGTTTTATCAGACACTGTTTTTATAGCAATTTCAGCTTGTTGATTTTTATTTGGAGTCTCAGTTAACACAGTTTTGTTAGGGCTACTAGTTGATGTACTAGTGTTGCTTTGGTTGCCATTATGTTGGATGTTTTTGTTTTTATTTTTATCGGGACCTTTAACCATTTTGTTTTAAGTTTCTACTGTCTTTTTGGGATCATTTTCAAGGGTCTTTCTAGTAGAAATTTCAGGGTTGTTTCTCTTGGGAGTGTCTTGGGATTTCTTGCTTTTGAGGTCATATTGTCTATGTACTTCCATAATGGAATTTTCGAAGCCTTGTTTATAGTCTTCGGATTAAAGGCATTCTTCTTCATCTAGGGAAAATATGCCTTGTTCTTCCTTAGTGAGGAAAAAAGTATCTTCATTATTAACTCCCATTAGATTAATTTGACTTTGTTTTGGTTCTTCAATCACTCCCTCATCCTCATCAACATAGTTTTCTTGGAAAAGAGGTCTAATTTGCTGATTGGGTCCTCTCTGTCTTATTTGAGGGTGATTTCTCCTAAATTTTTGGTTTTGGTTTTGGTTTCGATTTTTGTTTTGAGGAGCTGCTTGGTTTTCTCTAGGGTAAGCTCTCTCATTCATGTTTATTCTCTCCATCATCCTTTCCATGGTTCTAAAAGGTTTCAATATTAGTATCAGATGTGGAGGCTACAATCTCTTCCCTATATGTGAATCTCTTTTAATTTTTCATTCTAGCCCTTTTATCAATTAGATTTGCCTCTACACTTACTACACCCCTCTACATATCTTCCAATGTAAGAGGGTCTCTTTCTCTTAGTTGGTAAGCCATTTCCGGGTCAAAGCCATCTAGAAATTTCATTAGAGATAGACCTTGTGGAGGTTTCATGTGGGTAGGGAGGGCATTATATACACTTTTGAACCTAGTGCAGTACTCTTGGACACCCTCTCCAACCTTTCTTTTCATGTTTTCATATTCTGATAAGTTTTGGACAGGGTTCTTCTTGACTTCCCATTTATTTAAGAAGAGTTGATGAAAAGCAGGGAGGTCATGTACACTATTAGGGGTTAGGATTTTAAACCATTTTCTTGCTTCTCCCCCTAAGCTTTGAGAAAACAATCTAAGTTTATCAGTTTCATCATCTATTTCTTGTCTGTAAAAATAGTCATTCATTCTATCCACATGTTTTTGAGAATTTGTTGAACTACTTGCATCATATAAGGGAATCTTGGACTAATAGTATTATGGTAGAACAACTAAAGGAAATGGTAGAACTAATGGAGCATACCATGTTTCCATGGTTGGGGGATGGGGAAACAAAGGAGGGTTAACAAGTGGAGGGTTTACAAAAGGAGGTGGAGGGTTAAATGGAGGAAGGTGAACAGTGGGTGTATGAATGGGGGTTGAAGTTAGTACAATAGGATTATGCTGTAAGATGAATGGGTTTAAAATTATCTAGGTTATATAATTCTGAGATCTAGTCCTAGACAAGCTTGGTTCTATGGGTGAGTCAGATAGGATATTATGCAAGTCTTTAAGGTTTTTGTAGGGAACTTGCTTTGTGAATAGATCTGCTAACAATTGAATTTTTAGATCTAGGAGACTTCCTTAAGATGTGCTATGGATTGTCAACTATTGCAGGAGGGTTTGGGTCAGGATGGGATCTGGTATAGATTCTTCTAGAAGCCAGAACTTAGAACCAAGGTTCAGAAAGGTTAAGATTTTAATAACAGTTTGAAAAAAAAACCAATTTGTGAAAGAAATACTTTATGCACAAAGTATTCTTGACTGGGTTCTACTTGAGATTAGATGATATCAGGATTTCTCAATAATTTCCCAGTGGAGTATGTAGAAAACCAGTGGAATCAGCAGGCCTACTGAAAACCAGTGGAGTCACCAGGTGGATGATTTTAACTGTCTTGAGGTTGGCTATTGTCCACCATTAGAAAACAGATACCAGTCTTGGCTGAAACTTGATTCATCTAAATTTGAATGGGGTTTTTTGAGTTCTTGAGGAACTATTTAAGCTTTTTAATAACTCATTTTAATTCCCCAGTATGGTCACCACTATGTTGGCTCCCTGTGATTTGCAAGATTGGCAAGAATAACTTTGCAGGGAACCACATCAAACCACTTTGGAGTCCAAGGACCTAGCCTTTCGGGACTCTAAGAGGGCTCTCTCTATTTTGTGATGAAAATGATGTGTCTTTATGCTTATGTTTTCTGATTTTAGGCTAGTTATGAAGTTTGGGGTTGCTTGTTTTGTTTTGATTGATTGTTTGATTAATTGATTGATTGTTTCAGTTGAATAGATAAATCATGAGAAGCATTAATCCATTGGGCTATGGAGTCATAAAAGGTTTTAATTGTACATAAAATCTGTAAGGGTTTTCATAGGGCAAGCTAACTATATCAAGTGGATATTTTAGATTAGATGAAATATGAAATGACAACAAGTTGTGAATTCAGTAAAACTAAAGGGCCATTAAGAATCCTTTAACTATACTTTAACAAGAAAATACTTTGAGATAATTGTTTAAGAGGAACTAAAGAGAAAGACACCCTTGAATTCTTAATAAATCTTTACTAAAAAAACATTTAAGACAACAATCCAGCAATCCTAGAGAGTAGGACACCCTTGAATTCTCTAGCTATTACTTTCAGAAAAAGAATACATTTAAGATAACAATCATTGAAATTAAAGAGTAGGACACCCCTTAATTCTTTAATCAAACTTCAAAGAAGGCCTTTAAAGTAACAATTTAAGGAAAACCAAAGAGAAGGGAAAACCATAAATTCTTTGGCTAAACTCTACTAAGTAAACTTCAAGACAACGAGCTAGGTGGAACTAAAGAGCAGGACACCCCTAAATTCTTTAATCAGACCTTGCAAAAGAAAACATTAAGATAAAATAAGCATACAGAATTAAGGTGCCAAGACAACATATCTCAATCTAAATTTTCTTTTCTTTTCTCAGAGAAATGATGGACAATATGGGAAACAGAAGAGAAACATTGACAAAGAAGGATAACATCACCATTAACATAGCTCAAGAATCCTGTGAACGTGCTTGTATTATTGATGTCCAAAACAGTTACAATACTCTAGTGCAACAATCTTTACAGCTCAAAGTCTGATCAAAATCCAGCCTAGCAGCTCATCAACCATCTAAACAACCAACCAAAAAAAAAAAATGAATAATACATGCAGTATTTAACTGCAGATGAGGAGGTGATCCTATTCTAGGGTTTCAGGCTATAGTTACTATAGAGTAAATGTAGTCTTGACCTTTGAGACCATGCAAGGCCCAAGGAAAAATATCACTGACTAACTTGTTGTAATAATAAATTTTAACTTAACTGCTGAGCTAACTTTAGGATATTTTTTATTTTTTGGCCTTTCATTAACTTTTACAATAACTGTTGAGATGGTTAAAAATATCTCTGACTACTTTAATAACTGTAGTTGCTTTTATTAAATAAAATGAAGTTGTAGGTGGAAAATGTGATTTGGAAGAAGTAAAGGCTGAGTAGCCTTGTCATTCGGATCTGTCTTTCTTTGTTGATTTGTCTTTAAGCTCTGATTAGTCTTTTAAGCCTTGATTTGTCCTTTAATCTCAAATCTGTCTTTAATGTCTTTCTTTCTTTTATCTCACTATTTGATCTACCTTCTTATCTTTGTAATTTCTTCCTTAACCATCTCTTATTCACTTTTTGTCTTTAAATCTGTCTTCTAATCCTACTTTTGCCTTTAACTTTTGATTAAACCTTCAATTCCTTTTTTCTTTCACTGTCACGGTGAACTCTTTGACTATGACTGTCCCTTTAACTGTGTTTTCATCTTCGCCTGCACTGCTACTGTAAAACTCTTTTACTTTGTTACCCTGTGCTATGGAGAACTCTTGTTGCCCCTGTAGTAATCATACAATCATTAATGGTCATGATCCATTGTTTTTTACGATTTAATCTTGCGCTCCTGGTCCTTTAAATGAATAAGGCATTCTGGATTGTCACCCAGAGATCTTATTTTGAACGTTTTTAGGACTTAGAAAAGCAAATTATGCATTTTATACATCGATCACCTGCACAATAAAAACAAATTTTTTAATTGAAAACATGCACTTTGGACAGAGTCCGGCCAACGACAACTTTTGCGTTTCTGCGTTTTGTTATGGCCTATCGGGTCTTTAGAAGAGCTACAGGATTTTATATGGAGGCTTGGAGCTTATCGCAGAGACACAAGGGTTATCACGAAATATCATGGCTTTGAGACATTCAAATGAGTTGGTAGTTTCAGGTTTATAGCGTGGGGGTGATGGGCGGTTTATCGCACGGGATGTAAGCGGCAAGCGGTATTGGGCAGAGGGCATGCAATAACACGGAGGGAGCGACGCGTGGCAGATGGGATGGTTCAAAAACCACCCATATCGCAAGGTCCCAAATGTTTTAACCTTCACGCATTTGGATTTGCGACAATGATCGTGGGTCGTTGGATCGGGAGGCATTGATCCAATGGTGGTTGGGGTTGTGATGAAACGATGGGATATGATGTGGCGTCGGGATTTTCAATGAATTTGTGGGTTTGAATACAACATGGGGTCGGGGTATATAAAAAATCAGAGGGTTTATTACATATGTGGGTTTTTTGAAATGCGGGGCCCGGGGTAAGGTTTTTGAGCGGAAGCGCTTAATAAACATTGGGGTTAGGGTTATATGAGGACGGGGGTTTAATATATGCGGGGATTTTATAATGCGGGACCTGGATTAGGTTAAGGCGGGGGCTTAAAGCATATAAGGGGTCGGGTATTTAAAATAAAACAGGGTTTTATTTAAATAGTGGGGCTCGAATCATAAAAAATAAATAAAATTAGGTTTTCAGAACAATGTAAAAAAGGGTTTTTTACATTGTTTTAATAGAGGAAGGGAAATGAAAGGAGGGGGAGGGTTAAAATGGGTTTTTTAGCAATGGGAGTGGGGTTTTAGGTAGGAAAAATGGTTTTTAAGAGGGATTAAGGTCATATATGGTTTATCAGAATTATGAGGGTATTTGAAAGAGGAAAAATGAGAAATAGTGGATAGGTTAAATGAAAGAAATGAAGGCAGTGAGATTTCTTAAAATAAATGATAGTCAACAAATGTTATTTTCAGCAGACTGTAGAAAATCCATAGTCATCTAGTGATACTGTAGAATACAGGAGGATAACAACGACAAGGCACATGAGGAAAAATGTAAGCACACTAGTTTCAAAAATTGTGGCTTGGTGCATTCCAAATTGTTGAGCAATTAGGTCGATAAACTTTCATTCTGCAAGAATTACAGGGAAATATGGATGATCTTCCCGTTAATGGACTGATTCTCAAAAAACACTTTTCTTGATAGAACATTTGTTCTATTGTAAATAATAATTTGTATATACTAGTATCTTCTAGCCTAAATAATTTTAGGTGATACACTATTGGCTTTTCATTTGGTATTTCTAATAATTCTATGAAGTTTGACTTTTAAAAATTAAGGATTTAGAAAGCAATTACAAAGTTAAAATTTGGTATTGTATCTATTATAAAAATCTCAAATTTGTATCCATTAAGTTGTAGGCTCTTGTAACTTGAAACTTTAAAAGGTCTTTTATCTCGTGATCAGTCATGAAAGGTTTTCTTTAAAAAGTAAAGACTATATTGAAACCTTAGCATATTTTAACTTCAACTGTCATCCATTACTCTTAAGGAGTAAATGTACCTCCCTATTCGCTGATTTTACATTTTTAGAGTGTAATTCAAAAATATATAAAACTTAAAAGATAATAGGTCTCATCATGAGCTTGCTTACCATGATCATGGGAAACTCATAATGTTGGCATTATCATGATTGGCCACCAAACGAGGATAATGGCTTGTCGTTAGATAGCTATAAGACAATGAGTCTCATCACAAGTTGGCTTGTTCAATCATATTACAACATGTGAAAGTTATTGTCATCACCTGGCTACCAAACCAGGAGAGTGGCTTTTAAGTAATCTTTAACAAATAAAAAGTTTAAAAAATAATTACCTCAAAGGATACTTATATAAGTGGATGGGATATTGGTTCATTGTTGGTTAAATGGTAATTCTGTCGAGGCTATGGACACCTGTTGGCAGTAGTGGCTCTACCTGTGATATAGAAGTTTATCTAAAACACTGAGTTTCAATAGCCCCCTTCTTTATCTTTATAATTGATTAATGACCGGTTCAGATAGTTAAGATTTTCATCTATTACAAGTTCCAATAGATTTGCAATGAAATGAGTCCTTTTATTCAAAGTCATATTTACCAATCTAAATTTCAAAATATTTTTTCTTTAATAAAGTTTAAATTTCATTATTTTCTCTCAGAGATAATTGTTTCTTCTAGTGAGTAACCAATTGTAGTAGTACTCAACCACACCCCCCCCCCCTCCACCCCATTTTTTTTGTTTTTTTAGTAAGTTAGAATATTCTAATAATTCGAAAAACAGAGGAGTTACATATGTTACAGGTTGGGTTGGCAAGTTGTGCTTAGCCAATCCCAGCCTTAGTTACATGGTTTAGAGGCTGCCTCCAAGAAAAAAACCAGCTTGAACAAAACTTAAAATAGAGATTAACATTATGCGCAGTTGCATTGGAGTATCTAGAAAGCACAAAATAAGCAGTAGCAAAAAAGCAACAATGGCAAGCTTGACAAAAAAAATTGCAGAGTTGTACAACTGCACAGACCTCACTATTCATCTTCTTCATCACTGTCAGGCACCTCCTCCTTGATGGGGCAAGCAGGTGTATGCGAACAGCTTCGGTTGAGTCTGCAACTGTACGCTTGGGTGTGTGGGCAGGTGCGCAGAGGATGGCAGAATTTGGATCTACGCCATCGGGGACACACATCTAGTTTTTGTCATAATCCATCACCCAGACGTCTGAGTCCTCATATTCCTTCTCCTGTATCGGCAGTGGGTCAGTTTTGCGGAGATGGGGGAGTGTTTGGGAAGCGATGGTAGACTTCCACAGTCCACCCCTCCCTCTCTACGCAGCCTGCCCAGGGGCTACGTCATCCTTCTTGAGTTCGAGGCTCTGACGCACATAAGTACCGGAGGAGGAGCCATCCATTGACTCTAGTCGATTGTCCTCTCCACGGTGATAACGTCTTGGGAGTGCTCCTCTCCACGGTGATAATGTCAGATAGTTCTCTAACAGAGTCTGGGGCCCATGGTTTGAGGAGGCAAGGGGGAGGTGTTTAGGTAGGAAAATACTGAAGGACAGGCAGTGCGGGGGTGCAGGGGGTTGGAGTAGCCTGGGGAGAGGTGCACAAGAAGGAAGATAAAAGTCCAAAAGGGACTACGCAGCTCAGCTCTGAGAGTAGGGCTTCACAGCCTTCTGGATATTGGAAGTTTCTAGAGCAGGGGTGAGGAGGCGAAAGGAAAAGTTAAAGTGCTGTGGTTTGAAAGGGGCAGTAAGCTAGTCCTTTTAAAGGGGCTAGGATGAGTGCGGGGAGGATAGAAATGAGTGGGCTTTGCACACAGCTGCGTGCCATGATCAGCCACCTGAGGAGGCTCGAGGGAAGGGGGATGACAGCCATAGGGATTAATCATGATGGTCATTTATGGTAGTGGGTGCGAAGGGATGCCCTGGATCAAGTGACATAGTTCCCCTCATCTCATTATCATTTTTTATTATGTGAGTCTCGTGCAGATGGCTAACGGTATAAGGATCTGCATTAGGTGAGGCTCTACGCAGAAGATGTCCATCCTCCAAGTTGCATGAGATGTGGTTGTCAAGCGTGTCAATTCTGTCACCCGCATCTGTACCCCACCACACCCCCTCCCCCCCAACCCCACCCCCCATTATGGTAAATAATAGATTTAATAAATAATGGGGGACGCTTTAAAATTTTAGTGAATAAAATAGAACATTTTTATTTTTGGTTGATTTTAACAAGAAATAAACCTATCGGAACTCAATATTGAAATAATCACTCAAAAGGTAAAAACACACTTAAAAGGTTTTGATTCATGATCGTAATAGAAAATTTTGTATATATTGTGCCTCCAAGAGAAGACCTTGATATCAATTCCCCGATTAAGAAATATGGCATAGGCCTAAATTCCTTAAATAACGTGAAAAAGTGCTTCATATTGTACTTCGAATATTGCAGGATTCCATTTGACCATCCTCCAAATATCTCTAATCACTGATATCCATACTCCTCCGACCTCCAATAAGACTTTCCTCCCCAATATCTCAACTCTCCATTTCGCAACACTTGTATCACATCGCTTGATTGCAACGTTCCATATCACAACTCTCCATGTCGCAACGTTCTCTATCACACATTTGATCAAGTGTTACTTTAAGAAAACCCTAATATAGAATATATGATAAATGTTTCCCACTTTTTGTTATTGTCGTTACAATATTAAAAAATGATTATCGGGGAAATTTGATATCGCATGTTTTACAAAGTGCATCTGAAGGAAAGTTCCGATAAATGTTGACCTGGACAAAAGCAACGTGAACCCATGTTTATTAATTAATGGCCAAGTGTGACGAAATTTATTTTTCTCGAAATTACGAATGATTTGATCATTGCAATCTATTTTTAATTGTTTTTATTCATAAAGGCATATATTGATATTATACGAGTCATTTGCTTCAAATTCTCTCTAGTTAACAAAGTTTTCTTCTCATATCTGTAATTTCTCCTCATAGGCTAGTCCGAAGAAATATAATTCAAGATAAATGTCTAAATCACCTAAGTGAAAAAAGAATCATACAGCGAGGCAGTAACCACCTCCCCCTTCTTCGGAAGTTACTGAAATGCTTCCATTATTCTCATATATTACATGCACACTAGACGTCGGAACCTCTTCTTGGGAGGATATCTATAAGATGTTTGAAGATGAGGAGACAAGAGTGGTGGAGAGAAAGGCTACGACAGATGATTCTACATCCACTTCTGAGACTACCAGGAGCGATGCCGCTAACTCTCGTCTACACAGGATTGTTGCTCAACCAAATATTTTTCCTTATACATACATGGTAAAATGGATCATTGATAACCTAAATATTTTAGAGAGGACTTCTCTAACCTCAAGGAAAATAGTAATTGGGTCATGCATGAGTGAAGACTTGAGGAAAATTTACCACCTAACGAAACCACAGAAGATATATGACAAACAGTTTGTTCAAAAGTTTGCGGCAGAAAATGAAGTTGAGTCAGAACCAATTAGATAGTGGAGAAGAGACCCTAACAAGAAAAATCACGAATACAAGGGTATGTATTATATTTCCCCCTTGATGGCCCATATTGTTACATTGCCTCTATGATGTGTATATTGTATGGGTATCCTAATACCCAAAAATTCTTAGTTGAATGGGTACCTTTTATTGATTTCAATTTAGATGCTTATATAATGGATTGGGCAACTATTCTATCAAATATTATAGCCACCAAAATTCTTTCTTATAGAAGTAAACACATTATTTCTAGTAAAATCGTGCTCCGCTTTTACACTAGTGCTTACATTATGGATGGTGTTTGCTTCATTTATGGTTTTCCATCCATGGGATGGAAATGGACCCTAGAAGACCCTAATCCTATTCATATTTACCATTATATACTTTGGGAGTCAAATTTCCAACCATATTTCTACAAAATGTACCACGGGGTTATGTTGTTAATGTTCCTAGATGTCTTTGATGAAAAATCCCCCAGAATTTCCAAAAAAGGAAACAATGATTTTACAACTATAGGAAAATGGTTCGAAGAAGAGTCTTTTACCTATGTTTGAGTTTTCAGCAGTTTAGCCAACCCACATGTTCTTCCACTATATGTCCCTGATAAGCTTCTAGCCCACGAAATCACTTACAAGGTTGTTGGGAATGGCCTAACCAAAGCCCTAAAAGATGCTAAGAAATCCATATGGAAATATTTTCCTATACAATGTGGATTTTATGCCCTGGACAAATTCAAGCATGTTGTTCTTGAAATTGACCAAATCCAATGCTTGAATTTCCCGATTATCCCAAGCAGATAGTTTAATCCACATGATACAACAAATAATTTACCACACGGGTCAAGATAAGGAAATTCATACATGAACCAGATGTATTTGATGATTTATTTGAATCGGCCTAGACTTATTCGTAGGTGGAAAGGTTAGCAATCACCTGATTAGCTCCAGAATAATTAAACAGGTTTAGACATTGCATAAATAAAAGGATAGAGAACATGCCTCCATATTTGTTGAGGATTCCTCAAAAAAATACTTAGCATGATAATCCCTTGACAACTTCTTCGAAAGAAATTGATACACCACAGTTAAAGGAAAAATCCTCATCATCAAATGATAAGGCCCAAGAATTACAACTGGGCAGTGAGCTAGATGAAATTTTGAATCAATTCGATCAAACCATTAAGAATATAGAATCCCAGGAGTTAAAACTCTAGTTCTCAAAGGAATTGATCATACTTCTGAAACCACTAGGAATACCTCACTCACTACTGGGGCTTCCAACAAAGCATTCAATACTGATGATTTGGAAATCAACCTGGCATTCCCAGCTTTTGAATTTGTTCTAAAAATTGAAGAGATACCTCCTCTGGATGTGTTTTACAGTCCCAAGCATAGGTTTGTCATGAGTAGACAAAGAAAAAGGACAAGGATAGAGTAGACCCAGGCTTTAGTCCTTGGAAATGTATCTCTTGATGTTGTTTGGAAAGATCCCTAAACAAATCCATCTGAAGACCTCACAAGGCTATCTAAGTTTGCAGGAGCATATGCCAAAGCTACAATAGATAAAGCCTCAGAGGTACAACAATTGATTAAAGAGAAGGATGACAGAATCCTACAATTGGAACAAGAACTGCAAAATGAGAAACAAAGTTTGAACAACAATGGTAGTCCCATCTAGCAGAGTTGAAAAATAACTTTAATGACTTGAAGCTTCAATATGAAGCTGTCATGAACAGTAAAGATGCACAAATCTAGGAAATTCAACAAAAAATAGAGCAATTGAAATTTAATCCACAAATAGATGAGTTTGGGAAGGAAGCAGGGGATATTAACACTCTCCTTACGCAATATTAGGTAATATTTGCCAAGAGTTGGAAATGATGAATGATTGATGCCTATCAAGTGATTCACTTATGAATAAATTGTCCGATATGTGGACATACTATGATGATATCGAAGAAAAGGTTTTTGATTACATCTCTTGGCAAGACAATGCTAAAAGGAGATCAACTGATCTTGCAAGAATCGAAGAATCCAAAATGGAATTTGTTTTCAGAGAATGAGACACCAAACTCAAAGAGGCATAGATGGCTATCTTTATTGCTAGGAATATTGCAAACAACCTCACTGAATCTGTCATTGAGAATATTCTTCATGCAAAATTAATCTAGGAATGACCTGACGGTTCTTTATCCGATGTCAAAGTATTAATGAAATGATGGCAAGATTTATCCAGGAAGAAAGCTGAGCTTTTCAAAAATTTATCTAAAATTAACCTTGAAAATCATTGGAATTACTTGGTTAAGCCCTACAACCAATGGCTTATGCTGCGATGTCTTGCTAGTACCACCATACACCTTCTGCCAATGCTTAATAATATATTTTTCATGGGGAAAATGTGAATCAAGCCTGCTCATCCCCCCGAGTTAAAGTCAATGACATATATGGTTGAACTACCACAACAAATGGGAGAACAGTCATCCTCTCTTTCTTGAGCATCTTGTTACAACAAATCCTATTATTTTCCTTTAGTTTTATTTTAAGGCTAAGTTTTTTAAAGCACCTCAACATTTTATGTGTTTACTATTATTGTAGATCAAGCTTCAACTATAAAATCTCCTGTATGTCAATGAAAAAAGGGTTATGAATTTTTGTAAAGAGAGTTGTTGGAACGGGGCTCCCTAAGCTACGAATTTTGTATATTTTTGTATTAAGTAGTCTAACGCAAGGGTTTTGGGGTGGGTCAAAGCTCCGAACACATTGTAATGGGTCAAAGGATAGACCTAGAGTCCAAAAACCATGGTTTTCGGACAAAAGGATAGCGTAGGCTACATCCATATAAATAGATGAATAGTTTTAGTCTAGAGGCAGGCATGAATTAAGACTGATGCTACGTGTGAATTATTAGATCTATTTTGGGTTGTTTTGGGTAAGGACTCCTGCTGGTTGTGTGCGCAGAGATCCTCAGTCCTGTTGTGTGCAGATCTCGCTAGGCTATGTACGCGGGCTGGTTTTGGTTGTAAGTAGATCTGAATGTTAATGAATGTGAAGTATCGGTTAAAGTATCTGCGTATTATCTGGATCAGTGATGTTTACTGTTGAAGCATATATAATTTGATGGATATTTAGCTGTGAATATATATGTGTTTTGCATAAGTATATCTATAACTGCTCTGCGATGGTATTTGTTTAAGCTATGAATACTTATGTGCTATCTGTTTATGCTGCGAATGAATTTGTAGCTGTGTTTATGATATTATGTGTTGATAATTGCTGATACACATGTGGATGCAAATATAGTGATTAGATCTGTGAATGGTAATAGCTTTGTTGTGGTTAATAACTAATGAAAGCCTACGAATAGACTTCCTTTGTGCAAATTCGATAAGTTGTGAACACAGATTTGCCTCGACTTACCTACTCTCTCTCAGGGTGCAGAAACTTGGTTCTAGCACCCTCCCATACTGCCTCGGGTGAGACTTTGGCCTATGCAAGTAGGTCATTGCTGAAAGGGCCAGTAGTATAGGGATTTGTTGGCAAACCTTAACCTCCAAACCTGGGTCAGGACCCCTCAAGCCAAAAAATGGTTCCGTTGTCGGGACCGGGAGCATTTTGAGAGGAAGATCAGTTAATGCCAAGAGAATAGTAGAGACTTGAGAAGCTAGAAATTAAAGAGTGGTTCGAAAGATAGATTTAGAAATTTTTTGTAAAGGAGAATCGCAACACGAAATTGATGACTGAGAAGTGGAAGAACAAGTACATATTCACTAAATTATATGAAATTTTCTTTGTAACCTTTGTGCACAAGCTTCAGGAGTGGTTGGCAAGGCTCGTAGATTTCCAGACATGTTGGAAGGATGAGTAGGTCACGTAGTGGAACCCAAAGTTGATCCAGTAGTTGGAAAGGATGGAAAATACCATCACCGTATGGTAGATCACTGGGTGGATAGCGTGCTGGGAGGATTTGTGATAGAATTCGCAGTCGATCAGTTCATATCTTATTCGGAAGTAGAGCGAAGGTTCTTCAAGGGTTTCCGGGGTAAGTTCTTGAAAACATTGCCTTTATTAATCAAAATATTACTGTGCGAAAAGGGCATTCTGTGCAGCCACACTGAATGAATGACCCTTGATCTGAGTGAGATCACAACACGAAGTGGTAAATACTACCGAACTAATCAGGAAGGAGATAGATCTGTCTACATTCCATTAAAAGAATCAGCTGCGCATAGCCCTCTAGCTACAGCACCTTCAAGTCATCATAGGAGTAAGAACTCACCCATACCTCCACCACTGCCATAAGACGATATGGCCTCGCACATGAAGCTACCTACCTTCAAGAATATAGGAGATGAAGATATGGACCCATTTTGGTTTGTCACAGAATCAATATGGGTTGCGCAGAACGTGGCTTCCGACGCTGTAAAGAGGGCGCAGCTATGCTTGCCTTTGAAGGAAGGGCCTTGGATTGGTATATGGGGTACGTAGGAAAACACGCAGATCCATATATTCCAGAGATCAAGGCAGCATTAAAACAACATTTTTGAAAGCCTAAGTACTACTCTCAGATAGTGGTCGACTTGAAAGACTTTAGACAGGGACCCACTGAATTGGTATGGGAAGCTGATCTGCGGTTGAAAAAGGTTATCAGAGATGGGGAATTTCAGTATGATGATAGGCAGCACAAGGAATAGTTTATCGCTATGCTGCTACCTCACCTACGTGGACCTATGGGTTAGAAATTGATTGAAATGCAAGAAAATTCTTTGGATATTGCTATGAAGCTAGAGGCTGCGCCGAGGGATGATGCTCAGTTTGGGGTACAATAGATACAGGGACAGTTGGAGGCAATGCACATAGAAATACAAAATCTGCGAAAGGAACATGGAAAGAGGCTAGTCCAGACATATGGTGCATAAGATGCAGAGTATTCGGTCATACCAAGGATCAATTTCCTCTGATGGTAGATTACATGTAGGCTGGGGGACCCATCCCACTATGCCCTAAGGAGGTTGCGGGGCCAAGTAACCCAACATTATGGTGCGTTGATTGTTGTGTTGTTGGGCTACATGATACTACCACTGTCCTCGCCTTGGTGCTTACGTTCCAGAATTGAAGCAGCAATGGTGTCGATTTTGCTCCTCTGTGGGGCATGAGGAGCATAATTTCCGAACCTATGACTTTGTTGGCAATATGATGCAATGTGTTGTCCTCGATGGCAACCTACTTGATGAAATTGTCCTTGATGGAAACTGACTTGATGAGTTGTCTTTGGATAGCAACCTATTTTTTAATGTGGTATCTACAGATCAGCTCAGAAGTAATAGAAGAAAGGAATTCCAGTAAGTGCCAGAGTAATGATGAATAAGATATGTCACAAAGCATATGCGATTTTGTAAAGGCAAAGTAGCGTATGTACGCGGAAAATTACGTACCAAGTAGCGTATGCCTATTTGCGCTCTAAATTTATAAAACCAGGGGACTTTACCATGGTATTGGCCCACAGTATTGAGCACTGGATTATCTATTTGATCCCGTCCAGGAATACCATTAGCGGTTGAGTGGTTTTGACTCATGGTATTGACAAAGGCTAAATCTATTTAAGGAGAAGAAGATCATAGTGCAAGTGTGTGCATAGGTCTGGGCTTTAATGAATACTTCACTCTGAATTATATCTGCATGGAATGGAAACAGTTTATTGATTGATCTGAATTAATAATGCACCTATGAAGAAAATGATGAAGAGGGATCTCTAGATCCGAAAATGACTATTCTAGATCTGTTTATGGAATGTTTAGATCTATGATTTGGCGAATCTTTGCTGAAGTAAAGGATGATATTTGAGTTGTTTATCTGATCTGAAGCGCTGCACAGTCCTGAAAAGCTTCAGATATATACGCAGGTTCGTTTCATGAAAAGTGCGTGTATACGCGGATCCTCTTAAAGAAAAGCGCGTATGGCAGTTAGGGTTTCTGAAGAATAAAATGCACTGAAGTATACGCAGGTTTGTCTCTATGAAAGCGCGTATGTACGCAGGTTCAGTGAAGTAAAAGTGCGTATGGAATCTAGGGTTTGCTGAAGTATGTGGAATGAATTGTCTGATATGTTTTGCTGTCTTACTGCTATCTTTCAATGATGTATTCATACAGATCTGGGTTGTTTGAATGTTGATTATGTTGTTGATTAAAGATCAAGTTGTTGGTTGATTGGTTGATGATTCAATGAATGAATTGATGGGGTTATAAGTTTCAGTTTGATGAATGTTGAGATTAAATGTGTGGAGTGGGTCCAGTCTGAAAATATGATGAAAAGTGGCCTACAAGGTATGCTGTATGGAAGCTGATGGATCCAGTATGAAAATTGATGAAACGTGGTCCGCAGTGGTGCTGAGGGTCAAATCCTTCAGTGAGGGGGGTTGAAGCTCCCTTCTAGTGGTAGCTGGTAAATGAGAGCAGGGGGTAGTAGCTCCCTTCCAGGAGAGGCTGGTAAACGAGAGCAGCGGGTAGTGTCTCCCTTCCAGGAGAGGCTGGTAAACGAGATCAGGGGGTTGGAGCTCCCTTCCAGTAGTGGCTGGAGAACGAGAGAAGGTTACAACCTTCTGCAGGTGGGTGCCTGCGTGCTGGTATGAGTCTGCGCCAGTACAAAGTTGTAAGAAGTTTTCTTTATAATAAATATTGAAGACAGAGACGACAGCAGCGGTGGTTTTCTCCCGAATTGGGTTTCCACCTTAAATGCTGGTGTTCATGTGTGTTGCTTATGTGTGATGGTTTATTCTATTATTACTGCACATGTTTACTGCTTACTAAACATCTGATGAATGAATGATGCAATGATCTAAGTAAAGAATTAAATGCATAATAAGATCTCTGGACATATGCAAGTTTTCTTAAGGATATCCGCGTGTATACGCGAGTTGGGTTCAGTAAAGTAGCGTATGGTTTTAAGAGAAAGAAAAAGTAAAAAGTTTTCAGTCAACTCTAAATACTGATTCACCCCCCCTCTTAGTATTTTTCCCAACAATTGGTATCAGAGCAGGTCCTTCTGCAGAAGCTTGATCGCTTGAAGGGGATCCGTCGCAATGGGAAGTCATGAAGTAGTATTTTCTATAAGACCACCTCTATTCAATGGAAGTAATCTGTTATTCTGGAAGATACGAACAAAAACATATTTGCAAAGTCTTGGTGCAGAAGTATGGGCGATCGTGGAAGAAGGTTATCAGTATCTGGCAATTATTCCTACTGATGCAGCAGAAAGGAAGAAATATGAAATCAATGCCAACGCAGTCAATGTTTTATTAGGAAGCATGTCTGAATCCGAATTTGTTAAAGTGATGCAGCTAAATTCAGCAAAAGAAATATGGGGCAAAATCATTCAAAGCTATAAAGGAGATACAAAGGTAAAAAGTGCAAAACTCCAAACTCTCAGAATTGAATATGAAAATTTAAGGATGCATAGTGATGAGAGTATTGCCAGTTTCTTTTTACGTCTAGATGATATTGTAAATCGTATGAGAAATTTGGGTGAAAGCATAACCGATACTACTCTGGTGGAAAAAGTCTTAAGATCTTTGACTTCAAAATTTGAGTCAAAAGTATCAGCAATTGAAGAAAGGAAAGATATGCAAACTCTTACTATTGTTCAACTACATGGTATTCTAATTTCTTTTGAAATGAGAAAAGAAGGTCCCTCTCAAATCAGAGAAGTTGCCTTTAAGGCATGTGCAAAAGGAAAAGAAAAGGAAGTTGTCAAGGAATCAAGTTATATATCAGAAGAAGAAGAAGCAAATTTTGTGAGAAGACTCCAACCAGGTACTGGAAGATTCAAAGGTAAGCTTCCCTTCAAGTGTTTTTCTTGTGGAAGAGTTGGTCATTATGCTGCTAAATGTCCTTATGAAGAAAATCATGATAAAGGAAAACAAATTGAAAAGGGAAAGAGTTATTATACAAATGAAGATAATGATGAAGTGTCAAATGAGGATGAAGAAGATTCTAACCAATATCTGCAAGTACTCATGGCAAGGAAGCAAAAGAAGAAGGCTACTCAAAGAAAGGAGATATCTCAGAAAACATGTGCAGCAAAAAATGAAGATAATGAATTAGGTACTGATTGTTGTTCTTGCAATTCACTTCCTTGTGCATGCAATGGTGAAGATAGAGAAAAAGGAAATGAAAGTAATGATTGGGATCAATTTAAAATGAAGGAATATATCTACCAAGATATGATCTCTAGAATGAATGGATAGATAAACAAGTATCAAAGGTTGTACGATGAAGTAACCAATCATAATGAAGGACTTGAAGCAGAAATAATTTCTCTGAAAGCAGATCTTGAAGCATCAAATAAGAAGAATGAAGAACTTCTACAAACATTTGAAGAACAAGAAAATGGGTTGAAAGAAGAGATTTTAAAATTGAATGATCAAGTAGAAGAAGGAAGAAGGGTCGAAGAAAGTATGAAGAAGCAATGCCAAAGATTGGATGTTGAGGTAAACATTTTAAAAGGTAAATTAGAAGAAAAAGATAAACTCTTGAGGTTTCAAGATAGTACTAAGATTCTGGACAATATTCTTAGTAGTCAAAGGTCTCCTTCTGTTAAATTTGGTCTTGGTTTTCATGAAACGGTTAAAGGAGAATCTAGTTCACAAGAAAGTGCTAAAGAATCAAAGGATATCAATGCAAAACCTGAAGTGTTGAAAGAAACAAAAGGTCAACCGAAAATCATGAACTCTCAAAAGAAATCATTCCCTCCTTTGATCAATAATGTTGAATGCTTTAAATGTCATAATTATGGGCATGTTGCAGCCAATTGCAGAAGCAGATTGTTTCAGTCACAAACAAACAGATTCTACACAGAAAGGTACTCTAGTTTCTTCAAAGGATATTGTTTTTCATGTAGCAAGTATGGTCACAAAGCAGCTAATTGCAATAGAAGAAAGAATAGAAAAACATACTATGATCCTTATGCTTACTTTTCTGGTCACATAAGATGTTATGCTTGTAACAAGTATGGACATGTAGAAAAAGAATGCAGGATGAATAGATCTGAGAAATTGGATAATTTCCAGCACACAATAAGAAATTTCAAGCAAAGCTGGAAAAAGAAGGAGGACCGGTCAAAAACGTAGGGAATATTGACCCTACTGCAGTCATCCGCTTCTAAAGCTTACTTCTCATAATGACTGTAGGAGTGATGTGAGATACATTATAGGAATCAATAATGTATCATCGCAAGGGGAGCAATATATGGTGATTCCCATGGTTGGTTTGGTAATTCTGGTTGTGTTTATTTCTGACAGTGCATATGATGTGAAGAAGACAGGTACAAGTGGTATAAGTTCAAGGGGATATGGAGCTGTGAAATTTTTTGTATTTCACTTTTCATACGTGGGTTTCATGAACTAAAGCCGCGTATACACGTGTGTTCCAATGAATATAGAAGCGTATGCTTTTCTCCGATAAGAAAAACAGTGAGTCAGCTCAAGGACATGAGCACAGTTTCAGGGGGGAGTATTAGCCTTGCTGAGAGTAATGCATTGTTGGCATTATGATGGTCCTGAAATATGATCTCTCTTTTGAGGTCTTTTTGGTATTGGTTATAAAAATTCATATTTGTAATTTGATGAAAAGGTTTTGTTGAGACCTATTATGTAAATTGTTATATTCAGTCATGTAAGGACTCGTTCCAATTTGTAAACTCACTTGGTTGGGTAGTTGAGTCAAAATGTGTAAACCCACTTGGTTGGGTACTTGAGTCACATATGTAAATCCACTTGGTTGGATCATTGATGTAAGTATGAGTCCTTGGTGATAGGAAAGGTCATAGAGTCATGTAATTCATTGAAAAATATGTTTGAAGATTCAGCGTGAACTCAGGGGGAGCATGGTAACTTCAGTGCACATCAGATCTACAAAGCTCTTCTTTCTACAAGAGAAGAAAAACCTTGTTTTGGTTTTGATACGCCCTTTGCCCTTGATGTCAAAGGGGGAGAGTATCATGGTGTTTGAATAATGGTTATAATCAATGTATCTATCTGTTGTGGTGATCAAACACCATCATGGTTGCCATCAAGTCCAAAGGGGGAGATTGTTGGCAATATGATGCAATATGTTGTCCTTGATGGCAACCTACTTGGTGAAGTTGTCCTTGATGGAAACTGACTTGATGAGTTGTCTTTGGATAGAAACCTATTTGTTAATAATGTATCTGAATCAGCTTAAATATGAAGAAAGGAATTCCGATGAGGTACGGAGTAATGATGGGCATCATTCTGTCCTGGCTCCTTTCGTTTAAAGCCAAAGTAGCATATGTACGCGGAAAACTATGTACCAAGTAGCGTATGCCTATTTGCGCTCTAAATTTATAAAACCAGGGGACATTACCATGGTATTGGCCCACAGTATGGAGCGCTACATTATCTATTTGATCCCATCCAGGAATACCATCGGAAGTTGTGTGGTTTTGACTCATGGTATTGATAAAGGCTAAATCTATATAAGGAGAAGATGATCATAGTGCAAGTGTGTGCATAGGTCTGGGCTTTAATGAATACTTCACTCTGAAGTATATCTACATGGAATGGAAACAGTTTATTGATTGATCTGAATTAATAATGCACCTATGAAGAAAATGATGAAGAGGGATCTCTAGATCCGAAAATGACTATTCTAGATCTGTTTATGGAATGTTTAGATCTGTGATCTGGTGAATCTTTGCTGAAGTAAAGGATGAGATTTGAGTTGTTTATCTGATCTGAAGAGTTGCACAGTCCTGAAAAGTTTCAGATATATACGCAGGTTCGTTTCATGAAAAGCGTGTGTATACGCGGATCCTCTTAAATAAAAGCGCATATGGCAGTTAGGGTTTCTGAAGAATAAAATGCATTGAAGTATACGTAGGTTTGTCTCTATGAAAGCGTGTATGTATGCAGGTTCAGTGAAGTAAAAGCGCGTATGGAATCTAGGGTTTGCTGAAGTATGTGGAATGAATTGTCTGATCTGTTTTGTTTTCTTACTGCTATCTGTCAATGACGTATTCATACAGATCTGGGTTGTTTGAATGTTGATTATGCTGTTGATTAAAGATCAAGTTGTTGGTTGATTGGTTGATGATTCAATGAATGAATTGATGGGGTTATAAGTTTCAGTTTGATGAATGTTGAGCTTGAATGTGTGGAGTGATTCCTTACGAAAATGGGGAAAAGTGGCCTACAGGTATATTGTATGGAAGGTGATGGATCCGGTATGAAAATTGATGAAACGTGGTCCGCGGTGGTGCGAGGTCGAAGCCTTGATGAGGGTTCGACTCCCTTCCAATGGTGGGCTGATAGACGGAAGCGGGGGTAGTAGCTCCCTTCCGGGAGGCTGGTGGCGAGAGCGAGGGGGGGTGAGCGCTCCCCTTCCCGAAGGAGAAGGCCCAAATCACCGCGCTTGCCGGGGAGTTTGGAGCTCCCTTCCCGATAATGGGCCGGAAACTGAGAGAAGGTTGCGGCCTTAAGGGTGGAGTGCTGCGTCTTGGTATGATGCTAACGCTAGTACAAAGTTGGCAAGTTTTCTTAATAATAAATTTTGAAGGCTGAAACGACGGCAGCGGTGGTTTTCTCCCGAATTGGGTTTCCACCTAAAAATCCCGGTGTTCATGTGTGTTGCATATGTGTGATGATTATTCTGTTCTGTCTGCACCTGTTTACTGTTTCTTAAACATCTGATGAATGAATGATGCAATGATCTAAGTAAAGAATTAAATGCATAATAAGATCTCTGGACATACGCAAGTTTTCTTAAGGATATCCGCGTGTATACGCGAGTTGGGTTCAGTAAAGTAGCATATGATTTTTAAGAGGAAGAAAAAGTAAAAAGTTTTCAGTCAGATCTAAATACTGATTCACCCCCCCCCCCCCTCTCAGTATTTTTCCCAACAGACTTGATGATAGATCGAAGAAACCTATACAGGGTACAGGCTGATCCTTCTTCACCACTATCTCCCTCAAGTAGAGGAGGCTCCCTAGCCAGGGGCAGGGGAGGGGGAAGGGGTGGAGGCACAGGTCGGGAAAGAGGGAAATTGATCTGTTACAACTATGGGGAGATAGGGTACTTTGTGAGGGACTGTCCGAACCCTGCGTGACAATCTTGTCATTATTGTAGACAACTGGACCATGTGATTGAAGACTGTCTGATCCTGATAGCGAATATGCAAGAAAAACAGCAGACACCTACGCAAAATGTGCAAAGGGTTAAAGAAGAACCACGTGATGAAGGACCAAGTATTAATTTCATAATGCACAGTGGCATGGATATAGGAGAAGCTGAGGGGAAAGTCGAAGTTGAACCTCTTATCTGAAAAGCACCTGTCAAACAGGAAATCTTGGACCTTCAGAAGGAAAAGGAAACCTTTGTCGCAGCTCACAGAGACTTTACTAAGGATGAGGTGCCTATTTCAAAAGCCCCAGCAAGACTGAGAAGAGACGATGAAGTTAAACCATTTCTACAAGCATGTATGAAGCTGCTACGTAACTAGAAGGTAGTAGAAAATCTGCAAGCAGTAATAGACAGCTACGCAAAAAAGACTAACCTGCCCCCGAAAGTTAAGGATGTACACAAACTGTACAATCATAAGAAGCACACTGGTAGGGAAATGCGGCTAACAACACAGATTGGTGACTATGAAATGGATCAGGTTATCTTGGACTTGGGGTCAGATGCGAACGTACTACCCTAGCAAACTTGGCAACGAATGGGAGAGCATAAGTTGGAATGGTCCACTATCCAGATGCGCATGGCTAACCAACAGAAGATCATACCATTGGGGAGGCTATAAAAAATTATGGTAGATATTGCAGGAGTTAAGGTCCGAGCCGACTCTGAGGTAATTCATATTGTGGAATATGCAGACCCCTATCCTTTGCTCTTAGGACTAGATTGGGCTATAGATATGGGAGGCATCATCAACCTAAAGAAAAGAAGCATAGTATTTGAGAATGAGGGTACAAGGGTGATAGTCCCCCTAGACCCTGTGGAAGCAGAGCGGTATACAGAACCGGTGTGCGAAGAAGAGGATGTGGATAACATCTATAAGTTGACTGCTCGAGATGAAGATTGGATCAATCCTATTGTTGAGGGTGTGCTCTGCTGGGAAAAGGACAACGAGTGCTTCTCTGACTCTGACGGGGAGATAGAAAACTGGCAGAATCGATTACATGATGTATCTGCGCTACAATGCCTTAGAATCACAAAGAACTTCCGATGCATCTCCTCAGAGGTAAGAGAACTGCCCTAAATGGATGGTTCTGGTAGTATTAGGGAGTTTTTGTGACAATTTGAAGTTGAAGTCCCACGGGAACGAAGGATATGGGCCCTTAATCTAGCCATGCGCGCAACCCCTGCGAGGTGGTGGGACATGCATAAGGGGGCATTCCAGGATTGGGAAGAATGTTGCGACATGATGGTCTTACGGTTCGAACCTCCGGGTCACCTACGCGTAAAGACTTTCTTGATGCCAGGGGACCCGCGCGAGCACTTGTTAGCATGGATGAAAGAATGGGGCGAAAAAACTACAGAGGAATGGGTCCATCTATTCATTCATGCCTTGGGACCAATCCTGACCGCATGGTATTTAGACGCAGAATTACACCAGCGCACCTAACATTGGGAAACCCTGAAAGACGAGTTTGTAGGGACATTCGGGCTTATAGGAGGGACAGAGGTACTCGACGAAACTCTGCAGGATATTGATGCCTTAGTATTTGATGAATCAAGCCCATGCGTAGCACATGGGGCACCAACATGGGAAATGCAGATGTATGATATTGTCAACTGCCACAATCTATCAATAAAGAAGTGCAATGATGACCCGCGGAATGTCTCTATCCCGGAGTCGGAGGGAGAGCATGCAGTTGTTGGACCCCCACTGCAGAATGTTGATGTCATTAAGCCTCTAAAGCTGTGAGAAGTCAACATTGGAACAGAGGCGCAGCTTAAGTTAGCAAAAATTGGGGACTACTGGGATGATAATATTGTGGGAAAATTTGCAGAACTCCTTACGGAATACCAGGACCTAGGGGTCATGCGCATCACTTTAAAACCATATGCGTGCCCTGTGAAGCAACACCTAGCTTATCGGTTGAACCCCAAGTATAAACAAAAAGTCAAGGAAGAAATCGACAAGATGCTCACTGTAGGTATCATCGAACCGGTCGAACAGTAAGATTGGATAACCCCTATGGTGGTTCAGGAGAAAAAGACTAAGGGAGAGATACGGATCTGTGTTGACTTGTGCAAATGGAAGGATGCCTGCATACTTGATCCCTTCCCTGTAACACCATTCTCCGATGAAATCCTTGATAGCGTACGTGGGCAAGAAACATACTCGTTCACGGATGGGTTCTCAGGCTACCATCAGATCAGAACCACACCTAAGGATCACAACAAAACTATGTTCGCCATCGAATGGGGATCTTTTCAGTATATGGTCATGCCGTTTGGGCTCAAGAATGCCCCTGCCATCTTTTTACGTGTGGTGGTCACAGTATTCAAATAGTTCATACAGAAGTTTTTGGATGTATATTTTGATGGCTGGACTGTCTTCAGGTTGGTAAAGAAGCATGTCTCAAACCTGCGTCTGATGTTGGACGCCTGTAGAAAGCACCAGATTTCCCTGAATATCAAGAAGTGCATCTTTTTTGTACCCTTCGGAATCTTGCTTGGCCACATAGTTTTTCGGCAAGGATTAATGGTTGATATCGACAAAATAGCAGTAATCATCAATCTGGCAGTGCCTACAACTGAGAAACAATTGTGCTATATCCTCAGACATACAGGTTACTACAAGAAGGTCATTCAAGGTTACGCACTGATCACAACACCTATGGAAAAATTACTGAAGAAGGATGTTTCGTTTTGTTAGGATGATGAGTGTCAGAAGAGCTTTGAGCTACTCAAGGAGAAGATGGTCTTTGCGCCTATTGTCATCTTTCTTGACTGGGCGAAGGTTTTTCATGTTCACGTAGATGTGTCAGGAATCGCCCTGGGAGTTGTCCTTACGTATCTTGGCGATGGAGATATTGACCATCCAGTTGCATTTTCTAGTAGTAAACTTTTTGGTGCGGAGTGCAACTACTCCACTACTGAACGTGAGGGGTTGGCCATGGTCTACGCACTGCAAAAATACCTGCATTATCTGTTAGGAGGGCACTTCAAGATGTTTACGAACCACTCGGATTTGAATTACCTAGTGAATAAGCCTATGTTGGGGGGGGGGGAATATTTCGGTGGCTGCTATTATTCCAAGAATATGAATTTGAGATCATTGTCAAGCCGGGAAGGTTAAATGCTGGGCCAGACCACTTATCCTGAATCGAGAGCAGTGAGGAACCCACCAACCTAGAATAAGGATTTCCTGATGTCCAGCTGTTCGCAATTAAGGTGGTTGATGCGCACTTCGCCAACATCATTCAGTTCTTGACTATAGGGAGGACACTCGCAGAGTATTCAGTACAACAGAAGAAAGAATTGGTAACCCACGTAGCAGATTTTACCATCATCGCAGGCCATTTGTATAAACTGGGAGCCGACGAAGTGCTGCGAAGATATGTATTGGAGCATGAACGGCACACCATCTTAGCAGAGGCTCATGAGGGCGTAGCAGGAGGACATTACGCAGGAAAATCAATGGCACAGAAGATCTTGAGAGCTGGACTATGGTGGCCTACACTGCATAGTGACTCTCATGACTATTGAAAAGCCTGCGATACATGCCAAAGGATGGGAAGGCCATCGCGTAGAGACGAAATGACCCTTCAACTGCAGATGGCCCTGCAAGCGTTTGAAAAATGGGCCATTGACTTCGTTGGGCCCATTAACCCACCAGGAAAGAAGATAGGTGCGTGCTACATCATCATCGCAACTGATTATGTAACCAGATGGGACGAGGCACAAGTTGTGAAGGATTGCACTACAGACACCGATGTGCAATTCATTTTTGAGAATATTTTGACCAATTTTGGTCGTCCGAAGATCTTAATGAGTGATAGAGGTACGCATTTTGTTAATAAAACAATACAGGCCTTGACTGAAGAATTTCAGATCCACCACGCGAAAAACACCTCATATCATCCTCAGGAAAATGGAGCTGTAGAAGCTTTTAATAAGATATTGGAGAAGTCACTGACCAAGGTCTGTAATGTCGATCGCAGCCACTGGGACTTGCGCATCCTGTCCATTATTTGGGCCTATTGAACCACCTTCAAAAAGTTGACAGGGAAGACACCATTTAGGATGGTCTATGGCAAGGGGGCCATTATGCCCATGGAGTATATTGTCCCTAGCTTGTGCATCGCAGCCTTTACGAACATGGCAGAGCCTGATATCATGGAGGAGAAGTTAGTGCAGCTTGTGGCATTGGAGGAAGATCGTTTCATTTCTAATTTCCATCAGCAAGTTTAGAAGGCTCGGGATAAGGCATGGCATGATCGACATATTCAGCAAAAGACATTTGCGGAGGGTGAATTGGTCCTGCTGTACAACAACCAGTTTGTGAAACACCTGAGGAATTTCCGTCACCACTGGCTAGGTCCCTATATGGTAAAATAAATCACGGATGGAGGAGTTTTTCGGTTAGCTACCCTACGCGGCGATATGATACTATGATACATCAATGGCAGCCGACTCAAAACCATATCAGATCAAATGACTATATGTTCGAAGTAGCTGTATGGGGCGCAATACACACCCAAAGGAAGGAAATTGCAAGTAGGACCGTGGTACGCACAGGGATCGATCGCAGGTTTGGAGGCTCGGAGAGGTGCACGGGGAGCGCAGGGGTGTGTTTAGAGCACAGCAGGTACGCTGGGAGCACAGGGGTGCGCTAGGCGCACAGGAGGTGCAAAAACTAGCCGTTGGAACAATAAGTCTGGGTAAAAAGAAATTTTTACCGTTGAAAGGAGCAGTCAGCCGGCAATTAATGAGGCGATTTCCGAAGATTTTTTACCATTTACTTGATGGTAAGTTCCAGATCAGTTTCACCCAACCGTTGGTTGATCTCCAAGGCTATAAAAGCAGAAGGATAGCTTAGAAGAGGGTTCCATGTATCTTGAGAAGTTGGTGTTCTGTGTGATTTTGTGATTATTACGCCTTGTTCATGTCTGAGCATGCTTCCCCCTCAGATAGTAGCCACCCAGAGTTCATTTTTCACGCCAGAATGACTGCAACTAATCCCACCAAGTTTTCCTAGCCCGTGACCTCGACAGAGCAAGAATCTGAGGAAGTACTAGAAGTCCACCCTGAAGTTGAGTAGGTTATGTCTACGCCAAGCAAGGGAAAGAAAAAGGGGAAATAAAAAGCGCAAGGGTCAGGGAAACCCGCGAAATGGGCTGGGATAAAGCCCCTCACCTCTCCTCGAACTAACCCATTAAATAGAACTTTGTCTGCTCAGGAAGAGGCCCAGATAGCTAAACCAATCAATTGGCTACCACCCTTTGTTCGGCCCTGCAGGCCCTCGACACACACGCTGAAGAATCTCGATGGCCTGCGCACCTATATTTAGATGCCACTGACTCCGGGTGAGGTCCCCATTATTGAAGAACCCTTTGGAAAGCTCCATGAGGTAAAATTCGACGACCATGACTTGGCCAATTCGGAGGCCTTCCCCGAGTTGGCACCTAAGTTATTTCTCGAAAGAATATTGGAAGACGATGGGGTAAAGATAGTTCCCATGCGTTGGGTGCGTGGATTGGCAAGTTTTGGGCTCTTAAACCTACCAAGGATGCCACATTTTGGCCACTACAATATCACACACCGACTTGTGCGCCAATTGCTTGCCTTGGTCCATGATGGCAGCTTGTGGATCCAGGATCGAATCCCCATTGATGTCGCGCTTATTCACCGAATTAATGGTCTACCCATCAAAGGGCTAGACACTATGTTGTGCGTCAGCAAGAAGTATGAACAAAATATTGCCTACAAGGTGCGTGAGGATTACCATGTGGAGCGGAACACTCGGGGATTCATGATCAGCACCATCAGCGACCCCGGTACGCAAATGGGTACCTTGTTGCTGGCATGAAAAATGATGCGCAAATGCTAGGCTGCCACCATCCCTACTTATGTGATTCAGCTGGCAGGCCAATACGAAAAGGGGTTCTGCTTCAACTGGTCCCAGTGCCTGTGCAATTAATTTATGGCAAATGTCTGCGAATCCCAGGATCAGGACTGGGCATTTTGCTACTCCTGGTTGTTTCTTCTCATTGCGTTGGTCACATGGGAAGCTCCTAATGACTCGGTCCTCCCTGAGCTCACCCCAGATATGTGCGAGGGGGCGAGGTATGTGAATTTGTGGGACTCAAAGGACACGCAGCATATTGAGGACAATCAAGTATTTTGGGTCCTATTTCAGAGCGGGCTCGCAGAAACCATCAATTGCCGGCCACGCTTGTCGCCTGATGTTTACGATAAATAAAAAAGCATCGTGGCGTTTCAAGTTTCCATGCATAACATACAAATCAGAGGCCACAAGGATCCAGCGTGGGTCTCACTCCCATACATGGTTGAGGATGAGGATATTGACCACTTAATTTCGACTTGGCCTCCATACTGGAAGCTGGGCTTCAAATAAGGTGCGAAGGACACTGCAGGGACCAGCACCGTGAAGGTTACCCCACCCAACACCACCAAAGAAACCGAAGGATAGGCCAAAAGTGCTTGGAAGGGCCTAGAACCGACATCACAAAAGGGTTTGCAACAGGGAAAAATTATGGGGAAGGGCGCGGAAATAGCATCACAGAAGGATTCGCAGCAGGGTCTGGGTGCAGAAGGTCAGGAGGTGGGAGGTGTTGACTCCCCTCGAGGAACAAAGCAAACAGGTGACCCTGCTAAAGGGCCATGAAATAAGAAACACGCTCAATGGCCCAAACGTGACACCGGAGTTACGCTAACGGAGGAGGACCTAGGGCAGATCACAGATGCGGTCACCCTAGCCGCAGAAGACAAGTGGCTGGCTCTGGAAGAACAGCAGAAAGCCACAGTTGAGACACTCCAGGATAAGCTCCGGGCCCTACAGCTCAAGGCTAATACATTGCAGACCAGTATGATTCAGGCCAGGTCGACCCCAACAATGAGTAGCGTAGTCATCAGTACGCCGAAAAGTCGCCTCTGCCCTCTACCGGGCGCAACCCTCATACAGAGTCCACCCGACTTAGGAGTGCAAGTTTAGGCCTGCATAGAGGTGCAGTTGGATCTTGCCCTCTTGCCGCATGAATCGTTGCAGATCCTTCACACGTCTATGTTTGAAGATATCCAGCATAGAGACCATCAAGTGCACCAACAACTCGGCATAGCTGAGCAGACCATTGAATAAAAAACTGTTGAAGTATCTTAGGCACAGGCTGCCTGTACCTTGGCCGCTGTGCAGCAGAAAAAGTTGGAGCACCTAATTAGTAGGCTTTGTGAGGACGTCACTGAAGATATCCCGGCTTCTGCCACCCCCCAGGCCAAGATTGAGGGTTTGGTTGTAGCGCTCAAAGCCTCAAGGACCGAGATCCAGGCGGTCAAGACGGAGATGGAACAACAGATTGCGGCCTTTCAGGCCAAGTTACATGCAGAAACACCACCAGAGGTACGGGCCCAATGAGCTGCGTTGGTTACAGAGGCCACAAATGTCATTACTGGTCAAATTGCTCAGGGTGTAGAACTGTTGGAAACAACTATTGAGTTGTGGACCAAGGTGCAGCGTGACCCTCTCCTGCATGAAATCAACCAAGCGTTGCGCCAAAAGAAGAAGAGTTTGACCAAATGGAGGCTACACTGACCACTCTGTTCCCTGCTCAACAATTGGCCCGACTGCGCACCAGCCATGCGACCAAGGACTACATGGAAGCCCTTCGGTAGTGAAAGAAGACTTTGAGTGATCACCTCAAGCCGTGGGCAGATGAGGCCCTTAAGCTGTCTCAGGATGTCGACATTGTAGTCAAGCAACTGAACCAGACGTTGGAGAGCGTCACGGATGCTACAGAAGGCCCAACATCACAGAAGTTGGTGGAGATAGCCCAGAATGTTGCTGCGCAAAGTGAAGGTGTTCTTCCCCCGCTGGTTGAGGCGATCAAGCAACTGCAGGCGAAGATGGAGAACCCACGACCACAGTGACTCGGGACGAGTCATAAGATTGTGTTGGGGGCCTATTGGAACGGGGTTCCATAAGCTGCGAATTTTGTATATTTTTGTATTAAGTAGTCTAACGCAGGGGTTTTGGGGTGGGTCAAGGCCTCGAACGCATTGTAATGGGTCAAAGGGTAGACCTAGATTCCGCAAACCACGGTTTGCGGACCACAGGATAGCGTAGGCTACATCGATATAAATAGATGAATAGCTTGAGTCTAGAGACAGGCATGAATTAAGACTGATGCTACATGCGAATCATTAGATCTGTTTTGGGCTGTTTTGGGTAAGGACTCATGTTGGCTGTGTGCGCGGAGATCCTCAGTCCTGCTGTGTGTGGACCTCGCTAGGTTGTGTGCGAGAGCTGGTTTTGGTTGTAAGTAGATCTGAATGTTAATGAATGCGAAGTATTGTCAAAGTATCTGTGTGTTATCTGGATCAGTGATATTTACTGTTGAAGCGTATTTGTGATGGTTATTTAGCTGCGAATATATCTGTGTTTTGCATAAGTATATCTGTAACTACTCTACGATGGTATCTGTTTAAGCTACGAATACTTATGTGCTATCTGTTTATGCTGCGAATGACTCTGTAGCTGTGTTTATCATATTATGTGCTGATAATTTTTGATACGTTGGATGCAAATATAGTGATTAGATCTGTGAATGCTAATAGCTTTGTTGTGGTTAATAACTGACGAAAGCCTGCGAATAGAATTCCTCTGTGCGAATTAGATAAGTTGCGAACACAAATCTGCCTCGACTTACCTACTCTCTCTTAGGATGCGGAAACCTAGTTCCAGCACCCTCCCATACTGCTTCGGGTAAGACTTTAGTGTGCGCAAGTAGGTCATTGCCGAAAGGGCCAGTAGTATAGGGGTCTGTTGGCAAACCTTAACCTCCGAACCTAGATCAAGACCCCTCAAGCCAACAAGAGCTTTAAAATTTTGCACTGTTGTAACTCTTGAGTAATCTGAATAGAAAAGTTGAACTAGAGTTGTTTTCTCATGAGAAAAGTATTAATATATCGGGTACTACTATCTCTATATTGTTTCTATGTTTTAATGAGATAAATAGTCATTTTGAATTGTTTTCCATTATATATGTGCTTTATATACAATGAAGCATTTGTTCACTATTGATGTGTGAGATTGTAATCTTTCAAGATATATGAGAAACAACGAGATATTTTATGTGATGTGTTTTAATCAACTAATTTAATTAACTATTTGTTTAAATTAATTATCCTTATCTAGTTTCACTTCATTAGTATTTGATAATCTATATTGTCTTATATGATATGAAAATCATTAAAAAATCACATATAAAAACAAAGTTTGTCCCAGGATATATATAGATAGAACTCTGCCTTTATATGATATTTTTTAATGAATTTCATATCATATAAGACAATATAGATTATCAAATACTAATGAAGTGAAAATAGATAAGGATATATATATATATATAAGCCTTTAACAAAACCACCAATAGGTAATTACTGGTGGTGTGATTTTTTTTGAATAACAGTGATGAGTCAATCTACATTTGTGAATACCATCGAGTAATAATTATATGAAATGTTAATTTTACAACTAAATTATAATAAATTTTCCTACTATATAAAAAAATTCACAATTATAAAATTTTCTTACAAAATATTCTAACTAGATTTTAGAAAATCGACCACAAAACAAGTAGTCAAAAGTTTAGAGCATACAATAAAAACTATTCGTAAGAATTAGATGTATTGCTCACTTTGTTGTCTCGTTTATTTATATTAAAAAAACAACATTTACATATCATTTATTTATGTTTAAATTTATTTCCACGCCTTTTGTCTTATATGCTCTCTTTGTTGTATCGTTTATTTCTTTTAAAAAAACACAACATTTGCATGTTATTTATTTCTATTTCGGAGAAGAAGATTTCCAGCAAATCAATTAGGAAAATGTTTATAAGCATGTCATTTCATTATCTTGAAGAATAACACCAAAGCTCTAGATTGCCATTAAGTAATATCATTTGCAACCTTTAATTTTTAGCTTTCGTCTCTCTATTTATAACCTTCTTTCCTTAGGAAGGAAATTTATCTTTGAAAGAAGAACCAACTACACTGATCCGGTCAGAATGAAATTTCTTTGAAGAATAAATCCACAAGACTGGCGAGTTGGTTCTCAAAATTAATTACATTGAAAGACGTTCTATTATGAGATTGATCCTCACGTTACTATTCCCAGATTTTTCGTCGTCCACGTCATCATGACATACCTCATACCTTATGCCTATTGTGACTTTGACTACATACTCCATGCGAGCCTAGCTCATTCCCTTTGTTTCTTGCCATCACTTGAAGCAGATTTTATCAGCCTATGTCATACATGATATGAGATATTTGGAAGCTTGCAAAACCAATTCTCATGTGGGGGGTTATTTTATGACCTTGGTTTTTTATTTTTATGTTACGAATTGACTACTACTTTTGATCACCGTGTTGATGATACAATTGTTTTGAAGATTTGCATGATGGGAAATAGTGGGACATGGAACACCAACTTCATTGTGCGTTTTCTCCACTCTTCATAATTTTCTTGTTTCAACCCTAAAGATAGAATTTCTTTATATCTTTCGATTTATTTTTATAAATTACTTGTTTCTCTAACTTCATATATGTGGAAATTTTATTTCATCTTGCAATTAAATGTTATTGTGTATTGTGATTATTTGATGCTTTTATAGGATGATAATTTAAATCAACAATCCTTGTGCCTAAAGATGTCATTATTGGAATATGTTAATAACTAGAGTACCAAAATTTTGGTCTATGACACCCCTAGACAATACCCATTGGATGAAGTGAGGATTGGTTGAAAAATATGACCAAATGTTGCTTGTGCAATATATGTTTTCAACACTATTTTCGTAATAATGGTACAAATATATAACCTTTCCCTAAATTCCCCCTTATATTTCCACTGGTAATATTTTCATTGTTTGTTAGACTCAATTTTAACACTTATCATGATTAGAACACAATTGAGATTAAGGAATGCACAAGATGCTCTACAACGTAGTTAGGATGGGGCGGGGATATAACTGTGCAATACATTTAGATGGTCCATTGTGTGTAAATGGAACTAGTGTAGATTCATCTAAACCTGGGTTACATAAGCATCTCAAAGCTACAAAAGACAGGAATTTGAGAATGGTGATATGAAAATTCATGTTGGATTTCAGACCTAGGTTGGTTTAAAAAGACCCCCAAGACATAATTCTAGCACATAAAGCATCCAAGAAAATATTTTTGCCTCAAATATTTTCAAGATTCCATATGAAGCTAAACCAAAACAATGGTTGTCTCCTCACATTTTCAGATATCATGAATGTTCTTTGAGTCCATACTTTGATATATAGTGGGAATCACACAATGCATTATGAAAGGATTGATTATTTTATTGAATTAAAAATATGCTAATCATTGTTGGGTGTGTGTTATATTCTTTCGATGACTAGTCGCATGCGCAGGAGGGTCACAAGGGGGCGGTATCCCCCCTTTACGGGGTCTGGGGCAGCGCTCCGGAAATTATTTTTAGACCCTATAATAGGTGGGCAGACCTACCTATGGTTTTGTGCATGGGTTTTGCACATGTGTTGGGCATGATGGTTTTCTATCCATGGTATTTTGTAGATCCAGTCAAGGGAACTATAGTTATGTTCTAGTCCAAGGTTAATGGATTGGGGTCTATGAGTGCTTCGGCATGTATGTTTGTGTATTTAAACATTGAAAGGAACATAATGAAAAATCAATCTGGTAGTCTCGGTTTTGGGATCCAAGGGAAAATATCTTTGTGTATTTGTTTTATGTTGTCGCCATTGTTTATTTTGTGTTTTAAGAATTCATTTGCAGGTAATTTTTATACAACGTTAAAACCTACATTTGGTATCAGAGTTGTTTCAGTTTCAATGGGATGCCTTTGTTGCTAAGGGGTTTTTCTTGGGCCTGTGGTAGACTCTATTTAGTGGGAGATTAGCGGGATCGATTCTTGTAGTGAAAGAAGATGGCGAGCTATGGAAAGATAGAAATAGAGAAATTTAACGGTTAGAGTTTTGAATTGTGGAATCTCAAGATGGAGGATCTGTTGGTGGATAAAGATCAGTGGATCATGGTAGATCTTAGCACTAAAATAATGGCAATTTTAAATGAAGACTAAGTGAAGTTAGATTGAAAATAAAAGAGCACAATACGGTTGTGTATCTCACATTCGATATTGTTGAATGTATCTGGGGAAGCTACAGTGAAGGCTTTTTGGGACAAGTTAGGGACTTTGTACCAATCTAAGTCTCTGATGAAAAAATTGTTCCTACGGAAAAATTTGTATAACTTGAGGATGAAGGATGGAGACTCAATGACAGAGCATCTGAACACCTTTAATATTGTGGCAAGATAGTTGTTATCTATTGATATTAAAATTTCAAATGAATATAAGTGCATCAGTCTGTTGTGTTTTCTACCGGATTCTTGGGATAGTCTGGTTGTTGCAATAGGTAGCAATACAACTACATTGAAAAATTGTCTCATCCTTGCTGTTGGAGGAGATGATACGAAAAAATATGGAGGGCCAAAATGGATATGCCTTGTTTGTATGAGGACAGTCCGATACCAGAAACAAAAATAAGTCCTCGAGTGGGAGATATAAATATAGAGGGAGATCAAAATCTCCAGGAAAACCTATAAAGGTGTGTTGGAAATGCGGAAAGGAATGACACTTCAAAAAGGACTGTAGCTCTAAAGCTCTTGAGAAAGGAGAGGGATCTGATGATGCTCCTTCTGTAGAGGCAAAAGCCACCTCAGATGAAGGTGGGGATGTGTACTTGGCTTCTTCTTCAAGTACACATGTAGATCATGAGTCATGGTTGTTTGACTCGGGTGCATCCTTTCACTTCACTCCCCATAAGGAGTGGTTCCGTGAGTATGAGAAATATGATGGTGGTGATGTCTTCCTAGAGGATGACAGGAAGGCCAGAATCATCAGACATGGAAAAGTCAAGCTCAAGTTGTAAGGTGGAAGGATTAGAACACTTCATGGTGTTTTGCATATTCCTGCATTGGCCAGAAATATGATTTATGTAAGAAAGATGGATGATGCAGGTTTAAAAGCAATGTTCAATAAGAATACATGTAATATGGTTTATGGATTAATGGTATTGATGTAGGGATTTCAGATTGGAACTCTATACAAGCTTCTGGGTAGCACTGTTATTGATGGGTGCAACAATTATGTGGTTCTTGAAAGTGAAGATGAAAACCTTGTGGTCTCTAGAGAAAAGACCGTGTTGTGGAATCAAAGGCTTGGAGATGTTTGGGAGAACGACCTTCGAATACTTCATGGTAATGGTATGTTATTTCTCTCTGGATTTTGATTTCTGTGAAAATTATGTATATGGGAAGTAGAATTGGGTGAGTTTCCCTTCTGGTGCTAAAAAGGCGAAAGGGATAGTAGAGCTTGAGCATAGTGAAGTGTTTGGACCTTTGTTAGTTCCATCACTGGGTAATTTTGTGTACTATTTGTACAATCTCAGGCCAATAGCATGGATGGGACGACAAAAAGTTCGAGATGTGCCTACCTGAGTTCTCGGGGAGAGGCGACAGTGATGCAGAGCAACATTGGTTTTTATGTGAATCGGTCTGGAGGGTGATATTTCCTCATGAATAAATCTAAAGTCTTTGACAAATATAAAGAATTTAAGGCTCTCATGGAAAACCATACATAGAAGAAGATAAAGGTGTTGGAGACAGATAATGGTGGAGAGTTATGCAAGAAATAATTTGAAGAGTTCTGTAAGAAGTTTGGTATAGCATGAAAAAAAATACTCCATACACACCTTAGAAAAACGGAGTTGCAGAAAGAATGAACAGGACGTTGATGGAAAAGGAAAGAAGCATGCTCAGTGGTGCCAAGTTAGGACAGGAGTTCTGGGCAGAGGAAGTGGAGACTGCATGTTACCTGGTTAATAGATCACCTTCATCAACGTTGGAGGATAAGACTCCACATGAGTTATGGACTGGTAAGAAATCATCTCTTTCACATCTAAGGGCATTTGGTTGTGATTCGTATGTACATGTTCCAAAGGAGAAAAGAACCAAGTTGGATAGTAAATTTGAAAGGTGCATCTTTATTGGGTATAAGGATGGTTTAAAAGGTTATAAACTTTGGAACCCAAAAACAAGAAAGGTTGTGTAAAGCCAAGATCTGGTGTTTAGAGAGGTGAAAGATGTTATTAAACATGAATTCCTACAAAAGGAACTTGAGAAGATAGAGTTTGAACTAAAGGAGGAAGAATTAGACTCTACAACAGAACAAGATTCAGAAGAGGAAGAGTCACAGACTCCAGCTTTGAGAAGATCAGTTTGAGAAAGAAGGCAACAAGAAAGGTATATTCCATCCACTTTCTATTCAAATTTTTCTTTATCTATTACTGATGAGGATCCCAAAACTGTCAAGGAGGAAGTAGATTCAAGGGATGGGAAACTCTAGAAAGAGGCCATGGTTGATGAAATGGAATCTTTGGAAAAAATGAGGCTTGGGATCTGGTTGAGTTACCGAATGGAAGGAAACCTATTGCCAGGAAATGGGTGTTTAAGAATAAGATGAATGTAGAAGGCAAGGTGGAGAAATTAAAAGCTTGGTTGGTAGCGAAAGGTTATTCCTAGGTGTCGAGAATTGATTTTGGTGATATTTTTTCTCATGTTGCCAAGGTAGCTTCTATTATATTACTTTTATCTGTTGCTATTGCTTTTGATTTTGAGGTAGAATAGATGGATGTGAAGATATCATTTCTTCCCAGGGATATGGAAGAAGAGATCTACATGAAGCAATCTGAAGGATTTGCGGTGGACATGTTGGTGGACATGCTGGATGTGTTCAGTAAATTTGGTTTCTTTATCAGCCTTAGACAGTACATGTGTGGATTCTTTCTATGTAGTCGCATGAGGTATGGCAATATCAGGCAGCGGTGTGTCAGGGGTCAGCTCAATGGAGTGCTTGTCTTGACAGTGTAGAGGAACCTCTGTGAGTGAGGAGAAAATGTACTTATATTCCTCCATGACTTTGTCCATCAGCTGCAGCCGTGTAGGGGAGCCTTGTTTTGACGTTGTGGCCACAATATTCTTCTTTCCCTGTGAGCGGGTTGTAAGGAAAATAAATTTCCTAGTTTGGGAAATAATCTTACTGTGTTGTTTTGTAGTAGTCAAAGAGATGATAGGAGGCAGTACCACCTCCGGTATCCTGTACAAGTTATTTCCCAAAGAAATAATAACAACATGAGGCCTAGACTCATACACAGCATGTTGCCTCCACAAGTATGGTTGGCCCAATAATACATCAGCTACATCAAGAGGATCAACATCACATAATACCTCATCCGTGAATGGCTTGATGTTGTACGGAAGGTGGCACTATTGGCGGACGCGCAAATCTCTCCCTGGGTGAAGCCACCGAATGGTATATGGTTGCGGGTGTGCTATGGTCAGTAGGTCGAGATGCTTCAAGACCTCTACTGAAATGAGGTTATTTTGGCTTCCAATATCGACAATAAATTGCAGTGGAGAACCCTTGACCTACATCTGCGAATGGAAGAGGCGCTCCCCCTCCTCTGGAGCTTGGTGGTGGAAACAATGGCACTGGGGTCCACATCAATGATTCTTCTTCCCTTTTTCATCTCCCTTTTCTAGTTTTGGCTTAGGATCAGAACATGTGTCTGATTCTGGTGCCTTTAGTTAGGCCACCAGCGACTGTTTGGCCCGACACTCTGTTGTGCTATGAGTGGGGCTGTTATGGAATTCACACAAATTCCCGTGTCCTTCTTTGGATTTGTGGTGGTGTTCTGAGTTGCTCCACTTTGGGTCTACCCCTTATTCTATAGTTTGGGGGCGCCTTTCCTTGGCTTCGGATTCACGGATCCAAATTCTCTCTTCTTCTACTTAAATTTATACTCAATCTTGGCGGCATAGCAATATGTCGTGCCAAGCGAGGTAATGTCAAGGAACTCAATTCCTCTTGAATGTGTCTATGTAGAAAAATATGGTACTTGAGCACCAAATGTCTCTCTGAATCTTTAATACCCAACTTTGTGCGCAGCGTATGTAACAAATTTGTCAGTTCATGCACATCTTGATCAAGTTTGCTGCCGCAGCATGGTCCATTGGATGTAATTGTCCTCATAGCTCCCCATGGGGTATTATTGTTCCTTGATGCCATCTCGGTACGAATTCCAAGTGGGTGCGACCGAGAACAGAGAGGGTTCCCCCTCTTCCTTTTGCTCATAGTAGGTTTCCCACCAATATTTGACATGGGGGGCGGCTTTAAGGAGTGCAAAAATAATATTTTCTTGGTCGGAGAAACCATGGACCGAGAAATACCCTTCTAGAAAATTCAGCCATCTATCTACGACGTTTGCATCTATCTGGCCTTAAAATACATGAATGTCAAAGTTTACTTGTACCTTGAAGGGAGTGGAGCCTCGAGAGTGGTTGTTGGATGCAAATGCATCATAGGTGGGCAGTCATTGAAGGATCTGAGCAAAGTTATCCATCATCGCATTCCTTTGTTTCTCGAGGGCCTCCTCGAGAAATACTTTGATAGGATCTCCTGCTCCCTCGCCTTTCTTTTTTTCTGCCATGGGAGGTCGTTGAGTTTTATGAGGCTGATCATGCAAGGGTTCAACTAGATTGAGTCCTAACTCCTTATACCCTGACCTCGTTGGGGACATGCAAATAAAAACAGAGAAAGAAAAGACCGCTCTGGTACAACTGATCCATATTTATGCAAGAACACAATAAAATACAAAAATAGACATAAACACAAAGATGCAGCGGAAATAATACTTCATTTCATTAATATCATATAACTGAAATGTGTTTACAGACAGAATGGAAATAAACTAGCTAGGGCGATGGTAGCTTATCTCTGAGAATAGATGTGGCAGCTACATGCCTTTGAACTATTTTACAATGAGGCTCGAAGGCCTATTTATTTTTGATAAATAATGTAAAACCCTAAACATTCAAAAACCTAACCGTAGGAGGTGAAGCGCCAAAACTATGGGCCCCGTTTGGGTAAATTGGTGTCTCAACTTCCTGGGGACGTAACTTTGGCATATGATCTTTGTTTGACGTGCATCATATCTCGTTAGAAAGATATATCTTATGAGTACAACTCTTGGTGTGAGCAACATCGGTCCATGGACCCATGTTGCTCTCAGTTTTCCCAAAAAACATCGTTTAGGGCCTTAAAACGGCTCTAGAAGTTTAAGACTCGAAAAACTGCTAAAAATAGTAAGTTGTGCTGCAACTGAAAAACTGAAAGAACTGATGGTACCATTTCAAATGGAATAGGTGGGTGGCCACCAATATACACCTAGATCATTAGGGCCCCAAAACAGCTCCGGAAGTTTAGGACCCAAAAACCTACTAAAAATAGTAAAATGTGCTGAAAGTGAAAAATTGAAAGAACCGATGGTGGGGGTCGAAATGGAATAGATGGGTGGCCACCAATATCCACCTAGATCATTCCTCACCCCTTAGGAAGCAATGGTCCCCGTTGCGTTCAGATCCTCCATGAGATGAGGCAAATTATGTTGAACTGGGTATTAGATTTGTCGAAGATGTCATGGACTTGCGGGCGGACATGCTGGATGCGTTCAGTAAATTTGGTTTCTTTATCAGCCTCAGATAGTACATGTGTGGATTCTATCTGTGTAGTCACATGAGGTATGGCAATATTAGGTGGCGATGCATCTGGGGTCAGCTAAATGGAGTGCTTGTCTTGACAGTGTAGAGGAACCTTTGTGAGTGAGGAGAAAATGTCCTTGTATTCCTCCGTGACTTTGTCCATCTGCCGCAGTCGTGCATGGGAGCCTTGTTTTGAGGTTGTGGCCACAATATTCTTCTTTCCCTGTGAACGAGTTTTAAGGAAAATAAATTTCATGGTTTGGGAAACAATCTTATAGCATTTTTTTGCAGTAGTCAAAGAGATGACAGGAGGTGGTACCACCTCCGGTATCTTGTACAAGTTATTTCCCCAAGTAATAATAACAACATGAGGCCTAGACTCATACATATCATGTCACCTGCACAAGTATGGTTGGCCCAATAATACATAAACTACAACAAGAGGAGCAACATCACACAATACCTCATTTGTGAATGGCTTAATGATGTATGGAAGGCAACACTGTGGGCGGACGCGCAGTTCTCTCCCTGGGTGAAGCCACCCGATGGTATATGGCTATAGGTGTGCTATGGTCGGTAGGTCGAGCTGCTTCATGACCTCTATTGAAATGAGGTTTTTTTGGCTTTCGTTATCGACAAGAAATTGCAGTGGAGAACCCTTGACCCACATTTGCGAATGGAAGAGGCGCTCCCCCTCCTCTGGATCCTCGGGATCCTCCCTCTGGAGCTTGGTTGTGGAAAAAATGGCACTGGGGTCCACATCAATGATCTTCTTCTATTTTTCATCTCCTTTTTCTGGTTCTGGCTCAGGATAAGAAGATGTGTCTGATTCGGGCGCCTTTAGTTTGGCCACCAGCAGTTGCTTGGCTCGACACTCTGTTTTGCAGTGAGTGGGGCTGTTATGGAATTCACACCACTTCCCTGTGTCCTTATTTGGATTTGAGGTGGTGTTCTGAGTCACCTCGCTTTGGGTCTGCCCCTTTTTTTGTGGTTCAGGGGTGCATTTCCCTGGCTTCGAATTCGCGGATCCAAAGTCTCTCTTCTTCTTCTTCTTAAATTTCTGTGCAATATTGGTGGCATAGCGATATCTCGTGCCAAGCGAGGTAATGTTAAGGAACTCCATTTCCTCCTGAATGTGTCTATGCAGACAATTGAGGTACTTGGGCCCAAAATTTCTCTCTGAATATTTAATACCTAACTTTGTGCATAGGGTATGGAACAAATTTTTCAGTTCGTGCACATCTTGATCCCTTTGCTACCGCAGCGTGGTCCATTTGATGTACTTGTCCTCATAGCTCCCCACGGGGTAGTATTTTTCCTTGATGCCATCTCAGAACGAATTCCAAGTGGTTGCAACCGAGAACAGAGAGGGTTCCCCCTCGTCCTTTTGCTCACAGTAGGTTTCCCACTAGTATTTTACATGGGGGGTGGCTTTGAGAAGTGCAAAAATAATCTTTTCTCAGTCGGAGAAATCATGGACCAGGAAATACCCTTCTAGAAAATTCAACCATCTATATATGACGTCTACATCTATCTGGCTTTCAAATATAGGAATGTCAAAGTTTACGTGTAACTTGAAGGGAGTGGCGCCTCCAGAGTGGTTGTTGGATGTAGATGCGTCGTAGGTGGGCATCCGTTGAAGGATCTGAGCAAATTTATCCATCTCCGCATTCCTTTGTTTCTCGAGGGCCTCCTTGAGCAATATTTTAATATGATCTCCTGATCCCTTGTCTTTCTTTTCTTCTGCCATGGGATTTCGTCGGGGTTTGCAATGCTGATCTTGCAAGGGTTCAACCAGATCGAGTCCTAACTCCTTATTTCCTGACCTCGTTGGGGACATGCAAAAGAAAGATACGAGGAAAAGTGAACCGCTAATTGATTACAAACGAAAGGGAATTGATTCGAATTTATGCGGAACGCAATAAAATACGAAATAAGACTTGCTCTGAAGGTGTAGTGGAAATAATACTTGTTTCATTAATATGTATAATGGCGAAATATGTTTACAAACAAGGTAAATAAATTAGCTAGGATGATGGTAGCTTGTACTGAGAAGAGAGATGTGGCGGCTACATGCCTATGAACTATGTTACAATAAGGCTCGAAGGCCTATTTATTTTTGAGAAACAATGCAAAACCATAAACATCCAAAAACCTAACTGTAGGAGGTGAAGCACCAAAACTATGGGCCCCGTTTGGGTAAATTGGTGTTTCAACTTCCCAGGAACATAACTTTGGCATACGATCTCCATTTGACGCACATCATACCTTGTTAGAAAGATATATCTGGGGAGTACAACTTTTGGTGTGATAAAAATTGGTCCATGGACGCATTTTTCTCTCGGTTTTCCCAAAAAACGTCATTTAGGGCCTCAAAACCGCTTCGGAAGTTCAGGACCCGAAAAATTGCTAAAAATAGTAAGTTGTGCTGCAACTGAAAAACTGAAAGAACTGATGGTGGAATTTCAAATGGAATAGGTGGGTGGCCACCAATATCCGCCTAGATCACTAGGGACCCAAAACGGCTCTGGAAGTTCAGAACCTAAAAACCTGCTAAAAATAGTAAGATGTGCTGAAAGTGCAAAATTGAAAGAACCAATGGTAGGGGTCCAAATGGAACAGATTGGTGGCCACCAATATCCACTTGGATCATTCCTCCCCCCTTAGGAAGCAATTTTTCCCATTGCATTGAGATCCTCCATGAGATGAGACAAATTCTGTTGAATTGGGTATTAGATTTGTCGAAGATGTCATGGACCTGCGGGTGGACATGCTGGATGTATTCAGTAAATTTGGTTTCTTTATCAACCTCAGATAGTACATGTGTGTATTTTGTCTTGTAGTCGCATGAGGTATGGCGGTCCATCGGGGGTCAACTCAATGGAGTGCTTGTCCTGACAGTGTAGAGGAACCTCTGTGAGTGAGGAGAAAATATCTTTGTATTCCTCCATGACTTTTTCCATCTGCTGTAGCCGTGCAAGGGAGCCTTGTTTTGAGGTTGTGTCCACAATATTCTTCTTTCCCTGTGAGCGATTTGTAAGGAAATAAATTTCCTAGTTTGGGAAACAATCTTACTGCGTTGTTTGTAGTAGTTAAAGAGATGATAGGAGGTGGTACCACCTCCAATATCCTGTACAAGTTATTTCCCAAAGTAATAATAACAACACGAGGCCTTGACTCATATATAGCATGTCACCTCCACAAGTATGGTTGGCCCAATAATACATCAGCTACATCAAGAGGAGAAACATCACACAATACCTCATCCGTGAATGGCTTGATGTTGTACGGAAGGTGACACTGTTGGTGGACGCGCAAATCTCTCCCTGGGTGAAGCCACCCGATGGTATATGGTTGTGGGTGTGCTATGGTCGGTAGGTCAACCCGCTTCACGACCTATATTGAAATGAGGTTCTTTTGGCTTCTACTATCGACAAGAAATTGTAGTGGAAACCCCTTCACCCACATCTGCGAATGGAAGAGGCGCTCCCCCTCCTCTAGATCCTCGGGATCCTCCCTCTAGAGCTTGGTGGTGGAAACAATGGCATTGGGGTCTGAATCAAAGATCTTCTTCCCTTTTTAATCTCCCTTTTTTGGTTCTGGCTCAGGATTAGAACATGTGTCTGATTCGGGTGCCTTCAGTTTGGAAACCAGAGACTGTTTGGCCCAACACTCTATTCCGCTGTGAGTGGGGTTGTTATGGAATTCACACCACTTCCTCGTGTCCTTATTTGGATTTGTGGTGGTGTTCTGAGTCACCTCAATTTGGGTCTGCCCCTTGTTCTGTGGTTTGAGGGTGTCTTTTCCTGGCTTCGGATTCGTGGATCCAAAGTCGCTCTTCTTTTGCTTAAATTTCTGCTCAATCTTGGTAACATAGTGATATGTCGTGCCAAACGAGGTAATTTCGAGGAACTCTGTTTCCTCCTGAATGTGTCTATGTAGACAACTGTGGTAATTGAGCACCAAATGTCTCTTTGAATCTTTAATACCCAACTTTGTGTGCAACGTATTGAACAAATTCGTCAGTTCGTGCACATCTTGATCCCTTTGTTGTCGTAGCATGGTCCATTGGATGTACTTGTCCTCATAGCTCCCCACGGGGTATTATTGTTCCTTGATGTTGTCTCGGAAGGAATTCCAAGTGGGTGAAGCTAAGAAAAAAGAGGATTCCCCCTCATCCTTTTGCTCAAAGTAGGTTTCCCACTAGTCTTTGACATGGGGGGTGGCTTTGAGAAGTGCAAAAATAATCTTTTCTCGGTCAGAGAAATCATGGACCGAGAAATACCCTTTTAGAAAATTCAACCATCTATCTACGGCGTCTGCATCTATCTGGCCTTCAAATACAGGAATGTCAAATTTTACATGTACCTTGAAGGGAGTGGCATCTCTAGAGTGATTGTTGGAAGCAGATGCACCGTAGGTGGGCATCCGTTGAAGGATCAGAGCAAATTTATCCATCATCGCGTTCCTTTGTTTCTCGAGGGCCTCCTCGAGCAATATTTTAATACGATCTCCTAATCCCTCATCTTTCTTTTCTTCTGCCATGGGATTTCGTCGGGGTTTGCAATGCTGATCTTGCAAGGGTTCAACCAGATCGAGTCCTAACTCCTTATTTCCTGACCTCGTTGGGGACATGCAAAGAAAAACAGAGAAAAATCAAACCACTCTGATACCACTGATCCAGATTTATGTAGGAACACAATAAAATACAGAAATAGACATAACAGAGAGATGCAGCAGAAATAATACTTCATTTCATTAATATCAAATAACTAAAATATGTTTATAAACATAATGGAAATAAACTAGCTAGGGTGATGGTAGCTTATCTCTGAGAAGAGATGTGGAGGCTACATGCCTTTGAACTGTTTTATAAAGAGGCTCGAAGGCATATTTATTGTTGAGAAACAATGAAAAACCCTAAACATCCAAAAACCTAACCGTAGGAGGTGAAGCACCAAAACTATGGGCCCTGTTTGGGTAAATTGGTGTTTCAACTTCCAAGGGACATAACTTTGGCATACGATCTCTGTTTGACGTGTATCATACCTCGTTAGAAATATCTATCTGAGGAGTAAAAATTTTTGTGTGAGTAAAATGGGTCCATGGACCTGTGTTTCTCCTATTTTCCCAAAAAAATGTTGTTTATGGCCTCAAAACGGCTTCAGAAGTTCAGGACCTGGAAAACTGCTAAAAATAGTAAGTTGTGCTGCAACTGAAAAACTGAAAGAAATGATGGTGGCATTCCAAATGGAATAGGTGGGTGGCCACCAATATCCACCTGGATCATAGAGGAATTATGTTGAGATAATATTGTAGAGGTTTAATATGTAGGGTAGCAAACCGCTAAAGGTTCCTATTCCTGTAGGTGTAAAGTTGTCTAATGAAAAGTGTCTCAAGACGTAAGAAGAGAAAGCGGACATGTCTCGTGTTCCATATGCAAGTGTAGTCAGTAGCCTAATGTATGAAATGTTTTGTACTAGACCATACATTTCACATGTTGTGGGAGTATTGAACAGGTTTATGTCAAACCAAGGAAGGAGCATTAGACAACAGTGAAGCGGGTTTTCAGGTATTTGTGTGGCACTAGTGACTGTGGTTTGTGCTACCAAGGAAGAATAGGAATGGAGAGAATTTGGGACATCCACGGCTTTGTTGATGTAGTTTTTCTTGGAGATCTAGATCAGAGAAGATCTACAAGTGGGTATGTCATTAACCTATTTGGAGGTGCAGTCAGTTGGATGAGCATAAGACAATTTGTAGTGGCTCTTTCAAATACAAAGGCTGAATACATGGCTTTCACTCATGCAAGTAAGGAAGCAGTTTGGTTGCAGAGATTGTGTTCAAGTATGGGGTTTATAAAATGAGCTATAAGGATAGAATGTGGTAGCCAAAGTGAAATTTTCTTGGCAAAGAACCCTACATATCATTCAAAGACAAGGCACATTGATGTTCAATATCACTTTGTGAGGGATATGGTTGAGGACAAAAAGGTGTTGATGGTAAAGGTGGAAACTTTGAAGAATGTTGCAGATACAATGACAAAATCTTTGAGCACTGAGAAGTTTTCTTGGTGTAGAGAATTAATGGACGCTGCAGAGCTGAACCAATGACTAAGCTCCCTTGTGACCCCCTGTGTGGAAAAGAAAAAAACAAGTGGGAGAATATTGGGTGTGTGTTATATTCTTTCCACGACTAGTTGCATGTTTGGGGCACAACAGGCGGGTTATAGGGGGGTGTGGAAACCCCCACCAATCAGGGGGTTTGCAGGGGTCAGTAGCTCAGGGCAGCATCCCGACAAAAATTTTTTGGACCCTATAATAGGTGGGCAGACCTACATATGGTTTTGTGCATGGGTTTTGCACATGGTTTTGGGCATGATGTTTTTCTGTCCATGGTATTTTGTAGATCCAGTCAAGGGAACTACAATTATGTTCTAATTCGGGGTTATTGGACTGGGGTTTATGAATTCTTAGACATGTATATATATGTATTGTACCATTGAAAGAAACATAATAAAAAATCAATCCGTTAGTCCTGATTTTGGGATCCAGGGGGAAATATCTTTGTGTATTTGTTTTATGTTGTCGCCATTGTTGATTTTATGTTTTAAGAATTTGTTTGCAGGTAATTTATGTATAGGGTTAAAACCTACAATAATAATGTTGGTCATCAATAAAATTCATTCCACTGCACAAAATCTACTGATAGATGGATTTGTATTAATGAAATTAGGTAAAGTATGTATCTCGAGAGAGAAAAGAGAAGTATGTTCAAAGTTGAAATAGTAGGAATTTATTGTAGGAACAAAGTTATCTATACCAGAGGTCCTAAAATTGAGTTTAGCATTAGGGATTTTGGTGGTAATATTTCCAACTCTTTCTTTGATTTAATTACATTAACACAAAACAATATGGCCCATTTATATTTTTGAATTAATATGTTTTGGTGTTGTATATCGATGACACATAATAGCCCAGACGAAAGTTTTCATGCCAAAATCTGGCGAATAAAAAATTCAAAAAAATCATGATGCTAGAGTGTTTGAATGGTTTTTCTATAGTGTAAATGGATTCAACACCATCAAGAACCCTTGGGGCACCCAAAATCTTGAATTTTGACAGCTGTAACCCTAATTTTCAAAAAATAATTTCAGATTTTGTCATTATCTTGCCGGAATTTTGTAATATTCCTTTTCAGGAATTTCTGCAATATCTCCAATGAGGACGTTGTATAAGGAAACCAGTGAAAAAATAACGCATACCAGGGCTTGAATCCTATAAAATATGTTGTATTTAGCTTAAATATAGAATGGCATCAGAAACAAATAACTCTAGCTACACTAAACAGATCTCCCCAACTCAAATATGCAAAAAGCACCACAACCCCAGTGCTTCATAAAACAAAAATGCCGGAGGCAGCAACAGCATTATTTTTGTTATGAAAAATACAGAAATGGATGGAAGAACATATATCTGAAGCTTTCATTCATTATATAATCATAAATGAGAGGATTGACCTCTTTTACAAACACATTGGGACCCTCCGGCAAGGGTTTCCGGCAAAATAGCAACACAAGATACAACACTGCGGAAAACAACATTGTACCCAGCAACTATGTATTGAGAAATATCTGATATTATCTAAAAGGGACACACAATACAAGAATTTTCCCCAGGCCTTTCTCAATATATCTCCTGGAGTGGAAATAACCTCCTCCTCTTTTGAAATAAGCACAAATGGGATAGATGCAACCCCAGCTACTGCAGAAATAATGCATTCATTGGAAGTGACTGCACTATCAATGTTAGAGGATGGCTCTCCTCAAGATAGATAATGAGAATTGAACTCAAGACCTCCTCCTTAGATCTCCCTATCAGCTATATCAATGATAAAGATAGAATTCCCGCATGAGAACCCTTTGCACTAAACAGTGCTGCAACTCTGGCTAAACAGCTAAAGCTTGCAATCAGTCATAAGAATAAAACAAGATGAATGAATGAATGCTTCCCTTTGCTTCTATCCCTTCCTTTTTATCCTTGGTGAGCTTCTCCATCCCGGGCCCCACTCATTGGTGATGTAGCTTCCTTGAGAAGTTTCCTCCTTCAAAACTGTGCTGCCCTAGTAGCTTTCCTTCCCTTTGTGACAGCGTTGTTGACTTGGTCAACTATAACTATCTCCTTGCTTTTTCTCCTCTTCACACTAAAGAAGCTTTATTTTATCCTTCTACCTCAATCCCTTTTCACACTAGGATAGATTTTATTGTGTTTCCTACTTCTTATTTCAAAAATGGAGCAATTATAATGTTCCAAGTAGCAGTGGCTAATTGGGAACATTACAGTCCTCCCTGCTCAAAATTTGCTTGCCCACAAGCAACAGTAAAGAAGGATGCTACAAGATCTTCTCTCCCTCCCAAGTGGCATCCTCATCTAGTAGATTCCTCCATCGAATCAGATATTCCTTGATGACTCTGTTTCTCATATGCATCTCCCTTGTGTCTAAGATTGCTTCTGGCTGCATGATCAAATGGCCCTCATCATCAATAGGAGGAAGTTCCATGTTGGCAACTACATTCCTGCCAATGGCCTTCTTGAGGCAAGAGACATGGAAGATATTGTGGATCTTGCTCCCCTTAGGAAGCTCCATCTCATATGCTACCTTACCGATACATTTGTTCACCCTATATGGCCCATAGAAACGTGGTTTGAGCTTTTCATCTCCCTTCACCTTGAGTGTGGACTGTTTGTAAGGCTGAAGACGTAGCTAGACAAGATCTCCCACCTCAAACTGACTCTCTATCCGACCACGTTCTTCATACATCTTCTGCTAGTTCTGAGCAGTGGCAATGTTGTCTTTGAGTGCCGTGAGTATGTCCTGGTTCTCTTGAATCCAATCCCTTGCCCTTGGAGCTTTACTTGCCCCAAACATAACATCAGCAAATGAAAGTGCTTCATACCCATATAAGGCTCAGAATGGAGTCATGCCAATAGAAATATGGTGAGTCACTACTACATTTGGCGAAAATTCCGACACTTGGTTCCGACGCTTTTGACCAAATGTCAGAAATTTCCCCAAATTTTTTCCATCCCGCCCAAAACCGTCGGTATACCGACGTTTATAGAAAAGTGTCGCAATACTGACACTTAGAAAAAGTGTCGCAATTGCGACGTTTGGAGAAAGACGTCGCAATTGCGACACTATGGCCCAAAGCGTCGCTATTGCGACGGCTGCCTCCAAATGTCGCAAGTGCGACACAATGTCTAAGTGTCGCAATTGCGACGTTTGGAGGCACCCGTCGCAATAGCGACGCTTTGTCCGCCGTCGGTATAACGACACTTATATGCGCGCTACATAAAAATACGAAACTTATATGCGCGCTACATAAAAATGATTTTATTGTTTCGTATCCGTCGCAATAGCAACATTAACGTATGATATCACGCACGCATTCGCCCTCCGCTCTTGCGGAACAAAATTCGCCCTCAGCTCCTGCAGAACAACATTTTCCCTTAGCGTTCGCCCTCAGCTCTTGCAAAATGGTAAGTTCTTACTGCAAGCCCTTCCTCCTATAGTAGGGTTGACTCTATTTGGGTTTTTTTGGTCAATTCTATTGGATTGTGTTAGGCTGTATGGTTCTCTCTAGATGTCAAGAATCAAGATTCAATACCCTCTATTATCTTCATCACCCAATACAAGATTTAAATTTTTCACAAAGAAACGCTTATTAATTTGGCAGCCATTATTTCTCCCTGCTTTAAAAACCCTACATTTAAATGAAAACAAGCATTGCATTTCAACTACAAAAATCTATTAGTGTGTGTGTGTGTACACGCGCGCGCACGCACTAGCATCATCTTTGGTCGCCCAAACACTGCGCTCTTAACGAACGACATTCGACCTCGGCTCTTGCGACGTGGAGAAGTGGCATGCCCCCAGGCTCTTGTAGAACGACGTTGCCTACGACGTGCTTGAGCTCTTGCGAACGACATTCTGCACGGTCGCCCTCGGCTCTTGTAGAACGGCATTCGCCCTCATTCGCCTCGGCTCTTGCGAGAAAAACGACCGCCCTCAGCTCTTGCGCATTCGCCCTCAGCTCTTGCAAAATGGTAAGTTATTACTACAGACCCTTCCTCCTATAGTAGGGTTGACTCTATTTGGGTTTTTTTAGTCAATTCCATTGGATTGTGTTAGGCTGTAGGGTTCTCTCTAGATTTCAAGAATCAAGATTCAATACCCTCTATTATCTTCATCACCCAATACAATATTTAAATTTTTCCCAAAGAAACGCTTATTAATTTGGCAGCCATTATTTCTCCCTGCTTTAAAAACCCTACATTTAAATGAAAACAAGCATTGCATTTCAACTACAAAATCTATTAGTGTTCAAATGTACATGTGTGCATCACTTGTGTAGGGTATTCCTTTTCCACTTTCACATTATCCAAGAATGTGTGCAGTATAGTTCATATTTTTTGTGATTTAGATTATCTTGAAAAGGAAAGGTAAATTATTTCCCATGGAAAAAGAAGGTTTTCCCTTTTTATAGGTTGTTTGGACTTACGTGGAAAAATTTATGGTATGCCTTTCATATTATGTAGTTTAAATTTGAATTAACAGATTATTCTACATGAAAATATAATTACCTATGTGATGTCCTTCATCACTAATTAAAATTATAGGGTTTCAATTTCTTAGACTCTAACTCATCTGATGCTAAATTCTAGGTTCTCATTGGTGGATCACTCTTCCATTGATTTCCTTTCCCTCTGGATCTTGTCATACTTTAAAAGTCATCAATGATACATATATTATTTTAGGTATCCCAAAAGGCTTTATAGTAGAACATATTGTGAAGTTTTTTTGACACTTGAAGATTCTTTTTAGAACTGCAACGCGGTCTATGCTATCGAGTTATATATCAAGCAACTTGTCCTTAATAACCACACTATGAGGTAGGTTCAACCAGTTTGAACTTGTTGGGACATAGCATATGAAGCTGTGTGATGAGTCCATATCAAAGGTCTATTATGGTGACAAAAGTGAAGACACGTAATGATAGTTATTATGTTAACATTACTAGAAACATTTTCAAAATTATCCATGCTATCAAGATGTCAAAATTCTAGGCATTAGGTGTCAATAGTCGTAGCTAATAGATAATAATAATAATATAAAAAAATCACAACTTTATTCTTGAAATATGATTGTTACACATTGGTAACCTAGTTCATGAGTTACTATCACCCAAATATTGAAAAACAAACTTAAAATATAAATTAAACCAACATGAGAATCCAACTAAGGGTTTCTCGACAAAATCATGCCATAACCTGGCATTTTGAAACCCAAATTTGAATCCATCATAAGTAATACAATGCAAACTCAGATGGATTTTCAATGCATGTTTGCATGCTACACTTATTCTCTGCCTAGATATCATTTTTTAAATGGAACCATTAGTCAAGCCCACAGTCCTTTTTATGTGAAAAATTTCAGCTCTATTTGAGCTCTTTTTTGCTCCACCACCTCCATAAACATATGCAAACATATACCATGATCTTGGAATTCCATTACATATGTATGTGCCAATGTTCCATAATCATGCCCCATCATCAATTTAAGAAATTTCCATTGAATATCAAATTATGGAGGGGGGGGGAATTTTTGCTGCAACATTTGGCTCAAAATCAGGGACCATCTCTGTATGAGGTGAATGAGAACTATAGATATTTGAAGAAGTATATTAGTGCCTTTTCCTCTGGCCATGGAGTCATGTACAGTCATCCATCACAAAAATTTGTCTTTGTTCATTCTCACCTTGAAAGTTGCAAAAATTCATGCCCTAATTGAAACGACACTAAATTTGAAAGATATAATAAAAATGCAAGCTAGAAGTGCCCTATTAATACAAAGGGAAAACCTTCCTACCTACCCTAAATGAGATAATTTTTTATTGAATAGGAAACATGATATTTCCAATGGAGTTGATCCAAAAACTTGTTAAATGTATGGGTCTAAATCATGCATTTGATTTCCAGGGAAACATGCGCATGAAGAGAAAAAGTGCAGAATTAATGAAAAATCCATACATGCCACTTATAAAAACTACACCGAAAGGTCAAAAAATACTAAGGCCTTAACTTAATTTGAATCCAAAAATGAAAAAACAGGATTAGTGAAAACACGAGAGTGGTGTGGGTGAACAACATAAATAAAAAGTGAAGATACCTTTCCCCAAGATGCCTTTGTCACCATTGTATGAAAACATGTTTTCCTTTCCCTTTATACATGCAAGTGAATGCATTATAGGTATGGTGTTTTCCCATAATAGGAGAAGCCTACTTAAATATATCATTCGTGGAGTGAATGTTTCCTTGACCCATAACCTCATAGAAACTTATCACTGAATTTGATGTTGGGATGGGATTGTAAAGATAACAACCTCTTCATTCCTCTTGAAGATTGGCACCAATTATCAACAATGAATCAAACTGTAATTTGATCTTCCCCCTTTTACATTACCCTGTATTAGTGTCATAAAAACAAATATATCAAGATGAAAATCAACACCCTCCTTTTCCAAAGTTGGGTAAAGGTCAATGAGAACCTTAGTCACAAGTTACAACTTCCAGGAGATTTCCAAAACAATTTTAAGTCAATTGTTGCATCATGAACAACATGATTTTCTCATAATTCAACATGAGACATGTTTTCCTTTCACTTCCAACAAAGTTCCATTTCTACCCGAAACTCCTATGAAATAGGAACCAAATAAAGGCCATGTCCTCAATGGACATCATTTGGCTTTGAAAATGGCCATTGCACCGTGTTGTTTCTTATATTACATCATGATAGTTTCTTAGGTCATTTTTTGTTTCTTGAGATGAAAAACAACCAAAGAAATTGTGAAGATCCTTTCAAGAAATAAATGACCATTTCTCAATCATATCTCAACTATTTTTTATTTTATTCGGTGGTTGCTTACTTTGAGAGAAATTTGACACTTTTATAAGGAATATAACATAAAAACACAAAATGGGAAGGAATTGATGAGGTAGATGACCTTTAGTTGTTGTCAATTAAGAATTGATAATACACGATGCATGTTTTGTACTACAAACTAGATTCCTTCCTGGAGTTAGGACACAGAGTATTGAATCAAAATTGTAGTTTCTAACTTCTTGTATTGGTTCATCAATCTTGAAATTCAGACATTGCATGTCTTCATTGCTTCATGTTTGAATAATTTGCATCATATCGTACAATAGGAAATTAGGAATTCTGATTATTATTACTTTATGGATCCATTAAGTTACTTTTAATTTTTCATGGTTTAGTGTGAAATTATTCTAGTGTGCCCCTAGGCCCAGGTGAAGGAATGCCAAGGACTGAGAACCCTAGTTTTTAAATGGTATTGTTTCTTATACCCAAAAACCCCTCAACATCACTTCTGATTAGTTCTTAACAATAGTGTTGTAAACAATTTGAGAATTGATATATCAAAATCTCGCACTTCTCAAGATAAAGTCCTAAATCTAAAGTGTGATACCATGTGTAATTCAATAGCCCCATTGTCACCTCACCAACCTCTTTTCACTTCGGGCTAGCTCTCCTCCAACTCAAGGGGGGTTCTCCCTAGTAGATGTTAGGGATATAATGGCCCAACAAAACCAAGTCAAGAGCCCCCTAACTCTCTATGTTTACTACTATCAATAAAAATATTGAATAATAGGGTCAGACATGCATCCTGAAGATAAAATTGCCAGGGTATTTTTGGGTAATTTCAAAGGGAAAGTCCCCAAACACATATAATCAAGGAATTATAACATGATTTCAAACATTAAATATCAACAAAATTGTTTAAAGGATATTGAAAGGAAAAAGGTGATGGAAGATAGAAAGTGCCTTACTTAAATGCTCTAAGGATTTTTCAATAGTTGCTCCAAAAGCTTCACTTCAAGGCCCTTCAAGATCGTCTCCAACAATGCTATACCATCAAATTCAACAATGTTGCTCCAAAAATTTCTGAAGGTCTTCACAACAATTTTACTAGAAGTTGCTCCAAAAATATATTCAATAAGGTCTTCATTGTCAACTCGTCTCTTGTTTGGGTGCCTTAATGTGCAATGACATGTTTCCAGGATTGAATTCAATGCAAGGCATATTTGAAACTCTAACTTTGTCTTCCAGTGTCTTATTAGAAATTATTTCAGTTTTCATTTTGTGTTTTCAAGTTATATATTGTTTTCAAGTTTTTACATTTAAAAATTTTATTGCAATGTGGCAGACTGATCAAAGCAGTGCAGGAACAACCCCGAGATGGGATGACCGCGGAAAGAGGCCAGCGGAAGAACATGTAAAGTGCCAGCATTTCTCTATCTTCAGGTATTTTAATTATTTACATAATTGAAATAATATTAATTTTGTTCAAATATGCAGAGACCTAGCCATGGTACGCTTGATGATTCCCTCTTTGAGGAAGAGCTTTCTTCATCCCTATCTCCAGTGTTCTTGTTGCGAAAAAAGGCACGAGATGCAAGGTCAGAATTTAATACTTTGATAGACACGCCTCAAACACCTGAAATAGAAGAGAGGATAAAACAACTTATGAGCCAGCTAGAAACATATCAGGTAATAATAAAAATTCAAAAGGATATTTTTTTTGTTCTGCATGAGATGAATTGTGATAGTTTGATTTTTAATTTTTACATTGACTAAACTAACAAAAAGTTCTTTTGTATGTAGCATTTTCTGGCACTTGCTGAACCCGGTGTTGGTGGTAGTGGGACACAAGGGCAAGATATTTCCCAACAACCCTCTCGTACACCTTCTACTCCTTTAGGTGCCATCCAAGAAACACACCCTGCCCAAGCAGACACCCAGCCAACCGCTGAACGTGTTGGAAATGATGAGGTTGATATGGCCAACTACATTATTGCGTTTCCTGGAGCTACACGTGTCAGCTCCACAGGGACCATTAATGGCACGTTGTTGGTGAACGATGAAGGTGTCCCTATAAAGCATGTACAACTCCTAGATAAATTTTAATATTTTAACTATTTCATGTACTTTATCTAAAACATATTTATCATGATTTTTATTTTTAAATTAATGATAATATCTTCTTCTTTTTTTGGTTTTATTCTGTGTAGGAAAAAATGAGTTCTACAGGATTCTGGAGAGCCATGTGTTGGTAATTTTTGGCCCAACCATACGTACAGGGTGGAATTCCCAGAATTCCAACCTGAAAAAAGAACTTCTAGATTATCTAGAAGCCCTTTTTGGGGTCGGCACATTTGACAGAACAACGGTGGCTCGGGTAGCCGGCAAATATTTGAAATATACCAGGGACACCTATAGGACGGAATTGCAATTTAAACCTAGATATGAGCGTCCTCTTGCAGTTTCAGACAGTGAGTGGAGAGAACTCATCCATGACAGAAAAGAGAAAAGGGCAAAGAAAGAAGGAAAAATGCCAACTGGACCCGCAAGGTAAATTACAACTTTAATTCAATAGCTTTAATTTTCTCTATGTCTAAAATAAAAGTGTGCTACGTCATATCTGACCTCAATCTTTTGATGCTAGGTTTCCTGACACCTCGAAGGCAACCAAAGCTAGGATTGAAAAAAAGGGCCATCACAAGCTAGGCCAGGGCGGCTACTTGAAATTAGCCGCAAGAATTGTAATTAAGTAGCTAAACATCTTATAATTAATTGTATCGCCTTCCAACGTTTTTGTAATCCTATCAAATATGATTAAAAATACAAAATCATATGTAATGTAGGTTGATGACTTCGGAACAGAAACTACAAAGGAAGATAAAAATATTGCTTTCCATTTCGGCTATCAAGCCATAGTTGAACGTCGCAGAAGCTTGGGGCAGGTCCCAAGATCCAGAATGCCTGATAAGGTAAAACATTAACCTTTCAATATGTTTGTTTTCGTCCATAAATTTAATTTCTAACAACTTTTTTTAAATCAGGGGAGCAGCACTACCGACGAGGCAAATAACCCAGTTTTAGAGCCAGATGTAGATGATCCTCACGTGCAACTTGATCATTGTAGTGGGGACCAGGCCGACAATGCTACTATCAGTGAGGGCCGTGATGGTAATTAATTTCCACTTATAATTTTTTCTAATTATACCTTGATGGTTGTCCTTATAACGTTTTTTGTTTAAATGACAAAGAATTTTTCCTTGAGGATCGTACCACCAGAGAGGAAGACAGGGCAACAGTCCCAACGGAAACAACTAGTGCACCAGGTAAATAATCTCATTGCAATTTTTTTTATTAGTATTACCGATCTAGTTCAATGATATTTAAAAACTGACAATTAAAATTTAATATTATATGTTTTTGTAGGCGATGCCCCGTCACTGGATGAGACCAGACATCGTGACTACGCAACTAGGTCAGCGGTGACAACTGGTGCACCAGGTAAATAATCTCATTGCAATTTTTTTATTAATATTTTCGAACTAGTTCAATGATATTTAAAAACTGACAATTAAAATTTAATATTATCTATTTTTGTAGGCGATGCCCCGTCACTGGATGAGACCAGACATCGTGACTACGCAACTAGGTTAGCGGCGACAACTGGTGCACTAGGTAAATAATCTCATTGCAATTTTTTTTATTAATATTACCGAACTAGTTCAATGATATTTAAAAACTGACAATTAAAATTTAATATTATCTGTTTTTGTAGGCGATGCCCCGTCACTGGATGAGACCAGACATCGTGACTACGCAACTAGGTCGGCAGTGCGGGTCGAAAGGCACGAAACAGGAGCAGAGCATGATGATATTGATGATGTAATTAGGAGCTTTAGAAATAGGAAGAAGAAAAATAAAATTTGATAATGTAAAATATTGTATTATTATAAGACAAACGTTACCATACTTGGAACGTTTTTTGCGTTATATAAAAAACTCATTTATCATACTATTTTTATGTCAATCATTAATTGCAATGTTTCCTTGCGTACTTTTTGTTGAATTGTTTTTTTATTAGTTATTGAATATTTTTTTTTATGCTCATGAAAGTAAAAAATGAAATATAGATTGGGTATTGGGGAATTGAGAGTGATGTGAGGGGGGGGGGGAGGGGCCATAAGAGCTTCCACCTTCACGTGGTTGGCCCTATTTAGTAGAGAATAATTTATTGGAGCGATTTAATCTTGGAGCAAACCTCCCTCGATCCAGCGTAGCAACAAAAAAATCATTGTTGACTTAGTTGCTACTCTTTCAGATCGTGGGAGGCTTGTTCCAAGTTCATGCGACTCCAATAAATTGTTCTTGAAACGAAGAGGAGCTTATTCAGGTATGTTTTGACATTTTCAACATATGTTCTAACATTATCATAAGAACGCATCTTAGAGTAAAAAATACTACATCAATTACTTGTATTTATTGTATAGATAATGATGGATTTTGATTGACTTGGCAGTGCAGGTGCAAATCCTCTTGCATCATGAGCAATACAACTTGTCAACCAGGGTCATGTCCAGGATATTTTTGCTTGTGCGCTTGACCAGGTTCGTAATGTCACATTTTGTAAGTTCCTTTACGGTTCATAATTCAATATTAAGCTTGTTCATGATTATTATCTAGGTTTTTTGTATGTGTTTTTTCATCTATTTGATTGTAAGCAACTCTGCATGTTTCCGGTTGTTCACTATGATTTCTCCCATTACCACTCCCAGGATGAATTCGACTTTATTGTTACATAGGTTACTTTATTGTTACTATGATTTCTCCATTTACGATTTCATAGGTTACATCATGTAAAGTTATCAATCTCAGGTTGGTGATGAGCTTTAGTTCTCCAGATTTGGGGCTTTTCTGATATTTTCTCCCTCATGTCATTCCTGCATCACCTCATTGTTTTAGCATGCCAATTGTCTACCACTTGTACCAATTGGCACATGTCAATCTCTGAGTGGTGCCACATTTCACCTATTTTCAGTGAGAGTTTAGGGTTTCTCTAAAATAGCTTCAGAAATCCGATTCAGTGCCTGCTTGAATATTGTCACATAATACTCATGGTTTGGATTGATGAGCATGTTCTGAATGGTTGGTTGATTCATAAGAACCACCCATATAGTCATCTTGAGATATTTCAGAAGTTTTCTGGGGTTTCCTTTTTCACTGTTTCTAGTGGGTGGGATGGTGTGGGGTGATCCATCGATATTGGTGCTCTTGTAGTAGGGAATTTTTTTTTGGGGATATAAATGAGCATTTGATGTAGATATCCCATTGGATGCATTCATAGATGGGCATGAGAGGTCAATAATTAAATTAAAAATATGCAACCTCTAGCATGGCAACCTGAAGGCCGCGAGAGACACTGGTTAAAGATTGTTTTGTGCTGGCCTTAATATAGTCATGATTTCTTTCTATTATCTTGATGCAAATATATAGTCCGGTCTCATTAAAATGAAGATTGTGGTTGTATTTCTCTTTGGTTGTTTCTCTCTTAATGCTCCAGAAGTTGCCAAAAGTTGCGATATTTGTTTAGTTTTCCTGTTACAACTTAAAAGTGGTTTTTAGCAATGGGAGTCATGTTTTTTAAGGTTCATACTAATATGAAGATCTTGTAATTCTATATTCAGGATAAGAGAAGATGGCCTTTGATTTGGGCAGTATGAAAACAATTGCCACATCTACCTCATTGGGTAACAATGGAAAGGGGAAGAAGTTGGGTGCAATGTTTGATAATTATGGCAGACAATTGTCTTCTCTTTTAGTTTTTTCACCCATTTCCTTTAATCGCTCAAGCAGAAGAGGGACTCTGAGATTACGCGACAGAGAAAAGGTAGTTAATACAAGAGCTATTGAAAAGGAGTTGTACTTCAACAAGGATGGCTTAGTGACAAAAAAATTGCAGGTCAGAGAAAAAATTATGTTTAAAGGAAGGTCACCTGCACGTGAAACTTCACTGCGGTGGATATTTCCTTGTCCACTTATATTCTATTTTAATGTGTTATTTTAATTTTTCATGGAGGTTTGTTTTGGCATATGGTTTGGCATTCAATTGCACACTTACTGAAAGCATTGTCAATTTGTCTTGCAGGTGGTGTGAACAAACTTGCCGATCTTGTTGGAGTCACCCTTGGGGCGAAGGGAAAATTTTTGTCTTGGAGAGCAAGCATGGTTCTCCGAAAATAGTTAATGATGGTGTGACAATAGCTAAGGAGGAAATTTGTAGATGTGTGCTCTGGTTTTCTTTTTAACATTGTATTAGTTCCCCCTCTTAAATGTCTTAGATTTGGTAGGCATAATTTGAAAACTCAAAGGTGAAAGGAAACATATTTGTTACCCAGTGGTCTACTTGGCTTATGGACTAGCCACATTAGAGTAATGCATAAAGCTTTTCACAACAATAAAAGGAAAGGGTTATGGTTGAGTCAAATTTTATTGTTATTGACAGTGTAATGAAATGTATCTCAATGCTATGGTTTTGGCCATTTTATTGGTTGAATTAGAGGACCCAGTTGAAAATATTGGGGCCAAGTTGGTAAGGCAAGCTGCGGCAAAGACAAATGATTTAGCTAGGGATGGAACCACAACATCTGTTGTTCTTGCACATGTTGGAATATTGAAAAATTCTAGAACAATGAATGGATAATAAATCTCCCTTCCTCTAACACAGAGAAAATAAAAATTTCTTTGACAGGAGACAGAGTTTCAATACTTTGAAAACAAACTTCTATTCCCTTCAATAACTCAAAAAAAAACTATTACACTACTTCCTCACTGAGAGGGATTACAAAATTATGACTGCTACAAAACGCAGTGCATAAAGCCAACTCACTGTCTGTTCAAAACAAACATACTCTGTCTCTAAAACACTCTGCTGTGTTTTTCCCTTTCGCACTGCTGTGCATACACACTTAAAAAGTTACACTCGGTCTTTCACTTTTTACACACTGCTGTGTAATAAAAAATTTACGTACTGTCTATAAAAAAAACTACCAAGCTTTTTTGTCCTTTTTATTTTTATATGCCGTAACATATAAAACATATTATAATAAACCCTCTTTTAAAAAAAATAAAATTAAAACTAAATTCTATGGCCCACCTTTCATTTCACATATGATATATATATATAACATATGTTTAAAAAATATGTATATATTAAAGCATACATAAAATTAAACTATCAAAACATTAAAGAACCCTTTCCGTCGGACTTCAAAAGTCTGAATAGATTGAATTTCAAACCAAATCCGCGTTCCAAAATGGGATGTTGACGTCTGCCTAATTTGTAACGCGAATTCTCAATCCAATGTGCCTTATAAAAAATTCGGGTCCGGTTTTCAGGTTTTCAGATTCCCTTCAATTTCATGCGATCCAATATTAATGCTCCATGTGTCCTCCTTTTGAATTTACAAAACTGGGGGGTAAATTTCTGGTTGGTGAATTGCGTTAATGCTGGTTGTTGTGTTTAAATACAATCCTGTACAGAAATATGGCTGCGGCTGTCTACAAAAAAAACTTGCAGGAATTTTAAATGCTGAATTAAATTTCTGGATGGTGTGCAAGCAACCTCCAAAAAAAAATGTTGCTGCTGCATCCGTCCTTCTGCTACAGCAGTTGAAGTTAAAATTCAACAACACAGGGTTTAATAAGTGAGGGTGTAAAGGTAAATTTTTGTCGATAGTACTGGATTAAGATCATCTATTCATTTTTGTAGGGTCTACCGTCTACAAAAAAAAATTGCAGGAATTTTAAATGCTGAATTAAATTTCTGGATGGCGTGCAAGCAACCTCCAAAAAAAATGTTGCTGCTGCATCCGTCCTTCTGCTGCAGCAGTTGAAGTTAAAATTCAACAGCACAGGGTTTAATAAGTGAGGGTGTAAAGGTAAATTTTTGTCGATAGTACTGGATTAAGATCATCTATTCATTTTTGTAGGGTCTTATGGTGTTTGGTTTTTTAGTTTTGGGTTGGGCTTATTGAGTCTAAGATATTTTTTAAGTGAAAAAATTGCTATCAGGTATTAAAAAATTTTGGTTCTTTTGTCAAAATTTATGAGCTTGTTAGGAAATACAAAACTGACAATGGTTGTATCTTAAATTTGTGGAAATAATTTGAAATGAAACCTTTTTGTTTAGGTTGTTGCAGCAGGTGCAAACCCCATTCAAATTACTAGGGGCATTGACAAGACAATAAAGGCCCTTGTTTCGAACTCAAAATTTTGTCAAAGGAGGTAAACGCTTGCCTTTTGAGTAGGCTGGTTTTCCTTTTTGCTGATGGTTTGGTGTATCTAATTGAATTAGTTGCCTAAGGTATTTTTGGTTGCAAACTCCTTTTAATTTTTCATACGTATTGGCCTTGTGGAATACATTTGATTGTGTGGTCTTGTTAGATCTACAACATTTGTAGTTGTTTAGTCTTATGGCCGAGGTGCACTTTTATTATGGAAATAGTTGATGCAATATTGTCATTTAATCCTTACTGCAGGGTAGCATGTTGAGAAGTTTCTTGTGAAACATTTGGTATTCAAAATGACACTTGATCCTATACAAGATCATGCACTTGACTTCAAAATTCATATTCAAAGTGTGCCAGACAATTCTTGCAAAATTTCAAATATTTATGTTGTTTTAAACCATTATCTTTTTCATGTATTGGATGCCGAAAATGAGAAAAAGACTTTGGTATGAAACCAACTGGTGAATAATTTCCAGCAAAACAACCACTTCCAAGACATGATTTAGAAGTAGAACATATGTACTTATGAAGCATAGAAAGATATCCTTGATGCATTGTCAATGTTTGGCTAGGGTTATTTTTGGAGAAAATAACTCCTTATTCCTAGAATAGTGATCTTAAATACAAGTAAATGCCAGAGAAGAGAGATCATCATGTGACATAAACCTATTAACAAAAGTGAACAGGGAATGATTATTAATTATGGCATACTAAGTTGTCAGTGATTTTGACTACTTGTCTTTAACATGTAAAAATGTTAAATTCTAAACTTACATCATCATGGTTTGGCATCATGAGCTTGACTAATTGTCCACCATGCTCATAATTTCATTGTTGTCTTCATATCTATAAACAATGTTTCAAATAATAATAAAAAAGTTCTATAAGAAAAATCCAGACCTCCATGCTGTTGCTCCTTGTGAGACAAAGTCAAAATTGCATTACACAATCTGACACATAAGAATCTCCTATATCTCGGTGGTATGTATCCAAATTCTTATAATAGTGTCTTCAAGACTTATGTTGACATTGCCAATGAGATATTTAAGCAATGAAAGATGGAGCCTTCTTCATTGTTGTATATGTAACAGTCTTTTATTAATATAAAGATTGATGGTTTTGTCTTTCTGAAAATGAAATGTAAAAATAGTTTATTGTGGTCAATTGAAAAGTTTTTTTTTAAAGCTTTTCATTATGGAAGGGCAACATAGATATATGCCCTTCTAATTGAAATTCGAACCTACCCTTCAAATTTGATCACTGTGTGGGACCTTAACAAACAATAAAACTATTCTGCCGTGCGTTATATAAAACATATAACAAAACCTTTGTCAAAACTTCAAACGAACCCTTTAGCCGTGGGTATTTCATCACGAATTGATCATTTTACCATGTACCTTCTTCTAGAGGAATATTCTTCCACTCGATTAGGTACTTCATAATGGTTATATGTCAAAGAGATACATAATGTTTATCTATAACTTTTTGTGGTTCAAGAATCAACTTTCATTCTTCATCTAATTTTGGAAGTTCTATTTACATTGGCATATTTTTTTCCAAAACCTTTTTTAGGCAAGATACATGAAAAACCTTATGAATGCAAGAAGAAGGAAAATATAACTTCTATACCACTTGTGCAATCCTATGAATAATTATTTAGGGCCATAACATTTTTGAGCTAATTTTTTATTCTTCTTTTTCTTGAATGAAGATTGCTTATAATGTTATAATCTAAAAAATACCCAATTACCCTCCTCAAATTATCTTTCACTTCAATGTTGTTCCCTTTGTTGTTTTATCATGTTTCATGTCATTTGAAGGTTTTCCATAATAATTTTCAAATTTTCTTTAGTATTTTCCATATGTGACTCTGTTTCCTATACTTTGGACTTATCTTGCAAAAAGTATGAGATACTAGGAGTTGGATATCCATAAAGGGCCTTAAATGGGGAAATTTAGTAGATGTGTGATAGGTAGTATCATATTACCATTCTTCCTTGACGAACCCACTTCATCCATTAAGATTGCTTTTCTAAAGAGTAACATTGTAGATAACCTTAAAAACATTTGTTAACTATTTTTGTTTTACCATTTGATTGTGTTTGATATGTAGAACTCATGGCAGCTAGTGTTTCTCCACTCATATTAAATAATTGTTTCCAAAAGTTTCTTGTTACTATTACTTTAGGAAAACCATGAAGACTATGAATTTCTTTCACGGACACTTCTGCCACTTGGCTTGTTGTTTATGTACTTCGAGCTCTACAAAAAAAATCTACAAAATTTGTCTATATAAATGACCACAAAAATGTAATAATTACCTTTATATTTCGGTAACCCTGTAATAATGTCTATTGATATATCTTCTAGTCTTTGAATATGTATGTGGAATGGTTAAGTAACCCTAGAGATTTTACTATCTCTCTTTTATTTATTATGCAAACCTGACCTTCTCTTACAAAATTTTGAATATCTTTCTTCATTCCTTCCAAAAATATATTTTTTGATCCTTTGACATGTTTTAAGGAACCCTGCGTCCTACCATCAGAGAGACATGGGACTCCCTTAATATTTGTTTATTCAAATATGCTTGCGTGCATAAAAATATTCTACATTTGCACCAAAGTATATCTCTCTTTCACTCCCAATGCTCCATAGATTTCATCCCATCCTTCATAAATTTTAGTTTTTGTTTAGTACTATTGTCATTTTTCCATTATGGCAAGCTTCTTCTAGCCACCTATGAATAGAAAATGTAATTGGATATAAATTTGATGCCTCTTCTATTTTAGAAAGAGCATCATGTACTAAATTTTCCTTACCCTTTTTGCAGATTATCTCAAAATTAAAACTTTGCGTTTTTTCTCCTCATTTTTGTTAATCTTCCAATGAAATCCATAACTTCAAAAAATACTTTATGCTATCATGGTATATCTTGACTTTAAAGTACCTCCCAATGATATACTATCCCCATTTTTTATTGCATGTAATATTTCTTCCATTTATTTTTCATACGTAGATTTCACCAAATATTTTCTTTGAATTCCTTGCTTTTAAAAATCAATGATATCCCTTATTGTGTTAATGTTACATAAATTCCTTGTCCTAGTGCTTCACACTCTACTAGGAATGTTTTACCAAAAGTAGGTGCAACTGATGTTGGTGTAGAAGACATGGCATCCATTAAAAGAGAGAATGCCAAAGTAGCCTCATCATTCCATATAAATGATATTTTCTTCAAGAGATATGTGAGTGGACTTGAAATGCATGCATAATTCTTAACAAATTATCAATAATATCATGTAAGTCTAAAAAAATCTTCTAAGAACCTTGATTTTCTTAGGAATAGGTCATTTTGTAATAGCTTGCATCTTTTGAGGCTCCAACTTCACTCCTTCCTTTAAAACAATATGAACCAAATACTCTAATTCTTATTTCCCAAAAGCACATTTGGATATTTTTACATAAAAATGATTGTTCTCAATAATTTATATAACTTTTCCACATGTTTACTAGTGTGGTATTCCCATTATTTATTATAAATATGTGTATTATCAAAGAAAACCAACACAAATTTTATAAGATGGGATCAAACAAAATTGTTCTTAAGTTGAGCCCGCCGGACTTCAAACGGCGATAAACCATAATTCAAACCAAATTCGCGTTCCAAAATAGCCTGCTGATGTCGGCCAATTTTGTGACGCGAAAACCAAATGAATTCCGCCCTAATCTTTTTCGGGTCCGAAGTTGGGCTGGCGTACGGAGGGAGAGTTGTGACGCGAATTTCTTATCAAAATCGCCCTAATCTTTTTCGGGTCTAGATTTCCATTGCGCGAGTGGCCCAAACAAAGATCTACTCCAATCAATTTCTGCCACGTGTCCTCAATCAAAACTTGCCCTGCTCCCGGCTGCGGGAGCATTCGATGGCGTTTAAGGTGATGGGACATGGATGTGGCGATTTCATATCAATCACATTAAGTTTTAACGCTGTTCAATTAAGTTCCAAGGTTTTCACATCAAATCCGCATTAATTAAGTTTTAACACTGTTCAAGATCATACCTCCACTCCTGTTAGCGATTTTGCATGCTCCAATATGATCCGGCCTTCGGCTCTCATTAATGATCAGAGATTAATTATGACGGGTGTCCTTCGATTGCATTGCAGTCGGGTCGATAAAATGGTGTTTCGCTATGGTTTTTCAGACAAGCCGGTTGCTGGGTTACACTGCCTGCTCACTGTGACGAGAAGGAGAAGTGGCCAGCTGAACTGCTTCTTAGACCTTGCTGCATATCTGCATTTCTCTCCGTCTCGTCTGTGTCTGTCTTCCTCTGTTTCTTGGAATTCTGCTTCTCCGTCTCCTCTTATGCCCACTGCTAGTGAGGCTGCACCCATGCCTCGCCTACGCCAAAGGATGCGTTGCCACAGGGGGAGCACTAGAGGTCAACCCTTGCGCGCTCCCTCCAACCCCTCAATTGAGTCATCTTCCGGCCAGTCCAGTGATTATTACGCAGGTCGCTATCCAAATACTAGGAGTGGGCGGGGTCGGGTTGTAGGATCTGGCCACCATATGGATTCCACTACTCCTCGTTTCCCCACCGCTAGTTCACCTTCTCCCACGACGCGCATTGCGCAATTTTCCTTTAATTTCTCTCTCAACTGCCCACGAATCACAGCTTCAGTCACTGTGGTTTTCCGCGAGGAGGCCCAAATGGAGGAAGAATGCACCCGTCCGACGGGTCTGAGCTCGGAAAAAGCCGGCTAGCATTCGGGCCTTCAGGAGGGGAGTCGTGGCATGGATGTGGAGGTAGCACCTAGCGATCCTGGACCTTCCGAAGGATGGTGCCGAATCGTCGAGGAGCCGGAGGAGTAGTTTGGTTAATTTGTTTTTCTTGCTTCGCGGCCCACTTAATTGGGTTGCTTTTAGATTATTTTACTGTGTTGGACCTTTGTAATATTTTTGAATTTTGTAAATTAAACGTTCAAGACTGGTTTCCCCGTATGAGGGCAATCTTCTTAATTTTTTGATTTTTTGATGACAAATTTTCCATGAGTCTAGGCAATGATTTTGACTTCGGTGTAATTTTATTCCTACTGTTAATAGATTAACTTTACTTAGAAAAAAAAAATGTTGCCTTGTTTCTATTTTAAACATGTTTTTTGAAATACAGAGCCATGTTTATATGGTCTACGTATTATACTCTTTCTCTGTATATCTACAGGAACCTTTTTGCTATGAACAGGGTGGATGCTGTAGCGGGCTACTAATGGAAACAAGTGAGCCTGAACCTTACATCTCGGATGCAACAGATGGTCACCAATTTTGGAATCAAGCGAGCCTGATCTTACAAGCGAGCCTGGGTTTCTGCAGATGGTTTTTATTTCCGAGAACAAGCGAGCCAGAACATACAATCGACCCTAGGTTTATACATATTTTTTCTCTATCATGGATGCTTTTTGTGTGAGGTGTATATCAACAGTACATGTCTCTGCACATTTCCTGTATCCGCTTTATGATACTATTTTATGTGTTGACATGTTATCACTCTGCCTTCAAAACTAGCGATGCTGGTTTATTGATATGGTCTGATGGTCTTTTTATATTTTGGACATATCACACTCCTCACATGATTAGTGTTTTTCTCTGTTCAAGGATTTTGGGTACTTTAATTTGTATTTGGAACAATGGACATCGATACTCTATCTGTTGCTTTACTATTCTACATACTGCTATTTCACTTTCTTATAGATGCCTCGGGCATATTTGGATGCTTTCTCAGATTGTCGATAATCTCCATGTGGACCGTTACTGGGTTTTATATCAAGTCCCTGTATGTGACATAGGGTATTTTTCTATCACTGTCTGGGGTGGGACTTCCACATTTCTGGATGGATATTTGGGTTCCAATCTTCAGATGTGAAAATGTAATGACTTCATGGACTGTTTTACTTCATATAATATATTCAAAACAACGTTTTCTCTCTTGTGAAAAAAAAATGATTAATGTTTATCACTCTGCCTTCAAAACTAGCGATGCTGGTCTATGTTGCTGGTTTATTGATATGGTCTGATGGTCTTTTTATATTTTGGACATATCACACTCCTCACATGATTAGCGTTTTTCTCTTTTCAAGGATTTTGGGTACTTTAATTTTTATTTGGAACAATGGACGTCGGTACGTACTCTATCTGTTGCTTTACTATTCTACATACTGCTATTTCACTTTCTAATAGATGCCTCGGGCATATTTGGATGCTTTCTCAGATTGTCGATAATCTCCATGTGGACCGTTACTGGGTTTTATATCATGTCCCTGTATGTGACATGGGGTATTTTTCTATCATTTTCTGGGGTGGGACTTCCACTTTTCTGGATGGATATTTGGGTTCCAATCTTTAGATGTGAAAATGTAATGACTTCATGGACTGTTTTACTTCATATAATATATTCAAAACAACATTTTTCCTCTTTTAAAGTTTCAATTTATTTTTTTTTTTAAATTGAACCCGTCGTCGGTATACTGACGCCTTGTAAGCGTCGGAATTGTGACAGCTTAAAAGCGTCGGAAGAGCGACAGTATAAAAACGTCGAACGAGCGATATTCAAAACGTCGGACCACATTTCATCGGAATTGTGACAATTTACAAACGTCGAAAGAGTGACGTTCAAACGTCGTACCACATTTCGTCAGAATTGCGACAGTTTACAAACGTCGGAAGAGAGACGTCCAAAACGTCAGACCACATTTCGTCGGAATTGCGACAGTTTACAAACGTCGGAAGAGCAACATTCAAAACGTCGGACCACATTTCGTCGGACGTGTGACACTTTACAAACGTCGGAAGAGCGACGTTCAAAACGTCAAATCACATTTCGTCGGAAGTGTGATAGTTTACAAACGTCGGAAGAGTGACGCATATTTGGAAGCGACGGAAAAGGTGTCGGTAATGCGACACTTTTTAAGTGCGTCGGAATTGCGACGGCACGGCAAACCACGGTTTGCCCGTCCTCGAACTGTCGCTCTTGCGACGACTATGTGTCGGAATAGCGACAAATTGGCCGTCAGAAATTCTGCCAAATTTTCTAGTGAGTAGTGTTGCAACAATACTCTCCTAAGTGGAGCCAACGCAGCCAAGATTTCTGCTACCCAGACACATAGTTCCTCAAGTAGCCTTCTAGCCACTTGTTCACTATCTTGGTCTGCCCATCAATTTGGGGGTGATAGCTAGTACTTGGAGTCAAATCAGTCCCCACTAACCGGAAAAGTTCCTGCCAAAATCCACCCATGAAGCGGCTATCCCGATCACTCACTATGGTCCTAGGGAGACCATGGAGTGTAAATACATCTCTGAAGAAGAGCTCAGCTACCTGTGAAGCAGTATAATGTGCAGAAATGGCAAAGAAATGAGAGTACTTTGTTAGTCTATCAACAAAAACAAAGATACAGTCCTTACCCTGCACTGTCGGTAAGCCGGTGATGAAGTCCATAGAGATACTTTCCCACTTCCCATCCAAAATAGGTAGTGGTTGCAACAATCCAGCAGGGTAAGTGTGTTCTCCCTTATTCTGTTGGCAAATGATGCATTCCAAAACATGTCGGAGCACATCCTCCTTGAGACCCTTCCGTGAGAATCTCTCTCCGATAGATTTGTAAGTCTTTGTGAAACCTTGATGCCCAGCAAGTGGTGAATCATGGGAAGCCAATAAGATCTTCTCCTTGAGCTTAGAATTCTTAGACAAGTAGATTCGATCCTTGTAATAGATAACCTTATCCATTACTCTAAACATTTCATCCGATACTACCCCATCAATTATATCACATGCAAAGTCATCTTTGGAGTACTCAACTAAGAGTTGAGCCTTCCAATCTGCATCCATGCCCCTTAAGGACAGCATTGTAGGCCTGCTGGATAGTGCATCAACTACTATATTGCTCTTTCCCTTGACATATTCTATGTCAAAGTCATAAGCTTGGATTTTTCTCACCCACTTTTGTTGTCTCTCCTGGAGTTGTCTCTGTTCAAGGAAGAATCTAAGACTGTTGTGATCAGTCTTCACCTTAAACTTATTTCCCACCAAGTACTACCGGAATTTGGCTAATGCATGCATGATAGCCAAAATTTCTTTATCATAGATGGGGTATAACCTCTCATGAGGGAGAAAATTCCTACTCTCAAAGGCTATATGATGCCCTCCTTGCATCAAGACTACGCCAATACCTTCACCTGATGCATCACATTCTAGCACAAAAGTTTGAGAAAAGTCAGGTAAAACCAAAACAGGACAACTACTCATTACCTCTTTGAGCTTATCAAAAGCCCTCTGTGTTGTAGGTTTCTAACGGAAAGCTCCCTTCTTTGTCAAGTCTGTGAGTGGTGCTACTAATTGTGAAAATCCTTTCACAAACTTCTGGTAATAAGTGCATATGCCCACAAACCCTCTGAGTTCTGTAACATTCCTAGGTTCAGGCCAGTCTCTGATAGCTTGAATCTTCTCCTCATGTACCCTCACTCCATCCACTCCTATGATATGCCCGAAATACAACATCTTTGTGAGGCAAAATTCACATTTGGATAGCTTGGCATAGAATTGTTGTCCCTTGAGGATATGTAAGATTGTCTCAATATGCTGCAAGTGCTCCTCCCAAGTGCGGCTGTAGATAAGAATATCATCAAAGAAGACCGATACAAACTTTCTCAAATGACCACGGAAGATGTGGTTCAAGTAGGATTGAAAAGTTGCTGGAGCATTATTCAATCCAAAGGGCATTACCAGAAACTCAAAATGCCCATAGTGACACCTAAACGTTGTCTTGGAGATATCTTGCTCCCTCACCTTGATTTGATGGTACCCGGACCTCAAATCAATCTTGGAGAAGTATTTGGATCCCCTTAACTCATCCATGAGTTCATTGATCCTGGGTATAGGGTACCTGTTCTTCATAGACTTCTTGTTCAAGGCCCTATAATCAATGCACATCCTCAATGTGCCATCTTTCTTCTTTACCAAAACCACCGAGGAAGAAAAAGGACTAGTACTAGGCCGGAGGTGTCCTAGTGCTAGCAACTCTTGGATAGCTCTTTCAAAGTCATCCCTATAAGCCTTGGGATGCCTATAAGGAGTGGTGATCACTGCTTGTACCCCTTGTTCCAACTCAATGGTGTGTTCAAACCCTTGGTCAGGAGGCCTCCCTGGTGGGATATCCCCAAATACTGTAGAATACTGGTCCAAAATAGATTGAACATTTGGATGCACCGATGAGTCCTTGCCCTTCACCTCAGATATATGCATCTCCACTACCCATTCAACATCTCCTCTACACAGATTTTCCTCCATCCTATGTGTTGAAACAACCTGAGGGGGGTATGTGTTCATACCCTTGATCCTTTGTTGCTGGCCATCCTCCCCTCCAGTCCATTCCATCTCCAAGGTTCTCCAGTTAGTGGTAACTCTCCCAAGAGTGACTAACCACTGGACTCCCAATATGACATTGGTGTCTGGAATATCTACCACAAAGAAGTGGTCTGTCAATGTATAGGTTCCCACAGTAATGGTTAGTGCTGGAACATACTTGGCACATTGCAGAGTCATGGCTCCTGGGACCAAAATTGAAAATCCCTCAAACTCCTCCATGGGAATTCCTCTCTTGTGAACTAGTTGTGCATCAATAAAATTATGAGTGGCTCAACTATCTATCAATACAGAAACTCTTTGCCCCATAATGGTGCCTCTCACCCTCAAGGTCAGATACTTTGGGACTCCTCTTAACGTTGCAACAGCTCCTCCTCTTGGAGAAAAGTCTTCTATGGTTTGTACAGTGCTGGCATCCTTCTTGGAGAAGGTCTTGATATGATGTGTTCCCCCTATAACACATTTCCCCTCCAAATCCTGAGCAGGGATTGTCTCCCTTGTCCTTGAGTGAGTCTTTTGCTGCAAAAAGGTTCTTTCCCTGGCCAATATGTGTTGTAGATCTCTCGCTTTCTCCACAGCTTCAAGGAGTGTGGTTGGTTTGGTAGACTTGACCAACCCTTGTAATGGTTCAGCCATCCCATTCACAAAAATGCATACCTTTCTGCTCATAGTGAGGTTGGATACCATCACTGAAAACTGCAAATACTCAGCAATGTAATCCTCAAGATCTCCCTCCTGCTTGAGCTTGGTTATCTTGGAAAAGTGGGCTTCCGGATCCCTTGGATCAAACCTCTCCACTAGCTTCTTGGTGAAATATGAGTATGAAGTGATATGATGATGCCCAAGTGTGGTCAGTCCATGAAACCACCAATCTTGATCTTCCCCTTCTAGGTGCAACGCAGCTATCTTGATGGCTTCTATCTCAGAAACCTTGTTGAGCTGGAAATATGTGTCCAGCTTCTCCACCCATGCTTTTGTTGTGCACTTAGGTGTCCCATAAAATGTGGGCAAGAAGAACCCTACCATACTGCACTGTAGGGCTGATCCCTGCATCAAGTTATCATCCTTTTGATGAGGATCACTCCTCCTTCCATCCTTGATCCAGCAAAACTCTTGAAAACTCAAGTGCTCCTTGAACCTTCGAGACTGGAGTTCATATTCTTCAAAATATTCCCCCATAGAGCTCTCCTTATCTCCTTCAGTTAGAAATTAAGGCATGGTGGAGCTTTGTGGTGCAGTTGAATGTCCCATTCCATTTGCAGTGCTGGTACTTGCCTTAAGGCAAAACCCTAAAGAGTCCTCTTCATGCCTCATCTCCTTGAGATCCCTTGCAATGTTCTGCAGGGTTTGAAGTACAAGTCTTGAGATGTATTCCTTCTCCATGTTGAAGATAAATCTCCCCCCCCCACAAGATGAGGCAAGAGCAGAGCTTTGATACCACTGTAATATTCCTTTTCAAGAATTTTTGCAATATCTCCAATGAGGACGATGTATAAGGAAACCAGTGCAAAAATAACAAGGACCAGGGCTTGAATCCTCTAAAATATGTTGTATGTAGCTTAAATATATAATGGAATCAGAAACAAATAACTCTAGCTACACTAAACAAATCTCCCTAACTAAAATATGAAAAAAAAGCACCACAACCCCAGTACTTCATAAAACAGAAATGTCGGAGGCAGCAACAGCGTTATTTTTGTTATGAAAACTACAGCAATGGATGGAATAACATATATCTGAAGCTTTCATTCATTATATAATCATAAATGAGAGGATTGACCTCTTTTACAAACACATTGGGACCCTCTGGCAAGGGTTTCCGGCAAAATAGAAAGACAAGATACAACACTGCAGAAAAAAATGTTGTACCCAGCAACTCTGTATTGAGAAATATCTAATATGATATAAAAGGGACACACAATACAAGAATTTTCCCCAGGACTTTCTCAATAGATCTCCTGGAGTGGAAATAACCTCCTCCTCTTCTGAAATAAGCACAAATGGGATAGATGCAACCCTAGCTACTGCAGCTGCTGCAGAAATAACGCATTCACTGGAAGTGACTGCGTTGTCAAGGTTAGAGGATGGCTCTCCTCAATATAGATAATGAGAATTGAACTCAAGACCTCCTCCTTAGATCTCCCAATCAACTATATCAATGATAAAGACAAAATTCCCGCATGAGAACCCTTTGCACTAAACAGTGCTGCAACTCCGGCTAAACAACTGAAGCTTGCAATCAGTCATAAGACTGAAACAAGATGAATGAATGAATGCCTCCCTTTGCTGCTATCCCTTCCTTTTTATCCTTGGTGAGCTTCTCCATCTCGGGCCCCACTCACTGGTGATGTAGCTTCCTTAAGAAGTTCCCTCCTTCAAAACTGCGCTACCCTAGTAGCTTTCCCTCCCTTTGTGACAACGTTGTTGACTTGGTCAACTATAATTAGCTCCTTGCTTTTGCTCCTATTCACACTAAAGAGGCTTTATTTTATCCTTCTACCTCAATCCCTTTTCACACTGGGATAGATTTTATTGTGTTTCCTACTTCTTATTTCAAAAATGGAGCATTATAATGTTCCAAGTAGCAGTGGCTAATTGGGAACATTACAAATTTCCATTATTTTCAGAGCTAATTTGTGGGTTTTTTAGACTAATCTATATGTTTTTACTCACTTCAATTCTTCTTATTCAGGGCATCAATTGTTTACAACCATTATTCCAATTTCTTACATGATGTTTACATAGTTTTTTGGAAAGAGATTAGAGAATTCAAAGAAAATATTGGAGTTTACAATTAATTTAAAATGTTTATTATGTAGATTTAGAGTTTCTACCTTAAGCATGGAAAAAGGTGGTTCTCAATGGTAATGGAATGGAAGAAATTTTGCCATGGAATTGTACAAATGAAGTGTAAAAGAAGTTCATGCAATTATAGTAAGGGAAGCGTGCAAAGATTTTTTTCCCCAACTTGTTGAAAATGGCAACAAGAAGAGGCTTCTAATTTAATTTTCCCTTAATTAAATTAGAAGGAAATTGTAATTCCACGTCACATGAAAACTTGTATGAGTTAACTAATTTAGGGAGACTTAGTTAGCTCAGTCAATTTGAGTGTACGGTCAAACTAGAGGCATGTAGAGTATTCCCTAAGTTTTAGGGGGGCCAGTTACAATTTATTTTGAGTTGTAATTAATTAACTTAATTGTTTGATTTAAAATCTGTTTAACTAGTTCTAACTGATGGAGGAACTAGTGAGAGGTCCAGTGAATTAAATATGATTCAATTCACATGCGGGGATCAATCATATAACTGATAATTCACTAAAAATAGCTCATGCATGCCAATTGTGAGGAATACCCAATTGAGATTGGAGTTAAAGGGAAGTGTAATATCAGTTGTAAAATTAGAAAATTGTATAGGTGGTGCATGGAGCAATAGGAAGATCCTTGATGTATTGCACAATCATTATGGGGAATTTTCTAATTAATAGGGGCCCAATTACCCTAGGAATTTTGCAAGAAAGCAAGGAAGACTAAGGCCAAGAAATTGGTTAAGTATTGAACCAAGCTAGCATAGGAATAAGTGAGATAGATAGAGATAGTGCAGAGAGATATCAAGCCTAAGAGAAGCATTTTATTGTTCTCATATTCTTTTACTTATGCAATATACAGACAAAAAGGTTTTTAGTTGAGTATTTCTCCAGATAAATCTTTGTGTTGTGTGATTGAAATTTTTTCTCATTCTTGTTCATGTGATTGTTCGATCATAATTGGTTTCCACAATTTGTAGAGTAGATTCAAGTATTTTGTTTTAGCATATTACAAATATCATTTTGAATCTACGTGGATTTTCTACATGGTATCAAAGCGGGAATCACCATAGAAGAGAATAATACAAGCTTGTTTTGAGCAAGTGAATCGAATTTTCAGATCTACTCTATAGTACCAGCAGTAGGATCGATATGTCTTTCTATGGATTAAGACTCGAATATTCCCTTGAGGGTAGTTCGAATTACATAGCTTGGAAGGACAAGATGGAAGCAGTGTTGGAAGACAACAGGCTAAAGGAGTTCATAGACACTAATATTCACAGGCCCGCAACAACAGATGCTCAAAATCTGGATGCATGGAAGAATAATGTAGAAATATTTTGTTAGAAGGAGTTTGATATAATATTGTCTCGAACCTACATGGAAAGTAAACTCCATGTGTTATGCGGAAGGCCTTAAAAGATTTGTTTCAGAACAATAACGACCACAGGAAGTTGGCGCTGAAGGAAAAGCTCATAAAAATCAAGATGGAGAAGGGCGACACAATACCAAAATACTTGACGAAGTTCACTCAATGTCGAAATGAGCTTGGAAGTGTTGGTGTTGCATTTGAAGAGGATGATCTGGTGAGCCTAGTGCTTATAGGCCTTCCTAAGAGTTGGCACAGCTACCAGGATATGGTGAATGGGAGGGAGAAGCTACCATAGTGGGAGCGATTGTGGTCCGAATCGGTATAAGAAGAGATTCGGATAAATACAGAAGATGGATCCTCATCAATGAATGATGATGAGGATAATTGTGCCTTGGTTGGAAAGGAAAAGAAAGGGAAAGGGAAGTCATCCCATTCAAAATCATATTCTGGTCAGAAAGGCAAGAATAAGGACTTTTCGAAGATTAAATGTTTTCATTGTCATGAGTTGGGACACTATGCCACAAAGTGTCTTCATAAGAAGGTCGACAATAATCCCTTAGGAGGAGTAGCAGTTGAAGCTCTTACTTCACAATTACAGTTAGATTTCACTCTCATCGCATGCATGGTGTCATCAATGATGGGTTTTGTATGGTACTTGGATAGTGGAGCTTCATTCCATATGACCGAAAAAAAATAATTCTTCAACAACTTGGAGGAGAAGGACCTTGAGATGCACATCGAGATGGGAGATGACAGGAGGTATAGAGCAACCGATATAGGTACTGTTACTTTTCAAAGGGAGTCTGGTAATCCTCTCACATTAAAAGATGTCATGTATGTTCTTGGTTTAAAGAAGAATTTATTTTCAGTTGCTACGTTAGAATACCATTGCTATGATGTGACATTTATCAAAGGAAAGGCGTTCCTTCGTCACAAAGCCATGGGACAGGTGTAGAAGATTTGGGTTCAGGTAAATAACCTCTACAAGTTGGATATAGAAACCTATGCTTCCTTGAGCACGAAAGCAGAGGAGGTGCAGAGCCAAAACATCGGTGAGTTATGGCATAGAATATTGGGCCATCTACACCAGGGAGCTTTGAAGATCATATAGCAAATTTCTACAGGAATTCCCAAGGGTGCACTTGAGCAGCAAGATACATGCAAAGGGTGTACATTGGCTAAGTACATCAAAGCCACCTTTCATGATAAGGACAATCGAGAAGGTGATCCTTGAAAGAGTTCACTCATATGTGCATGGACCGTTCTCGACAAACTCCACAGCAAAATACAGGTATTATCTGATTTTTGTAGATGATTTTTCACGCAAGTGTTGGATATTCTTCTTGCAGAAGAAATATCAAACGTTCTGAAAATTTTGTGAGTTGAAAGCACTTATCTTGAAAGATACAAGGAATAAGGTGAAGGCTCTCAAGAGCAACAATGGTGGAGAATATGTTTCGAATGAATTCAACAACTTTTTTTATTTAGAGTGCATTCGAGGAGAAATGATAACACCTCATAACCCATAATAGAATGGGGTTGCTGAAAGGAAGAACATGACTATTGTGGGAGTAGCACAAGCGATGTTGCATGATTAAGGCCTATCATTGCACTTGTGGGTTGAAGCATGAAACACAACAGTATTTGTGCAAAATAGAAGTCCTCTTTGGATTCTCAGGATGAGTACACCAGAGGAAGATTTTTCAGGTAAGAAACCAGATGTGGCACACGTTAAAATTTTTGGTTCATCAGTTTATTGTCATATAACCAAAGATGCCAGGAAAAAGATAGAACCAACAGCTGAGTTGGGAATATTTGTGGGGTACATTGATACACCTCATAACTATCAGGTGTACATGCCATCTCACAAGATGACAGTAGTTAAGAGAGATGTGAAATTTGATGAAGAGGAGGCCATGTGAATTTCCCTTGAGAGGGAGCTACAATTGCATGTAGTTGAGGATATTTTAGCTCCAAAAGAAGAACCTTAAGATGTGGAGCAGGCACAAGCAGAGGAATAGAGAGTGGAAGCACCCACTCATGCAGAAACATCTAGAGACGGAAGGAAGCGCACCATAGAGGTTGACAGGTTGGTCCTTGATGCTAGAGATAATGTGGGAGCACCCATATCATAGTGCATGCAGAGAAGGTACCCAAAGCAGTACATTGGCTACATGGCTCTTATGAGCGAGAGTGTAGAGATTGAGCCATTCTCATTCAAGGAAGAAGTGTAGCAACCAATATGGGTTGATGCCATGGTTGAGGAGTATGACTCCATCATAAAAAACAATGCATGGGAAGTTGTCCCAAGACTAGAGGGAAAGTCATTTGTAGGATCAAGGTGGATCTACAAGGTGAAGCAAGAAACATATGGGAGTGTCAAGAAACACAAGGCCAAATTTGTGGAAAGGGTTCTCTCAGGTAGAGGGAATTGATTATGAGGATACCTTTTCTCGAGTTGCAAGGTACTTGTCAATCATATCTATCCTTGCACTTTCAGCGCAGATGGGATGGTAGATAAATCAGATGGATGTAAAGAAAACTTTCATCAATAGAGTGATTGAGGAAGAGGTGTACATTGAGCAACCCAAAGGATTTGAGACCTTAGAAAAAGAATCACATGTGTCTAGACTCAAAAGAGCGTTGTATGGAATGAAACAAGCACATCGTTCTTAGTACACTCGGATCGAAAACTTCACCAGGTTAGCATTCACCAAAAGCGAATAATATGTGAACCTTTTCCATATTGTGGTAGAAGGTGAATTATTGATTATTGTATTATATGTTGATTATTTTGATTCTGAAAAGTGATGAGAACTTGATAAAATATTGCAAAGAGGATATTACAAGAGAATTTGATATGAAGGATATGGGGATCTTGCATTATTTCCTTGGTTTGGAAATTTGGAAAAAATATGGGGAACTATTTGTATCTCAGGGAAAGTATGCCAACGAGATTTTGAAGATGTTTCACATGGAGAGAAACAAACCCATGGAGACTCCTCTAGAAGGGAATTGGAGGAAGGAAGATGTTACTTCAAGTGAAGTGGTAGAAGCTACCATCTACAGGAAGCTTGAGGGTTCACTCATGTACTTGGTGAACACACGACCAGACATATGTTATGCAGTTAACCAACTTAGTCAAGTTATGGTTAACCCTACTAAGCTCTACTGGAAGGCAGGAAAACATGTTTTGAGATACCTCAGAGGCACCACTCAGTTTTGGCTATGGTATAGCAGGACAGAGGGAGTGAAGCTACAATGCTTCATAGATGCAGATTAGGCAGGGAGTCCATCCGACGGGAAGAGAAAATCAAAGGGAATCTTCAATATTAGGTCAGAAGTAGTTTCGTGGTACAACAGGAAGCATAGATTAGTTTCACTTTGTTCAGCAGAGGCAGAGTACATGGTTGTTATTCAAGCAACTTGTGAGGCTATCTAGATGAGGAATGATCCTTGTCGAGTTGGTTGGTCAGCAAATGGATCTGACGATGATTTACTATGATAACCAGAATTTCATCAAACTCTCGGTTAATCCAGTTTTTCATGACAGGTCTAAGCATATTGATATTCGGTATACCATCTCAGATAATGTGTGCAGAGAAGGATTATGTCATTAGAGTACATTCCTACCGAGGAGCAGGATGTAGACATTTTGACAGAGGCACTGTAAAGAGGAAATCGAATTTTCCACAGAGGTAGGATCGGGGTAGCAGATAATCCCTTTCTTGTTGAGAGGGAGTGTAGAAAATGGCAACAAGAATAGGCTTCTAATTTAATTTTCCCTTAATTAAATTAGAAGGAAATTATAATTCCACATCACATGAAAACTTGTACAAGTTAACTAAGTCATGAAAACTTAGTTAGCTCCTCAATTCGAGTTGAGGGTCAAACTAGAGGCATGTAGAGTGTTCCCTAAGTTTTAGGGGGGCCAATTACAGTTTATTTTGAGTTGTAATTAATTAACTTAATTATTTGATTTAAAATCAGTTTAACTAGTTCTGACTAATGGAGGAACTAGTGATAGGTCTAGTGAATTAAATATGGTTTAATTGACATGTAGTGATCTATCAAATATCTGATAATTCACTAAAAATAGCTCATGCACGTCAGTTCTGAGGAAGACCCAGTTGAGATTGGAGTTAAAGGGAAGTGTACTATGATTTGTATAATTCGAAAATTGTACAAGTGGAGCATGGAATCAGAGGAAGAGCCTTGATGTATTTCTAAATAATTATTGGGGAATTTCCTAATTAATAGGGGCTCAATTACCCTAGGGATTGTGCAAGCAAGCAGGGAAGTCTGAGGCTAAGAAATTCGTTAAGTATTGAACCAAGCTAGCCTAGGAATAAGTGACACAGACAAAGGTAGTGCAAAGAGCTCTCAATCTTGAGAGAAGCATTGTATTGTTCTCATATTCTTTGACTTATGCAATATACAGATAGAGGGGTTTTTAGGTGATGCTTTCCAAAGATAAATCTTTGTGTTGTGTGATCGAAATTCATTCTCTTTCTTGTTCATGTGATTGTGCGATTGTAATTGGTTCCGCAATTTGTAGAGTAGATTCAAGTATTTGTTTTAGCATATTACAAATATCAGTTTGAATCTACATGTATTTTCTACATAACTAGACTAAGTGTAGGTTGGGCCAGCCTTAATGCTAGATAGAAGAATGATCTGCCCACCTGTGGGATGCTTTTACCAAGATTATGTAAAGTTAAATCAAGCCTAGACACCCAATGGGATAGTTTTTAACCCCTACAACTGGCTCTTATCATCAACCACTTCCTGTGAGATTTGAACCAATAATTTGATGGAGATTAACCACACAAACCAAATAGTGTGTAAAAAGAGTTTATTATGCAATTTAGTCATGTCCACTGAACCATTCAAAAAGTAGTACACGAAAAAGTTAAAGAGAAGGTAGAGTAGCAGTTAAACGTTGGATAAAGTGCCTTTTTCCAATTACCACAATGTTATGCAGACAAAAAAGATAAACAAAACCTCAGAATGTAACTTTAGAAAAGACATCATCAGTTCTAGATGATCATTCAACAATAAAATTGATCTAGGTGGATGATAATTACCATAGTTAGTATTTATTTTTCTATGAATGTTTGTGAAATCATGGATTAAATTTTTAATATGCATGAAAAAAAAATCATAATAGTGAAGTAAGAATCTAATAGCATGACGATTTAGCTTTTTCCATCATATTCACTGATAGTATTCACCCATGGATTTTGTAAACCATGGTATTTACCCATGGTATTTGGATCACACGATGATTTTATTTTTACCATCGAAATTTGTGATCTTCACCCATGGTATTCACCCATGGATCTTCTAAACCATGGTATTTACCCATGGTATTTTGAAATGGAAAAGGGTTTAACTCTGGGTGGAAAGACACCTGTAAAGTATAAATACAAGAATTCACTTGGAGAAAAGCGTGCTTTTTCTCATAATGTAGTTTCATGGTATATTATCAATTAAATAAATATTTGAGTTCATTTTTATTATGCATGGTGTCATATTCTGAGTTATATTTATAAGGTTTTTCTACAACATTTCTCTTATGTATTTTTCCCTATTCTTAATTATTTTTATAAATTTATTTATGCAATATTTCTCTCTCGCACTGTGTGTGTTCCTTTGTCACTCATGAAGTTGCATTTCTTAAACAAAATGGATCGCAATAACATTAATGCATTGGATTTCATGAGAACTCTACAGTTTAGTGTGCTTGGATGAAAGTAGTATTGGGATGGGTGACTTATTGGGGATTTTTATTTTTTATTCATTTTTCACTCTCTAAGTATTATTCCTCTAATGATCCAAATCAGTGGTATCAGAGTGTTATACTCTTGTCTAATTTTTGTGCATGTCCCCAACAAGGTTAGGGTACAAAGAGATTAGACTCAAACTATTGCAACCTTCGTATTACTATCCTCACCGACCTTGACAACCTCACATTGCAGATGAAAAGAAAAATGAAAGAGCAAGATATCCTATCAAATTGTTGCTCGAGGAAGCAATTTTATGACATAAGAGTGAGATGATGGACAATTTCTTCAAAATCCTCCAACGACTCCCCACAACGGTAAAAAACCTTAGACAAGCAGAGATTTTGGAAGCTTGACACCCTTTTAGGTACAAGTTTACTTTGATATCCCCCTATTTGAAGGAAAAATTAATGAAAAAGCTTTTGAAAAATGCTTGAATATGCTATAGTCTATTATGCGGTCCAGAATTTTTTTGACAATGAGAAAATCACCTTCGTACTCCTTAAAGCTCTTCCCCTTGTTAGAGATTGGTGGGAAGGTTAATAGGAGAGACTTAACAAAAATGAGTCTAGGGTATACAAGAGAGGCCCTACCTAGGCCATTTTTTGGATTCCCTCAAGGAGGAATTGTTATAGGCCATTTTGTCACATCCGAGCATTATGCCTCCTAATGGGATCAATCAATATCCTATTCCCCCTTGTCAACATCATTGCACAAAGCCCAAAGTATGCCTCCTTCATTTCGCAGAATTTATGCCTAAAACTACATCATCTGAGCCAGTTTTAGGACCAACAATTTGTGGCCTTCTTCTGGACAATTCACCTACAGGTTGATCCACTATGGCCAACATTTTTCACCTATAGGTTGCTCCCCTTTGCACCTACGTTAGTTCTAGAAATTCGGGGAAAAGAAAGAAATTTTGGAATCTTCCCCTTCTATAAGCTTCCATAATTTTTTACAACCATTTACCTCAGATAAAAAATTTGAATCTTATCCTATCCCTCTTTGGAGTTTCCATCCCTTATCCTTTGATCCCATCCTCCCATCAAAGGTGGATATAAAACCTTATATTGGTAATTGGATAAGAACTCCCAACTTACCCCACTCTGATATATATTTACAACCATCCATATGAAAGGGGTTGGATTTTTTAGAGTGATTCTACCCTTATGTTTTTGTGGTGAGAGGTATCATTCCATGCATTTCGGGTGATTTGAGGTTAATATTGTGACAAGGAAGGTACAAGGTAGCTTGGAGGATCTCTTCTACGAGATCAAAACCTATTTGTGGTGGTAATATCCTTCCATTTATATTAATTCAAAGAATTATTTGTTTTCCTATATGTGATTTAATTATTTCATGTATTTCAATACCATGTTGATCTATTTAATAAGGTACTTAGATGATATGGCATAGATGTCGTAGTTTCTTGGCTTGTGTTATCTAACTGTGCAAGTTCTAATTTTGGCAATCAGAGCTGGAATTAGAGCATTCAAGCTGAAGAAGGAGCGAAGCATGCGGAGGATTCCAGGTAGGCTTCATTCTGTCATCTATTTACTTTAAGGAAAGCATTGGATTTCTTGTCTCTTTGTTGTATTAGGTTGGCCACCAAACCTAGGGAGATACTTTTGTCTGTAATCATAAATCGTGCAGTGACTTCGCCAGGGAACGGTGTATTCCCTTGGTTTTTTTCCTTATCCATTGTGTTTGATTACCTCTTTTATAGACCTTTGCTTATTTTATCAGTCGAGAACAGACCTAGGAATTGATTTCATTGAGTCTCTTTTGCAATTTTTGTGTTTGAATCCTTCATCCTTGGACCAACGCTCCCTAGTGCCTCTGATAGAGCATTGCACCTCACCTGGGCCCACTATGTTGCAAAGCATTGCTGCCTCTTCTGCACCAGTGTTGGCCCCTATTTTTGCACAAAATTTTCCTCTGTTTGTGAGTCTCTCTTTTGTCAGCCTACTTCTAGCTGACCTTCCTTGAGTCTTGAGTGCCTTTTGGTCTCTCTAAAGCCTCCATTTGGTTTGCATTTGTTTTGAATACCATTGGTAAGAATTGGTTTTGATTTTTCTTTGTTATTATCATTTGTTCACTTGCGAATTGATTATGTTTGGTCATTGATCGCTTGGATGAATTGTTGTTCTAGTCCTCATTCTGAAAAGTGCATTTGAATCAATAATTAAACATTTGCATCTTAGTTTTCTTCATTTCGAAAATTAAGTGTGTTGAAAAGAAAAAATTTTCATTGGGAATTTAGGTTTTTAAATGTGCATCGATATAGGAACAGTCACATTGAAAAGGAAATTGAATCATGCATCTTGTTTGTTGCATATTAATTATTTCCCCCCTTCCTTGGCTAGATTTTCAATGAAAGAGAAATATTTCCATTTTCTCGTGCTAGATTTTCATTTTAGGATATTGTGGTGACATTCGTGGTGAGCCAACAATTGAAATTAATCAAAGATCAAAAATAAAATCTATTGAATCAACCTAAGGATCATTTGTAAAATTGAAGCAAAAACATAGAGGTCTAGGCTAGAGATGTGTTCTGGCATCGTTAAACATAGGAGTTGTCGTTGTTTTCCAGCATTGTATCCTGGGGTGATATCCAATTCCATGCATGTGAGTGTAAAGGATCATTCTCCACATACCTTTGGGTATATCAGATGGCAATCCACACACGTAAAATATAAAGGAACGCTCTCATCCTAATGCATTAGACAACACTACTACAGGATGTACTTGCACGTACTGTCGAGTATATTTTTGGAGTCCCCTATAGGTTTCTATCCATCCATAGGCAATTGATTATGTCACCTTGTACATCATGATACACCGAACACAAAATTCAAGGAGATTGGTTGTCGTACATTAATTCCTTGGTTCGCCAAGGTGTATATTGTAGTTCATGGTTGCTTGTTAATCCTTTATTCCTAGATTACCCTCTTTTTTATTTATGTATTTTTGTGTTAATAAAATTTATTATCCAACGTGGAAGAAAAAATCCCTCACCCCATCATTCACGTAGAATGAAAAATAAGCCTCCTCCTCCACCAGTGGATACTCTTGGCCATCATCAAAAACATAAGAAGATGCAAAATACCGAATTGGTAACATTAGGAACCACTTCTAGCCCTCCTCTTGATATTGATCCGCCAGAATCATCTGTCCCTTTGAGTTTTGAGCCCGAGATTACATCTACTCTTGACAGTGGCACTAACATAATTGAAACAAAAGTCCCTGAAACTTTATTTTATGTGGTTGTTGGACCTGAATTTCTCGAGTCAGACACTTTTATTCCTGAGGTTGTTTAAGATGAGGATCCTCATCCATATTTAACTATTACTTCAGGACCTTCATATTCTCTTCTTTTGTCTCAGACATAACCTGTATATCTTGGACCCGACGGTGAACCTCTTCCATACAGAATTATGAGTATTGAAGGGATCCCTCAAGATGAGCCTCATCCTTCTACTCTTGTTCATTGGGAAGGACTTCATTTATATCATACCGTTCCTCTTCCTCATCATACTCTGACACAAACTCCTTTGTATGATTCTTTGGACTTACCTATGGATATCTCGCAGCAATCTTCATCGGGATTGTTAACCATGGATGGAACTGATCCAACCTCTCAACCTGTGTCCACCGCTATCGTCGAGATATCAAAATTTTCCTCCTCATCTATGTTTGCAACATCACCAGAAACACATCTATATGGTGGCATGTCTGTCCCACCTGTTTATAAGTCTTTATCTAGTACCTTTTCTAGTGCGGATTCCAGTCCTTAGACCTCTCCCATGTCATCTAATTCAATAATAGCATCTAGTACTTCCCTTATGAGTGCCACAGAGTATGCTCCTCTTCCTCCTCCACTTACACCTATAGTTGAGCAGCAAGTTAGCCCTTATGTTAGTGGGAAAGGTTACCTTCAACAACCCAACTCTACTTATGTTGGGTACCCTCTATCTAGATCAAAGTTGCCTCCATCATCCCCTCCTCCTTTGGTAAGGGGGAAACCTATTGTTGGTATAACTCAAATTTCTAATCAACCTCATTATGGTCCTCCTTATCCTGGAATGGCTACCAGTGTTTGGAAACCTACTTTGTCAATTCAACTTGGTTCATTTTGAGTCTGAATGTTGAATCCTCAACCTGCACCATATTCTCAAATTCATGTCCATCTGTCAGCACCCCAACAAGCTCAAATACATGTGATCCAACATTTAGAGGCTTTCGTTGCATCACAATATTTTCCAACAGTATCTGGTACTTCCCAAGTCCCACTTACCCAACCGGTACAAGGTACCTCACATTCTCAACCGATTGGAAAAGGTACTCTCAAGTTTCAATAGGAGAGATTATTCATAGTATGGTACAATCTCAATTGAGCCCACCTTATCATGGGACAATGCCAAATCCCGTCGAATAACAATATGGTCCCTATCAAGGTATTCCTCAAGCGCCTTTTCAAGGCAAACAAGTGCAAACCCAACCATTCCAGCAGCTTTCTCGTCATCCTGTGGCTAGGCAACAAGGTCACTTGTACACTGGTTATCAGAATCCTTTTTATCCTGGTAAAAAGGTTCCTTATTATCAGAACCCTCCTTATCCAGGAATGAAACTTCCTGGCGCTCAAGCTATTCCTTCATACCCAATCCATCCTCCTCTGGACTTTAATTGACAATTGCCTTTTGTGTCTACTCCCAAATTTCCAGACTTAACACGGCTCACTAATGACCCCATCGTGCATTCGCCATGGTGGCCGATTATTCCCACTAAGTTGCCTTATGATATCCCAAAATTCAATGGGAATCTAGGAAAAGACCCATCGATGCACGTTATGACATATCATATATGGTGTTCTTTTAACTCCCTTAACAATGATTCCATTCGACTTCATATTTTTCAATGAACGGTTACAGGTGTGTCAGCTAAATAGTATATTGAGCATTGAGCTACCTAGAGCTTTGTTCCATGATTTCAACACTTTAGCCACTACCTTCCTCACACATTTCCATTTTCCCATCAGATATGAAACTTGAACGGAACTATTTACAAATTTCAAACAATCATATTCCACTCACATATCATATCAAATTCATGAGTGGAGGCGTCGTAGTCAATTGGTCAAGACTTATGTTACCGATTAGTTGTTAGCAGAATGGTTTACCAAATCTCTGTTGTCACCCATAACAGAAGATGTGGCTAAAGGTGGAGTTGTGACTGAAGAGAAAGTTATTGCTTGTGCACAATATTTCGATCTTGTTTAAACCCAATCAGTCACTCTCTATGGTAAGATACCAAATGCTCTAAGACCTTCGAATATTTTTTCTCCTCCACCTATTAAAGATTATCATGAAGTTGAAGATGTGATTGGTTCTTCCAGTTTGCAGTCGATGAGTAAACCATCTGGTGTTGCTCTTAAGTCATCTACTCAAAACCCTCAATCACATCCTCCTGCAGCTTCTACTTTTGAGATCAATTTCATTTCATATGATAAAGGAAAATCTCCACAACAACCTAGAAGCAAGAAGAAAGGAAAAGGTAAGAAGAAGAAAGATCCTTCACTGCAGGAAAAACAAACAAATTAATCTTCTGATGAGAAGAAAAAGCCTCATTACCCATGCTTAATTTTTAATGAGGATCACTTTACACGTGATTGTCCGCACTGTGTTGAAGTGAATCAGTTTCTTAAATCTTCCACTTCTCCCGTCGTGTTGACCGACATGTTTCCTGATCAGGAGACTCACATGGTTTCTCGGGACCCTTCTTCCTCTAACATGGTTTTGATTCTTTCCTCCTCAAATTTGAAATCTGATGTTATGGTGGCCACTTGGAATAAGGACTATGGAAATGTGAATCCAGTGAACAGTTAGGTTACTAATCAACCAACCAGTTCAACATCACCTTCATCTGATCCTACTCCGCCCCTGATTCCTACATAATTGACTATCAAACCTCTGAAGGGCGTTATTCATAAGTATGATTTCAACCCTCATTCAAGAGTTTCTCAAAACTATAACGTAGTTGAAGACTTGGCCCAGTCTCCATCAGCTATGCCAACTCTTGAGGTGTTACAAAATTTCCCTGCCCAAAAGAATACCTTGTTGTCAGCTATCGAATGTGTGGATCCATCGGATTCCAACCTAGTGGTTTTCTCTCATGAAAACTAACCCCCTCGACTTCCATCTCAATTATATTTTATAATCCAAGTCTTAATCTATGGTAAGAACACTCATCACTCTATCGTGGATGAGGGAGCCTTGACTTTCATTATTTCCATGTCCTGTTGGAACTTGAGTGGTTCGCCTCAACTAAGTTAATCAATCACCACATTGAAAGCTTTCGATTGGAGAACATAAAAACCTTGTGAGATTTTGAATTCCCTTTAAGTAGAATTAGGGGCTAAAACCATCTCTATAGAAGTTGAATTTAATGAAGGACATCTTGATTATAATATTCTATTGAGACGTATATGGATTTATGCCATGGTTGCCATCGTTTCAACTTAATTCCGTATGATCTCCTTTCCTCATAAAGGTGGGATTGTAGCCATATATCAACTCACCTTTTTTGCCTCTAATTCTCATGTTACTGGAATTTTCCCTCTTGTAGGGGAAACTCTACAATATTATTAGCATGTTGGAGTCACATTGTTGAAGGATTCTTCGCTTATGGGAACCTTTTCGCTCCCTCCTCCTCTCCTTCCCGACAAATCATCTTCGGCTGCTTATATCAACATGATATCATCATATACTATCTCGAGTGATCCATGGATTGTACCTAATGAAACCAACATCTAAGTTTTTGGCAACCGAATGTTGCTTAGCCCCATTGAGCTAGATTATGAAGCCATTTATTCAGCTTGTGTGGTTTATACCTTCTCTTCGATCAATTGGGTAGATCGATGATTGATTATGGCATGCCTTCTGATCTTTTTTCTCATGTATTATCTACCGATGAAAGCATCATGGAGATCATGGTGCCAAATGACAGGCCATGGGATGAGCATCACCATCATTCCTCTTTACTAGATTCCATTAATGATAATATCAATGATGTATATTTACCCAATTATGTCGAACCTTTTACAAATTCCATCTCTATTCATGAGGTTGACTCTAAAAAGAACCTTTTGAATATTGAGGAAACAATACCTCTCGATATTTCCATAAAACCAGGTATTTTCAAAAATATATACATTGGAGCATCTTGTTCTCCATCTAAGATAGAGATTTATAGATCCCTTTTCCGTCAGTTTCAAGATGTATTTTCTTAGACTTATGAAGAAACTCCAGGTATCAACCCCAATATAGTAGTGTGTGAGATTAAGACATATCTTGATGCAAAACCTGTCCGAAAATGCCTCTGTCTGGTCCATCCCAAGAAGGTTGTCGGGATCATCACGGAAATCCATCCCTGTGTAAGGATAGTCATTGATCATGATAAAAATTTTACGCAACCATCCAAAGAAGGCTGGTGAGAAATTGATCGTCAACGAACCTACATGTCGGGCCATATGATCTGTCCACCTCCTCATCCATGGAGCCCTTGGATCGATAGGCTTGAGGATAACCTATTGAGGCTGAGGTGGTGGCACTAGATCTAGAGAAAAATAAACAAAGATCAAACCATAGCCGAATTTCTTCAACATCCCCTCCTTTTCTTTAGTCATTTTTTCCTTCATATTGACCAAGAAACCCTCACTCAAGTTGAACATTGTTGGCTCTAGACACTCCACCCCATACTGCATGTACGATCAACTCGCTACATGAAGTGTCGAGCTACCTGCCAATCTAGCAATGATAAATAGGATCATTCTCAAAGGTAACTGGGTGACATATTTTATGTTGATCTTTCCATCTCTAGTAGGTTGGGCTCGAGGTCTGCAATAGGTAGTGATATAGACTTATGTGGTCTCCCCACCACTTCTCCCACCTAGGAGAGAGATTGGGGCACCCCTCTTGGATAAACCTTTCGGAAAGTAGATATATTCTACCTTTATCTCAAGAAGATGTTCCCTAAACATGAATTCTTTTACCTTAACATCTCATGAAAAAACAAGATATTTCAACAACTCCATTTGTTTCCTCATGCCAGGAAGCCAGAAGAATTTTAGCAATCCACAGTTTTTCAATGCTTGGATGATGGCATGATCATTTACTGCATTTAAATCTTGTTCTTCATGGTATATTTCTCACCAAATGAATGCCATTTCATGTTAATGAACACCTGAAACATCAAAAAAGGATTAATTAGGTTCCTTTTCATCCAAAAAATCTGACAAAATTTGAGGGAAAATTGATAACTAACTTAGAATTTTATGCCCAACGCACCCTAGTAGTGCATGACAGAGCGTTGCACCTCTCCCAATAGTGATAATATGCCTAGGTGCAACGCATATTTTGACATGGGGGTGCGTTGGTCCTAGGGTGTGTTTTTGGAACCCCAGGGCCCTCAAAACATCAAAAATTGGCATGAAATCACACAAAATTGACCGTGAAAATAAAGAGAATGGTTTTAGCTCCTACCTGGTAGCGACAATACTCGAAATGGTCCTTTGGATTGGGCACAATTAGTTGCAGAAGATCGAGGGAAAAGTGCTCCAAAACTCTCACTGTTGTAGGTAAATGTGAAATGGTAAAAATGAATAGTCATTTTGAGTATTTATGGTCATTTCTTACATTATTTTTTTCATATTTAATGTTTTGAGTTAGATATGATTCATTTTACTATAAAACATGTATGTTTAATCCTTCTTGTGATTTTCTGAGCAGGTCGACAGTTGTTAATGATGTTGTATCATGATTTAAACAGGTTATTTTGACCAGGGAGTATACTTTTATCTCTTTTTCGGGCTCTATAAACCTACGAAAAGGAACCCCTTTGAGTCCTTTTTCAGCTCTTTTCAGACTCCCAAAATATGAAAAGAATGTCAAGCACTTGTCTTTTTGAACTAGTCAAATAAAATGAAAAGAAGTCTACTCAATATAATTTTAACCCTTTTCTGGACCGAGATAGACTATTTACGAAAAATGAATACCTTAGTCGAACATGGCTAAGAGGATCTCTTGAGTATTATTTTCTCCCTTTTCGGACTTAAGAGACTATCTAAGAAAAGGAACATCTGGAATTTTCTTTTTTGCCTCTTTTTCAAACTCTCTAAAAATGAAAAATATGTCGAGTTTTACCTTCATTGGACTCATTAAAACATCAAACAACGATGGAATTGTTGAACATGACAAGGCTGAACCACTCCTTCTCAGGGTTTGTTAAAAATACTTGGAGGGATTCGTCCAAATGATGGACTTACAAATCAAGCATATGTTATCCTCCTCAAGCTTGTTAAAAAATAAAGAGGTAAAAACCAGTATGGTTGGGGAGATTGGGAAAACAAGGCATTATGTTTGCTAATGGTAGCGATTTGTTCTTGAACACGAAACTATTCCGCTTCATCTATGTGGATGTTGGGTGTTGATTAGCGGTTGTCATTGATGTCAACCCAAGCTGCACCAGGGGCTAACCCAATATTGCATGGGAATTTTGACCTACCAAATTAACTCTTACAGATTAATAATGCTTTGATAAGTTCTACTTTACATTAGAATCATTTCCGTTGATATATGGCACGCCATGTAATTCTTTACGGTTTGATAGATATTCATGTTTGAATTTTGTACCCCTAGTTAGTGGGCTAAAACCCCATGAGATTTAGATCATTTAGACATGAGTCATTGATCATTATGATATGTATTTTTTATGCTCCTACGTCCCTCTGATTCACTTTTTTTGAGCCCTCTCAACTTACGCATTCATATATATTGTGATCTTCATTTCATCCTTAGGCAAGGGATTTGGCCATCTGAAACAGGTCATCGTGGCATTTTCGCTCTAAATTTTTTTTCTATGAAGGCTCAGAAGCTGAAATATTTATGACGTGAAGCCAAAATCCTGAGAAAGCTGCAGTAAACATTTCAGATCAAGTTGCGCAATATTTTTGGAGATATGATGTGGAAATAAAGAGTTTTGTAAATACGAAATTCATCTCAAATAAGTACAGCAACAATACAGTAGTCACTCTTCTCAAGTATAAGTTGAATGATGTAAAAAGTGATGAATGGTACATAGTATTTAATTGCTCTATCATTTACCATTTCATGAAAAACATTGTATATGGCATGCGTACAAGTGCGCTCTTGGCTTGACCCATAATTTTATAAGTGGTGAGAAATTGGGTATAACTCTCTCTTGGAGAATCAAAATTGGGTCAGACCTATGGCATTGGAAAGAAGACTCAGAGGACTACTATAGGACCAAAAATCAGATATTGAGGATCTGAAATAACAGAGATACACCAGATTCAATATCGGGCTCCTAGAAGGCAAGAAAAAGCTAGATCATGTGTTGTCAAGGGTTGCAAAGGACTAGACTTTCTATGGCAGCAAAGCAAAGAAAGGTGCAGCAGAGAGTAGCATGACAAGAGAAGCAACCAAGGTGCATAACAGCAGCAAGAAGTTCATCATATGAAGTCTTCAAGTGGGCAGCACTGCATACAATCATTGTAAAGGTATCATTGTGCTTAGTCATTGTAAATACATTATTGTACAAATTGTACCAGTGTCTATCTGCCAAGGGTTGAAGAGGCAGTGGTTGTGTCAAAGTTGGGGTTATGGTCTAGTATATATTCTTCTTCTACATTATTCTATATCATTGTAAAGCGGACCATTTTCTCTGGTATGAGAGTCCATTCTTCTTTTATTCTTCTATAGGGTGATAGGGTGGTGCTAGGGTGAGTTGTAGCTCATTGGGTGTTGGTGCATCCGTTCAGTGACTATTGAAGAATCTTGGGCATTGGAGCATCCATCCAGTGGGAGCTGGAGAAGAATTATTTTCTAGATTCTAGGAAGTTGGAGCTTTATTTTCAATTGGAGTTGAAAAGAATTATTAGAAAAGCATTAGGTCGTTTTTGTCCCGGAGTGGGTTTCCACCTTAAAAATTGTGTGCATTTGTGTTCCTCTTGTTTGCTGCTATCATTGTACAAACACTGATAATAATTGAAGATTAACTAATGCTCTAATTGAAAGAAATATTGATTCACCCCCCCCCCCCCTCTCATTATTTCCAACAGTTGGGTTGGGTAAAATGATTTTAATTTGATTCATCATACCTTTTTTAGAGCCTCCATTTTGGTTTTGGGTCAACGCTACCAACTCCCTTCAGTATCATTGATGTGTTCAAGAGAATTCATTTAGTTTATATTCATTACAATACTCTTAAGCCTTCATTCCATGTTTTCCTTTCCTGATCCAGTTTCGTATCATTATCATTATGTCTCAATCACGATACCCGTTTCATGTCGTTGATGGGGTATACATCAAGGCCCTCCTATGATGGTTCGCTTCCTATCGACATCAGCACATTATCCAGGAAGTTGACTTAGAAACAACCTTTTGGTACCTTAGCGCTTGCATACATTAATGGAAAGCTTCCTTGCTCTCGGCGACAGGTTTACATCATTGGCATTCGACCGAAAGACTCTGTGTGGTGTTTGACATCAACTCATTTATTCTCACCATGCAGATTGTACTGTGGTAACTTGAGAGCCATTAACATCATCAATGGTTTCTCTCGCATCAGTTAACAAATTACATCATTGGTCAGTAATTAGATGGTGTCTTCCATGTTCGAACTTAGCTCATTAATTCACAAGGTTAGAATCGTACATTGGTTGGTCGTGTGAACAAGATAGAAGACCTCAGATCTAGTTTCATCCATCCGGGGAGAGCCTTTAGGAGTTAAATAGAGATCACAATCTATAATGGCTATGATCATATAGATATTCATCTAGTCATGGGTACACCAGTTGTATCTGTGGACATGTATTTCGATCATTATACATGTTATGTTATCTTATTTGTTGAGTATGGGTATGCCTCCCTCAACAAAAAATATGTCATTATATAAATGTATTGTAATAGATGAAGCTCGTTATTTTTTCTTGATCCCGACTTGGCAAAAGGTAAAGCACTTCAGTCATCAGCCATCATTTTTTACTTTGTGCTTTAGGGGGGAATATGTTATAGGAAATTTTGTCACATCCAGACACTAAGCCTCCAAATGGGATCAATCAACATCATATTACCCCTTGTCAACATCATTGCACAAAGCCCTAAGTGTGCCTCCTTCATTTCCAATAATTTCTACCTGAAACCATATCATCTGAGCTAGTTTTAGGATCAATTCTTTGTGGCCTTCTTTTGGACAACATTCATTTACAGGTTTCTCCACTATGGCTTGCGTTGATCACCTACAGGTTTCTCCACTTTGTACCTGCGTTGGTTCTATAAATTCAATAAAAAGAGAGAAATTCTAGAAGCTTCATATTCCAGAAGCTTCCATAATTTGTTATGATCATTTACCTCAGATAAAACATTCAGATCCTATCCTATCCCTCTTTGGAGTTTCGATCCCTTATCCTTTGATCCCATCCTCCCATAAAAGGTGGATATAATACCTTATATTGGTAATTAGATAAGAACTCCCAACTTACCCCACTCCTCTATATATTTACAACCTTCCGTATGTAAGGGGTTGGATTTTGGAGAGTGATTCTACCCTTATGTTACCATGGTGAGAGGTATCATTCCATGCATTTAGGGTGATTGGAGGTGCATATTGTGACAAGGAAAGGACAAGACAACTTGGAGTAGCTCTTCTACAAGATCAACACTAATTTTTGGATGTAATCTCCTTCCATTTATATTAATGAAAATATTTTTTTGTTTTCCTATAAGTGATGTCATTATTTCATGTATTTTCAATACCATGTTGATCTATTGAATATAGTACTTAGATGATACTGCATATATCTCGTAGTTTCTTGGCTTGTGTTTTATGACTATGCAAGTTCTAATTTTGGAAATTGGAGCTGGAATTGGAGCATTCAAGTTGAAGAAGGAGCAACGCACGCGATGGATTCCAGGTAGGCTTCATTTTGTCATCTATTTAATTTAAGGAAAGAATTGTGTTCCTTGTCTCTCTGTTGTTCTACTTTGGCCACCAAAACTAGGGGAGATACTTTTGACCGCAATCGTAAATCCCAAATAACAGGAATTATACCCTGTAGGATAATATGAAGACCAGTACATTAGGTGGACCACACTATGATAGGAAAGGGACCAAGTAGTACTCGATTTCACAAATATCTTTCATACCTTACACACCAAGTTGGGTATAAAATATTTTTAGTTCCATTTGGTGTTCCAGTATCTTGGTTGTCTGCATAGATACATATAGACATAAATGGATTTTCTATACATCTCCTCACTTGGTGCAACATATTGATATGTTGTCAAATTAGAACAAAAACTTAAACAAAAAAAACAAGACTTGGGATTTGCAAATTCTACACAACAAAAGTAGGGCAAGGGACAAAGCTAGGGTAGACCTCCCCAAGACAACCCAACTAAGCCACAAACAAAGAATGGTTATGGAAAGTCAAATGAAGGCATTGGAAAATGGTGTAAGCTCCACAAAATTCTGTCACACAACATTGATGAATGTTGCTTGAAACAATCATTATTATAAGAGCTTGCAGAGAAATAAACATACTCTAACTTTGATTCTAATTTAGAACAGGATAAAAGGAATTTGATCATTTATGTATAACCCAATGTTACCATTGAAACTATGAAGATCCAACCAGAAGAACCAGAGGATCCTGAGGAGGGTGAGTGCCTCTTCCATTCACAGATGTGGGTGAGAGGGACACCGCTACATTTCATCGTTGACAATGGTAGCTAGAAAAACCTAAGATTAGCCAAGGACATCAAGATATTGAAGCTACTAATAATGTCGCATTCCCAACCATACACCATTTGTTGTTTGAGCCATGGACGAGACATCTGTGTCAGCTAATAATGTCGCTTGTCCTACAACATTAAGTCATTCACATATGAGGTATTCTGTGATGTTCCACTACTTGAATTTTGTGATGTTCTGTTAGGATAACCTTATATGTGGAAATGTTATATTGTTTATGATTCTCGACTCGTAGTGTTGTTGTTACTCTGGGGGATAAACTCTACAAGATACTAGAGGTAGTTCCAACTACTGCAAAATCATTGATCTCAATAATACAGTGCAAGAAATTAGTCTCTCATACTTCCAAGTTTGTCCTTTCCATGGTTTGGTTAGAAGGTGAATAATAGGTCACTGCAACCACCACATCTTCATAACAATCTCTCTCTATAAAAAACAAGCAAGTGGACAAGCTTGTAGAATTGTCGAGGGATATATTCACTTCACCTATAAAGGCACCCCTACTCTTCTAAGTCACACATCCACTTACACTGGATGACAACCATCAACATGTTCAGTGTGGCTATAATGGATCTCTTTACAACTCTATTATTTCTTTGCAAACATGTTCAGGGTTCCAGCCAACAATCCCCATGAATGTCACCTTTCATATTGCATCTTCACCAACAAAGCCCTCCCATCAAGAAACCAAATTTGTTGAATAATTTAAACACTTCCAACAATAGGCCCATGTTTCCCTACCAAGAGATAATTCCAAGTACAAACAACAACATGATTGACATCAGGTTCTGTGTAATTTTCAGGCTACAATTGATGGTATTTTGGACACCAAGATGAAGGGTACTCACCAGTAGAATATACAACTCTATTAAGTGGTTAACACATGGAAGCTTCTTCACCAGGGCAAGTGATTCACCAAGAACCCAGTTCAATAGATAGTTCCTCATCTAATGAGGGAATTATACGCAATGGGGACCATAACTTCCTAAGGGGGGACAAATGATCCAGGTCGATGATAATTACCATAGTCAGTAATTATTTTTCTACCAATGTTTGTAAAATCATGGATTATATTTGTAATATGCATGAAAATAATAATAATAATAATAGTGAAGTAATAATATAATCACATGATGATTTATTTTTTTCCATCATATTCACTGGTGGTATCCACCCATTGATTTTTTAAACCATGGTATTTGCCCATGGTATTTTGAAATGGAAAAGGAGATAACTCTCGGTGGAAATACACCCGTAAAAATTATAAATACGAGAATTCACTTGGAGCAAAGATCATAATGTAGTCTCATGGTTTATTATCAATTCAATAAATATTTGAGTTTCTTTTTATTGTTTTTTTGCAATATATCTCTTATGCATGGTGCCATATTTTGAGTTATCTTCGTAATGTTTTTTGCAAGATTTCTATTACACATTGTGCCCTATTCTCAATTATTTTTATAATGTTTATCTGTAATATTTCTCTCACACATTGTGACATATTCCCTTGTCACTCATGAAGTTTCATTTCTTAAACAAGTTGGATCACAATAACATTAATGCATCAGATTTCATGAGAACTCTGTAGTTCACCATGCTTGCGCGAGAGTAGTACTGGGATGGGTGACTTGCTGGGAATTTTTTAGTTTTTATTCCTTTATCACTCTCTAAGTCTCATCCTCCAACAATACAGATAAAAAATTACTGATGCACTTACACTGTCAAGATTGAATACTCATAGGAAAAGAAGTATAAAACATGGAAAATTATAAATAAGATTGGAAAACAATAAATATATACCTTATTTGGCTCTAGAAATCGTCCATACTTGGATCATATGGATTGAACACCATTACATGTTGTTGTTGTATGACAATCCCCATAAGAAAGGGTGTAGTCTACTTATTATATTCTTAGGATTTTATGTGACATACATTCCATGGATATTTCGGCAACCTCGATTAACTGACAGTTCCATTTGTTGGCAGTTGTATAACTCTCCTTATTTCAGTTATAGTTGATGTAATTAATGCAGATAGTGGGAAAGATCGCTATAAATCTCGTAGCCTCCATTATTCTGATGTAGTTAATGTATGTATACATCAAATTTTATGCATTCAATGTACCTCAATTCCCAAGACTTCAAACTCAGCAGTATCGCTGTTGAGTCTCAAATCTGCATCTTTTCCATACACTTTTCTATACCTTTTTCACTCACCTGAACGTCCCAATTTGTCAATATCATTGTATATTAATTGCAAAAGAGCATCTAACATGGTTTTTAATTATATTTTTGTGTCTGCTGTTTGATTTACATTTTTCTCATCTAGCTGCGGAATCTTGCCACTTTCCGCAGCTGCTGCAACTTTCCGCAGCCATTTTGTGAAACTCTATGTTATAGGTGTCTACAGGAAAAACGAGCCACATGGGAAAGTCAGAAATGATGTGGACATGGATCGTGTCCTATTGGCTCAAGCAAATCCATCTAAAGAGGCTGCGGTCAAAGGTGTCCAAATGGAAGTCAACCGTAGAGTCCCACGGTGACAGGACTCTGTTTCGTGTCACGTGAAGGTTCATACGGCCGTTTCTGAGTTGCGGGGGACAAATCAACATCTGTACACGGCTCCATAGCCGAATTCAAACATCCACTCCTCATAGATTTACTTTTCAATACGGCCATGATCCTAGATCTGTGGACGTAATGGTCTACGTGTTTTGTATCAGCATAAACTTTAGGAAATCAGTTACATTACCTTCAGTTATAAATAACGCGTTTGCATACGCATAAGAGTTAGTTTTTATTAGTCTCTGTTGGTTTTTATTAGTCTGCTCTGTAATGTAATTACGTTGCACTTGTGTCGTAATATCACCTTGCTGTTATGACTGCATTTTAATATAAGAAGACTGTTTCCAAACGTAATTCGTACCTGAAGATTGTTGCCAAGGCTGGTGTAGAGGGCCCCTGCACTTGCCAAGGTTCTGTGCATTATTGTATAGTTCTTGTTTTATTTCTTTTAAGCTCATTGTGCCATAATCCATTCACATGTTTATACATTGCATCCTTCATGGTATATATATGCTTCATTTTTGTTTATAATCTTTCATGCTTTCTATTTTACTTCTGTCTTTCATGTTTTATGTTATTGTTTAACTGATCAGTGTTCTTGTTTCAGGTTATAGATAAGCAGCCCGAGCATTTGCATAACTTTTTGACTAATGACATGGAATTAACATTGTTCTGCTGCTAATTTGTTTTTCTTAGTTTCTGTTTAATTTCATTACTACTTTGTTTAATTCAGTTTTGCTCATTTGCTTCAGTAGTTAAATTTAGATATATTAAATTGCTCATAACATCTTCAGTTGCCTCCGAAAGCCACAGCTGGACTGATGGTGAGGGATTGTATTATGAAATGTGTAGTTTGATATTAGTTTCCTTTCTGCAAGTTAGATATATTAAATTGCTCATAACATCTTCAATTGCCTCCGAAAGCCACAGCTGGACTGATGGTGAGGGATTGAATTATGGATGTGTAGTTTGATATTAGTTTCCTTTCTGCAAGTTAGATATATTAAATTGCTCATAACATCTTCAGTTGCCTCCGAAAGCCACAGCTGGACTGATGGTGAGTGATTGAATTATGGATGTGTAGTTTGATATTAGTTTCATTTCTGCAAGTTAGAAATATTAAATTGTGCATGACATCTTCAGTTACCTCCGAAAGCCACAGCTGGACTGATGGTGAGGGATTGAATTATGAATGTATGGTTTGATATTAGTTTACTTTCTGCAAGTTAGATATCAGTTACTCAAATTGTTTATGGTTACTTCCGAAAATCATAGCTGGACTAATGATGAGGGATCATAAGACAAGTTGACGTAATCTGATTTAGATTTACTTTGTTGCAATTTTGGATTTCTTTAAGCATAGTTTCTTTTTTGTTTAGACAACAGCAAGAATAGTTTGGTTTTCATGCTCAATAGTTCACTGATTTGATTTATTAGACTAGCTGCACCTTTTCATTTCAGCTGCACCTTTTCATTTCCTTTCAAGTTTTGTCATTGTAATTTTCAAATACCTTTTTAAGTTTCAAGTTGGTAAATCATCATAGAGGATATCATTTCCTTGAAAAAACATAACCATACTTGTTTTTATTTCCATCTCACCTTAGAAAACCAAAAACGACAAAAAGTTAAGAAATAGGTTATCTTGCACATATAGTGCGCCGCACTTCATCAGCTTACGAATCCCGGATTGATAAATTAATGTAGAAATTTAGGACACACTAAATTGACCAAACATTTTGGCGCCGTTTCCAGGGAAGTGTAACTAGGTAGCCAATTTCTTAAAAAAAAAAAATAATAATAATAAAAGAAGGGAAAACTTGACAACTTCTTGAAGTATGCTCTCCTCTTGCACCTAGTGTGATCTGGAGGATCAGAAAAGAGAGTTATTGGTTCAGTAATTTCTTAAGTATGCTCTCTTCTTGCACCTAGTGTGACCTGGAAGATCAGAAATAGAATTATTAGCCCAAATTTTAAAAAAATAAAAATAAAAAATGACATGCATAGAGCAAGAGATTCTAGGGGAAGGTTTATAGCTAAAGCCAAAAGTTCGATTTTCACAACTCCATCTTCTTCAAGGCATAGAATAGATTCACCATCATCTACCCCTAGCCTTAAGATTTTTGGAACTCAAGGAGCAGCTGAATTAGAGGATTCTCCTATACCACCTACCAAATCTCATTTAGAAAAGGAAGAGACTCCCTCTCATCCTCCCTTGATAGAAGAATCAGAGGACTTTAAGGACTCTAAAGAAACTATCATGGAAGAGGAAATAATAGATGGATTTAGAGGTAGAGGTAGGGGAGGAGGAAACAATGGAGACAACAATGGTGAAGGAAATAATGGTAGAAATAGGGAAGGAGACAACTTGTTTGGATTCCCTATAGTTGATGAGGAAACTCATACAACAATGAAAAATATCTCACCATCTGTCCTCCCTAACTTTTATGGATTGCGAAGTGAGGATCCTGAAACATTTCTGTTTGAGTTTGAAGTCGTGTGTCGAACCTATGACTATATGGAAGACTCTCAAAAACTCAAACTCTTTCCTTCAACATTGAAGGGAGCTGCTTTGAAATGGTTCATGGGATTAGCCACTCAATCTATTAGGACTTGGAGTGATATGAAACAAACATTTTTGGATAGGTACTTGGACTATTGTATGCCCACCAATCACAAGGATGAGGTATTCAAAATGATGCAAAAAGAAGATGAAAATTTGGAAGACTTACTTGAAAGATTTCAATACAACTTGAAAAGAGCAAAAATGAGCAACTTAGATGATGAAACCTTGAAAGCCCTCATATTAAAAGCCATTAGAGATGAATGGATAGATATTTTAAACATGATGGGGAAAGGAGACATTTCTCAACTCCCACTTCGTGACATAACTGAACTATGTGTCCATCTCTCAAGAGGAAAATCTAAAACAGGAAAAGGGCCTAGGGATCCTTCTCTTATTAGGGCTAACAAATCTGCAACTGGATCAGTAAGTAGGGCAGAGATTGGTAATATGCTTGATGAGTTCAAAACTGATATCTTAGGGAGCCTTAGTGAGCAACTAGACACCCTTAAAATCCAAAACAAGCAGAAAGCAGAAACAGATGCTTTAGCCATCTTTTGTCCGAAATGTAGGAAGAAACATGCTTTAAGGGAATGTCCCTTGGATGCAAAAGTTGTAGAAACATGTATGATTTGCTCAGAGAATCATGAGATCAAAGATTGTCCTTCAATTCCTGGACTCAAAGCTGTTTTTCAAGAAGACCCAAATTCAGTAGAATCTCTCTGTTTTGTTGCAAGAAGACCTTGGCAGGGACAACAAACTCAAGGGTTTAACAACCCTATGAATCTTCAAACCCCACCAAACTGGAATCCTTGGCAACAACCTTGGCCCCAACATCAAAATTCATATCAGCCATGGGTACAAGGGATGCAAAATCCTTATGGGAGATTTGCTCAATTTTATCAATATCCTCCATCTTTTCAAAATCAAAAAGCTCCACAACTTCCAAGCCCAAATCCACAACTTTCATTGCCATTTCCACAACAACAACCTTCTCAACAAAATACAAATCCTCAACTCATGCTTCCATACCAACAGAAGACAAATCAACTTCCAGCTCAACCATTGCCAAATCCTAACAATAAGAATCCTCAAACTACTTATATGGTAGAAGGACAACAATTTCCTACCTATATGATTGTTCCTCTCAACGATGTACAACTCAGATCTGGTAGAGTTTTAGAAAAACCTTCTATAGATATTCAAGAACAAGATACCTCTGAGGAGGACTCTCTTGAAGTCAATAAGGATTCTGAGGAAGCATCTCTTCAAAATCCAAGCATTAAAAAAGAAAAAGAAAAGTTAACACCCACAACTCCTATAGTTGAGCAACCAACATCTTCATCTACACCTCCTTTTCCTGAAAGACTACAAATTGACAAGGGGGTGGAAAAACAAATTTTGTTGCCTAACTATGACTTTCTAGATGAATTGAAGAATGTTTGTATCAAGATTCCCTTGTTACAAGCCATTCGAGAGATTCCTATTCTAGCAAAAACAATAAAGGAGTTGAGTTTCAAAAGACCGGGAAGGAAACTAAAAGACACAAGAAGAATCCACCTGGTAGGAAAGATTGCAGATATTATGATGGGAAAAATTACCATGCAGAAGTATGTAGATCCGGGAAGTCCAATTGTCAAGACACATATAAATGGGATAGAAATTCCAAACACATTGATTGACTTAGGGGCTGCTATCAACATTATGAGTAGACAGACTATGGACCAGCTAAAACTTCCTAACCTTCTTTTGACACCTACTTTACTGCAACTTGGAGATCGATCAATTATTAAACCAGATGGTGTATTAGAAGATATTTTAGTCTCCTTAGATTCTTGGGAATATCCGGTAGATTTTATGATTTTGACTCCCAAGAGTAATCTAGGAGGGCACCCACTTATCTTAGGAAGACCTTGGCTAGCCACAGCTGATGCTTTCATTAGTTGTAGATCTGGGGATATGTACATTTCTAATGGGAATTCGACAAAGAAATTCAATTTGTATCCTCTAGCAAAAGCAATCACAGAAGTAGGAGACAATGAATGGGTTGATGATGAGGACACTATACAACCTGTCTTTACCATTTCTGAAATCAGTGAGGATAGTCAAATTCTGAACACATTAGAAAATTTTGAGATATCTTCAGAATATGACCCCACACAATTCCAATTGGAATCTGACATAGAATATTTATCATCAAGACAAATGTCTCTTTACTCTATGGAAGAGTTTGGTAGTTCTACCATTGAGATTTTTCCAGGAAAAACACTGAATATCAACAAACATTTGGAAGAGTCACAACAAGAAGAACTAACCAAAATCTTGCAAAAACATTCTACTGCATTTGCATGGGAGTATACTGACATGAAAGGTATTGATCCTAAGACTTGCATCCATCATATCTATATTGAGGAAAACGGTAGACCAATCAGACAACCTCAAAGAAGGATGAATCCAAATCTTAGGGAGATAGTGAAAGAAGAGCTCCAAAAACTACTCAATGTAAACTTCATTTATCCAATTTCAGATAGCCGATGGGTTTCTCCTTTGGTTATAGTACCTAAAAGAATGGTAAATGGAGGGTATGCATTGATTACAGGGAATTGAACAAAGCAACTTTGAAGGATCACTTTCCTTTTCCTTTTATCGATCAGGTATTAGATACATTAGCAAGTAAAAAGTACTTTTCATTTTTGGATGGTTTTAGTGGCTATAATCAAATTCAGGTAGCACCTGAAGATCAAGATAAGACCACATTTACTTGTCCATGGGGAACTTTTGCCTACCGAGTGCTTCCTTTTAGGTTATGTAATGCACCCGCAACATTCCAAAGAGCAGTACTAGGAATTTTTTCTGATCTAATCCATGATTGTGTAGAGGTTTATATGGATGATTTTACAGTTTATGGTAATTCATTTGAAGAATCATTAGAAAATTTGGAAAAAGTTCTTATAAGATGTAAAAAAACAAACCTTTCATTAAGCCATGAAAAATGCTTTATGATGTTTACTGAAGGGATTGTTTTAGGACATCATATTTCAGGAGATGGGATTAAGGTTGATAGATCAAAAGTTGAAGTCATCTCAAAGTTGCCTATTCCAAATTGTCAAAGAGATGTTAGAAGTTTTCTAGGATTTACTGGTTACTATAGAAGATTTATAGAAAACTTCACTAAAATAGCATCTCCACTCTTCAAATTGCTTACAAAAAACTGTGAATTTAAATGGGATCCTGATTGTCAATCAGCTTTTGAAACTTTTAAAACAAGAATATCTGAAGCACCTATCTTGAGAGGACCAAATTGGAAACTCCCTTTCCATATTTCTACGGATGCTTCAGATACAGCTCTAGGAGTTGTGTTGGGTCAAAAAGATTTAGTTCCTTATGCCATTTATTACACCAGTAAAAATTTGACTCCCATAGAGTTGAACTATACTGTGACTGAAAAAGAGTTTTTAGCTGTTGTTCATGCAATTAATAAGTTTAGACATTACATAACAGGCTATGAAACTTTTATTCATACTGACCATTCTGCAATTAGATATTTAATGAACAAATCTGTTACTAATGGCAGAGTGACAATATGGCTCTTACTTTTGCAAGAATTCAATATTACTGTGTTGGATAGACCAGGAAAACAAAATACAGTAGCTGATTTCTTGTCTAGGATTCAGAATACTAAAGAAGATTCTCCTGTAGAGGATAAGTTTCCTGATGAATACTTGTTTGCAGTAACTATTAAGACTCCTTGGTATGCAGATATTGCTAACTATTTGGTTACGGGGAAACTGCCTCCACATTTATTTCCAAGTGAAAAAAGAAATATTATTCAGGAGAGTTCAAAATATTCATGGATTTCTAACGAATTGTTTAAAACAGGGCCAGATCTTGTGATCAGAAGATGTGTCAGGGAAGATGAAATGCCTGATATTCTTAAGGCATGTCATGATGAACCATGCGGCGGACACTTTGCGGACAAAAGGGCGGCCTATAAAATCCTTTCCTTGGGATATTATTGGCCTTCCCTCTTCAAAGATGCAAAACAATATGTCAAAAGGTGTGATAGCTGCCAAAGAGTAGGGAAACCTACCCTTTCAAATGAAATGCCATTGAAAACACAGGTACTCATTGAACCCTTTGAAAAATGGGCTTTAGATTTCATTGGACCTATTAATCCACCATCCAAGCAAAAGAAGTATATATTGGTTTGTACTGATTATGTTACTAAATGGGTAGAAGCCAAAGCATTAGTATCTACTACTGAAAATTCAGTTGTTCATTTTCTTTATGAGGATATTTTTACTCACTTTGGTGTTCCAAGAGAAATTGTGACAGATCAGGGGAGCCAATTCACGTCCAATTTGGTGGAGAAGTTGATGGAAGAATACAAAATCAAGCACAGAAGATCTACTCCTTACCATCCGCAAGCAAATGGTCAAGTGGAGTCCACAAACAAAGTTCTTGAAAGTATCATCACCAAAACTATTCATCTACATAGAAGAGATTGGGCAGAAAGGCTTCCTGAAGCCTTGTGGGCCTACAGAACTACATGGAGGAATACAACAAGACATTCTCCCTATGAACTTGTTTATGGGAAAGAAGTCTTGCTCCCCATTGAGTTCCAAGTCAAGACCTTCAAGATAGCAGTTCAATTGGGGATGGACTTATCAGAAGCCCAAAAGCATAGAATGGAGCAGTTGAATGAGCTAGATGAGATCAGACAAGAAGCAATTTTAAGAACTGATCTAGTTCAATATCAAAGAGCTAAATGGCATGACAAGTACATCAAAGAGAAAAAGTTTCAAGAGGGAGATTGGGCATTGTTATTTGATTCCAAGTTTAAAGATTTTCAAGGAAAATTTCAGACTCATTGGCTTGGGCCATATGAGATTGACAAGATCTTTAGCAATGGAGCGGTAAGAATCAAGACCATTGATGAGTTTCAAACCCCTCTTATTGTGAATGGCCATAGATTGAAAGTTTATCATAAGCCACTCTCAAAAGAGGATTTTGTCAAAATGTTTCAAGAAAGTTCTGCAATCAGGCTGGTACAGAAGAATTCTTCTTCTCCACCAGCCTAGCTTTTGTTCTTTTCAGTTAAAAATAAAATAAAATAAAATAAAATAAAATAAAAATATATATATATATATATATATATATATATATATATATTTGTATAAGCCTGAAAACCAATCACTGATTGGCAGTCTTATACAGAAAATATAGGGTGAAAATCAGGAACACCTGACACTCTATATTTTCCAAAAAAAATCTCTCTTTCATTTTACAAGTTTTGTGACCACCCATTTCATTCCATTTCATTTCACTTCATCTCACTCCATTCCACTTCATTTTATCTATTTCATTCCATTTCATCAATAAAATTCTTTTTTATAACCATTTCCATCTGATCATTTGTCATCTGTTCATCTCCATTCATCCAAATAATAGCTATGTCAGTTTCCGCAGCTGACATCTGTTTCCGCAGCTGACTCCAGTTTCCGCAGCCAGAAGCAGATTCCGCAGCTACTACTCTGTTTTCAAAAGAATGTACAGCCATATGTTATTCCCATAATCATGAAATAAAATGCAGGTGAGAGGATCAAAAATGAAGACATGGAGCATTCAAGACACCAATGAAGAGCAACTAGTTGAAGACCAAGGGAAAAGGTAAAAGATTCCAAGGTATGAGTAAAATTCATTTCAAATAGCATTGAAAAACACATTTTTATATAGTTCTAAACCATAAGCTCCGTCCATTATGTGCAATGATTATATTGACAACTCCCGTAACCCTTTCACGATCTCCATATGATCTTCTCGCATCCATTCTCAAACGGTTCCATAATTAAACCCCCGATCTTCACTCATATTCTGATATTCCACCGGTGACAATGAGACGTAATTGATTTGACCACAGACTCTTACAGCCGCATAAATCCATAGCCGTTGTTTAAACGTGCTCACATTTATTGTGCAGCCACCAAATTTCAAAACACTGCCGGATGAGTTATACTCCTTCTATTTTTCTGTTAATCTCACAGCCGTGTCTCTGACGTGCTCACGAAAACCCCTCTCTGTCCTATCTCACTCCATTTCGTTCTCTATTACGCTACAGCCTGTATATCCACTCTCTTATACCTACCTACATTCATTGTGCTCATCTATGTGCATTCAGCCGTTCTATTTCCATTAAACCCTCACGCAGGCAAATTTGTGAAGAGCAGAAAGAAAAAAATGGGTAAATTGCTAAGAGCAGAACCGGAAGGACCTAAGTTCATGGAGGGATATCCGCAAGTAAGGGATATATTGAAGAAAGCGAAGTGGCTGCGGTTTATCCAGAAATTCAGAGGCTATCATAAAGAAGTCACAAAAGCATTCGCAAGGTCATTCAATGGCTTGGAAGTAGAGATTGGAGACCTTAAGTTTGCAGTCAATGAAGCATCTATAGCGTCTGCCACGGAACTTCTTCAGGAGGGTGAGCATTGGTTTAAGAATAAAAGCATCAGTGATGAAGCCTGGAGAACAATCTTACGAAACCAAGGTATGGACATAACTATTTTTAAAAGAGGAATTCTTGTTCATGCATTGAAAGAGGAATGGGCTACTTTGCTGCTAGTTGTTCAAAAATTCATTACCTGTGAAGGCCGTTTTGGGTCCATGTATATGTACCATACCGGATTGCTGATGAATTTTCTAGATAATCAAACTCTCAATCTCCCATATTTTCTATTAAATAGTTTGAAGAAAATGGCTGTGACTGTTCAGAAGCATTTAGGAGATGTAGAACCACATCTATATCACCACGGTCTTGTAAAAATTTTGATTGAAAAAGAATTAAAGGAGAAGAAAGACACATGGGAACAATTTTTGGTTAGAAATTTCTTTGAGGGACCTCAGGAAATTCCTGAAGGTAGTACAACAAGAAGGAGTAGAAGAAAAAGAATAAATGATGAAACTCAAATTACTCCTACTCAAGAAATTCCTGAAGGTAGCACAACAAGAAGAAGTAGGAGAAAAAGAACAATTGATGAAATTCAAAATACTCCTACTACTACAATTGAAAGAACTGATAGGAAAGAGATACTATGAAAGAGGAAGAAGAAAGAAATTAAGGGTAAGAAGCCAATAACACCAAAAGGGAGAAAAACTATTGAGGCTATACATCAAACCCCTTCTTCTGAAGAAGAAGATCATCAAGTGTTATCTGAAAGATTAGTTTATCTTCAAAAACAGTCATCTATGGCCAAGAAGACAGAGAAAGGAAAACAAAAACAAAAAGATAGTGTACCACAACGTGTGAGAAGAAGCAGCAGACTTAAGGGGAAATTGAGGAAAATGCAAATGAAAGGCCCTCATTTCATTGATTTAGGAGAGGAAACATCTAAACAGTCCCTAGCTGACCATAGTCCATCTCAGTCACGACGGATGTTGATGTGAGCCCTTCTCAGCCAGATTTTGAAGATAACTCTCCTTCACGGCATTTTGGGGACAGCCCAATAAAAAAGACACCTGATATAGACCCTAAGCAGCAGGAAGTATATGATTATATAGAATCTTTGGAAAAGGCAGCTACAGGTCCCAGTACTTCGTCCATCCAACCTCACATAGTACAAGATGATTTAGTCCAATCACTAAAACAGGAAGTCTTTGAGCTAGAGCTTTTAAATAGACACATCAAAAATGAAAATGAGACATTGAAGGAACAAGGCAAACTGGACAAAATCATTCATGATAATACCATGCTACATCTGGGAATATGGCAGAAGAAGAACAAGAAATTGAAAAGGAAATGCCAGAAGTTAAGCAGAGCATTGGTTAATATCAAATTTAGGTGCTTAATGAAGAAACCCAGAATGTTGGCAGCACCAAGGAAGAGGAGGAGAGGATTAGACGTGCTGGCTGAAGTGTCAAGGCATATGAACTGAGGAAGGATTATCAAAATTTTGGTTGCATGAGGACATGCAACACCTTCACAGTGGGGGTATGTTGAGTCTCAAATCTGCATCTTTTCCATACACTTTTCTATACCCTTTTCATCCACCTGAACCTCCCAAGTTGTCAATATCATTGTATATTAATTGCAAAAGAGCATCTAACATGGTTTTTAATTATATTTTTGTGTCTGCTGTTTGATTTAGATTTTGTTCATTTAGCTGCGGAATCTTGCCACTTTCCGCAGCTACTGCAACTTTCCGCAGCCATTTTGTGAAACTCTATGTTACAGGTGTCTACGGGAAAAACGAGCCACATGGGCAAGTCAGAAATGATGTGGACATGGTTCGTGTCCTATTGGTTCGAGCAAACTCATCTAAAGAAGCTGCGGTCAAAGGCGTCCAAATGGAAGTCAACCATAGAGTCTCACGGTGACAGGACTCTGTTTTGTGTCACGTGAAGGTTCATATGGCCGTTTCTGAGTTGCGGAGGACAAGTCGACATCTGTACATGGCTCCATAGCCGAATTCAAGCATCCACTCCTCATAGATTTACTTTCCAACACGGCCATGATCCTAGATCCGTGGACGTAATGGTCTACGTGTTTTGTATTAGCATAAACTTTAGGAAATCAGTTACATTACCTTCAGTTATAAATAACGCGTTTGCATACGCATAGGAGTTAGTCGATGTTAGTCTCTGTTATCTTTTATTAGTCTGCTCTGTAATGTAATTACGCTGCCTTTGTGCCGTAATACCACCTTACTGTTATGACTGCATTTTAATATAAGAAGACTCTGTTTCCAAATGTAATTCGTACTTGAAGATTGTTGCCAAGGCTGGTGTAGAGGGCCCCTGCACTTGCCAAGGTTCTATGCATTATTGTATAGTTCTTGTTTTATTTCTTTAAAGCTCATTGTGCCATAATCCATTCACATGTTTATACATTGCATCTTTCATGGTATATATGCTTCATTTCTATTTATAATCTTTCATACTTTCCATTTTACTTCTGTCTTTCATGTTTTATGTTATTAATCACTGATCAGTGTTCTTGTTTCAGGTTATAGATAGGCAGCCCGGGCATTTGCATAACTTTTTGACTAATGACATGGAATTAACATTGTTCTGCTGCTAATTTGTTTTCTTAGTTTCTATTTAATTTCAGTATTGCTTTGTTTAATTCAGTTTTGCTTATTTGCTTCAGTAGTTAAATTTAGATATATTAAACTGCTCATAACATCTTTAGTTGCCTCCGAAAGCCACAGCTGGACTGATGGTGAGGGATTGTATTATGAAATGTGTAGTTTGGTATTAGTTTCCTTTCTTCAAATTTAGATATATTAAACTGCTCATAACATCTTCAGTTGCCTCTGAAAGCCACAGCTGGACTGATGGTGAGGGATTGTATTATGAAATGTGTAGTTTGGTATTAGTTTCCTTTTTGCAAATTTAGATATATTAAACTGCTCATAACATCTTCAGTTGCCTCCGAAAGCCACAGCTGGACTGATGGTGAGGGATTGTATTATGAAATGTGTAGTTTGGTATTAGTTTCCTTTCTGCAAGTTAGAAATATTAAATTGTGCATAATATCTTCAGTTACCTCCGAAAGCCACAGCTGGACTGATGGTGAGGGATTGAATTATGAATGTATGGTTTGATATTAGTTTACTTTCTGCAAGTTAGATATCAGTTACTCAAGTTTTTTATGGTTACTTCCGAAAATCATAGCTAGACTAATGATGAGGGATCAGAAGACAAGTTGATGTAATCTGATTTAGATTTACTTTGTTGCAATTTTGGATTTCTTTAAGCATAGTTTCTTTTGTGTTTAGACAGCAGCAAGAATAGTTTGGTTTTCATGCTCAATAGTTCATTGTTTTGATTTATTAGACTAGCAGCACCTTTTCATTTCAGCAGCACATTTTCATTTCCTTTCAAGTTTTTTCATTGTAATTTTCAAATTCCTTTTTAAGTTTCAAGTTGGTAAATCATTATAGAGGATATCATTTCCTTGAACAAACATAACCATACTTGTTTTTATTTCCATCTCACCTTAGAAAACCAAAAATGACAAAAAGTTAAGAAATAGGTTATCTTGCACATATAGTGCGTCGCACTTCATCAGCTTACGAATCCTGGATTGATAAATTAATGTAGCAATTTAGGACACACTAAATTAACCAAACAATCGCATGAAAATTTTGAAATTAAACGCCCATAATTTCATTAAAGTCATTAATTTCCAGAAATTTTTTGAAATGAAATGATGTGTGGGATGGATGGAGTACCAACTCTGCAAAAGTAAGAAAAATTGTTCAATGCAACAGAACTACAATATTGCAGTGGAAATTATGGTTGCTTACTGAAAAAAATTATTTGCAATATTTATTGCCAAGTGCCTATATGGTTTTCTATGGCTTTCCAACATCTACACAGAAGCAAACAACAACAAATCTAGGAATTGAATTGAGGGATTGAGGTGATCCAACAACCCTTCCTTTAGGTAGTATGGGTAACATATACAACTCGATATAGTTATAATGGTATATGACATGCTTGATGATATCACTACTGAGGAGCCTATTTGCATGTACATTATGATGAATGATGGTCAACATGATCCCTGAACAAACCTTTCGATAAGAGATTTCAACACTAAATATGTCGAGGATAGAGGATTCAGAGTTAAGGCTTTGAAATTTCTGCAAGAACAAGTGAATGGAAATCAGAGGTAGAGTGTCCCAAGAGCCAATATATTATAGCATTAACTCTTTCATAGCACCAAGAATCTCATAAATATTAATCAACCTTCTACTAACCTTTTGGATTACAGTGGGCAGATTCTCCAGCTTCGTAGCAGCAAGAAGAAAAATGAGAAATTATCTAGTGGACAATAATGGAAGGGGGTTAGTTACTAATACATTTCTAACGAAGGCTACTGTTAGGTTTGATGTCGTTAAGAGGCATGCTTTCCTAATGCTCACTTTTAGAGGTAAGTGTCTCAGCTTCAAAACCTTATTATTTAGAGGGTGGTGTAAATTTGATTTGTTTTTTTATTTGTTGGGTTGTGCTTATTGCCTTTCAAGGTGGCGATAGTTCCATGCCACTCTAATATTCAAACTAGATGTTTTTTGGTAAGAAAAAAATAGATTATATAGTGCTTTGCAACTAATTGTTTGGGTTAAGTGGGGAACTGGAAGTTACATTCTTGACAAATACTTGCAAGCATGATCTAGTTATAAACATGGCATCTGGAAAGTTTTGGTTTTCTCCATTGCATTCTCACTCCATTCCACCTTAATCAGAGTGAGAAGTAAGTGGGCACCCTCTTGGTAGTGGAAGAATAATTATTTATTTCATAAACATTGAAACCTTCAACACATACAACTCGATGATTATTATCCACCAACCAGAGACATATGATTACATGTTAGAGTAGATATCACTATACTCTATGAGAGGAATGGTTTGTGCTTTGGGTATATTTGGCCATATATGACAAAATTCTAATGCACATAGATTTTATTATTTCTGTCTTATGTAATTTACTTTTCAACTCTGCCAAAATTTCCTTGTGTACATTTTTCATTTTAATTTAAATTGAGTTACATTATTTTCTTCTATTTTAAATGAAGGAGATGAAGTATAATAAACTTGAAATTGTTATTTATCTGACTTTATAAATTAACAAATTTTATTTAATCATTTTAAATATTTTGATAGTTAGATCGTAGAAATGAATGTGTCAAAGTTATTATATTTTTAATATGTAATTTTGGTGTTTTTAAATTAGATAATGTTTTTTTATTTTTTATTTTTTTTATTTTTTGTAAATTAAGAAGGAATGTTTCTATTAAAAATATCATAGTACATATGGAGTTACAATCATGAGAAGCAAGAAACCAGGGGAGCATGAATGAATCAGAGAACCATCACGGTTTCACGATGCTGTCAAGAGAAGCAGAAGAAGAGCAAGAGGAGCCAAGAAGACAAACAAAGAGCTCTATCCAGAGAGGTTAGAGTCTGCGATACGAATTTTCTTCCCTTTCTTTTTTGTGACTTTAACCCAACCGTCGGGGGGCGGGTGGATTGAAACCACTTGAAGATTGTTGCTGGTCAATGGAGGAGAATCTTTGTCCGAGTCGGAGGAGTTGGACTCATGCATGCATTTTTGAAGATTCGAGGAGGTAGGGGGCCTCTCGGGGACAATTGAGGAATGCGGTTGCTGCTGAGTATTAATCTCATCATCTGATTCACATTCTTCCTCATCTGAGCTAGAGGACTCAATGTCCTCCATGGGAGGCGGATCAAAGGGTTTCCAGCTTTTATCTTTCGGTTTTTTAGTGCTATTTTTATGTTGGACTAGAAATAGAGCGCAAGAATTCTGAAGATGTCCAGTTTGATGGCAATGCCAACAGCGGAACACTGTGTTTTCATAGTCCAAAGTCTGTGACCATGAGAAATCCCCGAATTTGAGAATGATTTGATTAGGTAAGCCTTTGCTGATGTCAATCTCGGCACATATTCTACCATAGGTGTAGAGTCCCTTCAGGCCTCTCGAGGGATCTGTAGCAAGAAAGTGTCCCAAATATTTTTCAATGGCTTGGAAGACCGCACAGTGCCATAGGTGAGCGGGCAAGTTAGGCGGCCTAACCCAGATTGGAAGTTTGGTGATGACTGTCATGGATGGATCAAAGTCTGGGAACCAGGGGGTTAGGAATAGCCCTTCTTTTCCCCAGAACCAAGGACCACCTTTTAGGGTTGTTTGGTATTCCTTACTGTCAACAAAAATAATGATGAAGCCCTTGGAGCAGAGAATGACCTTGTAGTTTTTGGTCCAGGTGGAGTGAATCCATCTATATAAGTCTTCTGTGCGGGGCCAAATTCCATTGAATCTGCAGATGAAGGAATATTCTTATAGAATTGAAGTTGCTCTTCTAGATCCGGGTGGGAGATTTATACAGATGGCACTTCCCCCATTTTGTCTTCCAAGAAAGGCTTGGGAGCCTCTGGGGGAGGAGTAGATTGCTTGGAGGGCTGAGCATTTACTGCTTCTTTTTAAGAGAAACCCTTGGGAGCATAGGTTTGTCCTGTTGCGCCTCCCCTCAGACGGAGGGAAATATTCACCTTAGCATTATTTTCGATACTGTAAAATGAAAGAGGGAGATGGTCATCGAGTTGTTTACCTACATGAAGGAGATGCAGAGATGAGGAGGGGATTTCCAGCCTGAGTTCAAGGGCCTTTGAGAGGTGAAGCACCGGGTTCGAGGATTGGACCCATAGAAGCAGGGTTTTTCCTATGAGAAGAACAATCTGAATCTGAAATTCCTGTGAGGATGGATTTGGGGTTTCCTTGCAGTTAGAGCAGAAATCCGGAATGAGATTGGAGGGTTCGCGTCACTGCGGGGCAGTCTCCTTACGTGAGATGGGAAGCTGCATCTTACGGTCACCCAGGAAATAGGTTGCCGGGGGAAAAAACAAAAGTGGAGGGCAGAAGAGGAGCATATGCCGACTGAAGCAGTGAGAGATGGGTTCTCAGCTGGACTACGTGCATGAAAGCAGCCGATCCGCAATGCGCCGAGGAGGTGACCCTGAGCCATCTGCGGGGGTGAGCGCACTCAACTTGGTGTGGAAGAGAGCATTGCTAGATGTGGCCAGGAAGGCCAAGGGAAGAAGAGGTGGGGATGATAAAAGGATATATGAGCTGGTGTCATAGCCCACATAGCCGTCTCCAAGGGAAAGCCCACGCGGGAGCACCGATGGAGGATTTCAGAGGCCGCCATGGGCAGCCAGGCCCGACTGTATTGCGGTGGCGACAGGAGAGCTAGAGGCACAGGCGGTGCAAACCCTAGGAGCCATCATTTTTTACTCGTTGATGGTTCCCTCCTATTAATCAAACCCACAGCGTTGGTTTTCTTAAATTAGATAATGTTAAAAATAATTAAATGATAATTTATTGATATGTTATGTTAAAAGAAGATGTTTATCCCCAATTTCTTTGTGACATTTTTGCTGAAATTTGAAACAAGAAACATTGAAATTGGCACCCAGAAATGAAATCCAGAAAATGGCACCCAGAAATGGCTACCATATGAGGCTTTTGATTTAATTTTCCCTTAATTAAATTGAAAGAAAAATTTTAATTTCATCTCATGACAACTTGTCATTAGTTAACTGAGTCAAGAAGACTTAGTTAGCTTAGGAAATTCGAGTTAGAGGTATAAGAGGATGCATGCAAAGGGATTTTCTATTTTTAGGGGACCAGATATAGTTGTTTGTGAGTTGTATTTAGTTAACTAAATAAATTGAGTTAAAATCAGTTTAACTAGTTCTGACTGAGAGATGAGCTAGCGAGAGGTCCAGTGAATTAAATCTGATTTAAGTCACAAGTAGTGGTCAATCAGTTAATTGATAATTTGTTATAAATAACTATTACATGTCAGTTCTAAGGAAGACCCAGTTGAGTTTGAGGTTAACGGGAAGATAACTATTAGTTGTACTATTAGAAATTGTACAGGTCATGCATGAGGTCATCAGGAAGGCCTTGAAGGATTGCACAATCATTAATTGGGAATTTCCTAATTAATAGGGGCTCAATTAGTCCAAGAATGTGTAAGGAAGGTTGGGCAAGAAGATGCAAGCAAAAGGTTAAATACTTGACTGATTTTGTTTAGATTGAAAGTCAGATATGAGCTAGATCAGAGTGAGACAATCCGCTGAGTGCAGGAAGTTTCTCAGTGTGAGGAATAACATTGTATTGTTGCATAATATTGACCATATGAAATATAGATATAGAGTGTTTTTGAGTATTTTCTTTCCCCAAATACATCTTGTGTTGTGTGATTGATTGTTTCTTTCTCTTTCGTGTTATGTGATTGCGCGGTCGTGTTTTGTTTCCACAAATTGTAGAAGGATTCAATATCTTCTTTTAGTACATTATAAGATCAGATTGAATCTCGTTGTTAGATTTTCTACATGGTATCAGAGCGCTAGGAATCACAATAAGAAGAGAAGAACAAATTTTTCTTTGATCAGGTTCGAATTTGCAAAATTATTCTTCAGTATCCAGTGACAAATCAAGATGTCTTTTAATGGCTTGAGACTCGAATATGCCCTTGAGGAAAATTCAAATTACATAGCATGGAAGGACAGGATGGAGGCAGTGTTGGAGGAAAACAGGTTGAAGGAATTCATAGATACTGATATTCACAAACCCGCAGCAGCAAATTCCCAACTTCTTGATGCATGGTAGAAGAAGGTAGCAAAAGCGAGAAGGATCTTGTTAGAGGGAGTTTGAGACCATATTGTTTCGAGTCTCCATGGGAAGGCGACCCCATATGCTATGTGGAAGGCCTTGACATATCTGTTTCAGAATGGCAGTGACCATAGGAAGTTTGCATTGAAATACAAGCTCAAAAAGATCAAGACGGAGGAGGGCAAGACGATACCAACATACTTGACGAAGTTCACCCAACGTTGATATGAGCTTGGAAGTGTTGGTGTGACAGTAGATGAGGATGATTTGGTGAGCCTAGAACTTCTAGGCCTTCCCAAGAGTTGGTATAGTTACCAGGACTCTATGAATGGGAGGGAGAAGTTACTAGACTGGGAGCTTTTATGGTCCAACTTGGTAATAGAAGAGATAAGGTGGAGCACCATAGATGGGACCTCCGGCAAAGACAAAGAAGAAGATTTTGCATTGGTTGGAAAATGCAAGAAACCCATGGGAAATAAGTCCCAAGGTGAAGAGGGCAAGAGAGACTTGTCCAAGATCAAGTGTTTTCACTATCACGAGCACAAGAACTATGCCTTGAATTGTCGACAGAAGAAGGCAAGCAAGAAGGAGCCTGCAGTTGCAGCGGGTGAAGCGCTAGTTTCACAGTTAGAGCTTGATTTTACTCTCTTTGCATGCATGGCCAACACTATAATGGTGAATGTGGTATCTATACACTGGTGTGTTATAGCATGATTTTCCACCTCTATATACTTGATGCTCTGAGTCATGGCCTTGGGCAGCCCTTTCCCTTAAAACTTGGTCCTTTACCTAAAAACATTATTTTGAATTCCATACGCGACTTTTCCCTCTCAAAAGCGTGTGCACACATGGGTCTAGTTATACCCAACCCACATATATAATTTGAAATATGAAAAAATATATAATTCCCTATTTTCTGGGTGGGGTTTACGAGTTACACCGGAAGCATACCTATAGAAGCTCGTGGCATAACTATATCCCAACTAAAACAATTGTTTTTGGGTGCTATAAATACACCTCATGGGAAGGACTTAAGGGGAGAGGGAGATAGGTATTGATATTATAACCATTTAATGCCTGATCAAGTCTGATTTATCCTTGTGCCTTCTGCACTTCCCTGATTATGGAAACCCATGTTTCCCTCATGGAGATGTTCATTCCTCTTATATGACCTCCATGTGTATGCTTTTGGAAGGAGATTGTTGAGGCTTGGGCTAGACAGATCCGAAGGACGGTTTCGCTTGGATTCATGGTTGAATCAGGTGGTATTCCTCCACACATATTTACATTCATCAATAAAGAAGCTTTGTATTGTTCCTTATGTTCATGATCTTAATGATTTATACATTTAATTATGATCCTATTATGAATGATTTCATGTTACTTTTCTTAAAAGCTTATATGATCCGATGTTAACATCTTGAACATGCTTTCAATTATTACTAGTATATTTGATTTTCTTGAGTGAGTTGCAGGTTTTGGAGCACTAGGAGAAGTAGAGGGTTTGAACCCTGTGGGATCGCCTTCAAACATAGGACCTACGGGTATGGCCTCTTCTTCCCATTTTACTAGTTTAAGAATTAGGACTGTAAATTTGTTTGCTTCTTGTTGTTGTATGCTTCTTGCTATGTTGGGGTTCTCAACCCAAACCCTAGGGAATTTCATCCCATAACATGGTGCCTCGTTCCATATGACGGGGAATAGAGATCTCTTTAGTGACTTGGAGGAGAATAAAATCTAGCAGAACATAGAGTTTGGAGATGATGGGAGGTATAGTGTGACCGGCATAGGTACAGTTACCTTTCAGAGGAATTCTGGCTCCCCTCTCAGACTGACAGATGTTTTGTATGTTCTGGAACTAACGAAGAATATTGTCTCCATAGCAGTATTGGAAGACCGTGGTTATGATGTCATATTTAGAAAAGGAAAGGTGTTTCTTAGTCACATCGCCATGGGATGGGTGAAACAAATCGGTGCTAGAGTCAAGAACCTATATGCTCTCGAGGTCAAGGATTCATGCAAAGGTTTGAGGAGAAAAGAAGAGGTTAGTGACTTGGTGGTTGAGAGGGAGCACAAATTACCTCTTAACATGCAATCTCAGAAGTTTGTGGAGCAGCCATAATTAGAGAAGCAGAGAGGAGACAGAGTGGAAGCGTCCACTCAAGCAAATACCTCCAGTAGGGGGAATTTTGAGCCAGATGGGAAGAGAGAGCACATGCAGCCATAAATCCAGGCGAGAGGTGGGGCGATGTGCAGATATAATCCCAAGAGAAGAATTTTGGGCAGGATCCATTGAAATGGCTTGTCTCGTGGATCAAACCTGGATACAAGGAGCCCACAGTACAAAGTAGCAAGAAGGATTAGTAAGATTGATGCAGTTAAATGTTAGGAAGACAAAATTAAGAGTGACAAATGTTAGATACTGGAGCACATATCAGAGTTGGTAGCAATTCAGATGGCACAGATGCAGAGTCAGTAGCGTAGAGATTTCAGTAGATAGTGCAGTAACCAGTAGCAGACATAGACTTTGATGACAAATGCATAATATTGATTCAGTTTTTTTTGGAGGCTATTCAGTTTTAGAAGCTACAGGAGCAAACAACACTAGAGAAGTGTTGCATGTAAAACATTCCAAAGGTACCAGATCGGGATAGATTGAATTACTTTCTTGTTGAGAGGGAGCGTTGAAATTTGAAATAGGACACAGTGAAATTGGTTTCCAGAAATGAAATCCATAAAATGGCACCTAGAAATGGCTACCATATGAGGCTTTTGATTTAATTTTCCCTTAATTAAATTGAAATAAAATTTGTAATTTCATCTCATGACAACTTGTATTAGTTAACTGAGTCAGAAAGACTTAGTTAGCTTAGGAAATTCGAGTTAGAGGTCTAAAAGGATGCATGAAAAGGGATTTTGTATTTTTAGGGGGTCTAGATATAGTTATTTGTGAGTTGTAATTAGTTAACTCAAGAAATTGAGTTAAAATCAGTTTAACTAGTTCTAACTGAGAGATGAGCTAGTGAGAGGTCAAGTGAATTAAATTTGATTTAATTCACAAGTAGTGATCAATCAATTAACTGAAAATTTGCTATAAATATTTATTGCATGTCAGTTCTAAGGAAGACCCAATTGAGTTTGAGGTTAAAGGGAAGATAACTATCAGTTGTACTATTAGAAAATTGTACAGGTCGTGCATGAGGTCATCGGGAAGGCCTTAAAGGATTGCGCAACCATTAATTGGGAATTTCCTAATTAATAGGGGCTCAATTAACCCAAGAATGTGTAAGAAATTATGGGCAAGCAGAGGCAAGAAAAAGGTTAAATACTTACATATTTTGCTTCGATCGAAAGCCAGATTCGAGCTAGATCAGAGTGAGACAGTCAGCAGAGTGCAGGAAGTTTCTCAGTGTGAGGAATAGCATTGTATTGTTTCATGATCTTGACCATATGAAATATAGAGATAGAGGGGTTTTGAGCAGTTTCTTTCCCTATATACTTCTTGTGTTGTGAGATTGATTGCTTCTTTCTCTTTCATGTTATGTGATTGTGCAATCATGTTTTGTTTCTGCAAATTATAGAAAGATTCAGTATCTTATTTTAGTACATATAAAGATCAAATTGAAACTCGTTGTTATATTTTCTACAATTTTAAGGTATTTTTATGTTAATAAAATGACCACTTCATTGCGCACGTCATGAATATTTTTCTTACATTTTAATCATTGTTATTTTAATTTTTAACCTTACAATATTGGAAAAACAATGCAAAAAAATATGATTAGGATTGCAAAACATTTGTAATATTGCATCTACTTGATTTCATCTGCATTCAATTTATTATTTTAAACTAAGAGGAATATAAAAAATTTATAATAGATATTATTAATTTAATTTCCTCTTTTATGTTCCCACATAATTAAGATAAGTTCCATAATCTATATTCCAACCCCTTTTTAAGATATGGTGATTAAGCCTCATTTTCTAGAGTCCCGTGTATTTTTTGAAATTATCATAAATATTACTCATGTTAAAGAAATGACACATAATTTCCTTACCAACCTGAACAATTCGTGTTTCTGTTGTCGGTATCTAATCATTGTTTTTTTATACTAGCTAAGAAAATCCTAGCAATAAAAAATAACAAAAATTAAACACAAAATATTTTTTTTAAATGACATATATATGCTTACACAGATTGATGTGTATTTATAGAAAAATGAATAAAGAATAATCATCAAAAAGGACATGATTTCCAAAAATATATATTACTGTAAAAGAAGAAAAAATGAATGTTGACTCATTCTCAAAATGTAAACACCGTCTATTTTTAATAATCTATGCAATATCCACTCATATATGCCAAATGTGCTTTATGGGTTGTATCATTACTCCTCTTTTAAGAGGAAAGTGACTGCATTTTCTTCACAAGATGGGAAAATGAGTGTTGAAAACCTTAAGAGAGTTTTAGTGGTCTTGTGTAGTAATTTTATGTATAGGTAGCCTTCTATGTGGATTGTGTGGAAATATTAAAAAGGTGGGTTGAAACTCTATAATATTCTAGATTGGATGAGAGATCCATGTTTATTCTTCTAGTTGTGGAGGATTATACGATTTGACTTGAATAATATTGATGGTAATTATGCAAATAGTTCTAGTTTGGAGGTGCTCTCACATGCCTTGTCCAAAATCAAGTACACGCCATGGAAAATAAATTTTGGTTTATGATGACACTATTCCCTAAAAAATTGTTTTTGAAAATATTGATAATCTTGATTGCCATCATAGAATTGATAAACAACCTAAGTGTCATCTCAGGGAGATTTGTTTTTATAGTGCACATATTGAAGGGCTTATGCAACTTGTAGATGAACATAAGAGAGGCATTAAATAGAAGATTCTTTAGTATTATCATTTTGATGCTATTGGTAAGGACATAATGATCTCAGATGAAATCATAGTTGATCCAAATTAAATTGCGAGGAATGGCCCATGCAAGCACGGGAAACTTAGTTATAACTATGTTTAAATAAATGAAAATGAGAGTCCCCTATTTTATCGTCATTGTAATCATTGTAATTAATGTAGAGAGTAAGCATTGATGCTTCACAACTTCCATTTTTCCACCTATATATGGATGCAATGGTATAGAATAAAAAAATTGATAGGCAAGGAGTTTCCTTAGTGCTTTCTAGAAGTCACTAATGAACCACAAATATTAGTCAAAGATAATGGTGCTAGGTAGTCCAAAATAAGCCCAAATCTATCCTTTTATGTTGTGATGTTCTTGGTGTAGGGAATCGACATAACCATCTATGAAAATTGATATGCGATAATGAAGATTATCCATGCTTGTGAAATGTCATGGGAATCTCACGAATGAAGTTCATGGATATTGCTTCCCACACTACAAGGAAAATACCTTCTATGAGAGTTTATAACGAAGGTTTTTAGTGTTACAAAATTGGAAAAAATGCAAAAAAAAACATCTGCTACAACATTTGTTTGTGATAGAGGAGATTATAATGGAACTTCATCACAATTGGAAAAATTTGGGCGACTGGAGGTTTTAGAAAATGTTTTTTTTTGCGATGTGCTTCATGGAACAAGTAGCATAGGTACACTATATATATAAACACACCGAGTTGCATACATAACTAAAAGAACTAAGGCATTGAATGCAAAGAACAGTGGCATGTCATATATACCGCAACAATGCTAATAGATTAAAAAAAAAAACCAAGGCGTTCTTGTAAGGAACGACATCGAGGCATGCAAAAAATAATTGTTGTGTTGGTGATTTTGTTTAAACTTGCAGCATCAATGCATGTGGTTTGTATAAACGCCCTAGTGCGTTAGTTATATAAAAAGACCAGTGTTGTTAGTTTTCATAATGCACCGACACTGGAAATAATATTTGGTAGGACCAGGGTGTTAGTTCTATGAAAGCACTGGTGCGTTAAGAATTACAATGCACTGGGGCGTTAATTGCAAACAATACCGGTGCTTGCAGAAATAAACGCCCCGGTGTTTTCATTTTCCGAAAAGGCACCGATCATGAAAAAATATGTTGTCACGATGCTTTTATATAACATAATGCACTGATGTGTTTTTATGTTATGGGCGCACCAATATTTTGTATGATATTTTCTCTTTTTGGAAACATCGACCTGTGATAGTGCAATTATTGTTATTTTTAAAATTCGTTATTCATCGAAAAATGACATATATCTTATAATACTATTCATATAAATTAAAATTTTATTAGTGCATTTGTATATGATGTTTGGATTCATTTTTTAAATTATGTGATTTCACATCTCTTCATTATAATATTCAATCAATGGTGTAACATTTCACAACGACATTGGTTAACACAATAGAATAAATTAAAATTTATTTTATTATATATCAATAAAAGGCTCTTTGTCATACAAAATGGGATTGTTATTAGTAACCCCTTGCCTTTCAATTGGGACACTAAGTGCATTACATTAAATAATTTTTTTGATTTTCATAGACAATTATTTCAAAAAATTCAACAGGTTGCATTGATATCCAAATAGATCATCATTCTTCGTTGGAATTGTTGTCAGTGCTCAAGCTACTTCCATGATTTGGGTTATTTGGAGGAATTTTTAGTTGACTGCATCGATTGTTTTCGTCTTCTTGATCTTGTTCTGTCTGCAAACATAAAAATAAAGTGTAATGAGTGTATCTAAATTGGTGAGAATAATGAAAATTGAAATAGATAATATGCATAAATGTAAATCGAATAGCAATGTACCATAACAAGAAGTGACTCATAAACTATACACATGGTTTCATAACCAGGTCTCACGCCTTATTGCAACAAGTCTTCTACTGGCGTAGTTCAATACTTTGTTTCCTGCATGTTTTAAGCCCCATTATAAATCATAGATTTAATATAAAACATTTTTTTTGTTCTATTAAATATAAACTTAGAGAAGTAAAACAACATAGATACTTACAAATTCCACAATTAATTTTTGATATGCCAACATATACTCACAGCCCTTTTTTAACCCAATGTCAATCAATTCTTTAAATGACTCTTCTTTATATGTTAGCACCTATTTGAAGACATTCAAGGGTGGTTGTTGTAAAACAACTTAAAATATACGAAAAAGAAACCTTGAATTGTTATAAGGAAATATTAGCAATTACTCACAAACTTTAAAATCAACCATTTTCTTCCTTGTCATCTTGTTTTATGCACTAAATGAATTCCATTTTGTTTTCTTTTCTGCAAGAAAATACTTGAAAAATAATATTTAATGCTAAATTATTTTTTTACATGTACAAAGTCAATCGTGATTACATACATTTGAAGCATGTTGTTATTGAGATGGCTCCTCTTGTGATGTAATTATGTCCATTTCTTTGACCATCTCCTTGTACATTTTTTTGGACATTCTTACTGGCATGTTTCACTTATTAGCTCGTTGATCATTCGGTATTTTCATAATCTTCTTGAAAAAAATTAATAAACCACTTTTATATTGATATATGAAAACTAAATATAACAAAATCGATATTAATAAATGGATGTTTTCTAGTAATATATGCATACAACTCTAGAAAATAATTATAATTAGGAATATTACCTTTTAAATGATTCTTTTTTTTTGTTATATGTTTTTTCTATTGCAAGCCTGACATGTCTCATTGACCATTGCTCTGGAAACACTTCCTATAGTTTAGATATAATTTGGTTCTTAGAATCATTGGATTGATTTTTGTATTGTAAGTGGAAAGTACGTCTATATGTTCATTCCACTAGACCCCTCATAGTTTTGTAAAAGAGAATCCCCTTTTCATTAACCTCCACACCACTCTAGATGAGCTAAGGATCAATTCATCGTCATTTACATGTTCTATAAGTTTTTTTTTCCTAGAGCGGCATTGATATTTTCCGTTGCTATTGCCCCCTGTAGAACATTAAATATGAATTAATAGATTGCTTGAAACATGTTATCTAATATTCTTAAGTATATTAAAAAAAAAAAAAAACCTCATATTGAATAGTATTTTTTCATTCACTTAATTCATCTTTATGCAATTTTTTCTATCAGGATTTTACGCTCTTTTTCACTTAGATTAGAAATAATCTTATCAACCTTCTTCATTTTGTGGCTATGCATGACACACACCAACCAATACATATTAGTTAAACTTACATATAGTTTAAACACATTACTTTTTAAATAATTTACAAAGAACTTGCCTTCTCTGTTTTTCTTGAAGTGTTATCATTGTGTTGATCAATATTTCTGTTATTTGACACCTTCTTAGACATTTTTTTTATCAACATACAACATATACCATTCAATATAGAAGCCGTTAATTATATTTTATAAATAAATCAAATATTTTTTAGACAAAAAGAGCTTTGGTAACTGGTTAGTTTATCTGAATAAATGCACTGGTGCGTTTATCCCGTTAAATGCACCAAGACTTTAATTGTTCGACACCATCAAGGAAAATTATTATTTTTAAATTATGATGGTGTGATTTGTAATGCTAAACACACCATAATGATTTAATGATGCTATTTGGAAGAGGTGTGTTAGTGCGTTATATTACACTGGGAGCAACAATGAACACATTAGACATAATCATAGTGTTATAATATACCAGTGCATTGTATTACACATGGCACATCGGTGTGTTATATTACACATGGTTGTTTAAAAAAAACAGACAAGACTCACATGTTTTGGATATAATTCAATAAGTGATTTCTCTACTTTACATGCCAAACCCCCTATATATAGTAAATACACAAACCCATTAAATCTAAAATGCCTAAAAAGAAAAACCCTAATTGTGAAGTGGTAGAAGAAGTTAAACCCTAAGGTGAAATTTTGCAGGTTGAAGCAAGGGTTTAAGGTAAGTATTGCAATTTTTTATTTTTATTTTATTTTTATTTATTTATTTTTTCTTCTGAATTTTAATTAAATTTAAATGGGAATAGAGATTGTATGTTTTTTATTATACACAGTTTTTAATTTTTTAATTTTATTTATTTATTTATTTCTGAATTATGAATAAATCTAATAGAAATTTTAAAAAAAAAAATTAACAGTAGAATTTAAAAATTTGCTATCCATGGTTTTGAGTGAATAGCCATACCTTTCAAATTTTGATCTCTTTACGATTCCAAAATATTTGGTTGCTCCATAGTGCTCCCAGTATGTCTCTCCTGCAAATGATCTCTCTTTTGATTAAACCCTAAAAAAAATTGTAAAAAAAAAAATTAGTAAAATAAACAATAAAATTTAAATTTTTTACTGTGTAGGGTTTTGAGTGAATCACCATATCTTTCAGCTTTTGATCTTTTGAATAGTTCCACTGCTCCAAAGTATTATGTTGTTGCACTGTGCTCCTGATATCTCTCTTGCAAAGCACTCCCTTGAAATTTTTGGTAAAATAATGAAATAGAGAATAAATTTTTACTATTTAAAAGAATTTTTGAAATGAGATTTCGAAAAAACAATTGTAACTTGTTAAAAAAATAAAAAAAAAATAAGATAAAAATAAAAATAAAGTTTTTTTTTTTTTTCTCCAACCATCGATGTTATTGATAGTCAAATGAATTAACATTGTCGGGGCACCAAATTTTTTCAATGCACAAACATGATGCATTTTTTTTAAATTTTATTCCAAATCCTGAAACGATGCAATTAATTTTTTTAACGCAACGATATGATTTCTATTTAAAAGCATCAATGCGCTAATTATTATAAGAGCATCAAGTTGGTTGAATTCATTTTTATTTTATACAATCCAAAAACAGATGCATAGCGATGTTGTTTTTGTTTCAAACACATCAGTGTACTTTTGTACAAGAGCACTGATATGATAACATTTTTTTTGGAATGATGGAAACTAGTGCAGGTATTAATTGAACGCCCCAATGCTAGTATTTTTTAAACACATCGGTGCACTTTGTTCTAATAAGCACACCAAAAGAGTTTAAAAACTATTCGAAATTTTATTTTCACAAAAAACGACATATTAATCTCAAATTATCCTTTAGAACGCATCCACATGAATTACATTAGTTCATTAGTTAAATTTGCCTTATTCTTCAAAAAAAGGTTTGAAAACTATATTGAAATTCAAATTGTGGCTATATGATTCTCGAGATTAATTTTAAATATGCACACAAATTTTATTTATGATTTTTCTCATATGTTGGGCAAAATATCAATAATATTAAATGGATGATTCTTCAAATTCCAGCTTGTTCCATATTGTTGATCAAAGTCCTTCACAGAGTTCTCCCTTTCCATCTCCAGTAAGTTCAGATTTTATTTACATTATGATTATCTAATTGAATTTATTTCTTTAATCCATGTAAATTTGAATAAAAATGTATCCAAATTTTGCAAGATCCTAATTCAAAATCAAGTTTAGATGTAGAAAATATTCCTCCATTTAAAAAACACCATTAGCTCTTATCAAGAGTAGCATATCATAAGCAATTGGTAGATTAAAATGGACAACCTCTTCACCCTGCCAATTGGAACATGGCATCTTCCAACCACAATCCTGGATCAACGATGGTAATAATTGCTTGGTATAATGTAATTTCAACAAACCAATTGCATTGACATGCTTACTAATATCATTTATATTATACTAATGGTGTTTAATGTTTTTTGAAATTAGGATTCTAGTGATGATGAGTGACCCACTTAAAATCTTCTGGTGCGCCCAAGTACACCGTCAACTCGAGAGAAGGTTTCATTAAGAGCAAGACTCGTAGAGGAAGCATACAAAGAATGGTTGAATCAACCAACTATTAAATTCCCACTACGTCTAGATTAACCAATTAGGAATGATTACAACAATAATAGTTCTTCATCACAAGTTGGAAATGGAGGCAATCAAATAGAGGTTGGTATGGATGATTATTTAAGGGATAAGACCTCCATGGAGGCAATGTTGTTAGATTCATTCTAGAATGATGAGTTAGGGGATGATGCTCATATCAATGATACCTTATTCAAAAGCATGAAATACTCTTCCACCACCCCTCTCTTTGGACCTGGAAGTAAGTCAAATTATACTCTGTTGGGGAAAATGGTGTTGTTGTACAACTTGAAAGAAACTTGTGGCATGTTGAATGCATGTTACTCAACAATATTGAGGTAATCACCTACATGATCATCAAGTCCCTTATATTTTGAGAAATCTTGTCACACAATCAACATTAAAAATGGTTGATTTTACGAATGTTAAATATTAACATTGTACAATTATATTCCCCACCAACTACAGGTTATTCACAAACAAGGTTCTTCCTATTGATAATGTCTTGCTTGGTAGCTATGAAAAGGCAAAGAAGTTGTTGAAAATGTTGGGTGTTGAGTACATATCATATCATGCATGTTTGAATGCTTGTATGAGGAGAATATGCAGACAAAGATTTATGTATGAAATGTGAGCATGATAGCTATGGTAATTAAAAAAAAATGGGTAAATCACATGGTCATCCTCATAAGATATTGAGGCACATGCCTATAATCCTAAGGATTCAACGACTCTTTCTTTGCAAATAAGTAGTTATGTTGCATGGATGGCATGCCTCACACAAAAGTGAGTTAGGAGTTATGTGAATCCCAACAAATTCAATAACCATGAAGCTTATAGAGGATACATCGCCTCAAAAATTCAAGGATGAAGTACGAAGTCTACACTTTAGAATAGTCATGAATGACATCAAACCATATTCCCTCCAAAACACCAACTATTATCTTTGGCCTATAGTAGTGATCAATAACAATATACCCCATGGTTGTCTATGAAGAATTAACATCTTATGTTGGCTCTCATAGTCCCTCGTAGAACAAAAGTGAAGAATATGAATGTATACTTACAACCATTAGTAGATGAATTGAAGGAATTATGGGAAGAGATACATGTGTACGATGTATCAAGACCCATCGCAAGAGAGAGGAGTTTTACGTTGTATGACATATTTTCTTACACCATACATGATTATCCAGACTTAAGAGTTTGTTCTGGTAATTTACATTTTTATTGTTTTGTTTATATATGTAACAATATTGCTTCACATACTAATTTAATTCGCTGAAATTTTTCTAATATTCATGGTCGCTAACGTGTCAGCCTGTATACATTAATTTCGCAGGTCTTGTAACAAAAGGGTATCATGGATGTAAATTTTGTGGACCTATTTGAAGGCTAGGTGGTCCAACCACCTACAAAAACTAGTGTATGACTACTCCAGGGCATTCCTCCTAGAAGAACACCCTTACATAAGAGCAACATCCACTTTCAATGGTAAACCAGAGAGAACCCACATGCCTGCAATAATGACACCAACTAAATGGCTTTGAGCATATGAGAGAGGGAAGGAGAAGGAGTTTGCAAAAATGTTCGATTCAAATGGGGAGCCTATGTTCGATGATCCAAAATTCTTCGACACCTATGTTGAGAAATTTCCCATTGGGATGAAAAGAAAATTTGTCTTTTATGAGCTCCCATATTGGGAGCATCTTAATATTGCCCACTTACTAGATCCCATGCATATATTTAAAAATCTTTCATCTTCTTTATTGAGGCACATATGATCGAAAAAAAGTGACACATTAGCTATTAGGAGATATCTTAGATAGTTCATGAACATTTAAATAAGTAATAAATTGTCGATCGGGGAGAAACCCTAGCGGCCGAACTGGGGCGTTTACAGGTTCTATGGCGGTCTCGGCGCCCTGCGTGGGTCTGCTTATCTGTTTAGGGGACCCCTAATCGTTTTATGGTCGCGGCGTCTTTTGTATTGTGACGACGACACCGTTTTTCCCCATGATTCTGGGTTCTCCTGCCGCCATTATCGGGTAATGTGTTTCGTTTTTAATATATGTTTTGTTCAGTGTGCCTGCTCTGACCGGTCTTGAGGCTGTTGGCTGGGCTCCCTTGACTGCTGCTATTTGTTTGTGGGGATTTTGTTTATTTGGTCCAGGGACTGTTACCTTTGTCATTTAGTGGGACTTGCTGCTATTCAGCCGACCGACTGCATTTGAGTGGGCCTTTCGGGTCTGTGGACCCTGATCTTGCGGCAGCTTGGCGTTTTCATCGGGCCCTCACCACCACAGGGCCTGCACAGGATCTGACGCCCCCTGTCTCGTGCATTGTGTTTCGACCTGACCCTAACCTTTTACCGCGAGGTTAGCCTATCTTGAAGTCAGTTTCACTGTATTGACTGGGGTCTCTCTACCAGTATGGATCATTATGACGATGCGGTGGATTATTCGGAGGACCCCCTGGAGGGGGTCGACATCTGGGGACTTGAAGCACAAGATGCGGAGGACTACAAGTCTGACTTGGACCTGATTCCTGAGGTGGCGGCACTTGCTCCATATGAGCTGGCAAATGTGGGAGGCTACTCCTCGCCTCGGGCTGACCTGGCTCTTTTTTCTCTTGACCTGCCCTCAGGTGCAGACTTGGGATGTTTGGATTTACCCCAGGCTGGACAAGACATTACCTCGAGTGCCGCCATTGGTTGCTCTGCGCAGATCTCGGAGGCGTTTTTTCATGATATTGGGGTCGCTACAGGATCCCTGGCACAACTCAGTATTGGTGGACCTTACTCGCTTGGACCTACGGACCCGGGGGTCGAAACGCCATTTGACTTGGCACCATCTGCACCAGAGGCGAAATCGGGGTCGTTCACTAATATACCGGAGGTTTTCAACTTGCAGGGGGGGATTGGCACACCCCCAGTGACTGAAGACTCTGCGCAGCCGGGGCTGGGATGCTTTAAGGCAAAAAATCTGCACAAGGTCACAAGAAGTAAATTAATCTATACCACAAACTTTGGCTGCGAGAGCAGAATGGTGGACTGGGGCATTATTGCGACCAAGACTCTTGTGGGGAGGGTCCATGGCCGAAAGTACTCTGCCACTCGGCTTCGGAGGTGGATTCGAGAAATCTGGAGTGACACTCTCCCTATTCTCCCGGTGGTCCAGGTCCTCACCAAAGGCTGGTTTTCACTCTCCTTTGATCGCCCTGAACAATCGGACTGGGCTCTCAAGCACTACTGGCATCTTGAGATGCACCCGGTTTATCTCAAAAGATGGGTTCCCCTGTTCGACCCAAAGAAAGAGAACGTCGGCGCAGGCCCCATTTGGATGAGGCTGCCGGGGTTGCCACTGTAGTTTTGGAGCAAACCCGCGCTGAAGAACATCGGAGGACATTTTGGCCACTATCTTGATCATGACCGCTCCTATTTGACATCGGGCAGTCGCGCAGTAGCCCGGATCTTGATCTTCTTGGACACTAGGGATGGCCTCTATGAAAGTTTCAACATGGTTTTTGATGAGATGACCTGGCAGCAACCTCTGGACTACGAAGGCGTGCCCTTTCGATGCCGGAAGTGTCATGTGGTTGGCCACTTGTACAAGGATTGTCCTATGATGGGCATTGGCAAGCAGACTCCGCACAAATCCCGTTCAACGGGTACTCAGACTGAGTAGGTGAATAGCAAGGTGTGGGGGGATGATGTCGTGTGTCGGCCGACCCCGGACGTCCCGAGTGAAGCTGAACTGATACCTACTGCTCTTCCTTCGTGGACCACCTCGCAGCCCAGGACTCGCTCGATGGCTTCGATGGACACTTCTCGGCGGAACCCTCCTATTCCGGGTAACTCTATTTCCTGTGCTCTTTCGATTATTGATGGTATTCCTATCCCACCTATTTGCACTTCATCTCAATTCATATCTGGTATTGGCGATATCTCTCTGCCCTCACCTATCCATACCTCTGGCACTCATTCGACTAGGACTGGCAATCCTTTGAAAATCCCTGCGGTTTGCTGCTCTATGGCTTTGACGCACCCGTCAACCACTCCTATTGTCCACCACTCCTATGATGAACTCCGATGCCACTCATCCTCATCTTCCGTGACTCCCTCTTCGCGTCATAACTATTTCCTCAGATCACTCTCCCTACCACAGTCGGGTGAGACTTTTGGGATTGGGCCTAGTCTGGACTGTATTCCCATCAAATCTCGGGGTCAACCATCTGCACTGGCGAAGGCGATCAAAAGAGCTAATCTTGAAGTAGAAGCCGGCACTCAATCCTCTCTAATGTGGGTCCTTAGATCCAGAAGACCCTCGTTGGTGGTTACATCATGATCTGCCTCTCATTCAACTGCAGGGGTCTGGCCAACCCCGATAAGAGACTGGCCCTCAAGGATTTGTTATCTCATCGACCTATTGATATTCTATTTCTTCAGGAAACGCTTGGTGCTGGGCCCGATTTGCAGACTCTCTTGACCTCTATCCTCCCTCGTTGGACATTCATCACCCTTGATGCATTAGGGAGATCTGGGGGCTGTGCTTTGGGCATTAATGACAGGACTACCCGGATGACCAACTGTTGGGGTCGATCTGGAGTCCTTGCTATGAATGTCCTCTTTGGCAATTCGGAGGTGGAATTTACTTTGATCAACATTTATGGGCCCTGCACCAACAGAGATAATTTCTGGACTTCTCTGTTGTCATGTTCTTTACTCAAAGCACCTCATATTATTATGGGTGGTGATCTTAATTTCTCTTTAGGGATCTCTGAATCTTGGGGCCCCAATGCTTCCCCGGATCCTTTGGCCGAGTTTTTCATTTCACTGCTGAATGCCTCGAATCTGATTGATATTCATTCTACCAAAATTCAACCCACCTGGAGGAACAGAAGGACTGGCTCTGCTGCCCTGGCGCGCAGGTTAGACAGATTTCTTATTAAGCAGACCCTCCTTCCTATTATGTCTCGGGCCCGTCAATGGGTGGGGATGGGTGGTAAATCTGACCACTCTCCTATTTACCTGGATTTCGAGTGTGGTCCTAATAGGGCTCGCTCCCCATTCAAATTTAATGCTCGATGGCTGAATGATCCTGATTACACCCTGATGGTTACTCGGGCCTGGCAACACTGCAACCCTTTGAATGACCGGGACCCGGGCAGGATTATCAATGACAATCTAAATCGAATCAAAAATCTTACTATTCGATGGATTCGGATCAAGAAGAGATCGGAGAGGGAGGCTCTGATCAATATTGAAAATAAGATTGCCAGCCTCAACAACGCTGAATTACTGGGCTTTAGATCTGATGATACCAAGGCACAGGTTATTGCTCTTGAATCGGACAGAGCTAAATATCTGAGACAAAAGGAGGAGGACTGGAGACTAAAAAGCCGGGCAATATGGCTACAAGCGGGTGATGAAAATACTAAATTCTTTCAGCAGCATGCTAATGGCAGGAGGGCTGCAAATGGCATCTGGGAACTGTCTGACAACAATGGTTTTACTGCTAGAACTCAGTCTCAATTATCTGACCTGGGAACGAGATACTTCTCAGACCTTTACAGGGCGTCTAACCGCATTGACCTCCCGGACATCATGCGTATTACCCAGCATACAAAAATATTTGTTGAACAGGATCAGATGGAAGACCTAAATGCACCAGTCACCTTGGGTGAGCTGGAAGGTGTATTGAAATGGTTCAAGTGGGACAAAAGCCCTGGGCCTGATGGCTGGCCCATTGAGTTCTTTATTCATTTATTTGATCTCATTTCAACTAACCTGTTGACTATGATTGAAGATAGCAGAGTGAAAGGTCGCATTTACGATGGTTTCAACACCACTTTCATTGCTCTTATACCAAAAACTGACAATCCAACTAGCTTCAATGAATATAGACCTATATCTCTGTGTAATTGCATATACAAGATCATATCCAAACTCATTGCTAACCGCATCAAGCCTTATCTGTCTACACACATTGAAAAAGAACAATTTGCATTTCTGAATCATAGGCAGATCCACGAAGCTTTTGGCACGGCCCAGGAAGTTCTTCATACTATTAAAACCCAGCGCCAGAAATCCACCATCCTCAAAATCGATCTCACAAAGGCATTTGATCGGGTCAACTAGAGCTATCTCCATCTCATTCTGATCCATACTGGCTTCCCTAATCTGTTTATAAACTGGATCATGGGATGCATTTGTCACGCGACCTTCAGTATTCTGATCAATGGCACTGCATCTGATTTCTTTCATGCGGGGAGAGGACTGAGACAGGGATGTCCTCTCTCACCTTTATTATTTCTCTTAGTTATGGAAGGGCTCTCAGGACTTATCAGGAATGCAAAAGTCAGAGGAGAACTCCAAGGACTCCGGATTATGGACACTCTTCATCTCACTCATCTACTATTTGTAGATGACGTTCTCATATTCCTCAATGGTACTAGACAAGACTCTGTTCATTTTGATATGATTCTGCACTGCTTCTGCAGGGCCACTGGCATGGAACCAAATAGTACCAAATCTACCATTATTATGACTGGCTGCTCGGGTATGGAACAAGGTATCTCTCTACACCTATTCGACTATGTTTGCATTGACATCAATGACGGACTCAAATATATGGGTTTCCATATTAAACCAAATGACTACAAGATCAAAGACTGGAACTGGTTGATTGCCAAGATTGAACGCAGAATCAACATATGGTATAACAGATGGTTATCCAGGGCTGGCCGCCTAATACTCATCAAATCTGTGCTGGAAGCTATTCCGGTCTATTGGATGACCCTGGCTTGGATTCCAATTGGCATCACTAACAGAATTAAAAAGATCTGCAGGCAATTTCTCTGGCACGATCAGGGACAAGTCTCCACCTTTGCCTGGGTTGCCTGGGACCGCATAAGCATCCCTAAACATTGGGGTGGCTGGGGATTAAAAGATTTAAATCTCTTCTCGAAAGCCCTGGCTGCTAAGATGTGCTGGCATTTAATCTCGGGTCAGAGTCTCTGGAAAGACGTCATTGTGGCTAAATACATCTCGCCTCGGCACCCAATAGATTGGATTCGAGACAGAATAGGTCTGACCACTGGCTCATCCATTATTTGGAAGGCGATCAATAAGGCGGCACATATTATACAGCTTGGTTTATCTTGGCAGATTGGCACGGGTACTATGGTTCGCATTGGCTCTGATTCGTGGTCTGGCTGTGGTGATCATTACATACTTCCAGGATTTATCACTGAACACCTTGCAAACATAAATATATTTTATCTTGCACAGATTGCTGACCTGGTGCATACCTCGTGGAGGGGCCAAGCCTGGCTTACCGCAGCAGACCTTGACATACCACTGGCGGGTGCTCGGATCTGGCAGAGGTATATTTGGGCCCTTAAAGCCACAAACGTTCGGATTACAGAGCAGGCTGATAAGTTAATTTGGGTTGTATCTCCAAACGGTCGATACGCCCCTAGACTTGGATACCATACCTTAATAAGGACTAAAGAACCTCCCATAAAATTTTGGTGGTGGCGCTGTCTTTGGAAACTTACTGCCCCACACAAACATAGAATGTTGTTCTGGTGCATTCTCAATAATTGTATACCCACAATGGATTACCTCCACAAAAGAGCGTTCCAAGGGGCTTCACAATGCAGTTATTACCGGGCCTGCTGTGAGGACGTGAATCACGTATTCCTCCTTTGCAACAGGTTCAAAGATATCTGGACTCGGATCTGCACAGACCTGAGCTGTAATTTTATTTGGCAGGGTGACAGCATTCTGGCAGCCTGGACTAATTGGTGGAGGCACTATGATCATGAACCACGCATGAGAAATCTCCCTTTAATTGTGGCATGGGAGATCTGGATTGGCCGGAATAGACAGATTTTCAGAGATTCTCCCATTGACTGTGATCATATTGGTGCGGCCTCCATTGCTACCTTCAGTCTTTTGCCGGTTGATAAGAAGCACAGAAAGCCTCCTATCGACCTCCCTGAAATTATAGATCACAGGTATGCTTGGGCATACTTTGATGGTGCGTCCAATGCTGCGGGATGTGGAGGGGGTGCTATCCTCTACTTAAATGACCACCATTTCTACCATATCAGAATGGGATTGGGACCCGGTACAAATAATTATGCAGAACTGAATTGTCTTCTCCTATTGCTGACTTTTGCACAGGACATCCATTGTAACGCCATCCAGATTTTTGGTGACTCACTGCTTGTTATTAATTGGTTCAATAAGCATGCATTATGTCACTCGCACACACTGTCTGCACTGCTGCGGGAGGTTCATTATCTCAAAGGCCTTTTTGATTCTATCTCTGTCACTCATATTTACAGGTCTCGGAACAACATGGCCGACATATTATCCAAAGAAGCAGCGGAGCTAGATTGGGGCACCTGGCATTTCACTGAACACTCGGGCGAACAGGTTTACAGATTTTTCCATCGGCCATTCATAGAGGAGGCACATCTATAGGTGATTTCTTCCTGTACAGGTTTTTTGGGGGAGCATTTTGTGTATATATCCCGGGACTTTCTACCGACATGTATTTAATATATAGTTTATACTTTGTTGTTTTTATTAGTAAGCTAAGCACCGAGCTTACTAAGTTACTTTTTAATTATCCTTGAAAATATGTTTTATTTCTGGGGCTGGATCATACCTGCTGGATGGCATGTATTTTGACTGTTTATTAGTTTTTGGACTGTTTCAGTTCCTGCACTATACAGCTATATGTAACATGTAATCTCTCTTTAATGAAAGTTTACAAATTTTTTCGCTCTGAAAAAAAAAGGAGATATCTTATTTCTTCAAAAACTAAAAAAAAACAATGGCCATGACAAAAAACTAGAGAAGAGGTTGGTCCCTCTTGGTATTTAAAAGAAGGTGATGTCCCATGGATTTTAAAGAAAGTTGATATTTCTTTGGAAAAGGAAGTTATAATGTGTGTGAGGGTGCCTTCTTTATATGGGTCTTCACTACAATGCTACTTTACTGTGGAGGATCATTTGCCGGGGTTGAAATTGCATGACCATTTGAACCTTCTAAGAGTACGCATGTCAAAAACATTATTTTATTATTTTTATTTTTATTTTTATGTAATGGTATATTTTATAATTAATTTTTGTATAATGTACTATTTACTGTGCAGTGTCATTATCCTATACTCATGTGAGGGTATGTGAACCATGACTTCCCCCCAATACTTATGACATTCCATATCTAAATTATTTGCATTTATATGTTGGATCACATCAAAGGAGATTCATATGGATAGCATTTCATGATGGCGTCAAGAGATAGCTGAGATTGTTTGTATGCTTGAGAAGGAACTACCTACGAGTTTCATGGACTTGCAGGTTCATCTTCTAATTCACCTAGCAGACGAGGCTGAAATGTTTGGGGTGGTTTCTTGTCATTGGATGTTCTTCTTAGAGAGGTGCGTGAAGAAATTGAAAGGTTTTATTTGACAAAGGGAAAAACTCGAGGGTTTTATGGTAGAGGGGTATATATCATATGATTATTTATATTATGTTAGTGAGTACATCAATTATATCGACAACACACTAGGTGCGGCGATTTGGGATGACGAAAGGGATGAATACAAAATAGAAGGGGATATTCTTGAAAAGAATGGAAAGAGGTGCATGATAAAGAGTAAGTGCAGGCTTATCATTTATCAAATTACTACGTTGGTTTGGTTTGATTTCATCAACGAATTCAGAAATTGAAGCCATCAACAAATTAATTCTTTACAATATGGCAGCGACACAACTGTGAGTCGCATTGTATGAACAAAAGAGGAGGAAATGGGATAGTGACATGAAAGAATTCAAACAATTGAATGGTAGAAGCATGCCTTATCTCGATCATTTAAAAGAAAATATGCCAATGACATGCCCTAATAGTTCATGGGTTGTTGATCAAGTCAAAGAGAAATATGGTGCATCTGGTCACTACCTGCGTGTTAAAGAGGATGTGCTAAACATAGGGATTGGGTGCAACAAATTGGTAATTATAATATATTTATGTACAATTTTAACTTCATACTGCACCTTTTAATTGTAATATATGTGTGTGTATGTTTGGGTTATTAGACACATGATACTGTGATTTTTCACTTTTTTATAGGTGCATTTGTTCCCATTTATGTGGGCATATGGACATCATTTTTACACGGAGGACGTCGATGATGGATGCGTGACACAAGGTTGTGGAGTGGAATTTGTAATAGCCCTAGTCAAAAATCCATGTAAAAAAAATAAGACCAAGGTCATGGGACACATATTCCAAGTTGAATGGTGGGAAAAACATCCTAGTGAGTGTTCATTTGGTTTACTATGGCTAAGGAAATTGGCAAAGGCAATGACAAAGACTTTGGAAAGACATGAGGCATTAATTGACATTTTATTTATGAAAATAATGGAAAATTGAAGAAAAGGAAGGTGAAAGGTCACAGGTTGCATGCTAGGATGAAATTGAAGGAAAATAATGAAAAATGCAGAAAATAGAGGCCTCATTGATAAAAAGGCTTTTGAGGATCAGTTGGAAAGGTTTTTCTCAGAATTTTGTCAATTCAGTTTTTGAGCTCTCATTTTATTCTCTCTCTCTCATATTATTGGACACTTAGAGTTTCTTAGAGAACTCTTAGAGGGTGTGACATACTTTGAGTTTTGGAGAAAGAAGGCAAAGGAGTAGCAAGAAAGCGCAAGAGGACATCGGGATCAATAATTACAGTGGGTTTTGCTTATAAGAACATAGTTGCATGTATGTTTTCGTCACCAGTTTGGCATGCATGACATATGCATGTGGTTTCTTGGCCATGATCTGTCATTGGCATGGAGGATTTCCTGGATTGACAGTGGTTTTTCCTAGTCTTGTCATTTTTGGATAGGCAGGGTTTTGTGGGTTCATTTCATTGTGTGTTTTTCGAGTTGGTTCTCTTGTTCCTTTAGTTGTGGGTTGAGTTACTATTTTCTAGAGCCTTGGTTGGACAACTAGAGCCCTGTAACAACTTATGTTGAGTTACTAGTCCTAAAGCCTTAGTTGGACAAATGATCTAGATCCCTTTGTGGGTTGAGTTATTAGTCTTGGAGCCTTGTTTGGAGAAACGCTTTGGAGCCCGGAAATAACTGTGGGTTGAGTTACTAGTCATGGAGCCTTGGTTGGAACAAATGCTTTGGAGCCCTGGACAGCTTGGGTGGAGACCAATCTGGCGAGGGTTTGTGATATCCGACCATGAGGTGGAATCACCGTTTAAGGGTTGAGGTGGATTTGCCTCTGGAAGCCTTGGTTTGGTTTTGATTGATGTGTTTTATGAGATCCAATATTCATGCATGGCACAGGGGTGACTGGCTGAAGAGAGATTTGACTCAACCACGTCTATGGTCAGGTGGTACGTGGAAGTCCTAGACTTAGTTTCATTTTTCTTATGGCAATAAGAGCTCTTTTCCACTTGTATTGATGGGTAAATATGCTTGTTATTATGTGACTTATATTTTTGTTCTATGTTTTTCATTTATATTTTTTATATGTTGGTTATGAATGTGTCTATGACAGTTATGATGTATGGCTCTCATCATGTTTTATTAGTATGTGAAACAATAATTAATGAATGACCTAATAGATGATAATGCAGCTAATGTGAGAACGAATCAATCATTCTTGATGATTCTTAGATAAGTATGAGACCCCTATCCTCAAATTTGTTGTTGAAACCTATAGATTTCATATTTGTGATATGTTTAACAAAATGACTAACATGGTTGGGCTCGGTTAGGTGAAGTCCTTGATCAAGTTTTATGTTAGAGGCTTTTTCTTGGTGTCATTTATTGTCTTGGAAAGTCTCATCCAGTTTCGGGTAGTGGTTTGGAGCCTAACCCTGAAAAAGTGGCTTAAATCTCGTAGTCTCTCGCATAGAACTGGATGAAAAATATTGCAGTCTCTCCCTTACAAGCATTACGGGAGTGAACATAGGGTCCCAGTCACATGTATGCCTATGTAATGGGAGCGACTGGGGGTTTTTTCAACGAAAAGGCAGTCTGACTCAGGGCTTGAGCACCTGGAGTGGTAAATTAGCTCCTGAGGGTCCTGTAGCACCTTAGGGAGGTTTGTAAAGTGTTGGTTCATCGGTTCCACTTCCTTAACTACACTTAGGGAGTTGAATCATATCTTAGTAACTCTTCGTCACATGTTTACCCTGGTTTGCCAATTACGTGGGTAGATATGGGAGGAAGGTGTTAGAGAAGTCAAGTTCGACCAATTTAGTTGTGTTAGCAACCAAGATCAAAACCTAATGTAGGAGACGTTAGGTTAAGGTGGAAAGATACAAGAGATCATTCAAGTGAACTTCTCTTCATTTCAATGTGTTATTTTTAGGTGTAAGTGGTAGGACACCTTTGATCAGAATAATGTAAAGGAAGATCATGATAGTGGGACGATATCTATCAACTCTAGAAATATGTGGCATGAAGCTAGGGAGCCTTATGTTTTCCCAAAACATTGCAACCAAGTGTTTTTTTACCAAGATGTGTTGGATAGGGATTGGTGGTTCATATTAAAACACGATCCTAGATCAAAACATATTTTTGAGAACAACAATGTTGTCATGCCAAGTGAGGAAGATAATCAAGGTGTTGACAATGGAGAGTGATATGTAGTTGTGTTATTTCATTATTTATAATATTGTTGTATGTTTTTGTTTTCTTTATTTTGCTAATTATACCTTTTTTTTAATTCATATTGTGGAATTTTACAATATAATTGGTAAGATTCAAAAATATTTTTACACGTTTTTTTGTAGTGGAAACACACTTAAAACTAAGTATTTCCAATTGTGTACAATAACTATGATAATAAGGATTCAAGGTCACAACCCTTTTCAAATAGGAGAATGAGAACAAAATAGTGAATTTAGAAATAACATTGAAGATTTAGTCTCGATTTAGATACTTATTGGTTTATTAATCAGTTCACATGTTTTTCTTCTTGTTTAGTTCAAATTCAATATAAATCATCATGTAGTGATAACTCTATGAGGAATTTAACAATGAAAAAAATGTGTATTAATATGTAAAATTAAATTCTTGACATGTGAGGTAAATTCATGTTTACTATATTTAAATTACAGTTCTTGCAACATTATGTAAATTAAAAGGAGGTCTTATGCATGTATAAAATGTGATCACATATTTTTATGGACCATAAGAGAAAAAAATGGGCTTACATGGATGTGTGGGAGGTTTTAATTTTTTCTTCATGGATAATGGAACAGTTTTGACTTTTCTTTTCAATGGAAATTATAAATAAAAGTTGAAATAAAAAATATTTTATGGCTAAGAATTAAATGATAAATAATGTGATGGTGATTAAGAGACATTTGTTTGACTTTCAAATAAACTTGGTGATGCATTTTTCTTTCGTATTTAGATTATGTAAAATAAATATATATTTTTATGTATTTATAAGTAATTATTTAAAATAGACATGTCTTTATAAGCTTGGTAATAATAAGTGATAAGGCTACATAATAAGGTGTTGCATGTGATATATTATTAAAATCTATATATCTTGCCTTGAATGATCATTGAAGGTCACGAGCCCAAGCCATATACATCATGTCATTGAAAGTTACGAGCCTAAGCCATATACATCACATTGTTGATTTGAAGAACATCAATTATACGATACGACAGTGGCGTGAAAGGCACACCTATAATTTTTCACAGTGTTTGGTGTGTGACATATAAGACCCATGAAACCCTAATCTGATATCTTTTCTTCGTACCAGTGCCTTCTCATTTCACCCTTATTTTACCATTTGAACCGACAACGTTTAACAAAGTATAAAATTTTCATAGTTCCATTTCTGAAATCCATGGCGCCATGGTGGTTTGTAGCAGGGACCTCTAAGATCCAAGTTAGACACCTGCATTCTGTATTGTAGGACAATAATTAGGTGTTCTCCCTCTCTCTGGCCTCCCATGGTTAGACCATATTGTATGGGTCTGCCATTTTCTCCTACTCCTGCTCATGCTAATGCTCCCTTTGTTGACGTCTCTACTACATGATTGACATATAAAATACATCAGCCTCATACATTAAATACATCTTTTTTTATTAAATTAAAAATTTATTTATTATTATGTAAACATAACTTTCAATTAAAAATAAAAAATTCATCAGTGCCCCTAAAACACTGTAACACACTAGATCCGATGTGTTGTCAAACACAACCGCATTGGAAACGGTGTGCACATACATATGATGCACCATTTTTGGTGTGTCACACTTATGCACCAGTGTGCACATATAACCTTTTCGCACCGGTACAGAAAGTTCAGGTTATCAAACACACCGAACTATAGCTATATTTTTAAATATTATTTTTGTAGTGTGTTTGGTAAATATGAATGCACCAAGCGCAACCTAAAAATTGTACGCACTGACGTACAATTTATAGCTTTCTCGGTGCGTTTTAGTTTACAAAAAACACCACAACAGTAGCGGTGTGCTATGTTCATGCACCAAACTATGGTGCACCTTATAAATTTACAGAGTGCACTGTTATCGGTGCGAGCCAAACATATCAAGCGCACCACATTTGTGATGGTGATTAAAAGGAATTTGTTTGACTTTTAAATAGACTTGGTGATGCATTTTTGTTTCCCATTTAGATTATGTAAAATAGATATCTATTTTTGTGTATTTATAAGTAAATTATTTAAAGTAGATATGTCTTTACCATTGTGAACATGATGTAATATTAGCTAGGAGAAATATGTAAACATGAATTTTAGTGACTATCTTATGATAAGTACGTGGAAAAAATAATATTTTTTGAGTTGTTTGTTAAGAAATAATCAAATATATTACTTGTCCAAAGTTTAAATCTAATATAATATCATTTTTGTATTATTTAACTCATATTTATTATCAAAAAGAGTTAAATTTAAACCATTACAATAGCAAATAAAGAACCAAAATAGCACCTAAATGTTATATCTTTATTACTAGAAGAAAGTTCACTTGTCTCTTTAAGGGAGAACTTCCAACAAATCTCCAAGTACAAGTAACTTCACAAGTCTTATTTTACATTTCTTGATCCTCATCTTTAGAGAAAGAATTTCTAATTTAAATTGGTAAGAGTTACTATAAATATTAAATTTTTATTGCTTGAAAATCTCATAAATTTAGTAATAAATTAAATTTTATATAAAAAAATAAAAAAATAAAATAAAAAATAAAAAATCTAAGTTATATTAAATCTAAATTAATTATAAAAAAAAAACTTAAGTTTTTTTAAATTTAACAATAGATTGAATTTTATAAACCAATATTGAATTAGTTAAATTTTATTTTTGAATAATTTATTATTGATAATATTTTATATTAAAAATTGAATGAGTTACACATTTTCGTCTTATTAAGAACTAACTAAATTATTTTACCTTTAATTATTTTTTCCATGTGAGTGTTGAAATATTTTAGTAATTAAGTTAGATTGAATATCAATGAACTATCCAAGCAATAGAAAAATATTTATCATAAATTTACGATCATAGTTTCAACCATACTAAACTTTGTGATTTATAAAATTATATTTTCATTTTTTTCTAAAGCAAGTTGTTTTGCATGCAATTTCATACATAAAAGTTTGATATAATTTCACCAATACGTAATCTATAATAGCTTTCGAAAATGTGTGTGTTGCCTGACCTAGGCTGTTGGAGACTGGCTGAACCTCTACCTCGGCCCTTCGCCGCCATGGCCCCCCAAGAGTTTATTCTGGGTGGGGATCCGCTTCCTAATGCCCCTCATATTGATAAACTGCCTCAAAACGATAAGCAGCCCCCTCATGATGCATCATAAATCGTGTTTGTGTCTTTGGTATCCTTAATGGGACCTCCACGATCACACCCTGTTGTTTCAAAATTTGTGAAGAAACTTGACGGAATGCCAAAGATCACTCTGCCTCCAACACTTACTCACAGAGTTGCCCTCTCATTATCATAAAAAGGTCTCATTGGACAGTTCAAAAGACTGTGGCCATCACCAAAAACAGTTCAGAAGTGGGTAGAGAGAAACTAGTCTCAAGTGACACAAGGGAAAATAGCTATCAGATTCTGCAAAAGGGGATACTTCACCTTCCACTTCAAAATAAAGGAATCCAAAGACCTTATCTTCCAAAGCGAGCTGTATTTGATCAATACAAGTGGACTTTACCTGAATAGATGGACCCTAGACTTTGATCCTGAGCTGGACATCCCGAATGCGGTCCTAGTCTGGGTTCATCTACCACATCTTCCCTTGCATTGTTGGGGAGATGAATCTATCAAAACTATTAGAAATGCAACCGAAAAATATATCAACAAGAGTGAGCCAAAAGAAAACATGCAGGCATGTGCGAGGATTTGTGTTGAATTGGACTTAGGAGAAGGACTCACAGAGGCTATCAAGCTCAAAGTAGACAACTGGACACATATACAACAACTAGACTACGAGAAAATACCCTTCAAGTGAAAGGTATGTCATGAATATGGGAATTTCACAAAAACATGTAGTAAGAAAGAAGAACAAGGAAATAAAATTAAAGAAACACAAGAACAAAAATGGGAGCAAGTAAAAAATAAAGACAACAAATGAAACCTTGCTTGTCCCTATCCCTTCTACTATAACACCCTCATCTCCTCCCTCAAAAATCCCCCTCCATTCCTCCTCCCTCCTCCCTGAATCTACTTCTCTCTTTGGCTTGAATCCCTTTGATCCTCTTGACATCCCCTCTAACCCTCCTCCATCCCCCATGCTCCCCTCTTCTCCTCTCCTGCGACCCTCGGTGGATGCTCTTCTCCTCCCCGCCCCTCCTCCCCCACTAGCTTTGCATTCTCTGACCCTCCACTTTTGGTTGCCCCTCCCTTCCCTCCTAGTCTTCCCCCCCCCCCTTCCTTGGAAAGGATCCTTACCAGAAATCATTCAAAATAATCATTGGCATCAACTGGTAACACCAAGAAACAAGGAAGAAAATCAAACAAGGAACTAAGAGATTATGCAGCAACAAAAGATCTTACCCTAGGCACTCAACAACCCATGGAAAGCTATCTCAAAAAAATAACTAGAAGCAAAGAGAAAGGCCAATAGAACCATCGAGGGAAAGGTTCGTTGGAAACAAATCAAAATAAATAATGATATTGGTCTCTTGGAGCTGCATAGGTTTAAGACACCCCTCCAAAGTAAACATAATAAGGGATCTTATAACAGTGGAAAAACAAGATATCCTAATGATCCAGGGGATCAAAAACAACAGTCAAGAAATGGAAAACATAATTCAAAAAATGAAAAACTATGAAGGAACAACCTTGTCCGCCATTGGGGCATCGGGAGGAATCAGTACAATCAGGAATAAATATAAGTGGGAATTACAAAATCAGAGAATCGATTCACACTGGATAAAGACCAAGTTAAATAGTAAAATTACGAAAATCCAAATCAACCTTTATAATGTCTACGCCCCAAAACATTATAAAGATAAGGAAATATGTTGGAAATCACTGAAAGAAAATATGTTGCTTGAAAAAGAATAAAATCTCATTCTTGGAGGAGATCTAAATCTGGTCCTAAATTCTAATGAAAAAATAGCGAGTTATTTCCATTCAGATCCCTCTCATGACACTCTTGAAGAGCTCATTGAGAGCTGCAATTTACTTGATATCCCTCCGAGAAATGGAAAGTACACTTGGGATAATAAGAGGGTAGGCAAGGATAATATAAAGGAAAGGTTGGACATAATTTTAATTAAGGACAACATAGTATCTAAATACAATTTGGTAGCCTCCAAGATCATTCCCTTAGTAGCCTCAGATCATAAACCGGCGGCTCTAGTTTTGGGCTCCTCTGAAAAATTTGGGCCTCTCCCATTCAGGTATAATCAATTATGGAACAGCAATAAAGAGGCAAAGTAGTTAATCATAAGATCTTGGAAGCATAAAATAAATGGCTCGCCCAACTTCATATGGGAAATTGAATTGAAGAGTGTCAAAACAAGCCTTAAGCAGTGGGAAAAATAAGTTTCAAGGAACCACAAAAGGAAAAGGAGGAGTTGCAAAAAGAATTGGCAAAATCTCAAGAGAAATTGGGAAATATGGAGGACATAAAAGAAAATCAGATAAGGGAGAAAGAGTTGCATTGGGAGATATAAAAAAATAATAAGAAATAAGAAGAGGTTTGGAGGTTAAAATCCAGACAATTGTGGATCCAAGCAGGGGACAAGAACACAACATTCTTCCATAATTTAGCAAAAACCAGATTGATAAAAAATAACATTGAAAAAATCATAGGAGAGGGAGGCGCTGAGATTAGAGGACATAAAAATATAAAGAAAGAGGTGCACAATCACTACAAATCTCTGCTAACCGTAGAAAATGGGCAAGTAGAGGCGGAATAATTCTTAAAACACATCCCACATACAATAAATGAGGAAAATAATAATGATATAACCAAAGAAGTCACAAAAGAAGAAGTAATGGCAGCCATTTGGAGTCTCCATCCGGATAAAGCTCCATGACCGAATGGTTTCTCCATCTCATTCTACCGCTCCTATTAGAAGTTGATAAAAAAATACTTGCTAAAAATGATTAGATATGTTTAAAAAAGAAGAAGAATATGGGAGGATTCACAAACTCTACCTACCTAGCCCTTATTCCAAAAGACGCCCATCCCTCCTCTCTAAGTAGATTTCGACCAATATCCCTTTGTAATGCCTCTTACAAAATAATATCAAAAATCCTATCAAGTCACATTAAACCCCTTCTTCATTCCCTAATCACAGAAAAACAAGGTGGCTTCATCCCTTGTAGACAGATAGTAGATAGCATAATTCTAGTATAAGAGGCTTTGCACTCCAGCATTGCGCGCAAAGAACAAGGATTCATTTTGAAAATGGATATGGAAAATGCATTTGATAGAGTAAATTTGTCCTTTCTATCGTCAATCTTACAAAAAATTGACTTTTCAGCTGATTTCATTGACATCATAAAATCCTTCACTAATGGCCCTTGGATCTCTCCTCTAGTTAATGGAATACCATGCAAATTTTTCCAGAGTTCAAGGGGATTAAGACAAGGCTGCCCCTTGTTCCCTTTCCTTTATATATTGATGGTTGATTCTTTGAGCAGAAAGCTAGAGCACTGCAGAAGAAACCACACCTTGAATGGTTTGTCAATAAGAAAATGGGTTAAAAGTATAAATAACTCGCTATTTGCAGATGATACCCTTCTTATGGGAGGAGCATCTTGTGTAGTTGCAAGAAGATTCAAAAAAATCCTTGACAATTTTATGGATGTCCCTGGAGGACTAGTGAACAGTGATAAAAGTTCAATCTTTTGCTGGAACACTCCTCACCGGATACTTCAGAGAATGTCTCAAATCTTAGAAGTTCCTTTCCAAGCCAACTGGAACCACTTCCAATATCTTGGGCTGCCAATTACTAAGAAAAATATGAAAACAAAGATCTGGAGCAAATACATTGAGAAGATGAAAAAGAAGATCCATTCTTGGGGAATGATTTGGTTGAATCAAGCGAGTAGAGTAATCCTTATTAAATCCACTCTCTCTTCCCTTCCCCTCTATCAGTTTGTCATGATCTTTGGCCCTGTAAGCATACATAAGAAAATATAAATTATAATAAGAGGATTTCTATGGCAAGGAGGCAAAATAGAAACCAATAAATTCAGTTTAATCAAATGGAGTCAAGTAACGATGCAATATAAGAATGGAGGTCTCTCTGTCAGAATACCTGGTTTGATGAATATGGCACTTGGATCCAAGATTGCTTGGAGATTCATTACTGGGGAAAGAAGTTGGTGGAAACATGCTTTAGAGTCAAAATACTTAAGCGCTCCAAGGATCTCCATCCTGGACAAGAATGCGCCTCTTAGACCTTGTACTCAGATCTGGAAGATCATTTTCAAAGTGCTACCGCTAATCAAAAACAACATCTCAAGAATGTTGGGCAATGGAAAAAACATTAATTTATGGAAGGACAGAATAATGGGAAGTGAGCCATTATGTAACAACCAAGAAATTTTAAGACCGAGGATCTGGATGACTTCAAAGGGCCTCTCCAACTTGGGTAAAATATCACAGTGAGACTCTGAGGGAATCTGAAAACAATGGAAAACCCCTAATTTACCACAGGAATTAAAAAATCAATGAGATACTCTGACTTCCCTGCTAAAAGGTGCAACCCCACTGGAGCGAAGGAAACTGGATGCACACATTTGGACTCCTATAGGAGGGGAATATATTGTCAAATTGGGATATGCAGTGCTTCAATAAAAACAAGGGCAGCAAGATTGGAACCTCTGGAAACTTGCTTGGAAAGTTGAAATATCACCTAAAATTAAAATATTCATCTGGACCCTTCTAAATGGAAAAATACTCACTGCAAAGAACTTGAAAAAAAATGAATTTATGGGCCCTCTCAGTGTCCAGTGTGTCTACAGGAGGAGGAAACCATTCAACACCTATTCATAGAATGTGACTTCATCATAGAATGTTGTAAGGGTGTGGTCTCTCCATTAGAATAAAATATAAATTACACCATCCTACTCAATGAGTTTCTCGCTAACTGGAAAAATAATTATCCTTACTCTCTCAAGAATAAAAGAATTGTGCAAAGGTATTGGACCAACACTCCCTCGTTTTTATGCTGGCAGATCTAGTTAGCTAGAAACAACGAGATGTTCAAGAGTAAAAATCCAACAATGGAAAGGTTTATATCCAAAACATGGGGGCAATTCTCTGAATTCTATTATGCTAAAGGAACAAAAGGAATTGATTGGGTGCAACTTCAAGTAGAAGAAAGAGAGTGGGAAATGTTTTCAAGTAGCAGGCCCAATTTTGCAACAATGCCCATGCCCAGAAAGGGAAAACCTAAGTGGAAAGTAAGGCTGATAGAGGAAGAATTACAGAACTGGATTAGCTCAATCAATAGACCCTATCTCTTCTTTGATGGGGCTTCAAAAAAAAATCCTGGGAAAGCAGCGGCCGAAGGAATTATACTCACCAATGATAAGAGAAACATCATATCGTATGATTGGGGATTAGGAACTATGCCTAACAACATAGAGGAAGCTTATGGGCTTCTCCTTGAGGTCAAAATATTAAAATAAATAAGGATAATGAACCCAATAATATTTGGAGACTCATCGATCATTATATATGCAATTTTCAATTGCAATATTTTAAAAAACGCAGCCCTGCACCATATTCTAGAAAGAATAAATCAAAATTCAAAGCAAATATGGAAAATTACCTATTATCACATCTTAATGAATAACAATAAAAGTGCAGACAGTCAGGCAAAGAAGGCAGTTGATAGAACAATGGGACAGACCAGTATAGACAGATATCTTGTTAAAATACCAATCTCGTGATTAAGAAAATCTATCAGAAATCAAGCATGCAGGAAGGAATCTCTCCCAAAATCAACAACACCCTTAACAAGCCTGGAAACTGAATATTATCTTGCACCAACAAGATCCAAACCGATCTCTCTTGGATTCTTATCTCATCTCTTCTTCTTCCCGTGACTCTCCAATCGACGACCTCCCTCTTTTTAAATAATATCCATTGCCATGTCCTTCTCATTTCAATGGAAATCCCCGATCGCACAACAAGGGCATAACAAGGGCACAACAAGGGCCCAACAAAGGAACAACAAGGGTACATCAAGGGAACAACAAAGGAACAACAAGGACACAATAGGAGCACAACAAAGGAACATCAAGGGCATAAAAAGGGAACAACAAAGGAACAACAAGGGCACCGCATGGTCACAGCAAGGGCACACCATATCATAAAATGCTCTAATCAATATCTAGTAGACATCAGTCGGCATATAATAATCCTTTTCCATTATGTTATGTAAATGTGTCTCTTTGCCTTTTCAGTCTATAAGGTAGTATGCTAAAAACGTAGTAGGAAATTCTGGAAATTTTGGAAACAAGGCTTTAGGTAATCGGGACTGCGCTCCCACTCTTATCTCCTTAAGTCTGCCTCTCTTTAAACTCTCCATGTAATGGGAGCTTGCTCCTTTTCTTTTTGGAATAGATAACACACTAACTAACTTTGTTAAAACAAAAAAACATAATATAAAATAAATATTATTTCATCAAAATAAACATCTTGATGATAACCATCTACCAAACATAAACATCATCTAAGATACATATTCGAATTCACTACCATCATCTAATTATATACACCTCTAGCACATATAAACATCATTAGGTAGCACACAAATCTAATATTCTAATAGTGCATCATCATCGTGATGATATCTAACAAAACACACACATTGTAATCTAACATCATCACCGCACACATCCTCAAATTAATATAAATCTCATGTCAAATAACTGCTATCACATACACATCTATATGATAACACATTAAATGAACATATCTAACATGACCTAACAATATAGACATCAACACCAACATATAAATCAAGTACATAAACATGAAAAAAAATGCACCATATATGATACAACAGACGTAGTAGTTCCAACCTGGTATCACATATATATATATATATATATATATATATATATATATATATATATATATATATATATATATATATATATATATATATATCTGTCCAAATATATGATACAATGTATGTAGTAGTGCCAGCCTGGTGTATAGTAGAAGATGATGGATGGTCAACTACTGCCTCAACGTCTGTCGAACTCAGCTGAGGTTGAGGAGGAGGTGGTTGGTCTATAGTAGAAGACGATGGATGGTGAACTAGTGTGTCAACGCAGTCTGTCAAACTCTGAGGTGGCTGGTCTACTCTGTCATGAGAAACATAAGGCACATCCTCTAGCTCTAACATCTCATCATTAGACAATTAACGAGGAGGTGTAATACAGGAAGGATCATCGACACCCTGATGACCATGATCTGATGGGGTGGTACAACTAGAAACATCATGATCACCACCCTCATCATCATGATCATGATCACCACTCTCATCATCATGATCATGATCACCACCACCATCATTATAATCCCCACCCTCATCTGATGTATCTATCGTTGCATGCCCTGCATTCCTCATCGCTTCCAATACCCTACTAGCTCTGATGATACGATGCATAAGAGACATCATCTTGTGTGGAAAGTCCCTATACAGATCCACGAACCTAGGATCTATGCTAATATCTGAGCTCTCGCAGGGCAGACTCCCTCATCAACCAAAACTTTGGCTAATCTATCGCAATAGTCCATTCGAAATTGAAGACTAGCCCTGTGGCCTCGGATGTACACGCCCCCCTGAGGATGTGCCTCGCCCTCTTGGGCCTCACCCATCTCCTCAACTCATCCATCTGGTGGGGGAGGAGGCATGTCCCCATCGAATGTGTCAATTCCTACAAAAATATATAGTACACAACAATAATTAGAAATTTTCGGTAAACAATTTAATAAAACAAGTAAAGAACATGTTATAATAAATTTTATTCTATTTAGTTAAAACAATAAAATGAAACTAGATTAATTTAAATAAAACACTAATATTATCTCTATCATTTGGAGGCTCAACCATTGTGAAGAGGATGTTGAGACATTGTCTCCAATTAATCCTCGTGTATGAAAACACCAATGCAACAAACACATGACCATCCTCACTAGCCAATAACGCCAGTGCCTCGGTGGAAACCCTGACCGGATACTCTGGCATACCCCTCTTGGGCATCATCATCCCCCACATGCACATCCAAACCTTAATGATTGACCTATGAGGGCGATGATAAAATGTAGGTATCTTCTCTGGAAACCTCTCCAAAAATAAACAAAAAATCTCTAAAGTGAAAGGGAAGGTCGCCCTCTCATGTCTCAACGCATGACATCTATGTAAAGCCATACAAAATTGACTCAAAAAAATGGCAGACCATCTGATACAATATGGAACCTTAATCAAAGCATCAACATAATACAAAAGAGGGAAACTAATGTATTGCCCATCACTACTAGAGTGTGCAATGGTGGTGAATAATAATGAGAGTCACCTAACCTCCTCTATAGCAAGAGAACAAATATGTAGTTGTCCACCACATACTTGAAAATACGTTGGATGTACTGCATGAGGCCCTACATATCTTTGAGTGTAGGAAAGTTGAGTCTTAGTTGCAACCCCATGGGGGACATCAAGGAACTAGGGAAAATCATCCCCTCTATTGGATAGGCTAGTGATAAAGTATATGTCCTCCTCAAAGGGCTTATACCACACCACAAGACTCTGGTGTGCTGTCAAAACACAGTCATGCACCGTCTCTGGTGTGCTGTCAAACATAACTGCACTGATCACGGTGCACACATAAGTATGACTCATCATTGTTGGTTCACAAATTTAAAATTTGATAACGGTGTGTCATACTTATGCATCGGTGCACACGTATAACCTTTTCGCATCAGTACAAAACATTCAGGTTATCGAACGCACCGAGTTATAACTATATTTTTAAATGTTATTTTTTGTGTGTGTGTTTGGTAAATATAAACACATCGGGAATAACACAACAATCACAGTGAGTTATGTTCAAGCACTGAAATGCGGTACATCCTGTAAGTTTATAGGGTGCACCGCTATCGATGCGAGCTGAACATATTGAGTGCACTGCATCGAGATTTTTTTCCTTTCAAAAACAATGGAAAATTTAAGCTAATCTGCAATTCTAATCTACTAAAACATAAAATTAGAGATAAATATAGACATTTGGTCGTTGGGAAGGCATTGTCGACACATAATGGAGAAAAAAAATTAGCATGGTTTGAAAATTTTGGAAAGTCAGGTAGTATGCATGGTACAAAAAGGATGGTGAGCAAGAGAAGCACCAATGTCAGGGTACTTGCATGAGGCAAGAGTGGTGTCAGTGCTTCTGAGCTCTCCAACACTATAGATGGTAAAAATGAAATTTACAACCGAGAGGTTTTTATTTTATTTTATTTAACCCTCCTCCAGTGCGTTACTCTAATCGCACTGGTGCATAATAGATCCAAGAGCACTATATTTTGTTTCTTAAATTAAAAAATCTATCACAGTGTTAGAAAATTATATATTACAGAGCAATACAACACATAAAATATGCAGAAAACACAAGCACACAAAACACATAAAACTAGAGAGACAAAGATATACGTGGTTCACCCAGTTTGGGCTACATCCACCCTGAACAGCCAGTCCTTCATTTCTATTATCCAGCAAAATTAAGAGACATAACCTACAGCAGTTACGCTGTAATATCCTCTGTTCTCTCTCACCGTCTCCCTATATGTTTCTCGCTTTGAGAATACACATACAATACAATACAATACCTTCATACAAAACGAGGGGTTGCCTTCTAGGGAAAAAAAACCTAAATTAAACATAACTTCTACCGTCAGATCATCTGCCTAATGAACGACCTAGATTGACTAGAAATTACAATACTTTTACAAGGCAATTTTACATCTATTTTTAGCTTCGGGGGCGTTTCCCCTGAAACCCCCCGCAAGGTGGGGGGCTCCATAAAGTGCCCCCCCTGGACCCCCCAGGCAGCATTTAATTACAGGCGGTGTTGCCACCCCATTACGGTACAGGGGTCTAGTGTTGTGATACAAAATAAACTAGATAATTAGGCTCCACACCCAACAATCTCCCACTTGGAGACTGATTGTAGCAACTCCACCGCTGCTTCATTTGCTGGACAATGACTCCACTTTGGACCTGGTTGTTTCTCATCTTCATCATCATACTTGAAGACCAATTGAAACTAAGCATAATCTCAGTTTCTCCCTAGTTACAACTTTTGTTAGCATGTCTGCAGGATTCTGGCTAGTGTGTATCTTTTCCAGCTTCAACTGTCCATCTTCCAACACTGACCATGGACCTGCCGCCCCCCCCCGGACCCCCTAGGCAACGTTTAATTACGGGTGGCATTGTTGCCCCATTAAGGTACAGGGGTCCAATGTTGTGATACAAAATAAACAAGATAATCAGGCTCCACACCCAACACGCAGTGCTTTTCTTAAGACACCCAAGGGTGTTCTAATATAGGTAGCACATTGATGCTTTGTTTGAAAATAACACCACTTTATTTTTAAAAATTAAAAATTTCCTAGCAGTGCTCTTTAGAAGACACCCTCGGGAATTTTAATACATTTACCACATCGGTGCATCGTTGGAAAATAACACCACATTTTTATGAAATTTAAAAGCTATAGAGGTGCTCCTTAATGGTATGCACCGGGGCATTTTAATAAATGAAGGGCATCGGTGCTATCGATTATTCAAGCACTGGGTCGTTGGTTTATCTAGTGCAACAAGGTTTTTTATTATTATTATTATTATAAAAATAAATTTTCCATGGTGCACCATGTTCTATGTAGCACCAGTGCTTGTATTGATAGTAAAGCACCAATCCGTTTGTAGAATGTAGACACACTGTCCAAAAAACATCTATTAAAACATCCACCCACCCACCTCCACTACAAATAGATTTTTGGGCTATTTTTACAGGGGTTTCCACAAAAACCTCTGCTAGGTCTTTTCTTTATAGTGCCAATGGCATGAAAACACTAAAAATTGCTAATATATGCCCAATTTGTGGTTGAGTGCCTTAGGCTTATTATATGAGGTAACATATAATGCATTCACCAACATTTTTATTAACTAATGGTAAGAACAAATAATGTTGGAGATGTTGCAATGTATTGGACATCTTGTGTTGTTCAACCATATTTTCTTGTAGAAGGTACTTAGTGATGTTTTAGCTAATGCTTTTGGCTACTCACAAATCAAAATCCAGTGAAGAACCATGTTCCTACAAAACCAAACCATGTTGTGCAAAAATAATATGTGGCGAAGGTGTAGTTCTTGACACATAGAGAGCATTTGAATTTTGAATTTTTGGGCATAGAGGAGAAATTGATTAGATGTAGTTGGAAGTCTCATCACCACTCGCATTCACATGTGTAAGTTGGATCTGAGAAGAAATCAGGATACTTGTATAATTTCCAAAAAACCAATATGGTGTGGTTGTCGAAATATGAAAGGTACGTATGACCATCCATAGAAATGTCACATCAATCTCCAAAACGTTTCACAAGTAGACTACGCCCACCCAATTTCTTCACAACTCTAACTTACACATGTGGAACTCCATTAATTTCTTATAGAGACTACTCATGTTTGTTATCAATTAAAAGAAAAATTAAAGCCAAAAATCCATATCTTTGGACCCTCTAAGAATTTATATAGGTAAAAAAATCCCCAAAGGAAGTAAAAGTGTTGCCTTTGAAAGCTCGTCAACATTTTGATTCAATTCTTTGTATATATGTTTAAAGGAATAACACTGAAAATATTGCAAAGTGGAAATAAGATCCCAAAACAATAGGCCAATGGTTACATTTACCACCACAATATGCTTACAATCCTAGTTTATAATTTTTTTTGAGTCCTCAATCATTTGGATCTTTTTCTAATGTTCTATCTTAGCACCTAGCTCTAATAAAGAGGCAACTTCACCATCTGCTAGTTGAAGTTCATATACAACTCACCACACCTCACCATGACTTAGTGATGCCTAATATTCCCATGAATGAACAAAATGAATGGAGGCCCACCACAAATTATAAAAAACAATCAATGAGATCCTTTTTGAGGATTAAAATCATTTACACATATTGAGGATATACTCAACCAATGTATAGGTTCCTTGTTTTTTTCCCAAAATGGACCTAGTAACTATTTCCGACTTCAAATGGAGCCCCATGACACTTATAATATAATGTTCAAGATTTTTTTATCATATATGAATCATTAGTAATGCCATTCATCCTCACCAACACCCTTACTACCGTCATGCACCTTATTAATTACATTTTTCATTTGTATCTTGGGCATATTTCGATATAGTTTTATCTTGATGGCATCTAAATCTTCAGTTATTTTTGGACAAACCATCTTTAGCACCTCTAGACCATATTGGCTATCTTCTAGTGTTACAAACTCTAGGTAAAGTTGTAAAAGATTTTTTTTTTTTTACAAATTTTTGTTCACCATTTTGGTTTCATTATGCATCGTTAGGGAATACTTATGAACCTATGCAACATATTTTCCCTCTTAAAATAGCTTGTACCACTAAAAATTATACATGTCAAATGCTTTCCTCACACTATGAACTACTAATTTAAATTCATTTACCAATTATAAATATTACTTGCACATTCCATCATCTCTCCAACTAGAAATCAGTCACTTCATTTATCATGGTAGATTAAGCCTTTAAGAAGAATGATAATGCATTATGTTCTATTCTAGTGCTTCAACTACTTGAGCTACATTAGCTACTTGAGATTCAGATGGATGCATTTCCATACTCCAACAATGTGGTCCTTATACAAGCAATGTCCACCCCATTACATATCATTTGGAAATTCTATTATATGTTAATATTAAATACAACGTTCATGATAAGGAATTGTACAACTTAATTAAGGATCTAAAGCATTAACAACACTCCAATATAAGAAAACAAACAATCCTACATACAAGGCATCATTCATTAAGTTATATAAACCCACAATCCAATGCACAAGAGGAATAAATCCTTAAATAAGCATCTCATATTTAATAGTTCCAACTCATCATCAAGTACAATAGGGATGATATGAATATTGTTGTATATTTATTGAGAAAACCATTGCCTTTTGCCATGTATATTATCCATCTAATTTCTCATTTATGAGAACTTATAGTGATCTCTATTTGTGCATGCATACATACATCCTTTAGAAGTTAATTTTAGTCACTAAATCAAATATTTCATCAAAGATCGTTGTACAAATTTTAGTCCCTAACTCAAATATTTCATCAAAGATTGTTGGTTGTACAAAAAATGCCCAAGTCCACATCCATAGCATGAAATTTCCTTCCTTTGAATTTTGAAGATTTGTTCTTCATTTTATGACAACCACTTTAATATTTCCAATACATTGCAACATCTTCAACACTATTTGTTCTTACCATTAGTCAATAAAAATGTTGGTGAGTTCATTATATGTTGTCTCATATAATCGACCTAAGGCACTCAACCACAAATTAGGAATATGCTAGCTATTTATAGAGTTTTCATGCCATTGGGAAGAAATATACATGAACTTTATTAGTGAGATTTCGATGACATTTCACAAGCATGGTTAGTATTCATTATCACATATCAATTTTCATCAATGGTAATCTTGATTCGCTACACCAAGAACATCACAACATAAAATGATAGGTTTGGGCTCATTTTGTACTACTTACCACCATTATCTTTGACTGACATTTGGGCTTCATTAGTGACTTCTAGAAAACACTAAGGCAACTCCTTGCCTATCAATTTGTTTATTCTATAGCATTACATCCACGTATAGGTGGCCAAATGGAAGTTGTGAATCATCGATGCATACTCTCTACATTAATTGCAATGACAATAAAATAGGGGACTCTTATTTGCATTTCTTAAACATAGTTATAACTTAGTTTCCCATTCTTTCATGGGTCATTCCCCCTTGCAATTTATTTGGCTCTTGACTATGATTACCTCTGAGATCATTGTTTTCCTACTACTAGCATCAAAATGATAATACTAAAGCATATTATATTTAATGCCTCTCCTATGTTCATCTACAAGTTGCACAAGCCCTTCAATGTGTGCACTACAAATACAAATATCCCCAAGATCACATTTAGGTTGCTTATCCATTCTAGTATGGCAATCAAGTTTATCAATATTTTCAAAAATAATGTTTTAGGGAATAGAGTCATCATAAACCAAATTTGATTTTCTATGGCGTGTACTTGATTTTGGAAAAGGCAGATGAGAACACTTTCAAACGAGATCTATTTGCATAGTTTATCATCCACTAGATCATCAATGTCATTCAAGTCAAATCGCATGAGCCTCCTATATATATATATATATATATATATATATATATATATATATATATATATATATATATATAGTTCCTCTCAACTTAAAATAATAAATGTAACGAAGATGAAGTCAAGTAGATGCAGCGCTACAAATCTTTATTAATACTAATCTTATTTTTTTCCATTGTTTTTCCAATATTACAAGCTTAAAAATTAAAATAACAATGATTAAAATGTTTGACAAATATTCATGACCTGCATAATGAAGGGGTCATTTTATTAACCTAAAAAAACCTTAAAATAAGTATATTTTATCATAAATAAATTGAGGATAAACATTTTCTTTTAACATTACATATCAATAAATTATCATTTAGTTATTTCTAATATTATCTAATTTACAAACACCCCAATTACATATAAAAAAATATGATAACTTTAACCCGTTCATTTCTACTATCTTACTATCAAAAATATATAAATGAATAAATAAAATGTGTTAATTTATAGAGTCGGATAATTTACAATTTAAGATGATTATACCTCATCTCCTTCATTTAAAATAGAATAAAATAATATAACTCAATTTAAATTAAAATGATAAATGTAAACAAGGCAATTTTGGCATAGTTGAAAAGTAAATTACATAAGACGAGAAATAATAAAATCTATGTGAATTAGCATTTTGTCATATATGATGAAAGATACCAAAAGCACAAACCATTGCTCTCATAACATATAGTGATATCCATTGTAACATGAAGTGATATGTCTTTAAATGACAAATAAGAAACATGGAGTTGCATGTGTTGAAGGTTTTAGTGTTTGTGAAATAAATAATTGTCCTTCCATGACCAAGAGGGTGTCCACTTACTCCTCACTCCAGCTAAGGTGGGATTGAGCAAGAACGTAGCGGAGAACACCAAAACATTCCAGTCATCATGTTTATAATGAGATAATTCTTGCGAACATTTCTGAATATTTAACTTCCAATTCCCCACTTAACCCAAACAAGTAGTTGCAAAGCACTATATAATCTTGTTTTTTTCTTACTAAAAAACATCTAGTTCGAATACTAGAGTGGCAAGGCACTATCTCCAACTTGAAAGGAAACAAGCACAATCCAACCAATAAAACAAATCAATTTACATCTCCCTTATAAATGATAAGGTTTTGAGGTTAAGACTATTACCTCTAAAAGTGAGCACTTGGAAAACATGCATGTTAACGACATCAAACCTAACAATAAACTCCATTAGAAATGTATTAGCAACTAACCCCCTTCCATCAATGTCCACTACATAATTTCTTACTGTTCTTCTTGCTACCATGGAGCTGGAGAATCCGTCCACTGTAAACCAAAAGGTTAGTACAAGGTTGATTAATATTTCTAAGATCCTTGGCCCTATGAAAGAGCCAATGCTATAATAGATTGGCTCTGGGGATCCTCTACCTATGATTTCCATTCGTGTATTCTTGTATATATTTCAAATCCTTGACTCTGACTCCTCTATCTTTGACATCTTTAGTGTTGAAAGATCTTATTAGAAGGCTTGTATAGTCATCATGTTGGGCATCATTCATCGGAATGCAGATGTAAATAGGTTCCTTGACAATGATGTCACTAAGCATGTCATATACCACTATAATTGTACAAATTTGAATCTGTTACCCAAACTACCTAAAGGAAGGGTTGTTGTCTCACCTGAAGCCTCAAGCCAATTCATATATTTGTTACCATTTGCTTTTGCGTAGATGTTGGAAATCCATAGAAAGCCATCGAGGCACTTGGTGATAAAGCTTGCAATCACAATTGTTTTAATAGGAAACCAAAATTTCCGCTACAATCTCATAGTTCCAATGCATGGAACAATTTTTTTTACTTTTTCACAAATTGGTGGTAGTCCCTCCATCCCACATATCATTTCATTTCAAAAAATTTGCCTGACACTGCTGAATTTGAAATCCTGGGCATTTCATTTCAAAATTTTTGCATGGGACTACTGAGTTTGAAATCTTAGGTGTAGAGGTACATTGAATGCATAAAAGTTGATGTATACCTACATTAACTACATTAGAAATATGGAGCCTTCGAGAGTTAGAGTGGTCTTGATCAAGTGCTCAAAAATATGCTAAAAAATGAATGTTGTCGGAATGGTGTGGAACCTAAATGACCGCGTAGATCTTGTCATTCAGAATCCAGCGCAACTCATTCTGCAGAAAACCAACACCGTATGCTCTCGGAAACAAATTCTGTTTCTTTTCCCAAACAAGTAAATTTTTCAAAAATGATAGCTGACAGGGAAATTTTTTTGGCCAGTGGCAGGTTACCACGTGGACTCTTCTAATTGATCGTTTTTTTCTTTTTGTTTTTGGGCCTACCATTGCCTAACATGTGGCAGGCCCTTAATGGTGTTATTGTGGGTGAATTTGGTTGGTTGGTTGGTGGCCAACCACATCCTGCCACGTGGCCCAACCGAAGGCCACCACGTGGTAACACGGGGGCCACCAAAATTTGGTTAGATGCCAAACAACACTATGCATGGGAATCAACCGCCGGACCTCACCGCAAGCAATGCCAAGTCTTCACCGCATGGTCTATCGAGTTCCTTGTTAAACTAATGCCCGTGAGTTTTATTTAAAGTTTATTATGGCGGAGTTTGGGGGTAAGGGGCTACCACATGACCAATGGTGTAAGACCACGGGCGTGACAAAGTGGAGCCTCAATTTTTTATTTTAAAAAATTCCGACCACCGAAATTTTTAATTTAAAAAAAAAATTAATTCGACCATAATATAATGGTTTTAAATTTGGATTTAAGGCGGCATTATGAAAATTAACGGTTCGACAATTTCTTCCAGATTTATGCCAAAATGGTGCTCAGTTAGCGGATTATGGGGCAAATTTGAAGGACAGTTTTGGATTTTGGGCAATTTGTGGTGCGATTGGCAGCAAAACTAGGGAGGCTCGTAACTTCTTCAGGTTTTGACCAATTTGGGAGCAGAAAGAGGCTAGACAGACATTTTTGACAGTTCTGGAGCTGATGGAACAAGTTTGAAGCCATTTGAGCACTATAAATGTATGTAATCACCATTTTGAGCATAATGATATAGGGCCAAGCCATTGGAAGCTGGACCAAGGAGACGTAACCCAAGAGGGGTCAACTCCTTCAACATTTGATGTGTTGTGGTTATTTTCATGGTGTATTTATCTATTGTTTCTGCTATTTCAAAGTTTTAAATTCATGCTTTATGTGTTTAAAAATTTAACATAAAGGCTCATAAAACTCAATTTTAACACTTGCAATTTATGAACCCTCAAGCACATTTACATTAAGGTCTCACACAGATCAAGTTGGGTATCAGAGCTTAGGTTTTCTTGTTGTTGTGAGGATTTAATTGTTTGCAAGTGTATGTGATGCTTATAATGTTTAAGCTCAAGAGAGGATAATGAAAGTTTGTGGTTGCAAGTCCTCAAGTGAGGTCAAGGACAATGATATCAAGTTTGCGACAATCTCCACCACAAATTCTTCCTCAAATTGAAGTTGAGGCTTCATCAAGTACGTCACATGAAGGAGAACCTGAAAATATGTTAGAGGATGAAAAAGCCTTCAGGAAATCATTCTTTGAGATGACAAGAATGGTGAAAGTTCTCTATGAGGAGAGAAGCACAAGGATGCAAGGTGGGAGCTCCAATATTCCAAAGGGAGACAAGTCTTCAAAAGAAGAATAAAGAGATGGAGACAAGCCTCCAAAATGTAATGGGAATGGTGACAAACCATCTTTGACACCACCATTCTCCTCGCCACCATATTCACCATCATCTTCTTCCACAACAAGCCCTTCATAAACACCTCCACAATCTCCAAAAGGTCATGGTAAAACTCCATTTTTGAAGATTAACATTAAGTTTGTTTGCCTATGTATGATGAAGAGGTATATGTTGAAATATTAGACAATTAAGTACGTCAGCTTGAAGTGTATTGTATGATACAAATAATCAAGGATGATGACACCAAGATTCAGCTTGCTTCACTAAGATTGGAAAGTGCAACACTTATTTGGTGGGAAGCCAAAACTCAAGAGGACATCAAGAAACATGGTAAGGTCTTAACCTCTTGGAATTATTTTGTTGCTACCTTAAGGAGACAATTTTATCCATTAGCATACATGCAAAAGACTATAATGGTCTGGAAAAACTTTAGGCAAGGTAAAGGAAAAAGTGTGCAAAGTTATACTCAAGAGTTTAGGAGAAGATCACTAATTTTGGGTGTAAATTTGAAATATCAAGAAACTTTGTTAAAGTACATTGGAGGATTTCATAGTTATGTAAGACATACTATTCTCATGTTTAATCCTTAAAATTTAGATGAAGTATGTATACATGCCACACATCTAGAGGCAAGAGGGAAACATGTTTCAGAGGAGACAAGTGAGGATACCTTTGAGTCTGAAGAGAAAGGAAAGGGTAAGTTCAAGGGTAAAGGTAAGAATAATGCATCCATAAATATGGAGAAAGAAAAACTCACATGCAAACACTATTCCAAAGATGGGCATGATGAAGATCATTGTTGGAAACTTCATCCAGAGATGAGACCCAACAAGCTTAAAAACAAGGAGAAGGAGAAGACAACTGCTACAATAACTCATGATTTAGGTTCTAATTCTGGAGATGAAACTAAGATTGCAACCATGGGTTTGAAAGTTAAGGACATTGCAAGTACTAGTTCTTCAAGTTGTCAAAATAGTACTTAAGATGATGAAACAAGAATTGAACTTTTCCATGTTAGAGTTATTTCAAAGCATACCAAGATTGACACCCTATTTGATAGTGGTTCACAAGCAAACCTTATTTCTGAAGACTTAATCAAGAAGTTGAATTTAGAAACAATTCCTCATCCAAGACCATATCCTTCAGGTTGGATATGTAAGAATGCAAATTTTCAGGTGACGATGAAGTGCATACTTGTTGAAACCTTAGTTAAGCGAGAGAGGGAGGTGGGGGCGGGGGTGTGAATCAGTTTAACACATTCATGAACTTTTTAAACTTTCAATTGAACTTATTTACACTTTATCTTCATGATCAACTTTATATGTGAACAACCTTAATATATGAACAGAAGTGTTAAGATAATGTAATAGAAGACTTATTATGAAAGCAACAAATATTAAGCAGATTGAATAACCACATCAACACATAAGCATCACACATAGAGACAAAAGATATAAGTGAAAACCCATAAAGGGAGAAAACCACATCTTATTATGGTTGTGATGCAAAGGCAAGCTCCAACCCCCTCTCACCACTGATTTTTTGTAGGCACCAACCTACAGGAGGCTTCAACCTCAATTCTGCAAGCTACAACTTGCAAGGAAGCTCCAACTCCCTCACTTTTTCATAAGAGAAACACTTGTTGATTTACCTTGAATATAAGCTCTGTTCTGTACCTTTTTACTACTGTCCTTCAATCTTCATATCTGTTTTATTTATTTCTTCTGCTTCAATTCTGCATTCTCTTTACTTTTTCCAAGTTGTTCAGAAAAATGTATTCATTTCAACTTTACAGTGGGATTTTGTCTTTCTTCATAGACTTGCCAATTACATCACAAACAATGTAAAAACAATTAAAAACCCTTTCATTCAATTACAGTATATATTTCAAATCCATTCAACAACTCTGCTTATTCTATTTTCTCTCACAATATTCTTTTTTGCTATCTCTGTCTTTTTCGTTTCTGCATTTTCCCTGTTAATTGCAGTTGTATATACAACAGTATTTTAATACAACACAACCAACTCTCGGTGTTTAAAAAAAGAAAAAAAAACTTTTTAACAATACGGGATCATATAAATCTGGACCCACAATCTTTAATTAAATATGTCCTCAACCATCAAAATATAACCTTTGGTTTCGCATTTAAAAATTCTCATACTCATCAAATGTACATATCCACGGCTTGTCATTTTCATAAAACATATATCCGCACCCCAATTAAATGTTATAAAAACTTTTAATAAACCTTGGGTTTTATATCAATGAGCCACCACTCGAATATTCCAAGAAACCAAAGCTCTACACACATTTCTTTGACTTTGGACAAACAACACAATTCTGTGGGCCAGCTCTTCCACGCACTCATATAGACGGGCCCACATATGTTTGATAAAGTCCACACCTTTAATTCATTCCAAATGACAACGCCCTTTGAACATATATATATATATATATATATATATACATACTCCACATTATTCAAAGGTCAGACCATGCATCTGACCCAGAACGCAGCATTACGATTATTTCATATGAAAACTCAATATGTAATAAACATATGGCTCACGTTTCACACATAACTATAATATATCAACCCTTAATTCAATATTCGGTCTCAAACTTACGTGAATTAGCTCATACGAACTCACATAGCACTCAGGCCCACAACTTATACGTCTGCATACTGACTCATTCATAAAAAGGTTCGGATTATCACCAGCATAACTTATATATATCAACACGTATTGTATACCCCTTGTGATATTGTATGCCAACTACAATATATGAACACATAATACAGTCTCTGCCAATGCTAGAACATTATAACGAACCCACGTATTGGAACTGAACCCAAGCAATAATGTATATAACTGTTATCGGGGCCCACAACTTTAATTACATACCTTGGCATTATCTGTCGGACCGATCTAATGGTCAATGTTACGTTGCGTTCCAAACAAGAATTCGATGTCGTGTAATGAATATCGCACAATTAAAGTGAGTGAGCGTTAAACTTCAAAATTTGCGCGATGTAAGCGGATTTACAAAACCACCTTAAGCCACGTGTCCATCAGTGACATAGATTGCATTCAAAAAGCAAAATCCACTTACCACTTTAAACACCATGCGATACTGCTGGTTTTCTCACCTTTGTTTTTACTGTTCACGTTCAGGGTTCCGCTTATATTCATGGTTCCGCTTCAAGTTCTTCGCGCCTTCGTTATATATATATATATATAGATACTCCGTTCATAGGTTTCATTTCTTATTTCTTCAGCACTTTAATATATGAACTCTGCCTTAACATATAAACCCCTATTTCATTGTTATTTTAATACAACACTACCATAAGGTTTAACACCCGACTGCATTAGGTTTTTATTGCTTAACGCTTGGTTCCACCTATTACCGTCAGGGTTCCGTCTTAACCCTTCAACGTTTTATTATAAACATTTCGTTGTGCTCTTGCCGCCTTCACATATTAAAAACAACAGTTCTATCAGAATTGGCATCGCTCATTCAAGATTGGAATCTGGATTCTACAAAAACTCACTCTGTCTATATATGAAAGCTGCCATAGGATGAGCGTTAATGGCTTTTCAACTTTGCGTTGTGGCCCTGAATATTCCCCTAACAATTTGTGCTTCTTTCTCTTCTGCATAGTCCAACTCTTTCTCTGTGAGCTCTTCTCCATTGGAACCCCCTCTGGATCTTTGCACTCTCTGTCTATTCTGCTGCCCTGCCTCTGTATTCTTGGTACATATCTTGTCACTGTATTCTCTGTATGTATAGTCTTCTGCTCTGTCAAATGTAAACTCCTGTCACTGTATTCTCTGTATGTATAATCTGCTACCCTGTCAAATGTAAACAAACTCTCATTCTGTCTCTACAAGCCTTATATCTGCTGCTGTAGTGTAAATAACTTCTCACTCTGTTCTCCTCATGCTCCCTGTAAATGTTACTACACCATTCACCAAACTGTCTCCTCCTTTGCCTCTGTTGCTGTCCTTTTCCATCAATGACAACACTTCTAACAGTCTCCCCCTTTGTCATTGATGGCAATACTCTGCCTCTGCTAGGCCTTTTAACATATTCACTCCACTCTGTTTGTAGCATTTCCTCCCCCTTTGACATCAATGGCAAAGGGTTGATATTTTGATCTTGAGGACCTGTTCCATGCTCTTTATGGCATTCCTTGTTAACTGATCTCCCCCTGGAATGATATTTTCGTTTCTGTTCTCCCCCTGAAACGATGCTTTCTCTTCATATCAGAGAGTAGCATCTACAAACACTACCCCTAGTTTATCTCTCAAATATTCAAATGGTTCTCTAGAAAGAGGTTTTTTGAATATGTCTGTTGTTTGATCTTTTGTTGGCACATATTCCAACTTCACTACCTCCTGTGCTACTTGTTCTCTGAGAAAATGATACTTGATTGGAATGTGTTTAGTTTTTGAACGAAGTACATGATTTTTTGATATACTTATTGCACTTGTATTATCACATTTGATAGAAATAGGTTCATCAATGCTTACCTTCATGTCTTGGAGGGTTTGTTTCATCCACATGACTTGTGTGCAACATGCTGCTGCTATGTACTCTACTTCTGCTGTAGATAGAGAGATAGATGTTTGTTTCTTGCTTAGCCATGCCACCAGAATTTCTCCTAAATAGAATGCACCTCCACTTGTGCTTTTCCTATCATCAACACAGCTGGCCCAATATGCATCTGTATATGCTGTCAAAATGAAGTTTTTTCCTTTTGGATACCATAGCCCATGATGTGCAGTCCCTTGTAGATATCTGAAAATTATCTTAATTGCTAATAAGTGATTTTGTTTTGGTGTTGCTTGATACCTTGCCACAAGTCCTACAGCTAGCACAATGTTTGGTCTAGAAGCTGTTAGGTATAACAGACTTCCAACCATGGATCTATAAATTTTTTGATCTACATCAGTTGATCCATCATCTGCACAAAGTTTGCATCCAGTAATCATGGGAGTTGACACAGGTTTGCAGTCTTCCATTTTGAAACTTTTCAGCATCTCTTTTAAGTATTTTTCTTGTGAGATGAATGTGCCTGTGTTCTTTTGTTGAATTTGAAGTCCTAGATAAAAGGTGAGCTCTCTAATCATAGACATCTCAAACTCTAATTTCATCTCTTCAACAAATCGTTTTGTTAACTCATCTTTGTTGCTTCCAAACATGATATCATCGACATACACTACTACAATTAGAAGTTCATTTTCATTTGCTTTTATGTACAAATTGTAGTCTACTCCTCCTTTCTTAAACCCTTGTTTTTGCAAATATTTGTCCAGCCTTGAATACCATGCTCGAGGAGCTTGTTTTAGCCCATATAATGCTTTCTTTAATCTACACACATAGTTTGCATTATCTGTTAAGGAGAACCCTTCTGGTTGTTCCATGTAGACTTCTTCCTCTAAATCTCCATTCAGGAAGGCAGACTTCACATCCATTTGATATACCTTGAAGTCATGATAGCAAGCAAAAGCTTAAAACAATCTGATAGCTTCCATTCTGGCTATAGGGGAAAATGTTTCATCATAATCAAGACCTTCAACCTGTGAATATCCCTTGCATACAAGTCTGGCTTTATTTCTGATTACCTGTCCTTGTTCATTCATCTTATTCTTGAATACCCATTTTGAGCCAATGACATTTTTCTCACTGGGTCTTGGAACTAGTTCCCAGGTGTTGTTCTTCTCAATTTGGTCCAATTCTTCATTCATAGCATTCACCCAATGTTTGTCTCTGCTAGCTTCTTCAAACTTCTTTGGCTCTATTTGTGATAACATTGCTAGATATACCTCTTTTTTCTGTTCAGTTAGCTGTCTTCTTGTCTGTACACCTACACTCTTGTCCCTAATGATTTGATCTTCTGGATGGTTCTTTTGAGTGTATCTTGAGGGGCCTTTTGATCTCAGTTCAATATCTTCTGTTATCTTGCTTATTTCATCATCATCTTGATTCTCTTCTTCATGATCTTCTGGAGGATTGCTGCAATCTGTACTTCTTGTCTTGTTTGATAGTTCTTCATCAAATCTTACATCAATACTTTCCACAATTTTGTGAAGTATTTTGTTGTAGCACCTGTAACCTTTACTCTTGGATGCATATCCTAAAAATATTCCTTCATCTGCTCTTGCATCAAACTTTCCCAGATTTTCATCATTATTTTCTATGAAACACTTACTTCCAAAGACTCTAAAGTGCTTGATTGATGTTGGTTTACCATGCCATAGCTCATAAGGAGTATTGTCACTGTTTGGTCTTAAATGAGCTTTGTTTAGGATATGCACAGCTGTGTGTACTGCTTCTGCCCAAAATGTTTGAGGAATGTTACTTTCTTGCATCATGGCTCTGGAAATCTGTTGTACAGACCTGTTTTGTCTCTCTGCCACTCCATTTTGCTGAGGTGTTTCTGCAATTGTGAACTGTTGTTTTATCCCATGCTCATTACATAGATCTGCAATATCATAGTCTGTGAATTCACCTCCTCTGTCTGATCTGATGCACTTTAGCTTGCATCCTGTTTGATTTTCTGCCAATGCCTTGAATATCTTGAATTTCTCAAGTGCTTCTGATTTGTGTTTGAGAAATGCAACCCATGTCATTCTGGAAAAATCATCTATTATTAGAATGAAATAGGATTCTCCACTTGGTGTTTTAGTTCTTGAAGGTCCACACAGATCCATGTGAACAAGTTGAAGAGGTCTGCTTGTAGATAGCTTCTCTTTGGTTTTGAAGGATGTGCGAGTCTGCTTACCTAGCTGACAGGATTTACATATTGTATTTGAAGGCTTCTTTATGGTTGGCATATCTCTGACTACATTATTTTTGCTTAGACTTATGATGCGATCAAAGTTTAGGTGTCCCAATCTCCTATGCCATAACCACGACTCTTCAAATTTGCTAAGGTGGCATGCTTCATTTTCTTCTTTCACTACGTAGAAATTGCTTTCTGTTCGAACACCTTTGATCAGGGTCTTTCCAGTGGTGCTTGATCTTACTTCACAGTCTTGTGCTCTAAAAAGAACTTCACAGTCTTTATCACACATTTGACTAACACTCAGCAGATTTGCTTTCAGCCCATCCACAAATAGTACATCTTGGGCTTTTCCTCTGCCATTATCCAGACTGAATGAGCCTCTTCCTTTGATTTTTCCTGCTTTATCATTGCCAAAAGTAACATTTCCAGATTTCTTTTCATCAAAGGTTATAAACTTGCTTCTATCTCCAGACATATGCTTTGAGCAACCATTATCCAAATATCATTGGCTTTACAGATTTTGAGCTATTAGAGCCAAGTCACATTTATTCACCTTCTTTTTCCACTGCAAGCATCCTCTTGTTTGGTACCTTTTCTGAGGTGATGAATCACATTCTCTGAGAGGACATTTGGAAGACATATGTCCACTTTTATTGCATACGCAACATTTGAGTATATCTTTAGCAGAATTATAAGTATGAGTAAACTTTCCATGATTCATAAACCTCGTTGAGGTTTTGAACATCAGTCTTTGTCCATATTTTCTGTATTCTATGATTTTATAGCCAAATTCTTTACAGTAAAAACAGTATCCATAAAAACAATTTGCATACCTGATAAAAGATTGTCTTCTCCATTTGTTTGCTTGAGGAAAACTTTTCACTGTTTGCATCCTTTGCTGGTTTGTATTTATTCTTCTTGTATGACAATATGCAGCAATATGTCCTAGTTTTTGGCAGGCATAATAGGTGGCATTTTTTATAGGAGGAAAAAATATCCTTTGATGGCTTCCAAATTTGACATATTCAGGAGTATATGAACCTTTTTCAGTTGACAGTTTATTTATTTCATCCTTTGTCATTTGAGCCTCCTTCTGGTTTCTATCTACTTCATTGCATGATTCTTCTTCTTTAGGAATCTTCTGAACTGCTTTGATGCTCTCATCTGCTTTTACAAAAATGATATTTTTGTTTTCTTTTTCTTTGCCTTTGCTTGATTCTCCTTCATAGCCTATCCCAATTTTTATCAAAGGAGATATTTGAGCATCTAGAATCTCATTCAACTTACCAGAGCTTGTCATTTGAGAAGTATCTATTTTCCTTTGGGCATTTTCTAATTTCTTCCTTAAGCACACTACTTCTTCTTCCAATTTCTCTTGTTCCTAAGTTTTATCCTTGATTTTCTTAAGTAAAATATCTTCTACCTTCTTGGCTTCTTCAAGCTCTACTTTCAACTGAATGAGGACTTCTGAATTTTGTTCTTCTCTTACATATTTGAGGAGAATGTCTTTCTGTTTTTTGCACTTCAGTTTGAGTCTATCAATTTCCTCCAAGGCACTTCTTAGCTCCCCCTCAAGGTCCACTTCACCTTCTTCCTCATCTTCTAGAAGACATTCTTCCAGCTCTTCTATAGCCATCAATACAAATTCAAATGTTCCTTCTTCACTTGAGAATTCAGTTGAGTCTTCAGATGCACTGCTGTCTTGCTGAGCATAGAAATATTTTCTATTGAATTTCTTCCCTTTCTGCCAGTTATTTGATATGATTTTCTCTGAATCCTGCGTCTGATTCTTTGTTTTATTATAAGGACACTTAGAAGCATAGTGTCCAACTCTTCCACAGTTGAAACATTTAAATGGAAGTTTACCTTTATATTTACCTGAACCTTTATCCAATTTCCTGATAAATTTGGCCTCTTCTTCATCAGAGCAAGAGCATATATCTTCTTTTTCTTCTTTCTTCTTCTCTGTCTTAAAGGCTGCCTCCCTTACATTTGACTTTCTCTGTGGCAGTCTCATCTCATAGGCTGTTAGTTTTCCAAGTAGCTGGTTCATGGTCAAGATTTCCCAATCTGTTGTTTCTTCTATGGCAGAGACCTTGGGATTAAAATTGGATGGCAAAGATCTTAGGATCTTTTGAACAATTACACATTCTTGTATTTTTTCTCCTAGAGCTTTCATATTATTTACAATTTCTGCAACCCTTAAAAAAGAAACTAGTAATGTCTTCATCATCATTCATCTTTAAATTTTCAAACTGGGCTCTATAGACTTGAAGTTTGGTTGTCTTCACCTTTTTGTCTCCCTCATGAATATTTTCTAGAGTTTCCCACATTTCTTTAGCAGTCTTTCTGTGCATTACTTTGATGAATTTTGCCTCACACAGTCCATTCAATATTGCATTCATGGCCTTTACATTAGCCACAAAATCTTGTTTGGCTTCTTTCTCCGAGACATTTGCCTTAGGGTCATATCCAAATTCCACAGTAGCCCAAACTTCTATTCCTAAAGACATTATGTATGTTCTGATTCTGATTTTCCAGAAGCCATAATTTTCACCAGTGGAAAAAGGGGCTTTGTTAGTTGAGGATCCTTCTTGACTAGCCATCCTGGGGACCTAGGATCTCCTTTCAGTTGTTAAACTGCTACAAAAGGAACCTGCTCTGATACCAATTGTTGAAACCTTAGTTAAAATTAGAAGGGGGGGGGGTTGAATCAGTTTAACACATTCATGAACTTTTAAAACTTTCAATTGAACTTATTTACACTTTATCTTCATGATCAACTTTATATGTGAACAATCTTAATATATGAACAGAAGTGTTAAGATAATGTAACAACAGACTTCTTATGAGAGCAGCAAATATTAAGCAGATTGAATAACCACATCAACACATAAGCATCATACACAAAGACAACAAATATCAGTGGAAACCCATAAAGGGAGAAAACCACATCTTATTATTGTTGTGATGCAATAGCAAGCTCCAACTCCCTCTCACCACTGATTTTCTGTAGGCACCAACCTACAGGAGGCTTCAACCTCACTTCTGCAAGCTACAACTTGCAAGGAAGCTCCAACTCCCTCACTTTTTCATAAGAGAAACACTTGTTGATTTACCTTGAATATAAGCTCTGTTATGTACCTTTTTACTACTGTCCTTCAATCTTCATATCTATTTTATTTATTTCTTCTGCTTCAATTCTACATTCTCTTTACTTTTGCCAGGTTGTTCAGAAAAATGTATTCATTTCAACTTTACATTGGGATTTTGTCTTTCTTCAGAGACTTGCCAATTACATCACAAACAATGTAAAAACAATTAAAAACCCTTTCATTCAATTACAATATATATTTCAAATCCATTCAACAACTTTGCTTATTCTATTTTCTCTCACAATCTTCTTTTTTGCTATCTCTGTCTTTTTCGTTTCTACATTTTCCCTGTTCATTGCAGTTGTATAAATGTTGTATATACAACAGTCTTTTAATACAACACAACCAACTCTCGGCGTTAAAATAATAATAATAATAATAATAATAAATTTTTTTTTTTTAACAATACGAGATCATATAAATATGGACCCACAATCTTTAATTAAATACGTCCTCAACCATCAAAATATAACCTTTGGTTTCGCATTTAAAAATGCTCATACTCATCAAATGTACATATCCACGGCTTGTCATTTTCATAAAACATATATCCGCACCCCAATCAAATGTTATAAAAACTTTTAATAAACCTTAGGTTTTATATCAATGAGCCACCACTTGAATATTCCAAGAAACCAAAGCTCTACATGCATTTCTTTGACTTTGGACAAACAACACAATTCTATGGGCCAACTCTTCCATGCATTCACATAGATGGGCCCACATATGTTTGATAAAGTCCACACCTTTAATTCATTCCAAATGACAACGCCCTTTGAAAACATATATATTTTGATTACTTTTCGCACATTATTATAATATAACCACGTACAAATTCATTATATAAGATTTGGTCTTTATATATATATATATATATATATCAATACATTATATACCAACATATATATATATATATATACTCCGCATAGTTCAAAGGTCAAACCATGCATCGGACCCACAACGCAGCATTACGATTATTTCATATGAAAACTCAATATGTAATAAACATATGGATCACCTTTTGCACATAACTATAATATATCAACCCTTAATTCAATATTCGGTCTCAAACTTACGTGAATTAGCTCATACGAACTCACATAGCACTCAGGCCCACAACTTATACATCTGCATACCGACTCATTCATAAAAAGGTTCGAATTATCACCAACATAACTTATATATATCAACACGTATTATATACCCCTTGTGATATTGTATGCCAACTACAATATATGAACACATAATATAGTCTCCGCCAATGCTAGAACATTATAACGAACCCACGTATTGGAACTGAACCCAAGCAATAATGTATATAACTATTTTCGGGGCCCACAATTTTAATTACATACCTTGGCGTTATCTGTCGGATCGATCTAACGGTCGATGTTACGTCGCATTCCAAACAAGAATTCGACGGCGTGTAATGAATATCGCGCAATTAAAGTAAGTGAGCGTTAAACTTCAAAATTTGCGTGATGTAAGCGGATTTACAAAACCACCTTAAGCCATGTGTCCATCAGCGACATAGATCGCGTTCAAAAAGAAAAATCCACTTACCACTTCAAACACCGCGCGATACTGCTAGTTTTCTCACCTCTGGTTTTACTATTCACGTTCAGGGTTCCGCTTATATTCATGGTTTCGCTTCAAGTTCTTCACGCCTTCGTTATATATATATATATATATATATATATATATATTCAAGAGTTTCATTTCTTATTTCTTCAGCACTTTAATATATGAACTCTGCCTTAACATATAAACCCCTGTTTCATTGTTATTTTAATACAACACTACCATAAGGTTTAACACCCGACTGCATTAGGTTTTTATTGCTTAACGCTTGGTTCCAACTCTTACCCTCAGGGTTTTGTCTTAACCCTTCAACATTTTATTATAAACATTTAGTTGTGCTCTCGCCGCCTTCACATATTAAAAACAACAGTTCTATCAAAATTGACACTGCTCATTCAAGATTGGAATTTGGATTCTACAAAAACTCACTCTGTCTATATATGAAAGCTACCATAGGATGAGTGTTAATGGCTTTTCAACTTTGTGTTGTGGCCCTGAATATTCCCCTAACAGTTTGTGCTTCTTTCTCTTCTGCATAGTCCAACTCTTTCTCTGTGAGCTCTTCTCCATTGGAACCCCCTCTGGATCTTTGCACTCTCTGTCTATTCTGCTGCCCTGTCTCTGTATTCTTGGTACATATCCTGTCACTGTATTCTCTGTATGTATAGTCTGTTGCTCTATCAAATGTAAACTCTTGTCACTATATTCTCTGTATGTATAGTCTGTTGCCCTGTCAAATGTAAACAAACTCTCATTCTGTCTCTACAAGCCTTATATCTGCTGTTGTAGTGTAAATAACTTCTCACTCTGTTCTCCTCATGCTCCCTGTAAATGTTACTACACCATTCACCAAACTGTCTTCTCCTTTGCCTCTACTGCTGTCCTTTGCCATCAATGACAACACTTCTAACAATACTTAGATTTTCAATCACTGTAAACTTTCTTGATGAAGTTGAACTTGATGTTGTTCAACTTAATATTTCTAGTATTGTTTTGGGTAGCCCATATCTTTATGATAGGAGAGCAATATTTCATCGCCATGAGAATAAGTATCACTTGTTCAAGAATGGGATTGAGTACATTGTTATAGCACATAGTAAGAAGACGAGTTTTTCTCTTATGCATGCTCGACAAATGAAGAGAGTTGTGAATGTTAGTCAAAAATTTTCTTTGTTAATGTTCAAGTATGAAGATGTTGTGAATGAGGTCTTTCAAGGCCACACATAAAATGGAAATTCTGATTTCATTGAGGTTGCTAATGGTTGTGATAAGATGTTTCAGGAGTCTAACATGTTGCCTTTCAAAAGAGGTCAACAAGAAGAGAACAAATTGTAGCATCATGCATCATTATTGAGCAGTGATGTGAACAAGATGTTGGTGCAAGAGAGTGCAAAGATCAAAGTGTAAGCGCCAAAGTAATTTGACAAAGAGCACATTGGGTTCAAAATTTCTTCGTGTGGGTTTCACAAAGTATTGTCTTTGAAATGGGATGATGCATGGTGATGGTGATCACATTTGGTCAAGAGTCAAGCCAAGCACAAGGCAAGACAAGCTAAACATCGTCATGTCGACAATATTTAAGGTGAGAAGAATTTCAAGTTGTTTAAGTTTCCTTTGATTGACAACCGAGGAGGGAACATGTTTGTTTATTCAAGGATAGTTTGTTGTTCTACAAATTCTGGGAAATTGCAGCAAGGTGGTATCTACAACAACAATACAGGGTCTCCAAAATCAAGGAAAAAGATCAATTTTCATGAAAAGCTCAAATTGTTGAATTCAAGGAAATTCCAGTGGATTGAGACTAGAAGGGTGAAGGGGTTGTACCCTCATCCAAATGTTCAATAATAAAAGATATTTTGGGGTCCAAATGGTTCCAGTGGGGAGGAGTGATCAGGTGCTAAAAAATATGCTAAAAAATGAAAGTCATTGGAATGGTGTGGAACCTAAATGACCACGTAGATCTCGTCGTTATGAATTCGATGCAACTCATTTCGCGGAAAATTGACACCGTATGCTCATGGAAACGAGTTTTATTCGTTTACCCAAACATGCAACTTTTTAAAAAATGACAGCTAATAGGGCAAAATTTTGGGGTAGTGGCAGGTTTCTACGTGGCCTCTTCTGATTGGTCGATTTTTTTTTTGGCTCACCACTACCTAACACGTGGCAGGCTCTGAATGGTGCTGTAGTGGGCGAATTTGGTTTGTTGGTTGGTGGCCAACTACGTGTTGCCACGTGGCCCAATTGGAGGCCGCCACATGGCAGCACGAGGGCCACAAAAATTTGGTTAAATGCCAAATTGCACTACATGGGAATCGACCGCCGAATCTCACCGCAAACAACACCAAGTCTTAACCGCATGGTCTACCAAGTTCCTTGTTAAACTAATGCCCACAAGTTTTATTTAAAGTTTATTATGGCAGAGTTTGGGGTTAAGGGTCTAGGGCTTAGCCCTGCCCCCCCTTCTCATATATTACCACATGACCAATGGTGTAAGACCACGGGCGCGATGCGATGAAGCCCGCCATTTTTTATTTTAAAAAAATCCCGACCACCAAAATTTTTAATTTAAAAAAAAAATTAATTCGACCATAATATAATGGTTTTAAATTCGGATTTAAGGGGAAATTATTCAAATTAATTGTTCGACAATTTCACTCAGATTTCTGCCAAAATGGTGCTCAGTTAGCGGATTATGGGACGAATTTGTAGGACGGTTCCGGATTTTGGGGAATTTGTGCGATTAGTAACAAAACTAGGGAAGCGCATAACTTCTTCAGTTTTTGACCAATTTGGGAGTAGGAAGAGGCTAGACATTCATTTTTGATAGTTCTGGAGTTGATGGAACATGTTTTGAAGCCATTTGAGCACTGCAAATGTATATAATCACCATTTTGAGCATAATTATATAGGGCCAAGCCATTGGAAGCTGGACCAAGGAGACGTAGCCCAGGAGGGGTGAACTCTTTCATCACTTGTTGTGTTGTGGTTATTTTTATAGTGTATTTGTCTATTGTTTCTGCTATTTCAGAGTTTTAAATTCATGTTTTATGTGTTTAAAAATTTAACATAAAAGCTCATAAAACTCAATTTTAACACTTGCAATTTATGAATCCTCAAGCACATTTACATTAAGATCTCATACAGATCAGGTCTTGTCCATTATCTGCATTAATTGCATCAACTACAACTAAAATAGGGAGAGTTGTACAATTTCCAGAAAATGGAACTGTCAGTTAATGGAGGTTGTCGCAATATCCATGGCATGTATGTATCACCATGCATAATAATGTCACATCAACTCCAAAAAGTATAAGTAAACTATGCTGCAAGAAAGGGAGACATATATTGAGCAGTGATAGTCATACGAAGACAATCATTGTGGTTTTTGTCTATATGCTCAATAGTAACTTCGAGGCAGATGAATCCAAAGGAGTTGTTGTTATCCCATGGGTTCTTAGAAAATGAACTCTAGTGATTTAGAAGCGTGTTATCACACATGGCATCCAGTTTGAACGATATATATATATATATATATATATATGAAATTTGCGAGGTTCATTATATGGGTTTTATATATGATTTAATAGATATACATATTTGAATTATTTGGTTTTAATTGTTCGAAATATAATATATTTAAAATTTAAAACATTTCTTATTTACAAATATCATTGTTTATAATTTAAGAGTGTTTTAAATTGAATAAAAGTATATTTTTTCATTAAAAAATCAAATTAATCCTTAAAAATTAAGATTGAAAGGTTTTTGATAAGAATGAATATTCATCTCCTTACAAAGTGGACTATATTAAATAAATTGAACTTTATTTACCCATGATGATATAATTGAAAGGGTATTGAAAAAAAATTAAAAAAAATAGATGTTGATGCAATATTTTGTAGGATTACATATAATGCACTTCATGGCTAGCTACACATACATTTGATTTGTAAAAATCACTTGCTTTATTTTTCTTGAAAAACAATAACACAAATACATTGCATTTTGTCAATAATTCATCAATACAACTTTAAGGGGATAAGAATACTTGGACCTTGATAAAGATGGCTTAATAGTGGATATAATATTTATTAAGAAGCTATAATCTTAAAATCTTGGCCTAAGAAGCAACACTTTATCATAGACATATATTATAATCGTTGTTTTAAAATGTGAAAGACAACAACCAATAGAGGGGTTGTGACTATACTTGCAATAGCCTTGGAGCAACATCGAGTAACATGTTGACAAAAAACTCACTATGCTAAGGTTAACTTTGGAACTAATGTTTTTTTTATCTACAAACAAAATCTCTTCCTTTGCTTTAGCTTGTTTTATGAACAACTTTCACACGAACATTTTCATGTGCCAATATAGGTCCACAATTTTTCAATATTTGGTTTTTATTACTGTGGTGCTCTCTATATTAAGGATCAACTTCTCCAATTCAACTTTGATGTCCCAATCATGGATTGCCCCACACTCCCCACAAATTTAATTCTCAAATGTCTCAATTTATTCATGGATGTGAGGGGGGACTTGTTCTAAAAAGACATTGGTCGATTCCCTGTACTGTGCCTGCACTTGCATGGATGAGCTACTAAGATACACCGAGGAAGGAGCTACTAGCATGTGCACCACATGAACTAGAAGCACCAACTCAACCTTGGAGTAAAACTGTGTGCCAACACCTATATTGATTTATGTCGAATCACTGATCTAATACATTCTTGTGCTTTTATTTGATAATTACACATATTGCAAATTAAATGGTACTTTATTTTCCCATTATATTTAACATTTAATTATCAAGTGCTAGCATTGCTTGTATAGTTCATCCCTTATTGAGTGGGCTTATAGTTTTTATATTCAAAGCCATAAAGTGTTGGGGAGTGAAACCCATGTCCCCATTCCCAACATGGAAACAATATAGATTGTATTCAATAATTAGTAAGGATCAAGTATCTTATTAATGCCCATTCAAACCAATTTGGCTTGTTGACTGTGTTAAGGTTCAAACACTTTCCCTCACATGCACAAACATGCAAAGGGCTCTACACCCACCAAAGTTTGAACTCGAGCTTTGCTTCCACGGCAACACCCCATCCCAACGTTAAGACATAACCTGATGGTTGACAAATAAAAGGGGATCATACTCAAACTAATTTCTTGATCTGGAAAAATATTAGCTTCCCAATTATCCAAAATTAGCATGCTCAAAAAATTGGCAAAAGAGATAGAATGGAGACACTTAGCTATATGAAAACGGTCCTAAAAAACAAATCAATTTTAAAAATATTTGAAATTGTTCATATAAAACATATGTTCAAAGTTAATCACTCAGTAAAGTACATAAATCACGGAAAAATATATTAACAAAGTTAAAAAATAATTTGAAATAACTTGCCAATCCAACTTTATATAATTACAACTTATAGATTAAAAAAATAAAAACAGAAAAATTTTAAATAATCAACTATTTAATTTAATTTAATTTAATATATCAGTTAAATTAAATATATTAATTATTTGATTGATTATGAAAACCAAAATACCGATTCTCTGATTTAATAATTCTATGGGTTTTTTTTTTCACGATTTCACTTATGGTTGGTCCTAAATTTAAACAAAGTGCAATTTTTATTAATTTAAAAATTCTATGGGCATCTTACGATTTCAGTTATCGTTGGTCCTGAAAATTGTTATCAATCCACCATATTTCAACTTGCAATATATCACTTTATAGAAAAACGGATGACAAGTGGAATCATTAATATTAAATTCAGATGAGAGCAGATAAGTGGATTCTCCTTCCAATAAAAAAAGTAATGATAATTTTGGGACTAGACCTACTTATTTCAGCTGCCATAGGCCCATTAATGCGCCTACGCAGGAAATGCTCACCGTTGAATTAAAACCGTAGACCATCGTGCGGCTGGCATTTCCTGCCTAGGCGCATTAATGGGCCTATGGCAGCTGAAATAAGGCTCGCCATCAGTTTAGTAGAATCTTCTTTTAAGAAAGGGAAGACATTATTAAATTCAGATGAGAGCAGTAAGTGGATTCTCCTTCCAAGAAAAAAAGTTATGATAATTTTGGGACCAAACCTACCAGTTTAGTAGAATCTTCTTTTAAGAAAGGGCAGACATTCTTCTTTTAAGAAAGGGCAGACAGGTTTAGTTGTCTCTTTTCCTTTGAAGAAACTTCGCAGTGAAGCGGGCAAATGATTCCACTGGTCCATGCCAGTCTAATGCATTCTTCTTCCGTTTTCAAGAAAGTTCAAAGAGAAGCAGGAAAATGACTCTGCTCGTCTGGAAAATAAAACTACCGTTTCCAATGGTGTGGAATCATTAATATATAACAATCTCCCATAGTAATTAAGGTATGACCACTATCTATTCTATATGATTTCATAAAATCAATTCAAAATCAAAGTATGGACTGTTATCACGTTGCATAGATAGAAGGGTTGGTGTTGACTTTAAAGGTTAGATTGGGGTTATGATATTCATCCAAGTTGCAGATAAAGTATTTTATGTCATGGTCCTTCATTTACCAGCGTAAAATATCAGATTTGGAGAGAAGATTTTGACGGGATACGCGCTTAGCATACTCAACATTGTGTCTCGCGGAACCCTAGATTTTGAGATTTTTCAGGGGGAGAAGAGTTGTTGGCGCATGTTCAGCTGATGGAGTTTATCCACCTGTAACTTATATTTGCAAAAAATAATTGTACACAACTAACTTATTGAAATTTGAGTTAAGAAAAGAACGACAGAAGTATTGAGATTACCAATGGTGGATTACGGTTCTGAAGGTTCAATTGAGAATGGAAGGATTTTAACTAGGGTTACCATAAAATCGCTTAGCGCACTAGTTCCGGGTTTTATATAACGTTGTCATGAGGCAGCTGTCATTGATGGAAGTGCAAGTACTACCAGAGCGAGAGAGAGAGAAATTATGGCAGAAGCATTGTTGTTAGGGGGTTTAGAGGCAAATTCAGTCCTATGAGGTATGGCTGATTGTTAATTTCAGAAAGGATTTTGGATTTTTTTGTTTTGAGCTTTTTGCCATTAAATGTCTTTTGACGAACGCAGGGGAGAAAAGGAACTCCAGTTCAGTGGCTAATTGGCTTGACAGTCTTGAGTAGTTTGTGGTCAATGCTGAGACCTAGTTGAGCAATGCGGGGACAGTTGATAACGTCTTTGGTAACCTGATCTTCTGGTTTCAGATGGGCCACAGTATTAGGAAATTAAAGGAGAGACTCCAACAGATAAAAAGGAATGCTGAAAATCTCGAATTCCCTGGGTGTGTTGTCAATGTGAATTCTCATGGTCAGGTATTGGATGTAGATTGTTTTAAAGAAAAGAGGAAAAAACCCAATGTTGTTACTCAAGAATCACAGATTGTACACATGGTCAATGATATTAAAGTGATTACTGAATGGGTTTTGAAGGAACACAGCCCTCCAGTCATTGTCGTTGTGGGCATGGGAGGGCATGGCAAAATCCTTCTGCCTTGTCATATCTTCAACAGCGAGGAGGTCAGTAAACATTTCGGCTGTCAGCTTTGGTTGGCAGTATGTAAGAACTTCTCTATTAGAGAGCTCCTCTATCATCTGGCTAGGCAATTCGACCCAAATCAAAATTTAAAGGATGTAATGGAGCTAAGAGAGAAGATTGATAAACATTTGGATAAAAAATGTTTTCAGTTTTCTGTTGATCACGTTTGGGACAGAGATGCTTGTAAGGACATTGGCTTGTCATCCAGAATCCAAGATAAGGTTGTGGTGACAACCCGTCATGAAACTGTTGCAAAGGCTTTGGGTGCCGGAGAACAAATTTTCTCCAAGAGTAGTTTATCAGAAGAAAACAGTTGGCAATTGTTCTATAACCTTGCTTTCCCTGATGATGCACGTCATTGTCTAGGGGCTCTCGACAAGATAGCTCGCCAAGTTGTAAACAAATGCGGCGGACTACCACTGGCCATCAAAACAATAGGGGCTTATTTGGCAAGATCAGTAAGGGGGCTTCCTAATGATTGGGAATAAACCCTTATCATTTGAGTGAAGCATATGTCATGAAGGACTGCGTTATGTCATCTTTGAAGTTAAGCTACCAGGCTTTGAGAATACTCAAATAGAGTCCGAATATTTAGTGGATGCATGAATGGCTCAGGGATTTGTTTCTGCACAATTACAAGAGTCCCTGATTCTACATGGAGGAACTTATTGGTCGATGCTTGGTAGAAGTTTCAAAGGTTATTGGGATGGACGAGTAAAGAGTTACAAAATGCATGACTTACTGCATGATGTAGTTGTTCCCGAGCAAACTAAATGTTCCTTAAAAGGAGGAGAACAATCGGGAAAGAAAGCTGCTAATGAGTGTCAAGGATTGCGTAGAATTTTATTGATGAAAAACAAGATACCATGAATCGAGAAGGGCATTCGGCATGCAGGGCGTCTATTGCTATGTCATACTCACCATCTTACATCAATTTTTGTGAGTTTTTTTTTGACAATATGCTATATCCGTGTTAGATTTAAGCTCCGTCACATGATTATCTGATTCTATCACGAATTTAAAACTCTTAAAAGTAGCTAAATTATATTGAGACAGATATTAAGAAACTGTCCAAGTCCTTGAGTGGTCTACAGCCCCTCCAGTTTCTGGATGTTAATGAGACCTATTTGCAAACGTTCCATCCAGGTATATATAAGCACAAACATATGCTACATTTGAATTTATGTTGGAATGTAGGTAATTGCCCACCGGGAATATGGAAGGTCGTCTATCTACAAAAGTTGATATTTGTTACGTTCACTGTTGGAAATGCAGCCAGTGCCAATGTTCTGTACTTGAGGGATCTGAAAGGATTGACCCTACTCAAACACCTATTATTAAAATTTGAGCTTGCAAAGGGGGTTGATCCTCAAATGGAGGTTGAGGGGACTTGTTGGGGTATGACAAAGATGCGGCCCCTCATCTTCTAATGTTGGTTCCAGTGTAAGGTTTCATCTTCCAGCCGAAATGGAAACCATGGAAAGCCTTAAAACAGCTTATTTTCTTAATTGTGTGGTTCCTAAATGGATTTTTGAGCTTCATGATATCATGGAGCTAATAATAGGGGGCCAGGAAATATCTCCAGTGCAGATTTTACAGGGTTAGAAAAGATGCCTAAGCTGAAAAAGCTGCAATTGAGTAGGAATTGAAATCTGAATTTCATTGAATTTCCAGGTGTGTGTGGGGAACCTGGGACATTTCTCAAATTGGAAGGGCTTGTCATAGAAGGATTTTGGTATTTGAAAAACATTCACAGGGTTAGAAAAGATGCCTAAGCTGAAAAAGCTGCAATTGAATAGGAATTGAAATCTGAATTTCATTGAATTTCCAGGTGTGTGTGGGGAACCTGGGGCATTTCTCAAATTGGAAGGGCTTGTCATAGAAGGATTTTGGTATTTGAAAAACATTTACTCGTTCCATGATGATGGATTGAAATTGAAGGGTTTGAGCGTCTGCACTGCTACTCATTGAAAAATCTGCCGGAAGGATTCTGAAAGCTGAAGAATCTAAAAGAATTAGAGGTAGGGATGGTCCCAGATTCTGTGGAGAATTTTGAGTACCTGAAAAGCTATTGTTGGCAAAGTTGTAAAGATCGCCAAATTAGGTTGAAGTGGAAACATGGGATTCTAATTAGAGCATATCAAGATTGGTAATGTAGAGTAGGGATTGGAGATTCATATTAAATGGAAAAGAGAAAAAATGCGGTGACAATGTCTAGTATAGTGGCTGTAATTTTTCCCTTAATAAAACTTGTGGGTATCTTTATCTTCACAAATTTGATCTTTTCATTGTGAATCTCATGTCAGTAAGATTCGTCTCCGCTTTTGACCTCCTCTGTCAGATCATGTGTTACACTTTCAACCATTGATCTAAAATGCGTGGTTTGGGCCTCTGATTTTGCAGCACCTTGTTATGCATAGCAGGGTATCGGCCACCTAGAACAGGTCGCCATATGCTGCATATCTCTCCATGGTTCATGATTAAATGCGACAGACTTTGGGTTCTGTTATTTGTTCGAACTTGTGTCCAGCCTTTGGCAGGCCCTTGCTTTCTACTTTTACTTAACATGCCTGGAGGGTTTCAGACAAGGGTTTTTTGATATACAAGGGTAATGCCTTTATTTCAAAGTATTCATGGTTCTTCAATAATTGGTGTTGGAATTCAATACCAGTATTCTTGGCTCTTCAATAATTGGTGTTGGAATTCAATACCAGTGCTAAGGCAAGAAGACTCTGTCATCGCCATCCATTTATTGATGTATCTGTGGTACCTTCTAGACCTTTCACCCTTCTAAATTATAGGCTTCTCCTTCTCCTCTTCTCTTTACTATTCTCAAAAGCAATTCCGTCATCGTTTTGCTGTTATTTGCAGTATTTTCCCCGGAAGTTTGAGGATCGAAGAGTTCAGGCTTCTCACCAGTGACTTTCTTCACAGTTGTGGCTGTGTTAGTGGCTGTTTACAATCTTGTAAGTGGCCTGTTTCTAGCTCCTCCACAGCATGCGAGCAGGGAGTCTGTGGTCGTGGAACCTCTCCCCCCTTGTGTTCAGTTGGGTGAAGTCACAGGGTAGGAGTTGAAGGCCTATGATGGTTCAGATCCAAATAAGCCCTTGCTGATGACCATCAAGGGTCAGATCTATGATGTGTCCCAATCCAGGTAGTCCTTCTACCTTCTAATATTTGACAGGGAAATCATCTGCTTAAGTGGGTATGCTGTTTCTTATGGCAGTAATTTATCTTTGGATGGAATTTGAATAATAAAGGTGGTCTTTCATGGCTGTTTGGTATCTAAGGGTCACTGACTACATTAATTTTAAGAGATGCAAGGCCGGTCAGGTTATGGGGCATCTGTGTTGTTTTTCTTTAATCTGGGTATACTTTTTAGTATTTCCTTAATTATTTTTTGATGGAATTTCGATGAGAGTTGTTCTTTTCAACAGTTGTTTGGTTCCTAAGAGTTCCTGAATGGATTAATTTCTAAGGGTTTTAAGCCCTGTGACATCGTGGTAATTTTGGGTTATGTGTGTGTGTTTCTTATTTCTTCAATTAGTTTTTGTTTGGCATTTGGATTCTGATAGTGTTCTCACATACCTATTTGGTTGCCGAGGGTCCTGGCAGGATTAGTTTGCAGTGGTTTTAAAACCTGTCACATTATGGGGTATCTGGGTTCTGTATGTTTTTCTGTGTTGTGGGTATGTTAGTTCATATTTCATTAATTATTCTGGGAATGGAATTGGAATGAGAATGTTTCTTCCATAGCTGGTTAACTGTCAAGAGTCTCTGGCGAGGTTAATTTCAAGGGTTAATTATTTTTCCTCATTATGAGGTGTCTGTGTTTTGTATACCTTTTGTGAAGTGTTTGTCTTTGAACATGTGATGTTGAATGTTGGATGCATTGAATTATCTGGTTGATATTAATTTATATTTCTTGTTATATGTATAGATTGAATTGAAGTAATTGATCTTAGCTTCTTGTCAAGATTGTTTCATCTTTTTCTACTATTCTTTTTGAGCTGGCCCTCGAAGGTCAAATGTAACTCAATGCTTATGAGACATCCACTTTCCAGCTTGTGTGACTTGAGGTCACATGCCTCTGAAAATCACAAACTCTAGTGAATTTGATCTCCAGTTGAAGGTTGCGGAAATGTTAGTTTCAGCTGTGTGTGTTATGGAAACCAATGATATCTCTGGTTTTTTATGATACTGATTGCAAGAAATAAACCCCAAGTAAGTTACGGTGTTTCTGTTACTGAATTCCTGTTGAGGTGTCCATTCCCTTTTGGAGTTTTGATTTTATTTTTAAGGGTTTTGCAGGAATGTGTTTGAACCTCTGCATTCTGCTACACATTTGTAACAAGGCTTTCCTTGCTTTAATTGTTCTTTTGGGATTAATTATTAATCTATGTTGTTTGCATTAAAGGTTATGAATCATGATAGATTTGGATCTTTCAGGGATATGTTTTTAATTCTTAGAGTTGCATGATATATATATATATATATTCTTGAAAAGAATCTGAATTGTCTTTCATGCATGCATGTTTGCTACGAGGATGACATGGATCATTTACCATTATTCAGTTTCAGATTGGATTCTCTTAGCTTTTCTCCTGGTTCTGTTACTTATTATATGGGTTTCAAGTTATGCTTTCACTATTAGAACTTTAAGATCTCATTTACTTTTTAGGATAGATATAAATAGTATCAGCTGTCTTTGTTCAAAACTTATTGATATTTATATGCTTATATATATAAACTTTTAGGTCAATCAACATTTGTAGGTAGTATTTGTCAAGACAGAATCTAGAAGTATTGCCAATTTATCACTATCTCTGCCTTGTCCACAACTCAGGACTGGCACTTATCTTGTTCATTGCTCAGTTTTCCTGGTTGTGTTTATTTTTCTGTGCATTATTGCGTCTTAATCATTAATTTGTGTGTGCATGTGTATGAAGGGAGAGAGGGAAAGTTCTAACATGTTTGCTTTGAATTGTAGAATGTTTTATGGTACAGGTAGTCCATATGCCTTGACTGTAAGATGTCTTTTGAAGAAAATGACTTACCGGGGATATTGAAGGTCTTGGTCCCATTTGAATTAGATGCCCTGCAAGATTGGGAGTACAAATTTATGGGAAAATATGACAAGGTTGGTCAGATTAAGAAAACCACCCCCAAAGAAGTAGAAGTCGTTGAAGGTGCATTTAACGATGGATCCTGAAGGGGAGAGCAGTTTTTCTGAACAGAATGCCATAGAGGGTGCTGAGCAAGCTGTAGCTGCTGAAGAGCCGAAGGAAAATGGGGTTGAGTCAATAGCTGATGATGCTGTGATGGAGGACATCTCTGATTCTAAAATTACAAAGGAATTGGAAATCAATCACCCTTTGGAAGATTCAGTGGAAGTGAAGAAGGCTTAAAATAAAAATACCCATAATTATTGGTGTTCTTGGATGGTTGCTTCTCCTCTTAATTGTATTCCTGTTTGGAACTTGAAGAAGACTGAAGTCTGCCATATTTGGAAGGCTTGAGGGAGGTATTGCAGAGGTAGGCTTTTTGCTATTATTTTATGTTGTACTCTATTATGCCAATAGAGTCCATTGAGTTACATCATTCTCTCTTGCTTCATTTTGTGATATAGCTGTAAATTTTCATTTATGTAGTTCATTATATCGGGGATGGCTCACAAATTAGAGAAGGTGAGCACCTGACCAGAGACTCACAAATCAGAGAAGGTGAGCAACTGGGCAGCCCGTGGCAGGACCTAAGTAGGATTCCTAGCCTCTCCATTGTTTTCAGAATGTTTAATATGAAAACATTGGTAGTTGCAATGGAAAATTTTCACGATAATAACAAGCTCGGACAGGGAGGATTTGGCCTTGTATACAAGGTAGCATAGCCTACAAATAAAAAGACTATTCAAGTTTGCAAAGTCTTCCATTATAGTAGCCGGCTCATCACCAAGTGTACATTAATAGCTCACGAAATCCAATATTTTATGGTGACATCAGTGTTGAAGGCAGTCAAAGAAGTAGTGACAAGGTCTTGGAGGCATTCATAGGTCAAGGGTATAAGTCTTGGCCATGGTACTTGTCATTTGAAGATTTATAAGAAGAATTTCTCGTGGGTTTTCCTCTCCAAGAGGGAGAGGTTTTGCCTTGGCTCGAAGAGCCTAATTTTGTGTCTTGGTAATTAACTTGATGAAAGACTAAATAAGCTAAAGAAGAGAAGACATAAGTAACTCAAGTAAGTTCACAAAGAGAAGTTGAATTAATCACCAGCCCTCAAAATGCTCAACAGGCTGAATGGTAACTAAAGATGTTGGGTCCATGATTTTACATATGTTATGGAAGGTAACCAGGGTATCGTCAATAATAGTTTGACATTCATTTACTATTACAATCATTGTTTTGGAGAATTGGGAAGTGAGTGAAATATCCATAAACTTCATCATATATCTTTCCAAAATGTAGTAAATGTTTGCATATTTAATAGAAAATTTCAATCCATGTTTGGAATATTTATCAGTTTTAACTCTCTATATGACTTTACTTCATATCAGCAATAACAGTGCACATTTTCCGTAAAATATATCATCATAGGTAATGATTTTTGAATCTGGAGAATTCAGATCTAAGTCCATGATTCATGGCACTTGGTAGGGACATTCCTTCCATTGGTTACACAAGGAACCTCTTTATGCCAGATTATTTTCCATTCGACCGTCTCGAGCAAATGCCAAATGGTACTCTGCCAACAAGGATATTTAAATGCACCTATTCAGATTCTTTGATCCTTTACAAGGATGTTATGCCTCAATTAGTTCAGAGGTTTCCACCTGTCTTAACTTGCATGATCATTCTTGACAAATAATATGAATTTGGCAACGAGTCATTGTATTTGAGAACCCACTCTTCGGCATATTGCCTGCACATCATTGTTAATTCTGAATGAACACATGAAGAAGCCATTACAAGATATGTGGATTTTTTTTTTCCAAGTACAAGATATGTGCTGTTGCATCAACATCATTGAGATCTTATCCAATAATTATGCTGACGTGGTTGGTTTCTCATGTCTTGCAATGATACAAGCATGAATTGTGATTTGTTATACTTGAAGTTGAAAGACATAATATCATTATATTGAGTCTCTATTTTATACTTGAAAGACATAATATCATTATATTGAGTCTCTATAGGATCCTATGCCGACTAGGTGGGTCAAATTAGGAGTTAATATATTATTATTATTTTATTTTTGTATCCTAGAGGAACCCAGTAGCCCACTTGACACGTAACTACTAATAAACCTCTGGGGTCTAAAGCCTGTCCTCCTCTCCGAAAACCGAGTCGCAAACAGGGGGATTTGAACCTTGGATCTCTCAGTTTTCACAGATTTCACATTACTTCGATCACCAATTTAGCTGCCCCCGGGACAATTTAATATATTATTTAAATACTACCATAATCCTGATTTTGAATAGAAGATGGGAAAGTTTGGATAGTCGGTTTCGGTGGATCACCAGGCTCAATAGTGTGTGATCATAGCATATACTTGATATCACTTGCTTTTGTATGGCTGGTGTTGTATCAAGGCTTGCCTACAAAGTATGGATCGACCAAGACTGGTCTAATGGATGACAAATGTCCATAATGTACAAGATTGGAGACATTTAAACACATTCCTTGAGAGCACCCCTTTGTGAAGAGTTGCTGGACAATTGTTTGTGACAACTTCAGCTCACTACTCTGGGAAGCCATTCACTGTCGCGTTGCTTTTCTTGATGAAAGTGGATCTCTTGTTCTGAGCCTTTATTGCAGTTTTTGGTATTGCATTTGAGCCATGATAGCATATGCTTCCTCTGAAGGTCTTTTGTAGGGTTTGTAGAGTTCTTTTAAATATTGGCTATTAATGAGGTCTCTGCCAAAGTTAGGGCTAAGATACTCAAGATTACTGTGAAGGCTATTTCACTTGGCTTTAAGCCAGCACGTAGCATTTGGCTAAAGAACTTCAATGCCTCTTCGGCAGGCCCATTATTGGAGCATCCCCCAACTATTGCATTCCATGAGGATTCATCCCTTTTAGGCATGGTGTCACAGTTGCAGAGCATTATTTATTATCCCACAGTTTGCATACAAAGTAATGAGGCCATTCCATATAGAGATATCTGAGAAGAATACTGTTCTGATGATTCATATGTTCACAAGTGCACAGGAACACATCTCAATGCAATTGACATTTCCATTGCCATTGCCTGCCTGTGCACTCATGACACTGGACAGGGTATGCCCTTTGTTGATTCTTATGACAACAGATATCATGTGAATAGCAGTTTTGCATGTGAAGAGATTTCATGTGACATGGGAATGAGCCAATACATTCCATTTGAGAAGCACCGCTGGCCATGTGAGTAGTTGAGTTCCTATAGCGCTGTGTGTATGTGCTCGCATGAATCTGAAGATATCAGTTGCATGTTTTCATCAGGGGCTTTTGAGAGATCTATACTGTTTTTGTTATTGAGAAGAATATTTTTTTTGTTGCATTTCATAATAAATGCTTTATTTTATGTCTAAAGAGTGCTGTTTCAACTTTTAGTCTGCAAGGCACTTATTTTATTTGTTACTATATATGAATTGTAATCATTAATGACATTATTTTCTGAAATTGATGTAGATCCTCGTGTTGCTGAAAAGACTGAGAATGATGAATACAATGATGATGAAGATGACGATGAAAAGCAATGTATAGTAGAAAGATTCCATAAAATAAAGAAATCAACTCACCAGAGTAACCTGAGAACGGATATCAGTCACCGTGGCAAGCAAGAAACAACCAGAGAGAGGGAGGGATTGAAAAAGACTGTAAAAATTCAGGCAAGCAGGGATTGCCAGGGCCATAAGATGAGTGGCTCAAGTTGTATAATTATCAGTTCTGGGCCTGGAGACCTCCAATAAGTCCTGAATGTAAAGTATCTTGAGACAATGTACAGCAAAAGATACATTTGAATAAGAATCAGAGCAAGCAAATTATGATGTAAAAGCAAAATTGAAGATAAATTTGTGGATAATTCACTGTTGATGGAACATGCCTTGCTTTTTAGATCTTATGTAATAGATATTTTTCATCAATTTGAGAATTACTATTTTTGACAACTTTTTTCCAAAAATATAATGAGGCAAAATATTTTTGTACCTGCTAGCTATTGTTGGATGGAACTTGTAGCAGGGCAATCTACTTCACTTATATGAAGGTTTTGTAATATAACAACATGTTTGTAAACTTGAGTTTCTGTATTTGTACAGCAGAGATCAAAATATCCAGATGATGCATCTAGCTAAGGTGAAGCTTGAAGCAGCAAAGAGAAGGCTTCATAAAGGATATCAACAAGTACAAAATGGTTTGTCATCTGTTGTTGCATTGTATCTTTTATTTAAATTTATTCGTGCAATACTGTTAAATTATGAAGTGGATTTTATTTCAATAACTTGTTTTTTTTTCTAAGTAAAAGTAATCTATTAACAGTGAAAAATTATGTACAACAGGCCATAGCCATAACATTGCCTAGAGTTGTGGCATGTTTAACAGGAAAAACCAGAGATGAACACTGCCCTACAGGAGGGAAACCGGTGTGAAATAGATAACTACAAAAAACCCACGCAGGGGAGTCATAGAGTTCAGAAATTGGATAACCAAGTTGGCAAAAAACTGTTACCTGAAAACAGAGACAACAGAGAAAAACAGAGACAAGCCCAAAAGTAAGGGCAGAAACAGCACAAGAAAACCAGATAAGGGAAGTAGTGCTACTCATTAGGAGTTTCTTCTATGACCCTGCACCACCATTCATCCGGCATCCCATCCTTCGTGTACAGGTCCGCAATTGATTTGACCACCTGCCTGGAGGTAGAAGGGAGCTGCTGTGCTCTCATTTGAACTTTGTCCTTCTTCTCATCGCTCGCTTGACCATCATCCTTCAACACCTCGCGCGTGTGCTCCAAGCCTTCCTGCGCCATAGAAAGCTCCTGCACGTCCTTGCGTTCCGAAGTCTGCGTAGCTGTGCTTTCCATCCCCTGCAAGCCCACATTCACAGTGGGAAGCATATTTCAATAACTTGTTAACTAATGGTGTAATGATGTTTTTTGCAGCCAGGAAGCAGCGCACAGTTCAAGTAATGGAATTGCAACACCTACCCATACAGGGCTCTAAACCATTTCATGGTAGACCAGTGTCACAGCATCATCATCAGTGGATGAATAACCGAATGACAGTGACACCATATTATAAAATCAAATAGTCAAGAGGCAGCCCCAGGAGTGTAAAAAGCTCTGATGATGAGAAAGTAACCTGTCGGTTTGCTGGACTGATTTCCATTGTATAGTTTCTGGTCAATCTGAATCTATCTAGAGAATTAATTCTAGATTGGTTCGAACTCTCACATTAGAAGCTCAGAGATTGAGAGAATAAAACTAAGTTTTGGTCGGGATTCTTTTCTCTCCCATTTTTGTTGATTTGAATTATCTGTCCTATGTAGCTAACCTGAGAGTATGGCACATCAAAAAGTAAGGAGGTAGAAAAATCATTTCATGTTTTGATGTTCTGTTTGGATCCAAACAGATGAGATTGGAGCTTTATAGTTTCATTGCTTGATAAGCTGTAGATGTTGCCAAACAGACTTTCTAATAAATATTGGAGGTCGTAATTACAGTTTACACTGACTCTAATGTATGACATGCAGGGATACAGACTCGATACAATGAATTATCTCTCTACATTTTTATGTTGGGATGAAGTTGAGGACTGTATTCCTAGCAGAGAGCATTGTAGGCACAGTAGATCAAACAATTTATTGAACTGTGGACAAGTTATGTTGAGATACTAAGACTAAAGTTTGCTTCAAAATAAAGCATGTATAGCAGGCTTGGCTTGCATTAATGTCAGTCGAGAAGCAAAACTAGCTCTCAGAGACTAAGTAGGTTCTATTTTGTGCTTGAAGGTAATGACAGGTAGATGGGCAAATGGTCCCAGCTTATCTAAAACTTTTTACGTCACTAAATTGACATGGTCTGTAGTTTGAGAAAGCTGCTCTCATGTCTGGTGGGGAAGGTTGAGCACTATTTTATTATAGGGAAACTGGATGGTTTGCAACTGATTTCTATACTTTTTCCTACTCTAACTTGATATTCAATCATGCTATACTCAAATCTCCAAGAAATTGGGGACAGAGGTGTATACTTTGTCATATCCGAATGCAATGACATGGTGGCAAATGTTCTTTTAATCCGAGCAGAATAAAGCATTGTATACCTTGTCATATCCGAATGCAATGACATCGTTGGCAAATGATCTTTTAACCCTAGCAGAATAAAGCATTATCAAATGTGCTACCAAAAACTATTTTACTCTTGAGGGACTTCAGAGCAAGTTTGGGGTGTTTTAGTATTGACTTGTATGCTGTTATGATGCTTTGCTTGCTCAATTTTCAGCCGTTGAACAACATTTTCTCCAATTTAACGTTTTTGATTTTCTGTCATTGTGCAAATTTGTAGCATATAAAACTAATATTCTCACTTTACATGGGTGTCTCTTCAGTTAAAATGTATCCCCATTTATTAGGTTATTGATTTCTGGATTTTGTGTTGGGTAATCTATGGCTAAAATGGACATGCAACATTTATTAGTTGCTGATGTTCTAAAATGTGTTGTGGTCCAAGACTCTAAATGTGAGAAGGCGCCAGGTCTGGTGATCAAAGGAATTCTTCAAATTGCCTTCAAACACTTAAAGTCCCTTGAAAGAATAATTTATCAAATTTTTATGTTCAAATGCTTCATCGCTGATTTGAAATGTTGAATAGTAAATTAAAGCAATTTCTACAATTATAAAATTTATTATAATTTTACAGTCAAGGATGATATGATGCTATTGGATTATAACTTATTTGGTTCTGGAGGATGATATTAGATCTGCGCAAATGGTTTCCATTGTAGTTGCATAGATGTTAGAGCATCTCTGGTAATTACTCTAGCTGTTCCAAACGAAATGAACTGGCATGGCTAGGCAAACAATTAATGATCGAAGCTTATTGCATCCACTTGGTCAAATTGCGCTGGATATCTGGACAAGATAGAATAAAATGTCGGAACTGTTATTGGTTTTCTTTAAATATGGATGCTTATTCATTTTGGAGTGATAGTTAATGGTAAATGGATGAAAAAAATACAGTTCACACTGAAGAACTATTTTATGAGCTGGTTGTTTAAAAGCGCAAAGTGTTTATTTGGAATAACATTCCTAAGTATTATTTAATGTTCGAAGCTGAGTTGCGGAACATGCTTTATCGTGTACTAGGAACATGAATAGACACGGATGTCTTTTGTGAATTCATGTTAAGTTATGAGCTACATAATTGCACTGGATATTCAAATATCTGCAACTATGGTATTAAGATAGAATTCATGTCAGTTATAAGTTACATAGTTTCACTGGATTTTCAAACATCTGTAAATATAGTTTTAGTTGAGTCGGACTGTTATAAGGTTAGTTTCAGGTATCCTATAGTGTTAGTTGAGTCAGACTGTTATAAGGTTAGTTTGCAGGTATCCTATAGTGTTAGTTGAGTCAGACTGTTATAAGGTTAGTTTCAGGTATCCTATAGTGTTAGTTGAGTCAGACTGTTAGAAGGTTAGTTTGCACGTATCCTATAGTGTTAGTTGAGTCAGACTGTTATAAGTTTAATTTGCAGGTATCCTATAGGTTAGTATACATCATAAAGGACACTTGGGAAGCCAAGAATTTACAGTATTTAGCAACCCTTGTTTTTCAGATTTGTCTGTGCAGATATCAATCTCTTTTAAATATGTGAGTGGTGTCCATTTCGATTTCGATTTTGATTTTTTTAATTGCAATAGCAGCTGTGTACACATTGAGAAGTTTTTGGCTAATTGCATGTTCTTTTGAGGATCTTGACAAAAAAAATGAAAATTTGGTCAAACATCTAGAGACCAGTTACCATTTGTATCTATTTGAGTGGCCTATTGGAATGGTTGAATTGTTTTCTCCATTTGGAGATTGAATGCCAATTTATTTTTCCAAATTCCTGTTTTCTTTCTCAGACATAACGTTGAAATACTGTCCAACAACATTTGAGATTGGATTTACTGAAATTCTGGGTTGGGTTTGCACAACTATAGAGCAAAGGTATCAGAGACCTGAAATATAAATTTATGCTGCAGAATTTAAGAGCTTAGAAAGATTTTAACCAAAATTGACTTTAATTTGTTCCTCTGAATTAGAAACGGAAATTAGAAACTACAAGTTCGAAAACTGAGTTGGGTATTGTTGTCGCCTGAAGTGTACACCCAAGTGTGGGAAAATGTTTCCAAACCCACGTATATCTTCGAGGCGCAACACTCAGAGTAGGGCCTGTCACTTTGATCCCTACTCTCTCCGTTTAAACTATCTCCTAGACGAGCTAAGAGGGGTAGTCTTTAAAGGTGAAAATTTAGTAGGAAACTTGTTGAGAACAACTCTAGGAGATACAATTGTTTATCTTTATAGCTTGAAAGATTAGATGGCAAACAAGATTATTGAATAGAGAAAGATAGGTTCAATTAGAGCTTATGATAAATCAATAAGATATTGGTGCCTTAAATGCTTAGATGAATTTAAAATACTTGCACAACAATGCTGTAAAATGAGAGTTAGCACCAAAGATAGTAGAGAGATGAGCAAAGACAATTGCGAGGAAATGAATTTGTTATTTCAAGGAAGATATTCAACGATAATGAACTAAAACAACAAGAATAATAATGTAAAGATAATGAACTAAAACAACAAGAATAATAATGTAAAGTTTGCAATTACAAATTATGCTCACAATCTCAATTATCAATGGTTAATGACAAATGCAAGACCTATATAATGTGAAATGCAAGATCTTGGTCAATTTTAGTTAAATGCTTAGTCTAGGTGAGATCCTTCTCCTCAATTGTCTTGAAGCAAATCTCACACAAAGTTGTAGAAAGAAGTCCAACGGAAGGAGGCTAAGGTCACATTAATTATATCTACCTTGGATTTCTAATGACCTAGATGCCTCTGTTCCTACAAGCGATTGCTCACAAGAGAACTGCAAGTTCACACGTTTTCACTGTTGAGCAAGGGTCAAGCTTCGCAAATTAGATGACGAAGGTTGTCCTAATTTTCTATCAACCAAGCTTATGCTTGGAGGTAAATTTTAACAAATGCAAAGTTAGACTAGAGTGAGGATGCAAATTGTTAACAAAAATAGTTTGCTTCAATGAGGTAGAATTACGTTGAGATGATTTAATGTGAACAATATCAATCCACTTGCAATCAAAATTACCAAATGTCACTTTTCAACACAAGATCATAAGATGTCAATAGTAATTAGCGAAGCACTTTAAGATCACTCAATGAAACAATAGGGATATCAAATGAATTAATTAGTGTTAATTAAGATGTTTTTTCACTTATGATAATGAAGCAATTAGAACAAATGAAATGTCAATATGATACAAGCACAACTAACTAATAAATGAAATTGCTAATAGTAATTTTGATGAAACAATAACTATATCTAATCATGGAATGCAAACAAGAACTGAGATGATTAGCATCTAACTAGGAAAGAGGCTATCCTTATCACTTTGATGAGATCACTAGAGGACAACCAATGTAATGCTTCTAGCTATCCAATTGCCACAATAGTGCATAAGATGACTGACAATCCACTTTAGAGAGAGAATAAAAACACCAGATCTTAAGAGATTTGTTGGAAAACTAGTTAGGGCAGCTTATTAAATTGTGTTTTCCATACATGACATTTATTTGTGATTATGCTCTTTATTATGTGTGTATTCTTTTATCATCAAATAAATGCCAAACAAATAGAGATCACAAGAATACAAGATGTAGGCATCATGCCAGGGAAAAACCCTTCCAATAGAGGAAAACCTGCAAGAAATTTTCTTATCAACTTCAAATGAGACTTCCAACACCATAGACTCAAGACCAACACACCAAGACCAAGCCAACCACCCAACCAAAAATTTGTTGCTCCAACAACGCTTGCTGCTAGCTTCTGCACAATTCGATCTTGTGGAAACCCTAATATCACAGAAAATTCGCACAACAAAGCATATCCAAGGTGAATGACATCCTCCCACTTCTTCGATGGACCTCTTGCGTTTTTCTCAAGCCTTTGACACTTCTTTTCTTGCCTCATATTAGATCAAATGTATGCACTTTGATGTGTAGCTAAAGGAGGTTGAATTCCTTCACATATATAGGCTTCTTGTGGACTGCAAGGGGCCTCTTCTAGGTCGACTTGAAGGGTTGGCCAACCTGATCATTGGTGGATGCTTAGACATATATTTTCATAAAGTACATTTTTCTTTCTTGATTACATGTGCCCAAAAGGTCTTACACATCATGACTTTGACTTTGACTGAAAACAAAATCCCTAGAGCACTCAAAGGGTGCTTTGATCTATTGACCAATGATCCAAACATGGAATCCATGCTTTAATAAGTCATTTTTATTTTACAATAAAATTCATTTTTCTTTTCTTTTGACAATACATTATGACATGACACAAATGACAATTATGAAGACCGAAACTAGTTACAATTTCCAACACTCTCTCTTAACTAGGGAGGTATTCATAATTGTCCAACCAGTATAAGGATAATACTCAATTTGAAAAGTTTTGTAAGAATAAAACCAAATTGATAAGCATCATTCATCATAGCCAACATTGTCACATTACCCAAGGCCTTAACGGGTACACTCTATCTCTCACAAGATCAGAGCACAATGCGGATATGCATTCCATTGGACACCATATTGCCTCATCATGGAACATACTCCACCTAGGATACTCGGAGTAATCCTACAATATCACGATTCTTATCCAAGTCCATGTGACTTAGGATCTCCATCCTAATCCATCACATTACATGACTTTAAGAATGTTTATCTAAGATGCTTATCCAATCCAACATTCTCCTTATCTATGTCTATGTACTTGACTTACAACATCAATCCTAATCCATCAAGGTATTTGACACAAGGAGAACCAAACAAGTTATCATTCTCCCTATATGTGATGCATGCACTAGACTTACAACTGTTAGTCCTAGTCTAGTACATGACACAAGGAGAACGAGTGTCTGACCATACTCCCTCTCAAATAGGGAAGTAAGCTTTATTCTCCTTTTAATCAGAGAACAAATCCTGCTCCTATTCAAGGAGTCTCCTTTTACTCCCTCTCAAACCTAGAGGAGATTCCAACTTCCTTAGAGAAGTCATAGCCACAAGTCCCCTTGTCTTTCATATCTTGCATGGATCCTCCTTTCCTTCGCATCTTGAAACATTCTTCTGGTATCATAGATCATGGAGTCATCTTCTCACAATAGATTGCAGGTCATCCATCTTCCACATCCCTTTCATCTTGTCTTTATTAATGAAGGCTTTTCTATTGAACCTTCCTGATCTTCAAGTTGCTTATAACTTCCTTACGAAAGTGACATCCCTTCAAGACCTTCAGGATATCTTCATATTTCTACCTTCCAAATCCAAGATGAACACATCTTGATCTTTATAGATGTTGGTTACCAAATATTGAGCTTTCCCTCATCATCCATATGGTTGAACTTGCCTCAACTATCATTATGTACACCTGCAACATCTTTCTTGGTAGCATAAACAATATGTTAACAAGATAACCAATAACAAATATCAAACTTACCTCACCATGGTAGTCTTTCTCATCTTCAACATCTTCATGGTCCGTCTCCACAAGAGTTTTCCTTCTTACATCAGAGTTCCCAAGGATTGAACTTGATTACCAAGTTTCTATTTGCTTCCAGAGATCATACTTGATGTTGATCATTAGAAGATATATATTCTAGCGAGAAAGTTCCTTTATTAGTTACTTCAGGTTCTTTTTAGTTCCCTTCCTCCATCATGCTCATTATTTTCAAAGAGTCACCATCAAGCACGATAGTTGCTTTGCTTCTTCCAACTTCTCATCTTGCTTTTACTTGCAATTCTTTGATAGCAAGTACAACCAAGCAAAATATACAAGTGCATGATAATAGATTTGTCACTTTAGGGTTTCCATGGAATCTTAGAGAGGGATAAATCCTTGGAGTTTCAGATCCAAACCCTAAATCTCTTGACATTTCCTTTTGAAACATCAATCCTAGGGTTTGAGTCTCAAATCCAACTCTACCCTTACTAAGATTTACCATTTGCCCTAAACTACCTACAAACCCTAAAAATCAAATGCTAAGGTTTCTACAAGGGAAAAAAACATATTAAGATTAGAGTTTCTCTCTTGACAAGGGTTTCTAATCAACAAGGGTTTTTACAAAATTAATGACCTAGAATTCAAGAGCCAGGGTTTTTATCAAATTAGGGTTAGGGTTTTTCTCACTTGATAAGGGTTTTCTACTTCAAGAATCATATAGGGTTTTATAATTCCTAGATTTCAATGATGAAGTCTACAAACCATATGATCAAGATATACATGAAAATCCCAACGCAATAAAAAACAAACCTTTTATTCAATTATGCAAATACACATACCTTATGACTACATACCTTAGTCAACCAATATTGCTTGAAGCTACTGCAAGGCCTTCTCCTTGATTACAATGTCCAAGGTAATTTCACTTCCACAACTACCACAATCTTCTTATTGATTCCAAGATGTCAAAGCCAAAAGTTCCCTTTCAAAGGTGCTGCAATCTCCCATGATGTCATGATCATCTACAAGGGAAATCACGAAACCAGGATGCTCTTCAAGGTGATCAACTGTAATATAGCCTTCCAACATACTTCAATCTTACATGAGTGTTAATATAGGTATTCCTCCCTCTGGTTAGGGCTTTCTATTTTCACATTATATCTTTGTAGAATAGACCTATAAGGTCTTCCAAGCTTGCTTCAAGTAAGTCCCAAGAAGCTAGATGCTTCCAACTAGCCAAACAATGATACTATCTAAGAGATGATACCACTGCTCTTCTCAATTACATATTAGGGTAGGATATAGAAGCTATTATAGGTTCTTAGATAGGCTCTTTCCTTCACTATTATAGTCAGAGATGAATACGCTTCTCTTATTGTGATGTCCTGCGTCTATTCTTGTCATAGTTTGATGTATATATATTTATGACTATAGACCTTTAATATGCTTTCCAAAACAAAATTTCTTTAATCCTTTTTGTGTTGACTTCTTAGTAGTTAAGGTTTGGTCTCCCTATATGTGTGTGTACAGGTCTGTGATCACTTTTACAATAAATTTTCAATTATTTTCAGTGGCTGTAACTTTATAATAGGTCTTTCAAAATATGCCATCAATGCTTGAATCTAAACAATTCGGCCTACGTCCCTTTCTCACTAGCTGTCTGTTAGGTCCTATAATGCTAGTGTAGCCCCTTATTGTTATCGTTACTATAGCCCCCTTATTGTTATTTTTGTGCCCATGTAGTCCACATATTGTTATTATTGTGCCTCGTAGAAGCCCACTATAGTTATTGTTGTTCCCTTACATTATTATAGTTATGTAGGCTTTTATTATATTGTGACCCCTTAGACTCCTATATAGAGAAATGGGGTATTGTCATTTGAATCATCCAATAATTGTTCATTTATGAGATGTAAGGAGGTTTCCCCCTCCAAGAGGCTATTTCTCAAGCTGTTGATCTAATTTTTCTTCTATTTTGTGAGCTAGTTACATAAAATTTGGTATCAGAGATTTGGATTCTAGGGTTTTTCTTCTTCAAACAGCTCATCTTATTGTTTTCACTATATTTTTTTTTTCAATGAGACTCCATAAGTTGAAATTTCAGATACGTGGAGCTGAAATCTTAGTGAATTTTGTGTAAAAATTTCAGATATTGTTTCGCTATATTTTATGAGATATGATCTGAGGAAATTAGGGTTTTTGCAGGGTCCAAAGTTCAGTCACAAATAGGTGACCTAGGGAAAATCATCATAAATTTCGTTTTAGGAATCATATTTGAATTCTGTAAAAAGTGGTTGAAAGTGCACGAACTCTATTTTTTGTGTAGCAATTTCAGGGCTAAAGATCGAAACCGCGACATGTGGAACTCCGTACAATTTCGTTCTACTAAACCAATCTATAATTAGGTCATCGTGGGAGATCAAGCACAAATATTTCTTGAAGAACCCAATCTTAGTATGACTTGTGGGGTTGGAAAGAAGACTCATAGGGATACGACATAATGAAATTTGAGAACTTGGAGACCCGAAATTACAAAGATACAACAGATTAAATATCGAGCTCCTACAAAGCAAGAAAAATAAAATAAAATAAAATAAAATAAAATATATATATATATATATTTTAAATCTGCATAAATTTTGTTTGAAAAATCAGTTTGAAGTGATTCAAGGGGCATAGTGAAGAATACATATCATTGTTTGAATCCAAAATGAATCGAAGCAAGAAAATGGAAACACCTAGTAAGCAACCAAAAATCTCTACCATGACGCATGAAGAAGAAGAAGAAATGCAACATGATATATCAAAATTACGAGATCAAGTGCAAAAAATTTCGCTCTCAAAAAGAGTAACAAAAATGAAATGGAAGCTAAGATGGATGGTTTAAAATTATACATGGAATATTTGAAGAATTTTTTAAAATCAAACATTGATGGTTTGACAAAGTTGCTACGAAAAATGTTTCCTAATGGCGAAAAGGTATTATATGAAACTCATGATGAGAACAAAAGAAATGTTAATCATGATTTCATAGAATCTAACATTGGATTGAAGACTCACCATATTCCAAAGATCGATATGAGGAAGCTTGATGGCAAGGATTCGGTAACATGGATACTACAGATGGAGCAATATTTTGATCTCCATAATGTGCAACACACACAAAATGTACGCATTGCAACTTTATATTTAAAATCCAATCAATTTGTATGGTATCGATGCTTTTTTTCTCGTAAACCACTTGTCACTTGGTCAATTTTTACGGAGGAAAGGATAGCACATTATGAGGATACTAAGAGCAACACATTCTTTAACCAATTGATAAATCTCAAACAAAAGGGTTTAATGACGGAGCACATTGAGGACTTCCAAAAAATGAATGTAAGGGTAAATGATATACCAGAGGAGCATATGATTGATGTCTTCATAGGGACTTTAAAGTGATGAGCCCCACCATTAGGGATAATTGGAGGGGTTAATTGTCACGTTTTTAGCCTTATTAAGTCTCTCTTTCTCACATTTAAATTATATTATGGTTTTATGTTGTTAATGTAGATGGTGATTAAGGCTTGTCATACTTCGAATGCTTAATATGGGTTAAATGCAGGATAATCACGAAGATATTGCACTTTTGATGAATATTTTGCAATGAAAGCTTAGAGTAGACAACAAAAATATTTCTAGGGGGATTGTCTAGCTCCTTAACTCCCAAAGGCAACCAAGGTATCCTCCAGACTCCCTCCAACAACTTGAAATCAAAGGCAACCAAGAAAGTGGGAGATTCAGTGCACCAAAGCTCCACTTCTCTTGTATTCAAAGAGGACACATCATCTACTTTTTAGGGAGCTGTTGGTAGCTACCCTCTAGGTTAAATAGGGCTTAGAAAGAGCTCAATAGGATTCGATATTTGGAGGAAGCTAATAGACTCTTAGCTCTTGTAATAGGTTTTTGAGACTTTTATGATTATGTAATGAGGTTATTTTTTGCAATAATATGAGTATTCAGATTGTCCTTCACTGATTTAGTTTCAGAGGGCTAGGCTTGTGGGTTAGGGCCCAATCCATTGGCCTTAGTCTCTCTTGTGTATTTATGCTTATTTTTATGTCATTGTAGCTAGTTTACTTTCTGAGTTTTAGCTAGTTTTCTTACATTTCAATTCACTGTTTTTAGTTTGCTTCCATTTGTCTTTGCTATAGTTAAGCTTGCATAAATGTTGGTAGAATAGCTTATAAACTCGGAAAGTTGTGTGTCAAGCCTCCTTCTCCCATCTCTTTCATTGGAGCTTGAGGAGGGAAGATCTTCACCACATGCCAAATTTTCTCTTTAGTTTATGATTTCTTGGAAAGAATAGTTAGGTTGCCGTTGTTTCATGAACATGTTTAGAATACCGAGTTAGATTTCTATTTGAATGCTTAAGTAGGTTTGCTTTCCAAAGTCAACTCATCTTTTCCATTTCCTTCATCATAGATTTTCCAATGTTTTTTGAATGAATAGGTAGTTTGATTGCAAGTTCAAGTAGCACAACAAAGGAGGACTTCACCTGCACCCTTAGCTTCATTTTTTACCAATCATCAACCTTCTTTCCATCAAATCGCCTTCAACCACGTTTTTAAGATTTTCACCTTCATACCGTGTGCAACCCTAGAAGTGAAAGACAAGCTTCTCAAGAGGTTCTGAGCTTGACCAAGGGGCTGGACACCTTCCATTTATCCAAATACACCTTCATTCCACCTCCCCTACCCTTTTCTCCATCATTTTTGGCCTCAAATTGCCCTCAAACTGTTTCCTGTAGCAATTTAGGACTTTCCTGTAACATTACAGGAAACCTGTAGCAGTATTAGTGGGCCTCTCCTTAAGCCCATAAACCATCATCCACCTCATTCAGACCTACCAAAACCATCAAGACACCTCCAACCCTGCATCCATGAGTTCAAGACCTTCCTAAGCCACCTTAGTGCTTCCTCCTCCTTGCTGCAAAACAATGCATTTACAAGCATAATTAGGTCATGATTAGATGCATGAGTAAAATCATGATAGTTAAAGCATGAAGTAGACAGAGTGTTTATCCATTTGGCCCAACAATGTGCAAGCATATTAGCCTTCTTTTTGCAATTTCAATTTAGCCATTTACTTCATGAAGATACCTAGTTTTCTTCTATTTCTTGCCAGAGTTTAAATTACGTATTTCTTTCATTGCAGAATAGATAGATGCATTTTCTTGCTTCATAATATTCATTTGATGGTTAATAGAGTAATTATTTTGAGTCATTGGTAGTTCTAGGTCTAAATCAGAAGTGTGAAAACTTCACTAAAAAACCCTAGAAATAACACCCTTTCGTAGGACTCAGAAGAGGATGCTGTGAGTAGAATGCAACTGCTATGTATATAGCACTATCACCTCCAAGTTTGTATGAACACCAGGTTGATAAAGTAGGGTAGCCTCCGGGAGTTGTAGAATTCTTGGTGCAATACTAGGGCTCACCACTTTTTGGCGCCGTTTCCGGGGAGGTGTCTAGTAGATGTTTTGATTCCGTTTTAGCATTCTTTTCTGATTTACTTTTACATACCATTTCAAAAATATTGAAAAAAAAAAAAAAAAATCTGATTTTCATGCCTCGTAGGAGTAGGGATACTCCAAGATTTTTTTTACCAAAAACCTCTATATCCCCATATAGTTTCTTTAGTGACTGTGAGGTTGAACACACCATAGGTGAGCCTTTTGAAATATTTTAAGAACCTATTGGAGAAGAAGAAGAACTTGTTTCACCAGAGGAACCTGCTTCACCTATTCAAGCCATGGCTGAGACATAAGCCCAGGGAGTCTTTCCCATTAGAGAGGCAGATGGGGAAACTAAAATGAAGAAGAACAACCCCTCAACCCTTCCACATTTCCATGGACTTACCTCCGAGGACCCGGACACATTCATGTTTCAATTAGTTGTTGTCTGTAGGACCTATGAATATGCCTCATATAATCAAAAGCTGAAGCTATTCCCATTTACCCTTAAGGATGCAGCCTTGCGCTGGTTCATGGGTCAACCTGGGAAAAACATCACTACCTGGGCACATATGCAAGAGGCCTTCAACAAAAAGTACAGGGACTACTATAGGTTCTAAGGAAACTAAAGAGGAAATATCCAAGATGATTCTAGGGCCTGATGAATCCCTAAAGGAATATGAAGAGAGGTTCCAGTTAAATTATAAAAGATCCAACTGCACCCTTGATCTCAGATCACTTAAACTAGTACTTCTCCGAGGGATCAGGGAGGAGATGATAGAAACCCTTAATATGTTATCAGGAGGATATATCTAACAGCTACCTTATGAGACAATAAAAAATGTCTTAAGGAACCATTCTAGGGTAGCTAGGAAGAAATGAAAAGCTAGCTAAAGTATTACCAATACCGCTTCCTCTTCCACCTCCATCAAGCATGAGATTGGAAATATGTTGGAGGACTTCAAGAGTGAGATGCTGCACACCTTTGCATTGAAAATGGACACAATTCATATCAAGAGGAAGCAAGAGGAAGCAAAAAGAGCCTTGGCTATATTATGCCCTAGATGTACTCGAAAATACCCTCGGAATGAATCCACTAAATGTCATAGAGGTTTTCTTAGTCTGTGAGGAGAATTATGCCACAGATAAGTGTCCCTCCTTACCTGGACTCAAAGCTGTATATCAAGGTGGGGAAGTAAGACCAGAGCAACTCTGTTTCATCGACCAGATAAAGCCTCAAGGCCCTCGATCATATCAACAGGGTATGCAAGGTGCACCTTATTCCTATTATCACAACAATCAGAATGCACCTATGCAATCTTGGTACACCCCCACTCCTCCATCCTAGCCTACAACTCCTACTTGGCCTTACAACCCTCCATATCATCCTCATCCAGTGAACCAACCATTTCAGCAGTATGTTCCTCAACCACCTCAATGGAACAACCCATCAAAAGGGTGGAGGCCTCAAAATAATCAACCACCTGCTCTAATTCCTCCACCCCTACCACAACCATAGCTTACTCATTCTGCTCCACCCAATCTGCCCCAGATGCCTGCACAACCCAATCCGAACCCGAACAACAGACAGGCATATCAGGTTTACGATGGAGAGACATCCTATCTAGCTTACGATGTGGAGATACAAGAGATTAATCTCAGGTCAGGAAGAGTACTCCCAAACAACCATCCTACATCTCCACCTATAGAAGTGAGGAGGAAAATGAAGAAAGTAACACTCAGATCCAACAACCTCCTTTTCCTGAGCTCTTGATCCACTGTAGTCAACACACCCTAGAGGAGACCGAACCTTTGGGAGAACTGAAAAATTTTCATGTAAAAATACCCCTTCTCTAGGCCATTAAGGATGTCCCTATTTACAATAGGATCATCAAGGAAAAGAACTTTAAGAAACCTGGGGGAAAGAAGAAGGATACCCCCACCATCAATGTAGTAGGACAACTATTCGATTTAATGTTGGGAAGGGTGATCTTCCCAAAATACCTGGACCCTGGTAGTCCAGTTGTAGATGTTCACATAGATGGTGTCATAGTCCCCAATACTCTTATTGATGGGGGCTGCCATCAATATAATGACCAGGGAAACTATGCTTAATTTCAACCTCCAAGGGAATTTGAGGAAAACCACTACGGTTCTGCAACTTGCAGATCGGTCCACAGTAACTCCGGAAGGAGTTGTTAAGGATGTTATGGTTTCAATTGACTCTTGGGAGTATCTTACAGATTTCCTAGTTCTCCAGCCAAAAACCAAGTTTAATGGATATCCTCTCATTGTATGGAGAACTTGGTTAGCCACTACCGATGCTTATATTAGTTGTGGGGCTGGAAACATGACTATTAAGAATGGGCCCTTGTCTAAACAGCTGGTATTTTATCCTCCAACCCAGCCTTCCATTGACCATGACCTACCTATGTGGTTGGAGGATGAAGAAGAAGAAGAAGAAGAAGATGAAGTATACAACACTACACCATACCCCATTTGTACCAAATATACTGTTCTTAGAGGGGGGCAACTTGATGAAGATGAATTCATCAACCAAATCATTTAGAACTAGTCCCCCACGGACAACCCACTTGAAAAACTAGTCAAAGAATCTGAAAGCCACCCTTGGATGGAACTACACTCAATTGATTCAACCTTTGAAACCATCAAGGCTGTGGAATTTGGCCCATCCAAATCTCTGAAAATTAACTCAAACCTCTTAGATAGAGAAGAAGAGCAACTATGCCAACTTTTTAAGGAAAACCTAGATGCATTTGCTTGAGACTATAAGGACATGAAAGGAGTGCATCCCTCAGTGTGCAGACATCATATTTACATTAAAGAAGGATGAAAGCCTGTGCGCCAACCCCAAAGGTGGATGAACCCAGCGCTAAAATACATAGTCAAGGAAGAACTGTAAAAGTTATTGGATGTAGGTTTCATTTATCCTATATTAGAAAATGAGTGGGTATCTCCTCTTGTCCTAGTCCCTAAGAGTGTTGATTATTGGGAACTCAACAAAGCCACCAAGAAGGACCATTTCCGTTTTCCATTTATATATCAAGTCCTAGATGGCCTTGCAGGAAATAAGTTATCTTCTTTCTTAGATAGATTCAGTGGGTATAACCATATCCAAATTAGCCTTGAAGACCAGGACAATTATACTTTCACATGTACTTGGGGCACCTTCTCTTACAGAGTCCTACCCTTTGGGTTGTGTAATGCCCCATCTACCTTCCAAAGAGTTGTCTTGAGAATTTTCTCTGAGCTAGTCCATGACTCAGTTGAAATCTACATGGACGAATTCAGACCCTATGGGGATGAATTCCAAGAAGCTCTCTCTAATTTGGGAAAAATGTTGAGAAGGTGCATTGAGATGCATCTCTACCTGAGCTCTGAAAAGTGTGAATTATTTAAAAGAGCAGGAGTAGTATTGGGTCACTCAATCTCCCAAGCAGGAATACATGTGGACCCAAACAAAATCACCATCATCAAAAGGGTACCTTCTCCTCAAAAGCAGAGAGATGTCAGGAGTTTCTTAGGTTTAGTTGGCTACCATAGAAGGTTTATCAAATATTTCATCAAGTTGGATTTGCCACTATTTGGTTTGTTGGCCAAATACTTTAAGTTTACCTGGTCCAGTCTCTGTCAAGAATATTTCGATCTCATTAAGGGAAAGTTAACTACTGTCCCCATTCTTCGAGGTCCGAATTGGGCTCTGCCTTTCCACATCCACACAGATGCATCAGACAAAGTTGTGGGGGAAAATTTGGGGAAGTTAGAAGACAAATTCCTTATGCAATCTATTTCATTATTAAGAACTTGTCCAAGGTCGAACTCAATTATACTGTCACAGAGAAGGAAATGTTAGCCATTTTCCATGATTTAAACAAATTTAGACATTATATCAAAAGTTATCAGAAATTTGTACACACTGACCATGCAACCATCAAATATTTAATGAACAAACATAATGTTAATGCTATAATAATTAGATGGTCGTTACTATTACATCAGTTTGACCTAACCATTGTCGATAAACCTGGAAAGGAGAATGTTGTTGCAGATTTTTTATCCAGATTAGCTCTACTTGCAGATGAAGAAGGAATGGTGGATGACCAGTTCCTGGATGAACACCTCTTTGCTATCTAAACACTCTCTCTATGGTTTATTGACATAACTAACTAATTGGTTTTTGAAAAGTTCCCTCCTAACCTCTCATCCAAGGAGAAGAGAAAGATCATTAGAAAAAAATTTGCCTTTCCCCTGGATCAAGGGAAATCTCTTCAGGCTGGGCCCTGACCAAATTCTAAGGAAATGTGTGAGGGATGGAGAAGTTTTTGACATCCTATCTGCATGTCATGATATCCCTTGTGGAGGTTTCTTTGCTGCAAAAAGGACAACCTTAAAAGATTTGTAGGTAGGTTACTATTGGCCTACGCTTCACTAGGATGGCAGAAGATACACTAGTAGGTGTGACTAGTACCAAAGGATGGGGAAACATACACATAAGGATGAGATGCATTTTCACCCTCAGGTGGCTCTAGAGCCATTTGAAAAGTGGGGCATGGAATTCATTGGACTCATTGATCCACCATTTGGAAAAAAAAAGTATATCATGGTCTGCACTGAATACCTGAAAAGTGGGTTGAAACAAAAGTTGCAAAGGTAGCAACCGAGGAGAAGGTAACAAAATTTCTGAGAGAGAATGTGTTATACAAATTTGGATACCCCAGAGAGGTAGTCACTGATTAGGGGGCCCGATTCACATCTCATTTGATTGAGAATCTTTTGAGGAGGCACACGATAAAACATACTACTTCCAATTCCTACCACCCTCAAGCAAATGGCCAAGTGGAAGTGACCAATAGAGCCTTGGAGAATATCATCACCAAGGTTGTGAGAAGCAATAGAAAAGATTGAGCCAACAAATTGGTAGAAGCTACATGGACCTACAACACTACTTGGAAACAAAAATATGGTTCACTCCTTATGACTTGGTCTATGGGAAGAAAGATCTACTTTCAATTGAGTTTGAGTTCAAAACCTTAAGGATGGCAGCTGAGTTAGACCTGGATATAACAAAGGCTTAAAAATAAAGGTTTCCACAATTAATTGGGTTGGATGAGTTCATGATGCAAGCACTCCTTCGCACAAAGGTGATTCAGCTGCAAAGGAAGGTCTGGCATGCCAAGCACATTAAGGAGACAATCTTTTAGGAAGGAGATTGAGAGCTGCTGTATGACTCAAGGTTCAAGGATTTCAAAGGAAAACTGATGACAAGATGGCTGGGACCATACAAAGTGGACAAATTTTATGATAATGGGGCAATTCAGATCAGGATCATATATGAGGAGGGGATTCCCCTGCTTGTCAATGGTTACAGGCTCAAAGGTTACAAAAAGCCCCTATCTAGGGCTGAATTTATAAATTCCAGTGCCTTCCCCTCTTAGGAAAAAGAGAAAAGATAAAAATAACGTGGCATGGGTGAAAACCTCTATGATGCACCCAAGGCCAACTCCAGGGTTGAAAACCGCCATGAGGCAATCTTGAAAAGAAAAGAAAAAAAGAAAAAAAAAAGGAAAAAAAGAAAAACAAAAGATCCTTGGGTGAAAACCTCCTGGAGGCGCCCAAGGCCTGCTTGTGGGTTGAAAACCTCTGTGGAGGTAGCCCACCTGCCTTTGAAAAAAGAAGAAGAAAAAATATAAGAAAAGATAAAAGAAACAAAAAGAAAAAGAGAAAGATGATACCTATGCACTCACTTTTTTTTTTGTTTCGCAGGTTATTGATCAAAGATGGTTTTTGGATCCAGAGGAGTAGTTTTTCCTCACTTCTCCCTCTCCTCTGCTTACACACTCCATGAACCACTCCAACATGCACCCATTCATTCATTTCATCTTATAGGTAGGTAGAAAATTCCTTTTTTTCCCCTGAGTGTAATTGCTACAAGGAATTCTAGCAACTACACGATTCCTGTAGCACTACAGGAATCCATGTAATTGCTACAAGAAAATTATTTATTAGGAAAGAAGCTCTTTGAAAGGGTTTTAAACTTCAAAAAGACCGTGATAATTTATTTTTTGCATATACCTACCACTCCTAACCCTCACTTCATTCCATGCACAAGGATTCACTCTCTAAACCTTATGTTGCGCCACTAGTAGCTAAATCATTTATACCTTGGCTTGAGACCTCTCCCCTTACTTCTCCAACACTCCACTCATTCCATCACTCCATCCCCGACTTACATAAACCATTTGACTTCATCCCTAAGCAATCTGGAGCCCCAAGAAGCGAAAATAAGGTTGCTAGAGGAAGTTGGAAAATTTCCTATAGCAATTCTGTGTATGACACAACAAGGACAAAATATGAAGATAAGTTGAAGAAGATGGCTTCAGAGGACCACCAACATAATCCAAGAAAGTGAACACACCAACCAAGGCACCCGAGGATCTCCATCCAACACCTGCAAGAAGAAAAGACAAATAAAAGGTTAAGCAACTCACTAAAAAAAAAAAAAAAAAAAAAATCATGTCTGCAACACCAAACTCCATCTCCCTGCACCAGATCATGTCTGCAAGACACCAGCACCAGGTAGGCTCAGGTATGGCCCTTCACCTCTCACTACACATTCATAATGATTGAAATAATTTAATGTCTAGGTTTAGAGACTTAAAAGGAAAAAAAGTGGCTAGTTAACTTGGCCACCTTCAAAAAGTTAAACTGAATGAAAATTTAAGTGTACATGTCACTTGGAAAAGTCAAATCATTCAAGGGGAGTGAACAAGGACAAGGAGGTGATTCTGAGACTAGGGAAATGATTAACTAGAGTGGGACCAACGGTCCCAAAGAGGAAAAATCGTGCCAAGTACAAGTCAACACTCCGCTCCAAATTTGGTTAAAAAGACCATAAAGGTAATATCTGGCTCATTATACCCACTCCGTTGAGAATTTTGACAGCAGTAGGAGCATAAGAAGTCAGAGGATCCATTAGAGAGAAGATCATCATGGAAGGCTAAGTTCGAGCTTGCATGCACCATCATGATACAAGAAACAATGAAGTGCTACAGGAAATTACACAGGAAGATCAGTAGGGATAAGGATAGAAAAATAGAGTCACCTGAACTAATCAGCAGAATCACCACTTTGCCCTTATGCCAAGCATTGCAGCCAAGAAAAAATTCTTTCTGCTAGGAGAAGAGTTCATTGAGGACAATAATGGAGTGAGGAGAGAAAGCCTTCCATACCCCTGGGATGTAGCCTTCCATATCATGAAATTCATTTCCTGTGAAGGCAGACTTAGTATAGTCTATGGATACCATTTCAGGTTATTGAATGAACTTAGATTTCAAGGAGAACTCCCTCTAGAACAAATATTGAGGATCCCTCATTTCCTCTTGAAATCAATAATATACATGAGAAAAAAGGAGAGGAAAATGAAATACCAACTTTTGGCTCATGATGACCTTATAAAACTGATAGTGAATGATGATCCAAGTAGATTAAACCTCACCGTGTCTTGGTCCTCATTCATAGACATGGATAGGGAAGTGTTCATAGCCACCCAAACAAGACAAACCTCTGCCTCTAGTCTGAAGAAGAAGAAGAGGAGGATGAAGATGAGGAAGAAGAAGAAGAGACGGAGATTGAAACAAAAAACAAAAATATATTAGAACTAGAGAAAGAAAAATAGAGGGAAATGAAACTTATAAGGAAGAAAAGATAGAGGAGAATGAAATATTGGACCCTATGCTAGGCATTGATACCTCTCCTCAACACAACAACATATCACCAGAGATAATAGATTAGGAAGTGGCTGCTATCCTAGCCAGTTTTAGCACACTAGTGAAAGCAAAGAGGAAGCGAGAAACACCCATGTATTTCAGGACTAGGAAGAGCCAAAGGGTGAGGCAGGGGAAACCAAAGACTCCAAATAAAATCCTTACTACCATTTAGGAGTCATCTAAGAAGGATGATGAAATAAGGATAGAAGAAGGAAAGGTTCAAGAGGTCACCTCACCTGTGAGGACCCCTGTGACCTACTTAAGAAGACATTCAATAAGGTTGGAATCCCCTACACATCTACCAACTCCCACAGACCCTAAAAATATAGAAAAAGGGGAAAAACAAGAAAGAGAGAGTTTGCTACAGGAAAAACAAAGTTTTCTACAAGAAACTTTGTCTTTGCTATAGGAAACTTCCGCAGGCCCAGAACCAGAGAAAGATGCTTTGGATGAGGGAGAAAAGACACCCATGGATGGGCAAGAGGCCGAAAAAGTTGAAGAAAAAGCACAAGATGAAGGGCAAGATGCTAAAGGGGAGGAAGAGAAAGATGACAGGAAGGAGCCTACCTCACCAAAACCTGTACCCAAAGATGTATCAATAGTGTCACATTCTAGCCCTCAACCAAATCTCATCTCCTAATATACATTTATTGAAGGGGGTAGATTGATTCCTCAAAATTTTACAGTACCTTTATTTTATCAGTTGGAATAGGAGAGGGCACACACTCATCATTGGATGAAGATTGCTACAGCCAAAGGTGTGCATGACATAGGGGTCATGGAGGAAAAAGTGATTGTGTTGGGAAGGGATTTGTCTAATGTTGGGCTTAGAGAATCCATGTTGAAAGAGTAGCTTCAGGAAGCCCAAGCAGATAATGTAAGATTGCAAGATCAGCTTCAACAAAAAGACAAAAAAATGGCCACCATGGCAGATTTGTGCATGGAGGCCATTCAACATAGATACCCATAAGAACCCTATGTAGTCTACTTCAAAGAACAATGGATCCTATTCCAAATCAGGACACTAGCCTCTGATAGATCCTTAACTTTTCAGAACTACAAAAAATTCATTGACATTTGCAACCAGTCAAGTATGGCAGACAAGGAAAAGATGACATAATTCTACATGCACAATATTGTGTTGAGAGACTTGAAAATTTGGGACCCTAATCCTATAATGGGAGACATGTAGTTAATGGCTTTAGCCTCTTAGATGGTTAATGATGAAGCTAGAGCATGAGAAGTAAGAAGGGTCATGAGGAGAGCAAACATGGAGCCTCTACACATTAGGGTAGAACTACTCAGCCCTAGGGGAGTCATCAACAACCATCTCAAGGTAGAAAATGATGATGCACTTGCAGAAAAGTACCTCAGCATGCAAGCACAAGCCATTTTCTATTTTGATGATTTTCCTAGGTTGTTGGGAGATGAATGCATAATGGATAGTCAAAGGAGATGGAAAATCCTTCCTCACAGTCTCAGAAACATGGAATACCACACACTAGAAATATTGAAAATTTATATAGAAAGGGAACCACTATACAAAAGGGCCATGCATGCCAGGAAGATTCAGTGGCTTGGTTTGAAACTCAGTCCACCCTTTCCATTGGGACTGAGTGATGAGAAAAACCAAGAAGAGCAGAATAGAGAATGGGAGGAAGAAGAAAAGAATGATGGATTTTACCCTCCTGAAGAGACTTCCACACTTATTCCTTGGGAAGTCAGAGGGTCCATTAAAGCTTTGAAAGAGACACAGAAGGAGGACTAAGTTGCTAAGAGGATGAGCAACCATTTGGTAGGGGGGTGATGATGAACTCCATAATTAGGTATAATTGGAGGGGTTAATTGTCACCTTTTTAGCCTTATTAAGTATCTCTTTCTCACATTTAAATTATATTATGGTCTTATGTTGCTAGTGTAGATGGTGATTAAGGTTTTTCATACTTTGAATGCCTAATATGGGTTAAATGTAGGATCATCATGAATATATTGCACTTTTGATGAAGATTTTTCAATTAAAGCTTGGAGTAGACAACAAGGAGAGATTCTAGGGGGATTGTACACCTCCTTAACTTCTAAAGTCAGCTAAGGGATCCTCGATATTCCCTCCAACAGGTTGAAATCAAAGGCAACCAAGCAAGTGGGAGATCAAGTGCACTAAAGCTCCACTTCCCTTGCAGTAACATAGGACACATCACCTACTTTTTAGGGAGATGTTGGTAGCTACCCTCTAGGTTAACTAGGGCTGAGAAAGAGCTCATTAGGATTCGAACTTTGGAGGAAGCTAATAGAATCTTAGCTCTTGTAATAGGTTTTTAAGACTTTTATGTTTATGTGATGAGACTATTTTCTGCAATAAGATGAGTATTCAGATTGTCCTTCACTGATTTAGTTTAAGAGGGCTAGGCTTGTGGGTTAGGGCCCAATCCATTGGACTTAGTATCTCTTGTGTATTAATGCTTATTTTTATGTCATTGTAGCTAGTTTTTTTTATGAGTTTTAGCTAGTTTGCTTACATTTCAATTAACCTTTTTTAGTTTGCTTCCATTTTTCTTTGTTGAAGTGAAGCTTGCATAAATGTTGGTAGAATATCTTATAAAATCAGAAAGTTTTGTATCAAGCCTCCCTCTCCCATCTCTTTCATTGGAGCTTGAGGAGGGAATATCTTCACCACAAGCCAAATTTACTCTTTAGTTTATGATTTCTTGGAAACAATAGTTAGGTTGTTGCAGTGTCATGAACATGTCTAGAATATTGAGTTAGATTTCTGTTTGAATGCTTAAGTAGGTTTTCTTTCCAAATTCAACTCATCTTTTCCATTTCCTTCATCATAAATTTGCAATTTTTTGTTGCATGAATAGGTAGTTTTCTTGCAGCTTCAAGTATCACAACAAAGGAGGAATTCACTAGCACACTTAGCTTCATTTCTCACCCATCATCAACCTTCTTTCCATCAAATCGTCTTCAGCCCTGTTTTTAATATTTTCAACTTCAAACCGTGAGAAACCCTATAAGTAAAAGACATGATTCTCAATAAGTTATGATCTTGAACAAGGGGTTGGCCACCTTCCTTTTATCCAAATACACCTTCATTCCACCTCCCATATGCTTTTATCCATCATTTTTGGCCTCGTATTGCCCTTAGACTATTTCTTGTGGCAATTCAGGACTTTCCTGTAGCACTACATGAAACCTGTAACAACACCAGTGGGCCTCTCCTTAAGCCCAAAAACCATCATCCACCTCATCCAGACCTGAAAAAACCATCAAGACACCTTCAAACCTGCATCCATGAGCTAAAGACCTTCCTAAGCCACCTTAGCGCTTTCTCCTCCTTGCTGCACAATAATGCATTTACAAGCATAATTAGGTCACGATTAGATGCATGAGTAAAAGAATGATAGTTAAATAATGAAGTAGACAGAGTGTGTTTAGCCATTTGTCCCATAAATGTGTGAGTAGATTAGCCTTCTTTCTGCAATTTCAATTCAACCATTTACTTCATGAAGATACCTAGTTTTCTTCTATTTCTTGCTAGAGTTTAAATTACATATTTATTTCCTTGTAGAATAGCTAGATGTATTTTCTTGCTTCAGAGTAGTCATTTGATGGTTAATAGAGTAATTATTTTGAGTCACTGGTAGTTCTAGGTCTAAATTAGAAGTGTGACAGACTTCACTCAGAAACCCTAGAAATAACACCCTTTCGTAAGACTCAAAAGAGGATGACGCGAGTAGAATGCATCTGCTGTGTATATAGCACTATCACCTCCAAGTTTGTATGAACCCTAGGTTGATAAAGTAAAGTAGAGTAGCCTCTTCGAGTTGTAGCATTCTTGGTGCAATAATAGGGCTCACCATAAAGGATAACATCCAACATGAGGTTCACCTTTGGGAACTCTATTCATTGGAGAAGACATTCAGGTTGGCAAGAAAAGTTGAAAGCAAAATTATGGCAAGGAAGCCTACCACTCACAACTATAAATATGGAAGTGTTTCTGCACCTAGCCTTCCACAACCTACAATGTTGACACCACAACAATTGGAAGACAAAAGAGAAAAAGGGCTTTGTTATAGTTGTGATAGAAAATACACTAAAGGTCATAATTATGCCGAGAATAAATTATTTTACATAGATTGTGAAGAGGATGAAGAAAAGGAACGGGAAACATCAAAAGAAGAGGATATACACCAAGAACCAACCTTAGAGAAAGAATAAATGAATCCGACCATATCTTGTAATGCATTGGCAAAAATTACCACTCCTCAAACTCTCAAGATATAAGGACATATCAAGAAGAAAAAGGTAATAGTGTTGATTGATTCGGGTTGTACCCATAATTTTTTTCATTGTAAGATAGCCAAGGAATTGAATTGCTTCCTATATCCAGCACGAGAGTGTCAAGTGATGGTTGCAAATGGAGGAACTATATATTGCTATGGAAAATGCCATAAAATCAAGCTAAATATGGGGGAATATGTATTGGGTATTTCAATGCTTTCCATTCCAATGGGTGGTGTTGATGTTGTACTAGGAGTCCAATAGTTACAATCTTTGGGTACAATAGCTTTCAATTTTCAAGAAATTTTCTTGAATTGTTTTTGGGAAGGAAAGGAAATTGAATTAAGGGGTATCACAGGAAACTAGGAAAGAATAATCAGTTCTAATGGCATGACAAAGATTCTAAAGAAATAAAAATGGGGCGTAATTGCACAATTATGCTCACTAGAGGTTCAAACATCGAAATCATCTATTTCTACAGATCTCCAAAAAATATTGGAAAACATTCCAAGGTATTTGATACTCCCAAAGGCCTTCCACCTATTTGCGATCATGATCATGATATTATTTGATTCTAGGAACCAAACATTAGGCCTTACAGATATTCCTATGCCCAAATAAGTGAAATTGAATGTATGGTTGCAGAAATGCTAGAGACCACTATAATTCAACCTATTCAAATTTATTTCTCTGCTCCAGTAGTATTGGTGCACAAGAAGGATGGATCATGGCATATGTGTCAGGATTATAGGTAGCTCAACAAGATCACTATTAAAGATAAATTTCTCATTCCAGTCATTGATGAATTTTTAGATGAATTACATGGAACAATTTACTTTACCGAGTTCGATCTTCATTCAATATATCATAAATTTAGAATCAAGACTAAAGACATTTTGAAAACAACATTTAGAACTCATGAGGGTTGTTATGAATTTTTTCTCATGCCTTTTGGTCTTACCAATGCACCTTCTACATTTCAAGGTTTGATGAATTCCATTTTCAAACCCTTCCTTAGAAAATCCGTGTTATTATTTTTTGATGATATAATAATCTACGACAAGTCTTGGAAGGATCATGTTCAACATGTTGACAGGGTGGTTAAACTATTGGAGGAGAAACAATTATATGAAAAACCCTCCAAATGTTTTTTTGGAGTACAAGTGGTGGAATATCTGGGTTATATTGTATCTCATGAGGGTGTTAAGGTAGACCCTAACAAAATTAAAGTCATTAAGGAATGGAAAAACCCCACAACCATAAAGAATATTCAAGGATTTCTCGATTGACAGGGTATTATCGTAGGTTTGTTAAGAATTATGGGAGAATCATAACGCCTCTAACAACATTACTGAAGAAAGATGCATTTTCTTGGACTCCAGAAGCAACTAAGGCCTTTGAACATCTTAAAGAGGAAATGTGCCAAGTACCATTCTTAGCTACGCCGGACTTCACAAAAACATTTATTGTGGAATGTGATGCCTTAGGAAATGGAATTGGTGTTGTTTTAATGCAAAAAGGAAAACCAATTTCTTTTGAAATTTGTCCAATCAAATGAAATTATTTACAAAAACCTATTTATGAGAAGGAAATGTTGGAAATACTACATGCACTCAAGCAATGCCGACCTTACCTAATGGGAAGACATTTCAAGGTAAAAACAAATCATGATAGTCTTAAATAATTGTTGGAACAAAGATTATTGTCAGAATTTCAACAAAAATGGGTGAAAAAGATGTTGGGTTATGACTTTGAAATCATCTACAAAATAGGGAAGAAAAATGTTGTTGCATATGCACTCTCAAGAAAGGATGAGGATGTGGAAGCATTGCTTTGTGCCATTTCTATTATCCAACTAGATTGGATAACCGAAGAAAGAGATTAATGGAAGAATGACGAAGAACTGTGGAAACTCATTCAAAAGTTGCAACAAGATCCCAGTACATCTGATACATTTAGTTGGAAAAATGGTTCATTATGGTACAAATATCTCATATAAATTTGTAATAATTCCCAACTCAAACGAAATAGTCTTTTGGAATTGCACACCTCTCTCATAGGAGGGAACTAGAGATTTTAAAAAATTTACCATAGGATCAAGAAGATATTTTTTTGGGATGTCCTTAAATCAAATATTGAAAAGTTTGTGGTAGAATTTTTGGTTTATAAACAAAATAAAATCGAGACAATTAAGACCCTGAGTCTATTGTAACCTTTGTCCATTCAAAGTCAACATAGGGAGGATGTTTCAATGGATTTTATCATAGGTTTACCCAAGTCCGAAGGAAAGAGTGTCATCATGGTGGTAGTTGATATACTTAACAAATATGCACACTTTTGTGCATTATATCATCCATTTAGAACTAGTACAATTTCTACTGCATTTATGGAAATAATTCAAAAAATACATGGAAGCACAAATATTATTGTAAGTGACAAAGATCCCTTTTTCACTGGAAATTTTTGCACGGAATTATTTTCTTTTCTAGGTACTCAATTAGCTTATAGCTCATCTTATCACCTTCAATTTGATGGGAAAATTGAGATAGTGAACAAATGTTTGGAATTATATCTTCATTGTTTTATATCTGATAAACAAACACCATGGGTTAATTGGTTACCTCTGGCTGAATGGTCGTATAACACTTCCTTCCATACTGCAGAAAAATGGACCCCATTTATGGCACTTTATGGATATCATCCACTGTCCATCACATCATATTTAAGATAAAATTCTAAGCTTCAAGAAATGGAAGATCACATTAAGCATCAACAACAAGTTCTCAAACTCTTATAGGATAACCTCACTTTGGCACATAATCAAATGAAACAACATGCAAACTAGCATCGCAACGAAAGAAATTTTGATGCAGGCGACTGGGTATTCTTACGGCTACAAACATACAAAAAAATGTACCTCAAGCAAGATAAGAAGTATAATAAATTATCACCAAATAACTATGGTCCTTACAAGGTGTTGTAAAATATTGGTACTATGACATACAAATTGGAGCTTCCTGCATCTTCTCGAGTGCACCCAGTTTTCCATGTTTCATGCTTAAATAATGTTATAGGTGACAAGATCCGAGTTCAAACAATATTGCCAGAACTTGATGAGGAAGGAAAAACCATATTGGAACTTGAAACAATCATGGAAAAAAGAACTTGACAACTACAAAATCGATCAATTTCAGAGTATATCATTAAGTGGAAGAACTTACCCGCTGAATATTCCACATGGGAGGACGATAATTTTATAAAGAGGCATCCAAAACTACTCAAGCATTGAGGAAAACACTTTTTTGAAGGAAAGGGGCATGTTATGTCCCCATAATGCTAGTGTAGGCCCTTCTTGTTATTGTTAGTGTAGCCCCTTTATTGTTATTGTTGTGCCCATGTAGTCCCCATATTGTTATTATTGTGTCCCATAGAAACCCAATATTGTTATTATTGTTCCCTTACATTATTATTGTTATGTAGGCTCTGATTATATTGTGACCCCTTAGACTCCTATATATAGAAAGGAGGTCTTTTAATTTGAATCATCCAAGAATTGTTCATTTATGTGATGTAAAGGAGGTTTCCCCCTCGAAGAGGCTATTTCTTAAGTCGTTGATTTATTTTTTCTTCTATTTTGTAAGCTAGTTGCATAACACTGTCTAGTCCTCAAATGATACCTTATTCCTTGATGTGATTACCGACAAAGATACATAGACTTCAGATCTCTAAGATTACATAAAATTTCAGACTTCTAGAGATATTTCAGATCATAATATCAAAGCCCAAGACTTCAATCCTTTCATCTAGGGACTCGACCTTGAAAGGGATATTAATCTAGCCTCTCGGTCCTTAGAACCCGTGCTTCTATATTCCTCAAATTTCTTTGTTATCTTTGCTCAGGCCTGCGACCTTATCACAGAGGTAAAGGCTTGAAGGTATGCTCAGGAAAGTGTTCTTTTGGAGCTCATATTTTTCTCTAGAAAGTTGAACTTGAGGAATGATACAATTAGAATCTTTATCTTTCAAGAAGTGATACTTCTCTATATTCCTTTATACCACTATCCTTATCTATGATACAAAGTTGGAAAATTGGCTAGGGAAACTTATTAAATTGTGTTTTCCATACATGAAAATTAATTGTGATTATGCTCTTTTTTATGTGTGTATAAATGAAAAACAAACAAAGATAAAAATAACACAATATGTAGGCACCATGCTAGGGTAAATCCCGCAAGAAATTCTCTTCTTATCAACTTCAAATGAGACTTCCAAGATCATAGAGTCAAGACAAACACACCAAGACCAGACCAACCACCCAACTAAGAGATCTGTTTCTTCAATAACGTATGATGTTAGCTTCTACACAATTCAGTCCCGTGGAAACCCAAATATGACAAAAATTCACACAACAAAGCATATCCAAGGTGAATGAAATCCTCCCACTTCTTCGACTTCCTGCCTTTTTCTCAAGCCTTTCTCACTTCGTTTCTTGCCTTCGATCAGATTAGATGTATGCACTTCGATGTGTATCTTAGTGGATGTTGAATTCCTTCATATATAGGCTTCCTGTGGACTAGAAGGGCCACTTCTAGGCCTACTTGAAGGGCTGACCAACCTGATCATTGGTGGATTTTAAACACTTCTTTTCATAAAATAAGTTTTTCCTTCTTGATTGCATGGGACCAAAGGGTCTTACACATTATGAATTTGAATTTGACGTAAAATAAAATCCTATAAAACTCTGTTATCACTCTGTAATTTCTAAGGTTGGAAAGAACAAATGACAGAGGGAAACATCAAACCACTTTGGAGTCCAGGACCTAGCCTTCCTAGACTCAGAGAGGGCTCTCTCTGTTTTATGATTTAAATTGATAATTATAAAGTGCTGATATTAGGATAGTTATAGAGATTATGAGGGTTGTTTTTTTGATTGATTGGGTGGTTGGACAGATAGAACTGTGAAAACTAATCCATTGGGCTATGGAGTCATAAAAGGTTTAATTGTGCATCAACTTTTCAAGGGCATTCATAGGGAAATCTAACTATGCAGACTGGATATTACTAGCAGTGTGAAATGGGAAATGAGGATAAGATTAAGGTTCAAATTAAATGCAGGGCAAACCGTCTCTGAATTATGCATTCAGGTCTCAGAGGAAAAATTAAGATAACAAACACAGACAGAATTAAGGTGCTCTCTTAGCAAATCTTAATCTAAATTTTCTATTTTGAAATAAGATACATTGATGCACAACATGAAAATACAAAGAAAAAACATTAACACAGAGGAAAAACATCACCATTAACATAGCTTAAGAATTGTGTGAACGGTCTCTTATTATTGATGCCCAACTCAAACAGTTACATAGTTCCAATAGATCTTACAATGCAAGTTTCAACAGGGTCCAATTTTCCAACCTTCCCACCCTTGATATCGCTAAGGCATGCAATATTTATCTAAAGACTAAGTCGTTTTCCATACCTTACTAGGAAACCTTTCATTAATTACAATTTAGTAGAAAATGGACAAGTGTGGCCATGCAAGGCCTGATCAGACATCTCTGACAAAAACATCGCCTCTGGAATTAATTCTGGGCAACTCTTCGTAGATCCAAACGATTCGATGGCTCTCCATAAGATCAAACAATAATCTTGGAGATGGCTATGAAGGTCACGAAAAGGTATTCAATGGTGGCAGAAAACGACAATGGGTAATCAAATTTGGTGTAGTGTTGGCCACTTTTCATTAGTTGGTGACGGTGTTGATGTGTTCTACTGCCTTTTCCGCTCTTGCTGGTATACCATAACAGTTCTGCATGAACACCCTTTTCCCAACTCGACCTCCTTGGTCTATTTCCTTGCTACCGTGATGTCCAGATTTTCTCTGCCTTTTTCCCCTTGTCGGGTCCTACCCGAGTCTTTTGCCGTGTTTTAGCCTATTTCTTCACAAAATGGCACACAAAAATCATACGCCCAGACCTGAAATCTTTTAGATTTCATCTTGGAATTATGTCTCATCCGGGCCTCCATCGCACTTCGCATGGAACAAGACTTACCTTTTGCACCCATCCTTTAACATTTGCGATTTGCGATTGCGATCAGGTCCCACAGCATCGCACATCGCACTTCGGCAAATTTAACATTTACCTTTGCAACTAACTTGTAAAAATTGTGATGTGCGGTGTGCGGGCTAAGGCCACATCATCTGCCACGTCACCTGTCACGTTAGCTTACCACGTCACGTTCACACATCATAATAAATCAACCAAGATCTATGGGGTCAGGGCCATGTCACTGCCAAGTCACCTTACATGTCATCTGCCATGTCAACTTACCACATCACCTTCATATTGCACTTTGGCGATTTTAACACTTACCTCCATGCTTATTCTTTAAACATTGGTATTTGCGATTAGGTCCCATTGGCATCACATATCGCACTTCACTGACTTTAACATTTACCATTGCGCCCATTCTGAAAAACTTGCGATTGTGATTGGGCCCCACCGTCGTCGCATATCATAATTTGGAGATTATATCACGAAATTTGCACTTATCTTTGGAAACTTGCGGAATGTGATGAGAGGAAAAGGTTTTAAGGGGGGGAATGGTTGGCTACGATGGTCCGTTATATAAAACTCGAAGTTGATTTTCGGAGGGGTTCTAAGGTGGTAGGTGGTATAGTGAAAGGGGGTGCGAAATAAATGTGAGTTGACGCGTGGGAGTAGGGACCGAAGTTGAAACTGCTCATTTTAGACCCTCCATCATAGTTAAAGTTTGAAGGCTAAGGGGAGTGTGAAATGCATCGAACATTGTCGGATGTGGAGGTGGGGAAACATAGATGGTTAACGCGGATGGGTCGGGACTGGTGATGTGAGGTGGAGTCAGGGTATGAGAGTCGAGGGAATAAAAGTGAAACTTAGGATAAGAGGAATAACAAAGGGGTGGGGCTAAGAGATATGCAATGTGGCCGGGGACTTAGGATAGAAACATACCATAAGGTCCCAAAATTGACAAAAATCATCCCTTTTCAGACCTTTAGAACAAAATTAGAACTCTTCAGTTTGATTTCTCTTCGGTTTGATTATAGGAAACAATCATGCAATTTTTAGGCTAGATATTTATAGCATGAGATTTTCATTTCTCCTTCTTAAATACCCTCTTTTCTCCTTCTTTTGTTTCTCTTCATATTTCTTTTGAAAATACTTTGAATATTGACATCTATGTACAATATGAAAAAATTTGCAAAGAGAAAGTACACAGCCACCTTGTGATACAGTAAATTACAGGGTTCTAACAGTGGCTCTAGTTGGGGATGGTAGCTCCTTCAAGAGGTGTCAAGAACACCGTAGACTTGTAGCCTGATCCACTGGGTTGATCCCACAAATTGTATCTTGATCTATCAAGAAATATAGTGGTTGGAAACTAGCTAATTGTTCCTCCTGAATTTGAATGATAAAAATAGACCACATGCTTGGCTAGCCAACTTATTAGCATACTGAGATCTGAAATGAAAATACAATTGAACATATCCACTGCAATCCATCAAGCTGAACATACTGCTGCATCTTGAAAACTTGAATGGTGAAACCAAAACTAAGCTGAAACTAAAGTCTGAAACACACTAATCTGAAAATGAAAAGAAATCTAAAACTAAAATTTGAAAGATGCTCAGAGTGCTGAGCTTATTTTCACCCCTACCTATCCTAACAAAACTGAAATGTCTGCTCTTCTAAACAATACAATAATTCCAGTGCAACCAGTCAAGAAATTGTTCTAATATCTTTGTTCTTTCATTTATCTTCACCATGTTCAGAGACAAACCTGACAATGGTGTTTGATAGAAATTCCTAGCATGATCTGATTTACATGGTTCTTGGTACACTTGAAAAAAAAATGTCATGGCGGAAACATGTGCAGGATTTGTATAGAACAATTACTCCATATAGACAACCACTGGATCAAGATACTCTTGATTTATTTCTGGGTATTGTGACTCAACCAACTCACCATATCCTGGTACTGCAGATGTGCTCTCCTGGTCTTCAATCAACTCGGAACATGTTTGCATTCTACTTGATGAGTGTTGTGCCACTACTTCTACTAAAGCAAACAACGGGGAATACTTTCTGGTCATATATATATCATAGTAGCTTTTGAGAGCATTATGAACACATGAAGATTGAATTTGAAAGTAGAAGCCATCCAACACGTCTGCTATTGGGTGATGTGGTGCTTTAGATGGTAGTGTTGCTTCTTCTGAGACCTCATGTTTTCTCTTATAACTATCATCCAGAATGTGATCCCAATTCCCTTTTATAATCTGAAATGCATTAAAGCACAAAGGTAGAGAGTCAAACTGGATCAATCCATCATCTGTTTCAGATTCTATGATTTCATCTGCTACTTGACATTCAAAAGAACTCTAGAGCTGAACTCCTGGATCTAAAACATATATTTTATCATCCCTAATTTCCTCATCTGATTGGTGAGAGAGATCTCTTCTCTTGTGATTATCAACTAGAAGGTGATTCAGATTCCCTTTCACAATATGAAATGAATTGAAACCTAAAGGTAAAGATTCAATATGTATTGGTTCCTCCTCTATTTTAGATTCTGTGATTTCAAGATGACTCAGGGGGAGAAATTTTGGATATGAAAAAGGTTTTGTATCATCCCTATTTTCCGCAACTAACTCATTAGAGCACTCCACCTCCTTCCTATTTAACTTTCTTGTAATTCTCTCTTAAGAGTGAGGAAAAATATAGAGGGAGGCATTTTGTACTTAATTGACAACTTCCTGCATTTTCCTTTTTACAACCTTGCTCAGCATGCAGAGTTTGATTGTCATCTTTGCATTGCGATAACTGAGTTTGTTCCTCCCAAGAAAATAGTGCTAGCTACTTTGAATAATCAACCTCAACCTCAACCTTATAGTATTCCTTTTGATAATCATATTCGATATGTGTACCTCTGTATGCAAGGTAATATATCATGTACATTGTTGCTGAGGATTTCCCTACCTCCTTATGATTTTGGACTTCATCTTTGGCTGTGTTGTGGATAGAGTACATGAAACAATCAATTTATTTTTTAGGGTGTCCAGGATGGGATGCAAACTAATTGGGTACATTGATGTTTGTCTTTTCCAGAACTAATGGAACATGAGGTATTTGAACAAGAAGTTCCTCTTTCCTGCCAATCTTATGCATCATTTTGTTGACTGTGTTTGTCAACATATTTAGCTTTATCTCTAAAGATATCAGTTGCTCTTTTTCTATTTGGTCCTTCTTAATTTATTTTAACTTTTCTTCTTTATTCAGCAGGTTGGCTTCCACATCAACTGCCACACTTTTCATATCTTCTAGGGTTGCAGGGTCCCTTTCTCTTAACTGGAATTCCCTCTCTGGGTTAAATGCATCTGGGTAGTGCCAGAGAGATAATCCTGGGGGTGGCTTTATCTTAATAGGCATCGAATGGTAGACCTTATTGAACCTGGCTGAAAAATGTTGTACTATCTCCCCTGGCTATATTTTTAAATGGTTATACTCTTCCATGATGAGAAAAACATTTCCCACGACCACCTATCTATCTAGGAAAACTTGAGTGAATTGATGAAAATTGCTAATGCTTGCAACTGGAATATCTTTAATTTTTTTTAAAAATTTACCTTGTAATGATAGGGAAAACATTCTGATACACACATCATCTTTTCCCACCTCAAATAAATCAAGAAAATCCTCAAGATTTTGAATATGCTTTTCAGCAGCGATATTTGCATTTTCTCCATAAAATATGGGTAGATTATTGATAAAATTTGCAGGGTGGTCATGGAGGATAGGAGGAAAAACCAGAGGCTTGTATCTATCTGGGAATCTTACAAGTATAGGTAGTAAAACAGGAGGTTTATAACCATTTTGGAATTTAGCATGAGCAAGGGATAAAGCCCGAGGCTCATGTTTCACTGGGTTTTCCACAAGTGCATCCGGGATGTGAACAAGTGTATAAGTATGTACATGGTCTAAAATTTGGGACTTAGCTTCTTGAGGCTCATCAATCTGCAAATGATCATTGTAAACCTCAGCAGTGTACTCTTGATGAGGCTTAAAGCAGGATAGAACATAGTTATAGATAAAAATAACAAGTTCTTGAATCTAGTTTTGGCTTGAATACTTTCTCTTTCTAGGCTGACTGGTCATGTTTCAGGTCCTTCCTCTAGTGGAGTCTTTGAATGGAACTGATCTGCGTTGGAGTCGCCAGGTGGATGATTTAAAATTTTTTATGGCTGGCTATTGTCCACCATCAACAACCAGATACCAATCTTGGAAAATACTCGAATCATCTAATTTTGACCGGGGTTTCTGAGTTCTAAAGAAACATTAAGATTTTTCAATAAGTGTTCCCCAATGGAGTGACCATTATGTTATCACTCCGTAATTTGTAATATTGGCAAGGAAAAATGACAGAGGGTAGCGTCAAAATACTTTGGAATCCAGGACCTAGCCTTCCTAGAATTAGAGAGGGCTCTCTCTATTTTATGATTGAACTTGATAATTATAAAGTGCTAATATTAGGCTAGTTATAGAGATTATGAGGGTTGTTTGTTTGATTGATTGGGTGGTTGGACAAAGAGAGATGTGAAAACTAATCCATTGGGTTATGGAGTCATAAAAGGCTGAATTGTGAATCAAATTTTCAAGGGCATTCACAGGGCAAGCTAACTATGCAGACTGGATCTTACTAGCAGTGTGAAATGGGAAAGGAGGAGGAGATTAAGGTTCAACTTAAATGCAGAGCAGACTGTCTCTGAATTCTGCATTCATGTCTCAAAGGAAAAAATTAAGATAACAAACACAGATAGAATTAAGGTGCTCTCTTAGAAAATATACTCTTCTATGATGAGAAAAACATTTCCCACGACCACCAATCTATCTAGGAAAACTTGAGTGAATTGATGAAAATTGCTAATGCTTGCAACTGGAATATCTTTAAACAATTTTTTAAATTTACCTTGTAATGATAGGGAAAAAATTCTGATACACACATCATCTTGTCCCACCTCAAACAAATCAAGAAAATCCTCAAGATTTTGAATATGCTTTTCAGCAGCGGTATTTGCATTTTCTCCATAAAATCTGGGTAGATTATTGATAAAATTTGCAGGGTGGTCATGGAGGATAGGAGGAAAAACCAGAGGCTTGTATCTATCTGGGAATCTTATAATTATAGGCAGTAAAACAGGAGGTTTATAACCATTTTGGAATTTAGCAGGAGCAGGGGATAAAGCCCGAGGCTCATGTTTCACTGGGTTTTCCACAAGTGCATCCGGGATGTGAACAGGTGTATAAGTATGTACATGGTCTAAAATTTGGGACTTAGCTTCCTGAGGCTCATCAATCTGCCAATGATCATTGTAAACCTTAGCAGTGTACTCTTGATGAGGCTTAAAGCAGGATAGAACATAGTTACAGATAAAAATAACAAGTTCTTGAATCTAGTTCGGGCTTGAATACTTTCTCTTTCTAGGCTAACTGGTCATGTTTCAGGTCCTTCCTCTAGTGGAGTCTTTGAATGGAACTGATCTGCATTGGAGTTTCCAGGTGGATGATTTCAAATTTTTTGTGGCTGGCTATTGTCCACCATCAACAACCAGATACCAATCTTGGAAAATACTCGAATCATCTAATTTTGACTGGGGTTTCTGAGTTCTGAAGAAACATTAAGATTTTTCAATAAGTGTTCCCCAATGGAGTGACCATTATGTTATCACTCCATAATTTGTAAGATTAGCAAGGAAAAATGATAGAGGGCAACGTCAAAATACTTTGGAATCTAGGACCTAGCCTTCCTAGAATTAGAGAGGGCTCTCTCTATTTTATGATTTAACTTGATAATTATAAAGTGCTAATATTAGGCTAGCTATAGATATTATGAGGGTTGTTTGTTTGATTGATTGGGTGGTTGGACAAAGAGAGCTGTGAAAACTAATCCATTGGGTTATGGAGTCATAAAAGGCTGAATTGTGAATCAATTTTTCAAGGGCATTCACAGGGCAAGCTAACTATGCAGACTAGATCTTACTAGCAATGTGAAATGGGAAAGGAGTAGGAGATTAAGGTTCAACTTAAATTTAGAGCAGACTGTCTCTGAATTCTGCATTCAGGTCTCAAAGGAAAACATTAAGATAACAAACACAGATAGAATTAAGGTGCTCTCTGAGCAAATATTAATCTAATTTTCTGTTTTGAAATAAGATAAATTGATGCACAACATGAAAAGATAGAGAAAAAACATTAACACAGAGGAAAAACATCACCATTAACATAGCTCAAGAATCCTGTGAATGGTCTCTTATTATTGATGCCCAGCTCAAACAGTTACAAAGTTCCAATAGTTCTTACAATGCAAGTTTCAACAGGGTCCAATTTTCCAACCTTCCCACCCTTGATACTGCTAAGGCATGTAGTATTTATCTAAAAACTAAGTCGTTTTCCCTACCTTACTAGGCAACCTTTCATTAATTAAAATTTAGTAGAAAATGGAAAAGTGTGGCCATGCAAGGCCTGATCAGACATCTCTGACAAAAACACCGTCTCTGGAATTAATTCTGGGTAACTCTTCGTAGATCCAAATGATTCGATGGCTCTCCATAAGATCAAACAATAAGCTTTGATATGGTTGTGATGGTCACGAAGAGGTAGTCAATGGTGGCTCTAACATCTAGCTCTGTTTTGCAGAAAACGACGTTGGGTAATCAAATATGGTGCAATGCTGGCCACTTTTCATTAATTGGTGACAGTGCTGATGTGTTCTACTGCCTTTTCCGCTTCTGCTGGTATACCATAACAGCTCTGCATGAACGCCCTTTGCCTGAATCGACCTCCTCGGTCTATTTCCTTGCTACTGAGACGTTCAACCTCGCTCTGCCTTTTTCCCCTTGTCGGGTCATACCCGAGTCTTTTCCGTGTTTTAGCCTATTTATTCACAAAATGGTACAAAAAAAATCATACGCCGGGACCTGAAATATTTTAGATTTCATCTTGGAATTACATCGCATCTGGGCCTCCATCACAATTTGCATGGCGCAATACTTACCTTTTGCACCCATCCTTTAACATTTCCGATTTTCGATTGCGATCGGGTCCCAACACATTGTACGTCGCACTTCGACGAATTTAACATTTACCTTTGCAACTAACTTGTAAAACTTACAATGTACGGTGTGCGGGCCAGGGCTACGTCATCTGCCATGTCACCTATCACGTCAGCTTACCACATCACCTTCACACATCATCATAAATCAACTGCGATATGTGCGATCGGGGCCATGTCTTTGCCACATCACCTTACATGTCATCTACCATGTTAGCTTACCATGTCACCTTCATATCGCACTTCAATGATTTTAACGCTTACCTTCGCGCTTATTCTTTAAACATTGCGATTTGCGATTGGGTCCCACTAGCGTCACATATCGCACTTCACTGACTTTAAAATTTACCATTGCACCTATCCTGAAAAACTTGCAATTTGCGATTGCGATTGGGCCCCACCGTCATTGCATATCGTACTTTGGAGATTATATCATGAAAATTTCACTTATCTTTAGAAACTTGCTGCATGTGATGAGAGGCAAAGGTTTTAAGGGGGGAATGGTTGGCTACGATGGTCCATTATATAAAACCCGAAGTTGATTTTCGGAGGGGTTCTAAGGTGGTAGGTGGTATAGTGAAAGGGGGGTGCGAAATAACTGTGAGATGACGCGTGGGAGTAGGGCTCAGAGTTGAAATTGCTCATGTCAGACTCCCCCTCATGGTTAAAGTTCATAGGCTAAGGGGGGTGTGAAATGCATCGAACACCATCGGATGTGGAGGTGCGGAAACATAGATGGTTAACACGGATGGGTCGGGACAAGTGATGTGAGGTGGAGTCGGGGTATGAGAGTAGAGGGAGTAAAAGTGAAACTTAGGATAAGTGGAATAACAAAGGGGCAGGGCTAAAAGATATGCAATGTGGTTTGGGACTTAGGATAGAAACATACCATAAGGTCCCAAACTTGACAAAAATCATCCCTTTTCAAACCTTTAGAGAAAAATTAGAACTCTTCAGTTTGATTACATGAAACAATTAGGCAGTTTTTAGGCTGCATATTTATAGCATGAACTTTGAATTTCTCCTTCTTAAATACCCTCTTTTATTCTTCTTTTGTTTCTCTTCATCTTTCTTTGGAAGATACTTTGAATATTGACATCTATGTACAATATGAAAAAATTTGCAAAGAGAAAGTACACAGTCACCTTGTGATACTGTAAATTAAAGGGTTCTAATAAACTCAATGGGTGCTTTGAACTATTGTCCAATTACCCAAGCGTGAAATCCGTGCTTTAATAAGTCAATTTTATTTTACAATAAAATTCACTTTTCTTTCTTTTGACAATACATTATGACATGAAACACATGACAATTATGAAGACCGAAACTAGTTACAATTTCCAACAAGATCTCACTATCAAGAGATATAAGTCCACCGTTAACAAAGATCAGTCACCAAGAAACTCATAATTATGCTAGAGTAAGAGCAAGGATACTTATTAAGCTTCTTGTGATTAATGTGTGATAAATTTTATTTGTTTTATGCCTTTGTTTATTAAAATTATTATGGGATTGATATCTTATTGCAAATCTCTAGATCTTAATGAATGTTATGGTTTCTAATAGGTTCGTGACTAAGGGAAAAAAAGACTCTAGTATTTGTGACCCTCCTTCAATGATTGAGATATCAATTGCAATGTCCAAATGCCAATTTTTTGACTTCAAACCAGTGATATAAACCATGCAAAAAACAACGTCACTCCTTCAATCACAAATTTTTAGCCCTAAATATGACCATAAGCATAGAGAAAACCTTGAAAATGATTGTAGTTAGGGAAAATGAGGCCTTTAGGCCTAAATGGAGCCTCCAATGGATTAGAAGTGTAATGGCAAGTTTCCAAGCCCAAAACCAATGATAAAGCCTTGTAAAAAATGAGGTCTGCAAATGAGTGTGGATTAGTATTTGAAGCAAATGTGGAGCCCTCCAATATCTACAACTAGGCTAATTAGGTCTAATTAGGCCCACGACCAAGAAAATTCGGCTCCAAAATCATAGAGACCACCCAAACAAGGCTAGAAATTAGACTTCAGCCCTAACAAATTGTCAATAAGCCCTGAAATAGCAACTCAAAGTCAAATTTGTTGAAAAAAAATTTCGAAATAATTTTCAAAATTTCTATAGATCAAACCCTTGACAAAACTATGATTTTGCAATGTGATTAACCCTCTAGGGCTTGCAGCCTCTAGAAAATGCGGTGCATTGAGGAGAAGTGGCTTGAAAGTGGTAGACATAAACCTTGAGAGGCTAGATTAGGGGTGAAACCCCTTGCAACCTTTCCAAAAATTTCTCTAGGTGACTCATAGAGTGAAAACATTGTCGAAACCCTAACCATCTATGCTAGTTGAGGGCTAGTCCCTTCAAAAATTTGATTTATCATTGATATTTGAAGTGATGGAACCTGCAAAAAAATAAATGCTATTAATCCATATAGATCCACAAGAAAACGAAAAAAAAAAAACCCCAATTGGCTATATGTACAATGGAAAAATAAAATACAAGGGTTAGAAAAATAATATACAAATTATCTACAATATTCACAATAAATTTATTAGCTCTAATTAGCAGTTCTATATTTTATTGCATAAATATATTGAAGATAAACGAGTGAAGTAATATTTTTTTATATTAGAGCCATGGCCAAGATCTCTACAAAACAATTGTTATATAAGTCCCATAAATTTAACACAATGGGCTCTTGAGTTGGCTGTGTCTTGGGAGTTGGCTGGTCCAACCGAAGAATTCCCCTCACGCCCAATATCTGAATATTGATGAGATATATACACACTTAAGATTGAGTTATTAAATCAAAATAGGCTAGAATACTCAATAAACCCTCAAAATCTAGAGATACCTGCTAGATTAATCAAATTTAATGTGCTACTCTAAACTTAGTAACTAATGCAAGATATATGTGAAAATAGTTAATCGAACCATTGGATAAAGAAATAATAACTTATAAAATTTTATATTAGTAGGGAATTAAGTGCATGATTCATAAAAATGTTACCAAGAAACAAAAGATGAACACCATCACGAATAAACCCAGAAAGACTTTTGATTTATTATTCCAAAAAAAGTTTACATCCAATAGTCTTGACTCCAAGCTTCGTCAAGATTTTCTGATGATTACATGATATAAATGAGGAGAAAATAACTTCCTTATATAGAAAATGAGAGCATCAAACCCCTCCAAGTGGAAATAAAAGTTAGTTCCCTTTATCTATGACTTTATCTCTATCAAATTAATTTGATCCCTTGATAACTGGTGCATAAATATCCAAAATAATTCAATTTCATTGAGTGATGGGATGGATGGACCAAATTTCAACTTTTGGGCAGTTTTTGACTAAGTTTTCCTTTTTAAGAAAGGTACTCAATAATTTTTATAATTTTTCCACTTGGAGAGAATTTAATTTTCTCTAATTTTATTTTTTTAACAATTTTCCAGTTTAGTTATTTTGATATTTCTCACTAGAAAATAAAATAAATGACTTAAGAGGGGATCACAAAACTTTTCCACCCTCAAAGTGAGTCTACAAATTATTTAGGTGATGATGTATAATTTTGAGTAACCATCCATCTAAAATATTCCTAGACAATACTTTTTACATCAAAGATATTACATAGACATCCCATTAGAAGGGGAATTTTACAATTAACACATAACCTCTTAGACTCAACCAAATTCTGCGACACAAGACAAATGATCTAGCTTATGATAAAAATACATAGGATCAATAACACTAAGAATACACCTGAGACCTTACAATCGAGCCCCACTATAGCTTTGGGAGATGTGTGGGAGAAAAACTCTAGCAATTATTTTGGTTCAGAAACACGAATAATTGATAGGGGGTAAAAAATTCCATAGAGTGAAACTCTTTGCTAAGAATCAAAGTCTTACCTAGATGGTTTCACATGGATTCATAGTAATACTAGAATCATTTTTACAACAAAGGCCTAGAGAGATGTAAAATTTGAGATTAAAATTACATAGTTGAAAGCTGCATGATGATGATGACTTTGAATTTTTTATCCATTGACATGTACTCCGCTTCTTGGGGTAGTTGAAACACATGTGGTCAACATGTATTTTATGATTTAAAACATGTCACAGAAGTTGGTTGCAAACATAAAGTTTCGTTAAAAGCTTAAAATCGAGGATGAATTGTTTTATCCAATGCAAATGCTCAACCTTGATTTTTTTCAACTAAATCAAGGAACAAGACTCCCATACAGAGTAATGGATGCACTTGGGATAACTTCACCAGGAAAAATGAATTTTTAACAAGTTTGATAACTTCATTTCTTATTTTCTATCTTTTCTAAATATCTAGAATATTTTGTTGAACCTTGAATTAAACATACTATTTACAAGAAATCAAACCTCATGCCAGTTATTTATAACACCTAATTCAATTTAATTACCTTGACGCGTGGCATTCATCTCACATTTTGGTATCTATATGCAACATAAATCAACATGAAAAAGGACTTATACTCTTTAGTTTGATGCCAAGATGTTCAATTTCGTTCTTGTCATGGTCATCCCCAAGGGTGTGATTCACTATCCACTTTCGTTTTGGAAATTTTCTCAGTCAACTGTCATCCATTCTCCATTTTTTCACCACATATGTTCATTAATAGAACATGTACTACTCTTTTTTTCATTCCTTTCCAACAAGGCGCGCTTGATTAATGATGTTTTAGTTTTGTAACTTTTTAGTTAGTGAATTTGCACTTTTTTGACACACCAAGTTAATATTGAACTAGATGTCCAAAAGATTATGAAACTCATGGATGAAATTTTATGTGTTATTTTGCATTATCATTTGGAGTAAAGTGATCTATGATCTACCATGAAAAGCTAAAATGATAAGAAATAAAAAACTATGATTCTTTATGTCTTGCTGCCTTCACCATCACTATTGACTGAACTCCAAAGTAGATTTATGACCACAAATTTAAACAAAATTGTGATACACAATACTCAATGTGAAGAGAGTCATTCAAAATTGAATCTTTATCTCTTCTTCATTATTATATGATCTGTTGACACCTAATCCTATGGATGGGTGTGCATATTTAATATTGTATATTAATTAATATTAGGAAATAAGGAAGGCCAAGAGTCATTGGGAGATGAATCCCAATAGCCTCACCTCCATGTATAAATCCATGTGCATTATTCAGCTAATACACATTCTGATTTTGAGGAGTTACCTCCTGGTTTGACATGGTATCAGAGCCAGCTCCACTATTGGCATTTCTGCCTGTGGTGTAACTCCCTCTCCTTTGCTCAGTCAATTTTATTAATAGTTTTCTGCTGCTCTTAATTGCTAGACTTTTATTCTGCATTTTTTTTCTCTATATAGCCCTGACATTTGCAGCTCCAGCTCCTGCAGCTCCTAAAGAATGCAGGCTCCTCTGTCATTCTGAAAATTGCAGGCTCTGTCATTCTACAAGATTCCATTTCAAAAAAATTTTGTAATGGCCTTTTGGGCCTCCTCCATTCTCCATTCTCCATCATCCTCCATTCTCCATCGACTCACCTCCCTCTCCCTCACTACTCTGCACCCTCTCCCTCACTGTTCTGCGCCCTCTCTCTCACTGTTCTACGCCCCTCGACTCCTACAGTCCACTGCATTCCCATACTCTCCATACACCAACGCCCAACTTTTATACGCTCCCACAAATCGATACCCACCACAATCCACCTCCTACAAATCGATTTTCCATACAGCGATTATCCATATGCACCACCGCCATATCAATACACCTCCAGCGTAGTCATATTGTATTACAGTCCGCCCCTCCAGTTTTTTAACGTTGCCTATCTGCTCTTACAACTCTACCACGCTTTATACAACGCTCCCACGCTGTCTGTCCACGCTATTTACAACACTACCACCATTTATATAAAACGCTGTCTGGTGTAAATGTTGTCTGGTGTAAACGCTGTCACATGTTATAAAACGTTGTCTGGTGTATACACATTACCGCTCATATTTAATACCACAGTTCATATTTAAACACTGTCCATTCATATGGTACCACCGTCGACCATACCTCCCACGCATTGTATTTAAACGCTGTCATTATATTTAAACGTTGGTTTTATTGTGATTACATGGTTTTATTGTCATGGTATGCGTTGTATTATAAAACACCGCCCACTCTCATTCGCTGTCCCAATATACATATCATAATAAAATATCCAAAACACTATATTTCCGCCCCTCCCATCGTTTAATACCGCCCCCTCCACTCTTATTTACCACTCCACTTTATATTATACCCCCCCCACCCCCCCCCACCACCATTTCATAATACCGCCATCCCATACCACTTTTCATTCTCACAATATCGCCCTCCCTACCATTTCATAAATTTTTTTCCCAAACAAAAAAAATATACATATATATATATTTTTTTTTGTGCAGAATTCAGTTTATAGAAAAGAGTTTTTTGTACATTTAAATTCAGTCTTCAGTAAGAGTTTTTGTGCAGAGTATTTTTCCAGCAAGATTTTTTGCCCCTTTATTTGAAATATTTCAAAGAGTTGAAAGTTTTTATAGCAGAAATTTTTTCCTCTTCAGAAGATTTTTTCCAGCAATCTAATGCATTCTCTCATCTCAATTGTTGGGGTGGTTCTCTCCGGCAAAGAGAACTATCTTGAATGGTATCGAAAGATTAAACACACACTCATTTTTAATGAGCTGTGGAAAGGAATCTGTGAAGGACAAGAAGAAAATCCACCAGCAAAGCCCACTTTAGACAAAGAGCTTGCCATTTGGGAAAATAAGAACTGCAAGGCCTATGCCTTGATTGCAGCCTCCGTAAGTGAAGAGGTGAGTCGCCATATTTCATCATTCTCAAATCCCTATGATGCCTTGAACAAGCTAAAGGAACTCTATGACTCACATTCAGAATTAGAAAATGTTCAATTGATGATTAAGTTGTTCAGTGTTGAAATGAAGAATGATGATCCCCTTACTTTAGCTTCAGAAGTAAGATCTATAATGCATGACATTGAAAACACTGGTGTAAAAATGGACATACCTCTCATAGCATATTTTAAGGCATTATATCTGACTTACTCACATTATCTTGAGTCTTTGCAAGCAAGTGGAAACTTTCAGCATATCACCTTTGATACACTTGAGAAAAAGTTTGCAGAAAGAGAGAAAGCTTTTGGGAAGATGATAGTCCCTTCATCTTCCGAAGAGGCTGCATACTTGGCACATAGATAAAAGAGTCATACTCCAGATTCATCCAGAGGAAGAGGTGGCAGAAGAGGAAGAGGAAGAAGAAACTTCACAGAAAGGGGGGGCAGACAAGCTGACAAATTCAATCTTCATTGCACACGTTGCAATAGAGATGGACATGATGCATCCAAATGCAGAACACCATGGGAGAAAATTGAGCAGCAAAGAAATCAAGACAAAGGTAAAACTAATGAAAAAGACAAAGGTAAAGCACCTGAATCCGCTCACTATGTTCTAGCACATTGTAACAATGGAGTAATTGAAAACCTATTTGATGTTTCATTTACTTCATGGAGAGATGATTGGTTGCTAGATTCAGGAGCAACATGTCACATGACATTTAGAAAAGATTTTTTTGAAGAATTCACTGACAAAGTTGATGGAGCAGTATATTTCGCAGATAAATCCAAACTCAAGCCATCAGGGCTTGGCACAGTCAGGTTAAACTACCTGGTCTTCCTGATCATATCCTACATGAGGTTCTATACCTCCCGAAGTTGAAGAGAAACTTGCTGTCCCTGGTTGAAATCCGGCAGCAAGGACACTCAATTCACTTGTTTGATGGCAAGGCAGAGGTCAAAAAAGCATTAGATCACTCTCTTGTCATGGAAGGAATAGAAGAAGGGAGACTCTTGAAGCTGAAAGGTTCATCTGCTCATGCTCAAAACTTTACATTCAGTTCACAACATGATGAAGGTACATTTCCATCAAGTCTTTTATGGCATGCTAGTTTTGGACACTTAAACTATGACAGCCTCCGTTTGTTGAAGAAAAATGGTGTTGATGGACTGCCTGCAATTCCTAGAAAACCTAAGGAATGTGATGCTTGAATTCTAGGAAAGCATAGCAAACAGCCATTTCATGATTCACACTCAAGAGCACATAGGAAACTTGAACTTGTTCATTCAGATTTATGTGGCCCTATGCCTATTGCTTCTGCAAATGGAAACAAATACATGATGACATTTATTGATGACTACACCAGAATGTGTTGGATTTACTTGCTGAAGAATAAGTCTGATGCTTTTCAAACTTTCAAGAATTTTCATGCATGGATTGAAAATGATGCACAAACACATATTGGCTCTCTACGTACTGATAATGGAAAAGAATACACTTCAAACGAATTTGAAAATTATATTCGTCAACATGGAATCAAACATCAAACCACTGTGCCATATAATCCACAACAGAACGGTGTAGCTGAAAGAATGAACAGAACCATTTTAAATATGGTCCGCTCCATGTTATTTTTCAAGAATGTAAAATTGATGTTTTGGGCTGATGCAGTTCTATGTGCTGTTTACATAAAGAATAGGTGTCCTTCAAGTTCAATTAGAAACAAAACTCTTAAAATGTGGCATGGCCACATTCCTTCGGTAAAGCATTTCAGGGTCTTTGGGTCCACCTGTTATGCCTTGATACCCAAGGGTCAAAGGAACAAACTTGGTGCTAGAAGCAGAAAATGTATCTTCTTGGGATACTCCAATACCTCCAAAGGATATCGTCTCTATGATGAAGCAAATAAGAAGTTTGTGATAGCAAGAGATGTCATATTTCTTGAATCTTCCAAGAGTGACAAGGTTGTTGAGCGGCAACTTGATCGCCTGGATAGATTCACACATGCAAAGTCTTTCCGAGAATTTGATAATGTGATTCCACATCTTGAAGGGGGGATTCCGATATTGAATCAAACTGTGGAATCATGTCCTGAAGCACTCTCTCCCCCACATGAAGAAACAACCACGGATGACACATTGGATGATGTGATTGACAGAATTGGGAGATTGAATCTTGAATCAATACCAACTCAGTCAAATGACCAGCCTGGGCAATCTCAGAAAGGTCCTCCCAAATGGCTGACAAAGACACTGGAGAATGTTCATCCTGATGAGGTTGGAAAACAGGAACAAGAAGTTCCACTCAACAAATCGAAGGTGATGTAGATAATTCTGATTCTCCTGTTGATATGGATATTGCTTATAACTGTGAATTGAGTTTGTCTACAGATCATGAACCAACTTCCTTCAAAGAATCCGCTTCTCATGATGAATGGAAAGAAGTGATGCAGAAGGAGTATGATGCCTTGATAAAGAATGGCACTTGGAAGCTGGTTGATCCGCCTTTGGGAACGAAACCAATTGGTTGTAAGTGGGTCTACAAGAACAAGTACAAAGCAGACGGCTCACTTGACAAGCACAAGGCTAGGCTTGTGGCAAAAGGATTCGCACAGAAAGAAGGAGTCGATTATGAAGAAACTTTTGCTCCCACAACAAAATGGACCACCATCCGGACTCTCTTTGCCTTAGCAGCTCAGAATGGATGGAAAGTCCATCAGATGGATGTAAAAATAGCCTTCTTGAATGGAGATCTAAAGGAGAAATTTTATATGTCCCAGCCAGAAGGATTTGTGATAAAGGGTCAAGAACACAAAGTTTGCAAAATTGTAAAATCCTTGTATGGCCTCAAGCAAGCACCACGAGCCTGGTATGAGAAATTGACCGAGCATCTTCTGAAACTTGATTTCAAACATTTTGATCTTGATGATGAAACTTTGTTTGTTAAGAAAGTTGGAAAAACAATTGTATATCTTGTGGTATATGTAGATGATATTTTGATAACAGGAAACAATGAGAGCTATATTGCATCCATGAAGAAAGAGTTGAAGAAAGGTTTTGAAATGACTGATTTGGGTTATGTTCATTACTATTTGGGTATTGAAGTAATTCAACATCCTAAATTCATATTTCTTTCTCAAAAGAAGTACATTGGATATCTCTTGAACAAATTTGGCATGGATGACTATAATCCCTTAACCACTCCAATGGAACAAAACTTGAAGCTCACATCTATTGAAGGGAAGGAATTTGAGGATGCAACTAAGTATAGACAGCTTGTAGGAAGTCTTATCTACTTGACCACCACCAGACCTGAAATTTCATTTGTTGTTGGAATCCTCTCAAGGTTCATGCAAAAACCTTGTGAAGGACATTGGTCTGCTGCGAAAAGAGTGTTAAGGTACTTGAAGGGGACTCAAGACTTTGGACTCAAATATACACAGGTAGGCGACTTCAGCTTGATCAGATACTCTGATTCAGACTTTGATGGCGACAAAGAAACAGGGGTGTCTACTACAAGTTACACCATGAGTCTTGGATCAGGAGCTGTCTCATGGAGATCACGCAAACAGTCAGTTCCAGCAGATTCCACGACCGAGGCAGAATATGTGGCAGCAGCTGAAGCAACAAAGGAAATTGTGTGGCTCCGGAAAATCCTGGAAGATTTGCAGATGAAATAGATGTATTCCACTCCACTCATGATCGACAACACTTCTGCAATAAAGTTGGCCAAGAACCCAAAGTTCCATGATCGAAAAAAGCACATCAATACAAAGTACCATCTCATTCGACATCATGTTCAGGCCAAAACCATCCATCTACATCATTGTTCCACAAATGAGCAAACTGCTGACATCTTCACCAAAGCACTTGGAAGAGAAAAGTTTGAAAAGTTCGGATCGATGCTTGGACTCACCAACATCCCTTCGGATTAAAGGGGGGAATGTTGACACCTAATCCTATGGATGGGTGTGCATATTTAATATTGTATATTAATTAATATTAGGAAATAAGGAAGGCCAAGAGTCATTGGGAGATGAATCCCAATAGCCTCACCTCCATGTATAAATCCATGTGCATTCTTCAGCTAATACACATTCTGATTTTGAGGAGTTACCTCCTAGTTTGACATGATCATTTGATCTTATGTGGGTTGTACAATTTCATTGATACACTCAGGTTCACCACCCTACTAATGTTCTACTTGTGCTCACCACAACACAAATGTAAATATAATTATTTTAGAACATATGGGCTTTACTAATCCATCATACAATGTACAACACTTAGTACTTGTCCACACACACACACATAAATAAAAAAACTAAATTTAATATATCTATATCTCTTATTATTATTATTGATAGTAATGACCCAATGACTAAGCAAGAGCTGGAATTCCTGTATTGACCATGGATGGAGTGAAAAATCGAGCCCAATCAATACAAGCTAAGCATGTCATTTCAGGGAATCGAACACGGGAACATGGGTGGTGAGGGAGTTAAAAACTCACCTCGACCACCCTACCTTGACAATATATCAATTATTATTTTTGCTTGATTATGAAAAATAAAGTATAACTTTCTCAATTTATGTAATATCCCAAAATGGGGATGCAGCAATACATAAACACAATACTGGAATAGCAGTAAGAAATTAACTCATAAAATGTGTTGAAAAACACATAGCCATCAATTAGTGTTACAACAACAACTTATTATGCCTTTTATGATCTCAAAAGTTGGGGAAATGCAGTAATATGGACCATAAAACGTTATTTTCAGAGAATTGCATTATAAAAGGAAGAAATAACACTGGGATCCCTTAGCTTATGTATTATGGGATTCACATCCAGAAGGGGATCAGAAATAAATCCCTTTTGATGTGTTAAACAGATCTCTCGGTCCCGATATGACTTAAAAACATTGAAATCCTATGACTTAAGCTATACAAAGATTTCTGAAGCATGCACAACGTAATTTTATGAGGGTTTCAGATGCCATATGGTATAAACATTAGATCTAGAGTTTATTACATCAATACATGGAGAAAAATGGAGATCTAGCTCCTTTTACACATCAAGAAGATAACCCGACAAGGGTTCCATGAGAGAATGAGTACACAAGAGTAGATCTACAAATATAGATCTGAAATAATGCAGTATAGCTCAAACATTGTGTATAAATGGCTGAATAATACAAAAATGAAGGAGTATCCTTCTTACAAGCTTTTCGGGAGAAGGGTTGGCCCTTTCCCTAAGAACAAGCTCAAAATTGAGGGGCTTGACCCTCACACTGCAACACTGCAAGAAATGACGCAGTTCCTGCAAGGGACTGCGCTGTAGATGATGGGAGTGCTTTGGAAAAATGCCAAGATATGGAAATATGCTCTAGAACCTTCCTTACTGATCTCCCAAAGGAATGGAGGCTTCCTCCTTTGAAAAATGAGTGCAGGAAATGGTGTTGTGAACCCCCACTACAACACCTTGCAACACAAAGTTATACTACTGCAGAAATAATGCTGTAGCTGAAGGAGGATGCTTTGCCTCAAGCCTGGATGTGGAGAAATTTAGTACAATCTCCTTCAAGAGGCCTCTCAAGAAAGGAGAAGGAATTCCTAAATAGGAATGCCTTGTGTTAAGCAGCACAACAATCTCAACTAAACAGTTGAAGAAAGAAAAATAGTCTAAGCAGACACATCAAAATATCATTCATAAGATCCCTTGCTATGGTTGCCTTGCCCTCATTTTAAACATGTGTGAGCCTTCTTGCCTTGGGCCCCACTCATTAGGGTTTCCTCCACCAAGGAATCTTCCTCCCACTATCTCTGCGTTGTATCACAAAATGATCTCCACCTCCTATCCTAGCGTTGTTGACTTGGTCAAACTTGACCTTGTCCACATGCAAAGGTCCCTGTTCACACATGAAGGTGTGAAATCCAACTCTTATGTTGATCCCTTTTCGCATTATGAGGGATTTGATTCAGATTTTTATTATGCATGGGCCTCCTTACCCATTTATTCATCTCCTAAGTGAAATAAAAAAAAATTAATATTCCAATTTGCTGCATGCAAATTTTGGAATATTATAGTCCTCCCCTCCCAAATTTTTCTTGTCTGCAAGAAACTGCAAGGATATAACTGAAGAGTCTCCCATCCTCCTACTGTAGCATCCACATATGATTAACTCCTCCAAGGAATGAGATTTTGTCTCATCAATGAATCTCCATATTGCCCCTCCCAAGGATGTGAGCTAGCCAAATAACTATCATCATAAATAAGTAAAGTACTCAAGGAAGCAATACAGTGCTATCTACAGGTCATCTCAAGGCATGGAGTTTGAAATGTATTTAGAAACATCATGCACATGTGGATCCTCCATCCCCAAGCAATCATCCATACAAAATGAGTCACCTCCCAACATGGCAACTCCTGAAAATGTTCCTCCACCTTGAGCTCATGCAATGTAGGTGGGCTGAAAATCTGAACATGGTAGAAAAAATGGCCTACCCCACGCTGTCTTCCTCTCCACTTATGATAAGTGTAGAGCATATGATGATCTTGGGCTGTAATAAGTTTTCCCTCAAGTGGCAAGAAGAATATTAGATCTCCAAATATCTCCTCTCCAACATTGTGAATCAAGCTGGCCCAAACCATACCATGTATGATGAACAAGACTTGAACATCATATGGTATCCAATCCATCCTATGGCCCACCTCATAAAGGAAAAAATGTTTTACTGTAGTGGCCATATCCCCTCCCATGCTCCCATTAGAACATGTCATGCAACAAATGTGGGAATCCTCTTCCCCAAAGGACACATCCAACCCATGTGTCTCTCTCCCAATCATGCTCCCCATAAAGATAAGAACAATATCAGAAAATGAAATCACGATTAGAATCTAAATGAGGGAAATACTGAAGATTTCATGTGGTGTTGGAAAGTACCAACAGTTTCCCAAGTAGTTACAACGTAGTTTTCCAAACTGCTACTTCACAAAATAGTATGGCAAGTTGTTTTTTAATACATGGATAATTATGTATGTCATCATGTCTACTAATGAATAGTAAATGGTTGGGTACATTAGCTGAACACACATGAAAGGATAAAACACTTGCCCAAGGCCATATAAAATATTGCTGTCTCCATCATACAATTTGGCCCAATGTTGACCATGGAGCTCAATGAAAAGCTTGCCCTCTTGTGGAGAAATGCACTGAATAAGAATGGTAAGAGTATGCAAATACTGTGTTAGACAATGAATGGATGTAAAAACAATATTATTACCATGTGTTGAGAGTAAGATGATGCATATGTATATGAAAAAATCCTCCATAGTGGTATGAAACGCTCCCATGAAGAGGAATGAACCATGTGCTGCATGAAGATCACCCTTCTTATGCCTGGAAATCCAAGTTAAGAAGATCATATCTTGGTAATAGATGTTTCCATCCACTACTTCATCATTCTCACCTCCTCCTTGTCCACCAAGTGCATCAAGTGTGAAGTGATCCTGGGGATACTCCATCAATAACCCCAAGCTCCCAAGTGACAACGCTGTTGGCCCATGCAAATGGGCTCCTACCAACTCATAGCTCCATTCTTTGACATGTTCCTTGTAAAATATTTTTCCCATAATGTTGCTACATAGAGGAAGTTCCTTCCAAGGTGGAAGTACCTCCTGATCATCTAAGGCCAAGGAGTAGCCCCTTTGCACCATGATAGTGCCATCTCCTACTCCTGCAACATCATGCAAAGTATGAGAGAAAATATGTCCATGCTCTCCAAAGAACAACCAAAGCAACAAAAGTTTTTGCTGCCTCCTCATACCCCCATCATACAAACCATGTAGTGAAAACATAATGTTTGACATAAAGAATGTCATATCAACACAATGTGTCCATACTCCTTGCTGCCCTTTGATGCAAGTATCCTACCATTCTTCCTCCACCCATATACCCTTAGAAAGAGGACATGTCATATGATGGCCAAACTCTTTCGAGAGTAGCCAACGCATCCAAGCCTCTTTCTGCCCAGTATCATAGATTTGCAAGTAGCCTTCTAGCTTCTTGCTCTCCATCCACATCCTTTCATCCACCTGTGGATGTCTCCTACCCTTCTTCATCTTGGTACTCCTCCAAAGAAGACTGCCATCCTCCCATATCAAATTTTTCTCTTTGCATTTCTTGGGATATTGAAACGCAACTCCTTGGAGATCTCCTAGAAAGGATATCATACCAATGATCAACTTGAATCCATAAGGATCCAAGTGTGATGAGGGAAAAACTTCCTAAAACTATTGAATAACTTTGCACTTCATGATGTGTTGAAGTGCACCTCCCATAAGATCTCTCCATGAGACCTCCTTCCCATCAATGGCCCTCCACAACCAATAAGGTTTTGGATCTGCTGCAGGTAGAAGTCTCTCTTTGAGCTAGGGAATGATCATTGAGAAAGGGTCATCTAGAAAGGAGAAAATATTTCTCATCTCAAGATGTATACCATCTATCACTTCTTCCTCCATTGCATCATGAATGAAGCTGCCATTTCATGATTGCTCCCATAAGGAATGGGTCCTCTTTTCTTCACTGCTGTTCTTGTACAGCACAGTGCAATTCTGTTGCTCTGAATTAGTAGTATGCAATGATGTACATCCCTCCATACTTTTTTTCTGAAATGATAAGAGATGGAAACTTAGGCATACCTTGGTGAAATTTGGAAGCATCTTGTAGGGCTGCAAGAGTTCCTTCTTCAAATGTGTTCGCTTCCCAAACTGCTGAAGATGAAGGCTGCTCCTCCATGGTTGAAACAATGCTGGTACATGCCTCTTCCAATGGTGGTGAGGGATTCTCCTTCCCTTTGCCAAATTTCCTGATCAACCTTTGAGAAAACTCATCAAGAGTAGTCACTCTTCCGTGGCTCAAATGGTTGAACCACCAAGTGTTTGCTTCACCTTCAAGGTGCACCGCTGCAATTTCTACAACCTCTCTTTCTACTACTGGATGTATTAGGAAGAATGCCTCTAGCTTCATCACCCAAGCCTTTGCTGCACAAGTGAGTGATCCATCAAAAGTGGACAATAGAAATCTATTGCCTCTCATCATCCCATTGCTGTAGGGCCTTCTTTCTTCTTCCAGCTGGATAAACTGAGGAAGAGCTAGAGTCTCTTTGAAAGCTCTAGGTTGGGATTTGTATTCTGTAAGGTATCTTCTTAGAATTTTAGATTCCAAGTGTCCTTCATGCCTCTTTTCTTCTCCTCTTTGAGAATAGGAAGTGCATGGCCCTTCCTCTTCTTGAAACCCTCTAGGAGTTTCATTGCATATCTTCTACTTCATCTGCTTAACCTCCTTGGAGAGGTTCTTTCTAGATCTGAAAAGTGATGAGACAAAGCTCAGTCTCCCCATCATTATGATCTGCTTCTTCTCTTTGTATTTTTTTATAGCATAATGGCCAAAACTCACAGGCTGAGCCAAGATTATGCTCTGATACCACTGTAATATCCAAAAATGGGGATGCAGTAATACATAAACACAATACTGGAATATCAGTAAGAAATTAAATTATAAAATGTGTTGAAAAACACATAGCCATCAATTACTGTTACAACAACAACTTATTATGCCTTTTATGATCCCAAAAGTTGGGGAAATGAAGCAATATGAACCATAAAACATTATTTTCAGAGAATTGCATTATAACAAGAAGTGTAGAAATTTATAGTTTCCCACCCCGGTTTTCAGTTTTCACCTTATTACTCCAAAATAGTTAAATGCCCTTTCCCATATCCATACATTTAACAAACTGGAAAATAAATTTTGCTGAAAACACAAATTCTGGAAATTTTTCAGCGCCGGAAAATGCAAGACTAAAAATCAAGAAGCATAAAAACAATTATTCACACATTCGACACAGATATTTTTGGTCAACATGACCCTAGAAAAACCCCCTACAACTCTTGGGGAAAACCAGTTTGAAAGCTCCTCCTTATTTCTGGAAAATGTTTTTTACAGTGAGAAATATTCAGCAAAAAATCAGCAAACAGACTTTTACAACTTATCTCGTTTTCCGTGCTTAACCACCGCCTCGGAAAGTGTGCAAACAACAAAACAGGAACAACAATAAATGCTGTACGGATTTCCTTGATTTTTGTGCCAAATATTAGCTTTAAATGCTGCTGTACGACCTACCTGGAAATGCGTGCAAGCTGCCACAAAATCTGCTGTACGATTTCTGCCTCGAAATGCATGCCAAAGGTACAGCCACTTGATGTACGGCCTCCCTCAAATCTGCTCCTCGAAATCTGTGCAAATCTGCTGTACGGCCCTGCTGTACGGCCCTCCTTCCTCAAAAATCGTGCCAAAAATCTGCCTTGCTGTGTGCTAAATCTGCTGTACTGTCTTGATGAAATGTCTTGCTGAAATGCTGCCTTGGAATGCGTGCCAAGCTGCTGCCTCCTTCTCCGCACTGCCCAGAAATCTCCCTTGCTCTCTTGCTCTCCTTCTCTCAATCTGCTCATGAAAGAATGAATGACCTTTTCCTCCTTTAACCTAACCCTAAGTGACTTTTGGGGAATCCCTAAATCCAATGGCTGAAATAGATTGAGATCTAGGGCTAAGATTAAATGCTCATTTAAATTTCATTTTCTATTTTTTAATTCACCCCACTTTAATAAAGACCCACTTAGTCATTTATTTCCAAAGTCACTTTTCCTTTCTAATTTTACATTGACTTTATTAAAGTCACTTTAAAATTAGACTTTAGTAACTTTATCACTTAAAGTCACTTTTTAATTAGATTTGACTTTATAACTTTATAAAGTCACTTTAGTAACTTTATCACTTAAAGTCACTTTTAAATTAGATTTGACTTTATAACTTTATAAAGTCACTCTTTAGGAGAAAATTAAATTCTTTTGGACACTTTTCCCTAGGCCAAAGATCAAAGCCTTAGGGAACCACCTGTCCTCCGGTACCAAATTTCAACACTCCCTCTTACCGAGGAAGGTGTTCCTCACCACACCCATCTTGTCTCTGAAGTAGACATGCTTGCCTTGTGGTAAGGCTTTGGTAAGAATATCTGCAACCTGCTCATCAGTGGGAATATACTCAAGCTTCACAGCTCCCTTCTGAACATAGTCTCTGATGAAATGATATTTGATCCTGATATGCTTTGACCTGTCATGAAATACTGGATTCTCCGTGAGTTTAATGCAACTCTGATTATCACAGTAAATCACTGAAGGTCTCAACGGCTGACCAAATAAGCCAAAACAACATCTTGCAAAGCCAGATGGCCTCACAACTAGCGCGGATCGGGGTCGCCATATACTCGGTCGCCGAACTCATCAGCACGACCGCCGCTTTCGCCTCGAACCATGACACAATCGCGCAAACCCAACCCAAAACAACACCCTGAAGTGCTCTTCCTATCGGAAGCACAACCTGCCCAATCAGAATCAGTGTAACCTGCCAATCTCACTCCATCCCCCTGCCTGTAGTCCAGACCATAATCCACTGTCCCCTGCAAGTACCGCAAAATATGTTTTGCAGCCACCCAGTGAACCTTCCTAGGCTCACACATAAACTGACTCATCGTGTTGACTGCAAAACAAATATCTGGTCTAGTGTTGACCAGATACATCAAGGAACCAATCAGCTATCTGTACAATGTGGGATCCACCAACTCGGAATCCGAAGCATGAAGCTTCTTCCAGTTGGTGATCATCGGTGTCGACATGGGTCTACAATCCTCCATGTGGAATCTGCCAAGGATGTCCACAATATACTTCCCCTGTCCCAGGAAGAAATGCCCCTCCTCCCGCCACACCTCCAAACCCAAAAAGTAATGCATCAAGCCGATGTCCTTCATCTCAAACTCCGCCGCAAGATCTCTCTTGCAGTGCTCTATGAGTCTCTCTGCACCCGTAATGACCAAGTCATCCACATACATCACCAGAATGAGAGGCTCCTCACCTATCACAATATAGTAAAGGTTCGGATCTGCCTCACTCTTTGTGAAACCCATCCCCTGCAAGTATGTATCTATCCCGGAGTACCAAGCTCTGGGAGCTTGCTTCAGGCCATAAAGGGCCTTCTTCAGTCTGCACACATGGGACTCCTTCCCATGCACCTCAAAGCCCTGTGGCTGCTCAATGTACACCTCCTCCTGTATGAAGCCATTGAGAAATGCGGTCTTCACATCCATCTCGTGGATCTTCCAACCCATCTCTGCTGCTATCGATATAATGGAGCGGATCGAAGTATATCGAGCCACGGGAGCGAAGGTCTCCTCATAATCAACTCCCTCTACCTGGGAGAACCCTCTAGCCACAAACCTCGCTTTGAATTTCTCAATGCTGCCATCTGCAGCATGCTTTACCTTGTAAAGCCATCTGGAAGTAACCACGTATTTGCCCTCAGGCCTCGGCACCACCTCCCAAACATCATTCTTCATGATAGAAGAATACTCCTCCTGCATGGCCTCTCTCCAGACCTGCTGGCTAGCTACCTCCTCATAGCTAGAAGGCTCAGAGTCAAGGATGATGGTAGCCATTGCCATATAGCTACAAAACCTCTCAGGTGGTCTGCTCTCTCTGACCGGCCTCTTAGGCTCAGCAACAGATGTGGCATCTCTCAAGGTGTCCTGAAGCCACTTGGGCTTCTTCTTCCCTGAGTGCACTTCTCCCGCCGGAGAATAAAACTCCTCCTCCTCAACATCAGGAGCCTGAACTCCTGACTGTCTGTCTGCTGTCCTCCTGCCTGCACCTGAACTTGTAGATGCTGAGGTACCGTGTGAACTGTCCATCAGTGGACTCCCCAGTGAACTGCTCTGTGGACTGCTTTGCATGCTGCCCGTAGCACCACCTCTCTGACTCGGTGAGCCACTCCCCACTGACGGACCTGACATCGTCATAGATGTACCTCCGAATCCTCCTGATCCCTGCCCACTGGATCCCTGTGACTGACTCAACTGCTGCTGAGGGTCTGGCTGATCCAGATACTCTAACTCCCGTGACCTCCTAAAGGCCCTGTCCTCCTCGAACTTCACATCCCGTCTGACAACAACTTTCCTCTGCGTAGGAATGTAAATCCGAAAGGCCTTGGAGGTCTCACTGTAGCCCACAAAGATACCCTTCTCTGCGGTGGGCTCTAGTTTGGTCCTCTTCTCCTTGGGTATGTAGGAGTATGTAATGCACCCAAAGATACGAAGATGACCAATATCGGGCTTCTTCCCAGAAAAAGCCTCCTCCGGAGTCATGTGCCCCAAGGCACGATGCGGACTCCTGTTCTGCAAGTAAACAACTGTGTTGCAGGCCTCTGCCCACAAAAACAATGGCAACCCCTGATCATGTAACATGGCTTTGGGAGCCCCTCCGATGGATCTGTTCTTCCTCTCCGCAACCCCGTTCTGCTGGGGGTTGTAAGGAACAGTGAGCTCCCTCCTAATGCATGCCTCCGCACAATAGTCAAAAAACTCTCCAAGGGTGTACTCTCCTCCATTTTCCGACCTCAGGGACTTGATCTTCCGACCTGTCTGTGTCTCCACAAGTGCTCTAAACTCCTGAAACCGCTTGAATACCTCACTCTTGGTCTTCAAGAAATAAATCCAGGTCCTGCTGGATTGATCATCAATGAATAAAACATAGTACTCATATCCACTCAAGGAAACATGAGACATCCGACCGCTCACATCGGAATGAATCAAATCAAGTATCCCGCCACTCACACATCGTCAAAAAGGATTTGGAAATCCTCGTCCATCGCACATCCTCCTCTCGCAAGCATCAAAGTGATCGCACCGAAATCCGCACACCCGTAGTGATCTCCCGCAAAGTCCTCAAGGCTCCATGATACATGTGCCCCATCTTGCGGTGCCAAATCTCACACAGCTCAGAACTGCTAGCTCTACTGTCGGTACTACTGCCCAATGCCAAAAGGGGCTGAAATGCAAACTTGTACACCTTTGCATGGCGTACACCTATCACTCTAGCTGAATCAGCTGGAGCGCCCCTGGGATACATCAGCACCTGTCCACCCCTGAACAGTATCTCATATCCTCTGTCCTCCAAAGCTGAGACAGATATGAGGTTCTTCCTCATCCCTAGCACATAAAGAACATCTGACACCTTCAAGGGAGGTTTAGACTCCCTCTGAAATGTCAGTGTTCCCACACCGACTGCTCTAACAACTCTGTCATCACCGAGTACTACCTCTATATCAGTGCCACTCTCTGAAAGCTCTGAGAAGTACTCACGGACTCCTGTTATGTGACGTGAAGCCCCACTGTCCACATACCAGATACCCGAAGATGCTCCGCTAATCGAGGGAAAAGCATGCTCCCTCTGAACCTCTATGGTAGATAATCCCGCACTAGAGGACTCACACGCAATGAACCCAAACTCCCGGTCAAAACGATCTGCAAAGTCCTCAACCTCTGCTGAAGCTGCCATGCTCTGGTTCTTCCCCTTCTTCTTCTTCTTCTCCGGACACACAACTGCATAGTGTCCCATCTTCTGAAAATTCCAACACTTCACTTTGGAATAGTCCTTCTGTGTGTTATCTTGTTTACCTTTACCTTTGCCTTTGCCCCCACCATTGCTTGTGGAAGCCTGCTTCTTCCCTTTGCCTTTCTTGCGTCCTACCAACAGTGCTACATCCTCATCCTGCTCAACTGGCTTGGCTGCCCCAAGCTGACCTTTCCTGATATCTGTCTGAATGCAATCATCCCAAAACCTCTCCCATGTGGGAAGGGTCTCACGTGCACAAACCCCATCAGCAAAGTTCATCCATGAACTGGGGAGGCCATTCATTGCAATCCGCACCAACTCAGTGGGTGGAATGGCCTCTCCAATCGCTGCCAACTCATCTCTCACATTAGTAATCTTTGTGAGATATCCAGCTGCACTATCAGTCTTACCCATCTTAATGTTCTTCAACTTCTCCTTTAGGACCATTTTCCGGTTCTCATTGGTACTCTGGTAGAGGTTGGTCAATGCTGTCCACATCTCATGAGCATTTATCTTTCCTCTCACATGAGGAATGCAATGGTCTTTGATTCCGTCTAGAATCAGTCTCTTACCCTTGTTGTTCTTTTTATTATATGCTGCCAACTGAGTAGCATCAGTAGGCATATTTACAGGGTTCTGTGCGGTATGCACCATTATGTCCCAGACTTCCGCCTCCTCAAAGATACTCTGCATTCTCTCCTTCCAAACACTGTAATTGGTATGCCCATCCAACCTACCCTCCACCCTCAGTCCCAAAGACATCCTGCTGTCCTAAAACTGAAAAATAGCACTGCTGTAGTAAAGATAAAACTGCTGTTTGTGAAAAATCAGCTTGCAGGAATTTTCTGAGTGAAAAATCAGCAGGCTGTAATTTTCCTCCTTGCTGTCCCAAACTGCTCTTCAGCACTCAAGCTTCGATACCATGTAGAAATTTATAGTTTCCCACCCCGGTTTTCAGTTTTCACCTTATTACTCTAAAATAGTTAAATGCCCTTTCCCATATCCATACATTTAACAAACTGGAAAATAAATTTTGCTGAAAACACAAATTCTGGAAATTTTTCAGAATGATGGAAAATGCAGAATTAAAAATCAGCAAGCATAAAAATAGTCATTCACACATTTGACACAGATATTTTTGGTCAACATGACCCTGGAAAAACCCCCTACAACTCTTGGGGAAAACCAGTTTGAAAGCTCCTTCTTATTTCTGGAAAATTCTTTTTACAGTGAGAAATATTCAGCAAAAAATCAGCAAACAGACTTTTACAACTTATCTCGTTTTCCGTGCTTAACCACTGCCTCAGAAAGTGTGAAAACAGCAAAACAGGAACAACAATAAATGCTGTACGGATTTCCTCGATTTTTGTGCCAAATATCAGCCTTAAATGCTGCTGTACGGCCTGCCTAGAAATGCGTGCAAGTTGCCACAAAATCTGCTGTACGATTTCTGCCTCGAAATGCATGCCAAAGGTACAACCACTTGCTGTACGGCCTCCCTCAAATCTGCTCCTCGAAATCTGTGCAAATCTACTGTACGGCCTGTTGTAGGGCCCTGCTGTACGACCCTCCTTCCTAAAAAATCGTGCCAAAAATCTGCCTTGATGTGTGCTAAATTTGCTGTACTGTCTTGCTGAAATGTCTTGCTGAAATGCTGCCTTGGAATGCGTGCCAAGCTGCTGCCTCCTTCTCCTCACTGCCCAGAAATATTCCTTGCTCTCTTGCTCTCCTTCTCTCAATCTGCTCATGAAAGAATGAATGACCTTTTCCTCCTTTTCCTCCTTTAACGTAACCCTAAGTGACTTTTGGGGAATCCCTAAATCCAATGGCTGAAATAGATTGAGATCTAGGGCTGAGATTAAATGCTCATTTAAATCTCACTTTCTATTTTTTAATTCACCCCACTTTAATAAAGACTCACTTAGTCATTTATTTCCAAAGTCATTTTTTCCTTTCTAATTTTACATTGACTTTATTAAAAGTCACTTTAAAATTAGACTTTAGTAACTTTATCACTTAAAGTCACTTTTAAATTAGATTTGACTTTATAACTTTATAAAGTCACTTTAGTAACTTTATCACTTAAAGTCACTTTTAAATTAGATTTGACTTTATAACTTTATAAAGTCACTTTAAGAGAAAAATTAAATTCTTTTGGACACTTTTCCCTAGGCCAAAGATCAAAGCCTTAGGGAACCACCTGTCCTCCGGTACCAAATTTCAACAAGAAGAAATAACAATGGGATCCCTTAGATTATGTATTATGGGACTCACATCCAGAAGGGGATCAGAAGCAAATCCCTTTTGATATGTTAAACAGATCTCTCGATCCCGATATGACTTAAAAACACTGAAATCCCATGACTTAAGCTATACAGAGATTTCTGAAGCATGCACAGTGTAATTTTATGAGGGTTTTAGATGAAATATAGTAAAAACATTATATCTAGAGTTTATTACATCAATACATGGAGAAAAATTGAGATCTAGCTCCTTTTACACATCAAGAAGATAACTCGACAAGGGTTCCATGAGAGAACGAGTACACAAGAGTAGATCTGCAGATATAGATCTGAAATAATGCAGTATAGCTTAAGCACTGTGTATAAATGGCTGAAGAATACAAAAATTAAGGAGGATCCTTCTTACAAGCTTTCCAGGAGAAGCGTTGGCCCTTTCCCTAAGAAACAAGCTCAAAATTGAGGGGCTTGACCCTCACACCGCAACACTGCAAGAAATGACGCAGTTCCGGCAAGGGAATGCATTGTATATGATGGGAGTGCTTTGGCCAAATGCCAAGATATGGAAATCTGCTCTAGAACCTTCCTTACTTATCTCCCAAAGGAATGAAGGCTTCCTCCTTTGAAAAATGAGTGCAGGAAGTGGTGTTGTGAACCCCCACTCCAACACCCTACAACACAACATTATACTGCTGCAGAAATAACGCTGTAGCTGAAGGAGGATGCTTGGCCTTAAGCCTTGATGTGGAGAAATTCAGTACAAGCTCCTTCAAGAAAGGAGAAGGAATTCCTAAATAGGAATTCCTTGTGCTAAGAAACACAACAATCTCAACTAAACAGTTGAAGAAAGCAGAATAGTCTAAGCAGACACATCAAAATATCATTCATAAGATCCCTTGATATGGCTGCCTTGCCCTCCTTTTAAACATGTGTGAACCTTCTTGCCTTGGGCCCCACCCATTAGGGTTTCCTCCACCAAGGAATCTTCCTCCCACTATCTCTGCATTGTCTCACAATATGATCTCCACCTCCTATCCCAACACTATTTACTTGGTCAAACTTGACCTTGTCCACATGCAAAGGTCCCTGTTCACACATGAAGGTGTGAAATCCAGCTCTTATGTTGATCCCTTTTCACATTATGAGGGATTTGATTCAGATTTTTATTATGCATGGGCCTCCTTACCCATTTATTCATCTCCTAAGTGAAATCAGAAAAAATTAATATTCCAATTTACTACATGCAAATTTTGGAATATTACAATTTAACAATCCTATTGGTGTTCCTCTTTGCACCTTTTGGGACAATTGCTAGCTATATTTCTTGATATGTATGATATATAGCAATGGGTTGTGCTTTGGCTATTTGTTGATTAATTCATGGGTGTTTTTATTTTCACAAATTTCTTTTTACTATATACTTGATGATAGTGTGAGATATAACAATGAGCTGAGTGTTAAATTTTATTATTTACTAGTTGATAAACACATTATATATAGTTCATATAATTTAATGTAAAAATAAATTACATATTTTTAATTTTTTTTTTAATAATCAAATTTATTAATAAATTTACAACTTTTACATAAGCTCGTGTTAAAAATTAATTAATTATTTAATATATTTGTCTCATTTTAAAGATAAGTTTGTGGACGTCCACAGGGTCTTGGATAGACGGTGACTAGGTGCTCTGTTAAGATACTCCTTGATGTGAAGTCACATATCGGGGTGATATTATTGGACACGATGAAGATATAATCTTGCCAAAAAAAAAGATAAATTTGTGGACATGTGGTTCCTTGAGATAACTACTTTTAAAGTAATTTCCTTTTTTAAAAAGAATGTTGTAAAAATTATCACAACTTATTTTTTTTTGGAAGTTTGGTAGTGCCTTTCATTTTTCTCTTTTTTTCACTTTTTTACTCCATTTTTCATAACATGTCTAGATACATCACCCCGATCGGGGAAGGGAATTGAACCTGTGATGAGTGCTATAACAGCCCGCCTCATCACCGTTTAACCAAGATTATTAATGGGTGAAAATAATTATAATTTGTTATTACTATTGATAATGTAAACTAACTCATCACTATTAATCCAAGAAAACAACATTAATTAAAATAATTTATTAGTAATTTATAAAAATAGATTTTCACTCTGAAAGATTCAACTTGTTTACTTATTTCCAAAGGACATGAATCTTAACACATAAATAATTTGAATAAATTAAAATATAATTTTAATTAATAATAATTTAACAAAACTAATATCTCATTTTATTGTTAAAATATCCTTAACCCTCTCATTTCATTAACTAACATAAATCTTGAAATGATTGTTGAACTTTTAATTTTCTCAACCTAAATGAATATCAAACTTATAAACTAAAAAAAAAAATTAAATTAATAAAAAATGAAGAAGATAAGAAGTTAATATAAATTTTATGAATCAACCAAGACATTGTGAAATATCAGCCAAATGTAAATAATAATGAAAATACAAAGAATGAGAAAATCTTAAAAGTGTTGCACACGTGTGCAACAAATCCCTGACCTCCTACTACACATAAATAAACAATGGGGTCTTCACTAATATTGAGTTCCAAAGACTTCCAATATATTTCCAAGAGTATGAAATGTCTTTTTTGCTTATTCATTTCATGATTATTGCACCCTATTAAATAAAATCTTTGAACCAAGTAATTAAAATGGTTTCAATGTTTAACCATGGAACCATGAGCCAAAAACGAGTATTATAATCAATACAACATATTACCACTCGAAGCCCCAATCAAATCAAATCTTTTTATTTGAATAAACATAAAGCTTATGCTTTCAAATAGCCTAGTTAAAGAAGAATACCACGGGAAAAACCATGGGTTAAAAATACTATGGTAAAAAGCATGGGTGAATACAATGGCTCAAAAAATTGTTTACCATGGGTGAATATAATGACTAATTTTTTTATTTTTATTTAATTTTAAATTATCGTTATTTTTATTTTTATTATTTTATTTGTATTTTTTATAGGAGAGGATAACATCTCTTCCATATTGGGCTCGAAAGCCCCTCTAGGCACAATAGAAGAAAATGAGTAATTTTATTAAAATATTAAAAATATTACATTATATTTTAAAATAAAAATATTGTATTTAAAATCTAGAATCTAAAAACTGCCAATGCTAAATAAACTATTTTACTTTAATCATTATTTTATTTTTATTTTTATTTTTTATGCAACTTGACCGAGTGAAGATGTTAAACAAAATAGGACAAGACATGACATTACAATATTTCTACCATAAGAATCTACCAAGCCCAGAGAGGGAGAAATGTCTCTTAGAGTGAAATGAGATTTGATCCCTCTTGATGTATGGTATATCTGGAGTTAAGATGGATCTATACGGGTTATAATAAATTATAACATGAATGAATATATGAGTTAAACATATACACATTTAAAAAAAATATTTAACAAGGATTTTAACCATGGAGACTCAATTCTACTTTATCATGGAGATTCCTAACCTATAAACATTTTTTATTACAACACCATAGGCCAATACCATGGCTTATCAATACCACATGTTCAAGTAGCCTAGATCCATCTTAAATTTGGATATACTAAGTACCTAGAAGAATCAATTTTCTTTTCACTTTAAAAGATGTTTGCATCTCAAGAGATCTGGTTTAATTCTGATGGCGGGCAACCCCCGCTAAACCCACATTAACACTCTCTTGTGCATATAAACTGCATTTCAAGTTTAGTCCCAAATAATTTTAAGTTTGGGCAATTTCACAACATTGATGCGGAAGCACTTCTCTTCATTTACTGGTCATAGAACCAACCAACCAAAATTCACAACTATATGTGGAAGCTGATATTTTCCAATCAAATCTATGGTTATGAAACCATATCTTAAAACCCATCTGATAATCTTCAATTAATATTCGGAAAAAAACAATTAAACCCAAGGTAATGAACTTCAGCTCTCACCTTCATGGGAGTTCTATTTAACATTCAACCTTTATTATTAAACCCTTATATAAGGGTCCCAACATTTCAATCACCAATTGATCTCATAAATCTGAATGCCAAACTAGCATTTCATTCCACATCAAAGTTCCACTTTGATAAAAAAATTCCAAATGTCAACAACACTTAATAACTTCTATTTGTATCCATTCCATGCTTTCTTTAAAACCCACAAATAGTTCTGAGACAACACTCATATTAACATATGTGCTATTACCAATCTCATATGAATATCCAATATTTGACTTTTGCCTTTATAAACTTTGTTTAGAGCCCAATATAATAATGACTCACGACATTTCTATAAACATAATATATCAATATATATTACGTTCTCCAACCCAATGTTTCAAAATATTATATAATATTTTTGACCTTAGGTTTAGACCCAAGCACATTGTTATAACAACTCTACGACATATTCAACTTACCTCATTATCCTTCATGCATCTTCATGATGCGAATGCCGTCGATCTTTCGATGAGTATCAATGGACATATATCGCATTCATTAACTCCCAAAGGTTATCACTTCAAATCTTTGCGAAATTCGTGGTAATTAAATACCACCTCATTCCACACGTTGAACGTTGGGTATTATCGCATTCCAAAAAGAAAAACTTCTTCCAGCTCAAAATTTATGCGAACCCAACGATATTAATTCATAAAACCGCCTACTTGAAAATGCCTTAACCTCGACCACGTTCAACACGGATTCACCAGACTTTCGATTCGATTCAGACTTGCTTGAAATTCGGTCTTCTGCTTCAATGATATGACGGAAATCTGAACTCAATTAAGAACGAATTGAGTCGAATCCCTCCTGGAAACTTTCACGCAGAGTTAACTTCTACATGAATTTACTGTATTATGGCTTTAAGCATAGAATCGAATCCTTTCAAATCTCGTCTTCTCTGCCTTAACACTATGGCTTGACTTCACCTAATATTGATTCAAATAACAGAATTTCGATGCCAGATTAAACATGCACAATAACCGGATGCTGATATCGTTTGCATTCTTCATCAAAGGGCTAAAACTCATCGATTTTGTTATTGAATCCTTCACACAGAACTAAAATGCATGCAATTCATAAACAAGGAGTGTGAATTCAATGCGTTCAATTTAAGACAGGTGTATATAACACAAACGCCTTCTCTGCTATTATAACCCAACAAATACGGATCGATTTTAATCAATTTCAATTGATTTCAATCAAACAGAGTTCCACGCAGATTTAAACACGTTCAAAACTCAGAGACCAACATTACTTGTGTTCTTCATCGAAAGGATAAAAACTCCATTGATTCTTCGTATTGTGGCTTTAACACAAGAATGGGTATCGATTTATGGAAACCGAGCCCCACAAATTCTTACATAGATTTTATATCATTAACAATTGGATTCCTGAAAGGATTTAAAACCCCTTCACACAGAGGCTTAAAACGCATGACTCAATGAAGCTGGAAGGAACAAAAATTTGTTCTTCATGCAGAGAGTAATAATTCAAATTCCTCCACAATATAATAACTCAGTGATGGGACATAAACTTCAGAAAATTAAATTCTGCATTAATTCACATAGTACTTACATCAAAAATCTTCCTCCTTGGCCTCATTTTCAACCAATGGCCACATTCTACAATCTGCTCGAAGGCTTACAAGCAAAACCCCTGATTCTACTCTAAACAACCTCTACTGCCCCATACTCTGTTCCTTCATGCTTACATTTATACAAAATGATGATGGATCGATTAAGTTCCCTAAATAACTCAACAAAACTCTTAAAATTCTCAATTTCCTAAATCTAGACCAAATCCCTAGATTTTCTAAAACTGACTCTAATTCACTCCTAAATCTGAACTGTCTCTTCACATTCCCGACTAATCAAATTCCCTTGTTCTCCAATCATTTGAGAACGGTTACATTTTCTCTCCATATTTAATTAGAAATAATTAAAATTCACTCAATTTATTACATAAAGTCTAACTCTCCTTAAAACTCAAAAACCCCTAAGTCTAATAAAGATTCATGGAATTTGTTTTAGCCTAATGCCCCTGCATCAAATTCCCCCTTCAAATAGGTTATATTCCACGTGAATACCTTGGGTCAATGGGTGAATATCATGAAGTTATATATATATATATATATATATTGCATGACTAAAAATGTTTTCATGTTATTATTATTTTTTTTAAATGTAATTTGACAGAGTCAAAATGTTTACAGGTTAGGACATTGCAATATATCTTCTATACTGGGCTAGAGAGTGCCTCTTGGTGCAAAAAAACATAACTCATTTCATATGACATTTTTTTAAATTAATTAATTGTGTCGATAAGGGATCTCCTATTAGGTATGGAAGAGATGATGTAATGTCTTGTCCTATTATGTAAACATTTTGACTTAGTCAAATTACCTGAAAATAAAAATAAAAATTAATAATTGCGTTGAGATACAACACATTATGGAAGATGTGTAGGTGTTAGGGGTAATGTAAGAAAAGTTGTATGTCAACATTTATTAATGTCGGTTTTATTATAACTAACTTAACAAAAACAAATTAATGTAAATTGTCCACTTTAACATCAAATAAATATAAACCATGCAAGTTTGTCCTAGAGAGTTACCGGAATACCAAAAATAGGTCAATGTGTTGGAGGGTCATTTGTAAACATGTAATCCTGTTAATTATTTAAATTAATAAAGCATAACAAGGATATAGGGATTTATTTTATAGCTTGACTTTATAACTCCTTTATCTCGTTTCATTTTGGTTGATCACCATTAGAAATTTTGGAACTAGTCACAAAGCTAAAAAAAATAGGTTTCCTGACAGGCTCACCTTCATGTAATGGGAATGTTCAATTGCATTTATATGTTTGTAAACTTGCATCATTTTATTTTATTAAGGCTATTGTTTAATAAGTATTATATTGGTTCATAAGCATAGTCATGCGATATAATACTCATTTTCTCTAAGTAATTAACTATATATTTGTATTATTGTTTATATTATCACTAGGACAACCTGCATTGGAAGATAACCAACAAGTAGTTTGAAATAAATATGACAAGCCAAAATACTCTAATCTTCAACAACAATTACAATTCGCCCATTGTTGGATGGAGTTGATACATTTATGGAACTTGGAGTAGTGAAATATGGTATCTGATTGCCCACATTGATGTTATTGGTGACCAGGGAAATCAAGTGTACTAGATTAGCTTGTAGGGATTAGACTTAAACTAATGTATCTAAAATAATTGATAAAAGTGATACCTATATTAGTTTGGCCTTGGGGATGCTCACTCCAAATACACAACAATGTGTCCCATTATATAATGACCAGATTAACCGACTTGATAAACATGACAACCTATAGGATAAAGACTTTGAATTAGCTACAACTCATACATATTGAAAATAAGGAATTCTAGAAAACACCTCGGAACTCACACATATCTAGAATTTTTATCCATTATCTCAACGTCACCCCCTTAATGGAGAAATGGATTATTTACTACACCCAAATTTTCTCTACATAAAATAAACTTATCTTTTCCTAAAGGCTTAGTAAAGATGTCCATCACATTATCATTTGTATTACAATATATCAAATTAATCTCCTTCGATTACATTTTTTCTCGTACAAAATGATGTTGGGTGTCTATGTGTTTGATCTTAAATGACATGCTGGTTTGTTTGCTAGTTTAATAGCACTTTGGTTGTCACCCTTGATGATTATTGGTTCTTCTTGTTTTTATCAAATGTTTTCAAGAATGCTTCTTAGGAAAATTGCTTCACAGGTTTCACTGCATAAATCCTTGTACTTAGCTTCAGTGGAAGACAAAGAAAAAATTGGATGTTTCTTGTTGCTCTGTGACATAATACCAGATCCAATACTAAATGAATAACCTGAGGTGGACTTCATGTCATCTAGATCTCCTGCCTAATCAGAATCTAAATAACTTGTCAACTCAACTTTCAGATAATAAGTATATACTCAATACCAGAAAATTCAGTGTCCTTCAAATATTGAAGGACTTTCTTGGTTGCTTTCCATTGGCTTTCATGTGGCTTAAATATGAACTGACTAAGTATGCTGACTAACTATGGAATATCTGGCCTGGTTGTAGTAAAGTAATTCAAACTTCCTACCAACTAGGTATAAAATGTGCCATTTACTTCCTTTGTTTCACCATCATATCTGAGTTTAAAATTTTGTTTCAGTGGTGTATATATTGCTTTGCATCCATTCATGTTGAATCTCCTAATTAATTCTTTTATGTATTTACTTTTCCTGACCAAAATTTTACCATTTTATCTCCAAATTTCAAGGCCTAAACAATAATGCAATTCTCCGAGATCCGCCATTTCAAATTCTAGTGACAGACGCCTTTTGATATTTTTAATTAACCTGATATCACTTCCTATTATGATTAGGTCATCAACATATACAAAATTCAACACAATATGGCCTTTTTCATCCCTATTGATATAGAGATTTGGATCTCCTTTAATTTTAGTAAAACCACGTTGAGAGAAGAATTTATCAATATTCACATACCAAGATTTGGGTGCCTGTTTTAGTCCATATAGTGATTTCTTTAACCTACAATCAAGATGTTCTTCTCCCTATTTTACAAAGATTTATGGATGAGCAAGATATATTTCTTCCTTTGATTCTCCATTTAGAAATTCTGATTTGACATCTAGCTAATTTAAATTCCACTTATGGTTGGTTGTTAATGCAAGCATCATTCTAATCATGTTCATTTTAGCTACTGGTGCAAAATTTTCTTCATAATCTCTCCCTTCTTTCTATGAATAACCCTTTTTTACCAGTCTAGCTTTAAATTTATCATTAATTTCATCAACATTAAATTTTGTTTTGAACAACCATTTTGAACCTATGGGAAATTTATCCTTATTTAATTCTATCAAATTCCCATGTGTCATTTTTCATTATGGAATCATATTCTTCCTTCTTTGCATTTCTCCATTCTTCATGTTCATTAGGTTCTTCAAAGTTTAAAGGTTCTATGCCATTCATCACATTAGTCATCGATGCATGGTATTTATATCTTACTAGTGGTTGAATTTGGCATGATGACCTTCTTGGTAGTTCACTTCTTTCATCCTTTCTTCTACTTTGTGGTGACTCTTTTCCTCCTATAGGTGTGCTTTCACTGCTTGATTTTTTCTCTTCTTTCTACTCCTGCTTTCCATTTACTTCTTTTGTGGCATCATCAAAATCACGAGGAATATACCATGCATCATAAATGTCATCTAGTGGCCTTCATCTATATGTTAATGGGACAAAACATCTCTATTTTAAAAAAAATTACATATATAAGGATCAAACAACTTGTATTCTTTATGATCAAAATAATAACCAATGAAAATACACTTGATAGATTTTTCATCAAGCTTTCTCCTATCTTCTTTTGGAACTTGAGCAAAGGTTTTACTTCCAAATATACTTAAATAACTACTCTTGGTTTGTAACTATAAGAAGCTTCAAATGGAGCCTTATTATTTAAAGTTTTAGTTGGACTTCTATTTTTTAAATAAACAACAATACTAATGGCTTCCACCTAAAAACCATTGGTAATATTTTTACCTTTCGTCATACTCCTTGCACATTCCACTAAGGTTCTGTTCTTCATTTCAACTAATCCATTTTGTTGTGGAGTATGTGGCTCTGTGTATTGTTGTATAATTCCATATGATTTGTACTATTTCACAAATGCTCCTAATGTATATTCTACCCCCTTGATCAGATCAGAGGATTTTGATGTATTTTCTTGTTTGCTTCTCGACCAAGTTTTTAAAATATTTTAATATTCAAGTACATCACTTTCCTTTCTCCTGAAATAAACCCAAATATTTTTTTTGCAATCATCAACAAATATCAATAATAATATGCTCCTCCTACTAATATAGTATGCATAGGCCCACATGCATATGTATGCACAAGTTCAAGAATGTCTCTTTTCCTTCTATCTGTATGAGTAGGGAAATATTCCCTATGCATATTCCCTAATGCACACACTTCACATGTTGAATATTAATATTTTAACAATTGAAGTCCCTCTACCATTCTCTAATTTTTAGGTAGAAAAAATTCAGGATAATTAAGGTGGCCATACCTTTGATGCCAAAGAGCTTTTGTTGTCATGGTGGTGGATGCCAACACTTGATGATCTTTCTTGTTAACATCAAGCTTATACGAGCCTTTAACTGTCACTCCTCTTGCTATGATGTTGTAGTTGTCCTACATATTCAAAGAAACACAATGTGATTTAAAGAAGTCAACTTCGATATTTTGATCTGCAATAGTGGACAAAAAAATTAGATTCTTCTTGATTCTAGGGACATATATCACATTTTGTATTTTTCTAAAATGGCCATTTGGTAAAATTACACATACATCACCATAAGCTCTGATTTCGTGAGAATGATCATCTCCTAGATATATATGAGTACTATTATTATTTTCATGATATGTATCAAACCATTCGTTTTTGCATGTCATTATTATTGAAGGACCAAAGTCGATAAACCATCCATTAAGATCATCAATTTATGTTGATAAGACAACATCTAAAATTAATACTTTGAGATTTTGAAATTATCACTAACTAAAGCGTCTTTATTATCATAATTTCTTGAATGCATTTTTGTTTGGACTTGTCAAATTTCCTTTTATTGTAGTCTATAGAAAAGTGTCCAGGCTTACCACAATAGAAACATCTATCATTCTTCTTCATATAGATATTTGTACTTGGTGGTGCAATTCCTTGATGCGGTTTTGACTGTGACTTTCCCCCTTTGTTCTCATCCCTTGGATTTCCTTTATATGGATACTTCCCTTTGGCTATCCATGCCAAATATATACTTTGAGATTTTCTAGCAAAAATATTTCATATTTCTTCTTCTTGCAAGAGAATACCTGTGAATTAATCAAAGGTAGGATCCTTTTCTGTAGCTGAAAGTCTAGAGATAAACATATGATAATCATCCAAAATCCTATTCAAAGTAATAATTACTATATCAATGTTGGAAATATTTTCACCAATAGCACCAAGTTTATCAGAAATTTCTTTGATTCTATAAAGAAAATAATTAATTCTTTCATTTACTACCATCTTAATTGAAAAAAGTATCTTATTAAAAAATTACACTCTATTATTCACTAGTACAAATGGGGCAAAAATACGATGTATATTCATTGGCTATTCGACTATCCAACACATTAGAGTCATAATTTTCGTTGGTGGGATTGCATAGAATAGTCAAAACTTTACTAAGCATTGGATATTAGATGGGAATGATGTCGAATATAGAACACCAAATATGGAAAAAACAACGTTCAATCATCTAATGATTTGCGAGCTTTTTTGCGATGCGACATGCGTCAGATATGCGACAAGCTTAAAAATGGATATCCGCCGCCCAAGATGTCAAGAATGAGTTTCAAAATTCGATGCTTTGAAGTTGGATATTCGACGCCAACACATTCAATCCATTGGATATTTGGCATCAGATAATCAACGTCATATTGGTCTAGTGCGATGGGATCTGACAGTTTGTTTCGTCAATATGGAGTTAGATGTCTGACAATTTGGCATTAGATAAGTGACATTATAATATTTTAGTGTGATGGGATTTTATGGAGCCAACACTGAGTTTGTTCCGTTGGTATAAATTTAGATATTCGATGGTTTGTTCCATCAATTTGGAGTCAAATATTCAACGGCTGCAACTTAACATTGAATATCCGACGAGTACCTGAGCATTAAAAATAATATAATTTAATCCGGGCTAGGCTCCAACTAGTAAATAGGAAAAGCCAAATTACCATATCTTATCCCTTTCATGTCACATGTTTATCCCTTGAAATACATATATTAGTTGATGGCTAGTGTTAGAAAATTATATATTAAAGAGCAATGGAACACATAAAATATGTGGAAACACAAATACATAAAACATATAAAACAAGAGAGACACAAATATATGTGGTTCACCCAATTTGGGCTACGCCCACCCCAAAAAACCAGTCCTTCCTTTATATTATCCAGCAAAATGAAGAGACATAACCTACAATAGTTCCGCTGTAATATTCTATGTTCTCTCTCACAATATCCCTTTCTGGTTTTCACTCATGATACTCATACAACACACGACCACAATATAATACCCTCATATAAAACAAGGGGTTACCTTCTAGGGCAAAAAACCCTAAATTAAACATAAATTCTATCTTTAGATCATCCGCCTAATGAATGGTCCAGATTGAGTTGAAATTACAATATTTTACAAAGCAATTTTACATCTAGTTTTAGCTTCAAGGGCACTGACCCCGAAAACCCCTCCAGGGGGGGCTCCATAAATTCGTAGCCACCCCCCATGGACCCCCCAGGTAGCATTCAATGACGGGCGGCGTTGCTGCCTCGTTAATAACAGGGGTCCAACGTTGTGATACATCTAAATAAAGAATATAATCAGGCTCCACAACCAACAACTAGAATGACTTGTAGCAAGCACTCCTTGATATCACAAACTTGGTCAGGGTAAATCTACAAGCTACAAAATCAAGGATGGGAATGGTCACTACAAGTTTAGAAATTAGATATTTTTCATGGTTTCATGAACCATGGCTTCCACCACAAAGATAAAAGAAATACATTTTAATACTCTGGATTCCATTGGTTTGTTTACCACTAACCATGGTAGTAAGCATCAAGTTTCCTTAACACATCATTTGGGAAATGTAAAGTACCAAGAATGAAGATTAGTGAGGAATATTATAATTTTTCAAAGAACCACTAGTGCTTGTATTTTTAATTACGCAGGTCCTTATTTCTCGATCAATTATTTGCAAGGAAGTGACTCATAGGTTTCTATTTCATTGACATCAATGGATCTTAATGAATTAAATAAATTAAAATATGATGACATCAACATTTTTGTTCTCGTAGGAACATTGTTCACCCATGAAGGTTGTCAGATGCATATTTAGTATGCTCCAATAGTTCCACCACATTAGTGACCCACCAAGTGCAGTTTTAACATCACGAGGACACAATTATAGGTTTACAAGAAATATTCCAGGGAAATATAATTTGGTTTCTTCCCACTCAATGTTAACAATTGCACAAAGAGGCTCTCAAAAGTTAGACATGTTCTTTGGAAAATATTTAGTAAATTAGAAAAGTCACATTACTACATATGATCTCTTTCAAGCCACATGCATTTTAGCTCTAGGGAATAAATTAGTTGATCGGAAAAAATAATTGTGACAAGAATTAATAAACATTACAACCTTTATCAGGGGACATTCATATGCTACACGACCAAGGCTGAGAGGGATCACATCAAGTTTAGCAGTTAGAAATTTTCATGGTTATGCCAATCGTGGCTTCAATCCAAAATACAAAATAAACATATTTTAATACTTTAGGATCCATCAAAGTAGTGACCACTGACTGTGCTAGAAAGCATCGTGTTTCCTTAACACATTGGTTGGAGAATATAAAATCCAAAAAACAAGATTGATAAGATGGGAAACCTCTACTAAATGGTTAAACATCTAGAATATTCAATGGTGCGACATCCAATTAGTTGTGCCTAATCATGTATCTCCTCTCTATATGCACTAATATATCATTCATTTTAGTTTTTATTTTACTAGTATTTTCCCCCTCAAAATGGTAAACATTGGTCAAAAGGGAGTGTGAGAAAATCATGATTTTTGAAGTGCATGTTCCCTACTACATCCCCTTGTGTTCTCCAAGAAGGTGACTCCCCTTGGAGTACCCAAATCCTAGGAGAGAAGAGAGCAAAACCCCTACCCATGGAATGCATCCACATGTAACACTGATCTAATCATTTTGTGGTTTCTTGTATCTTACAAAAAAAAAAAAGAACTGATTTTTTTGGTGATTCAAGAAGGACCACTACAAATATGCCTAGAATATTTTAGTATTAAAGATAGGATAGTAAATATGAATACGAATTTTTGGTGGAGGGAAGAAGATAAAAAAGAAAAGACACTTCAAGGTTTAAACTTTCAAATACTAAGCACATATAATTGAATACAAATGAAAGGATATTTTAATGATCCGTGGTAGCAACCCAAGAAAATGTGAGTAGGAAAATATTTCATCGACATTACAAAAAATAAGGGAGTTTTGTCCCTCCTAAACAAACTTGAAATTTCAACCATAATCTGTCAAATTTCAACTACTTCATTATCTACCACAACCCACAACATATTATTTATAGAGAAGCAAAAAACATGTAACATCATCATCAACAACAACCTATAATTTTCAACAAATAACTTCAAATATGTCCCTATGAAAACTACAACATTTCTCGCATCATGTTCAAAAAGTGTAGTAGCAACAATCACACAATCACCTTCTCCAGTGTATTATCTTCTTACAACAGAGTTGGGAAAAATCCTTTTGTTTAGTGGTTGGTTCCTACAGTATGAAAATCACATTGTACTATAAACACTACAAAGTTCTCGTGTCACATGGAAGCCATAAACAAGTGTTGGAACACTTTCCAATATTAGTTGAAGGCACTCTCCAAAGAATTGTTAGTACAATTCAACTATCATAAAGTGTTATAATCAAAATATTTCTAAAGTGATACACGATGGAAATTCAAGTCACAGATCCTTTGACTTATATTTAATTTAAAAACTTTAACAACATTGGCCATAAAATGTAATTAGTCTTCCATTGGTTTATGTGAAAATTTCGAAACCAGAATTCTATTGCAGCAACTGGAAATTATTCTCCTAACTGTTAATTTATTTAAAAATTTATTTTTTGTGTTCTACTGCAAATAATGAATAAATCAAACTTCAATATAAACAAATAAAACTGCAGAAGAATAAATGCTGGAAGAAATGCCAGCACACACACGTAAAATTAACATAATTATTTTTGGACAAAAGTCCCTGAAAAGATCCACTGTTGGGAAAACCAGCGCAACAGTGGGGGTTTTATTTTATTATGAAACAATGAAATATGAGTACATGTATAAATTCCCAACTAGCATTCCAAACAACACAAAAATCCTGGAAAAATAATGAACGAAATTACCCTTCTCCCACAAGAAATCTCTGGCATGACTTGCCTTCAACAAACTGGTCGTCCAAACCTTAGCGTTAGCCCCTATGCACTGCCTCTACGCTGTCTCCCACACATGTGGCTTGAAAATACCTCTGATGAAGTTGTTTTGATTTCGACTAATGATGAAATCATCTCTCTGGCCTTTTGGAACCTCTTCCCATCCTCTGGAATTGAGAACGGTTTTTCTCACAACCAAATCGATCTTCTTGGTGAAGCTACTACATAGAGCCTATACACTGCCTCTATGAGCTAACTCATCCCTCTTGCTGATGCCTCTCTGGATCTAGAAATATTTCCTTCGGATCACTGTCCCTGCCCCTCTCACTCTGCTTTGATCTCTCTGAATCTCTCTTCGACAACTGACTGCTGCTACTCTGGAAATCGATCTACCAATGAAATCAAACTCTGCATGTGTTTTCTCCATCACCACATCAAAATCCTCTTATAATCCTCTGTTGGAGCACCAACGACCAAAATTAAAACTTAATCAATGGCTAGGATAACCTTAGAGTCGATCCATGTGAGTTTCTAGGCTATTCTCGCCTAATCTCAATTAATACTGATTAATTGACCATATTCCCCAAATTTAGACTTGGGAAATATTTAAAAATTGGTTAATAATATAATTGAGACACTTATAAGCAGAATTTCCAGAAACTATTTCTGAGTTTTGGAGAAATCATATATTTTAACCTCTCCAAAAACATTCATGGCTAGAACACATCCAACGTTACAAAAAATAATACTCCATATTAGCAAGGAATGTGTTCTAGTGCAACAACCATTGCCACAACACCCTGTATCTGCATAATCTCCTGTCACACACTGATGTCTGGCTGCTGCTACCCACCAACCAATGTGTAACAATGATATGAGATACATCTGTCCTGCTAAATTGCTGCCAACACTGCATCTACACTACAACTCCCTCTCATATGCTGCTGCTGCAATTGCAACATCCGCAACAAAAAAAATCAAAAATACTGAACCAATAGTGTTAACCTTGATGCATCTGTCACCTGAGTTGTGAATGCAACTAGCATCTACATTGTCACTCAGGAATCTATGCTGTTGATGACTTTTCATTGTTCCATTTGCATTGCTGCCAACTCTACATTATGCTCCCCATCATCTGACTTCTACTAGAATTTGAAACTGTCACTTTGACATTTGACTGCATCAACTGCCACATGTCCATCCTGCTACTGAATATTGTGGGTCCCCATAGGCAAGTATTGATCCAAGAGGTGGACTCCTCAAGGATCATGCCCATCTGTAGCTCTCTGGGGCTAAAACATCAAGTCACCCCACCTCACTCTTGGAGGTATATCGATGAACATAGCGAAGTCTTCCTCCAACCTGGAGGAAAGCCTATCTATCTCTGCTGAAGCTGCCTGTTGGTCTTGCTTCTCCTCCTTGTCCTTATTCTTGAGAGGACACTGGGTATTGTAGTGGCCTATCTCACCACACTTGAAGAATTTTACCTTCGACAAGTCCTTCTTCTTCTTCCTTTTCTCTCCCCTGCCCCTGACTGGGACCCTTAGATGCAAGGGACACATTCTCCCCCTCCTTCACCATCTTCGATCCGCTGCTATTACCACTAATGTAGGTATTCAAAAGAGATAATCTCAAATAATCCTGCTGCAAGTCAACCCACATCCCATCCCATCTTGGTAGTGTGTCTCTGCCAAAAATACTTTGGAAAAAAATGTGCCATTCGTTAGAGACACTTATGATTTCCAATCTCACTAGCTCTGTGGGTTGAGGCGCTACCCCAAAAACGGGTGGCTGGTCTCGAAACTCCTAAATGTTGGTAAGGAAGGGGTCTATGCCTTCCCCTTTCTACATCCGGATGCATCTCAACTTCTCCTCGAGGTACATCTTCAATTGCTCGGAAGTACCCTGATACAACATGGTGAGAGCATCCCACATCTGCTTGGAAATAAATTTTCCAGGTGTATGCAAGAGTACATGATCCCAGAATCTATCTAGGATCAACCGCTTCACCCGTGCCATCTCATTTCTATAATCCTTCAACTGATCTGCATCTATGGGAACCGCCACCACATTATCGATATATTCTTTCAGGACAAATTCATCTAAAAGGAAGGACATCCTTTCCTTTCAGATGACATAGTTGGAAGCACCATCCAACCTATCCCGATCTCTCAGCCCTGCAGTGGCCATCTATGATAAAATGTCAAAAATTCCCTCTTCCCATGTGCTTGGCGGCTTCTCTGATACTCACTCTCCCTCCTGGAATGCATTACTATGCTAGCTACTAATGTCGATCTGCAACTGGAAATTCAAACTTATGATACTAGAATATCCCTGAGGTAACTTTTCCCTCTGTGTGTGCTCTTCTTCCACCTGACACAAGGTATGCACTAGAAAAATACTGAAGAAACCCTCTGCGTCCAACTAGAGATTTTCCCAACGAAAAATCTGAGCTAATCCCCCTGCCTCTGGAATCACTTGATCTAGAAAATTGGATTTTTTTTTTGCCTCTTAGAAAAATTGAATTTCCTCAAGAAACTCAGCCCCCTGTAAGAATGAATGCACTGCCCCTGGGAATTTTGTCTTGCTGTCCACACTGAGTAGAGAAATTCATTATTTTCACCTTTGATCTCTCTGGCTGATCAACTGTGCTTTGATACCATGTGAAAATTACGAAATCAAAATCCTATTGCAACAACTGGAAATTATTCTCCTGATTGTTAATTTATTTAAAAACTTATTTGTTGTGTTCTACATAAAATACTAAATAAATCACACTACAATATATACAAATAAAACAGTGGAAGAATAAACAATGGAAAAAATTCTAGCACACACACATAAAATTGAAACAATTATTTTTGGACGAAAGTCCTTGGAAAAACCCAACTTGGGAAAACTGGTGCAACAGTGAGGGTTTTATTTTATTATGTAGCAGTGAAATCTGAGTACATCTATGGATGTCCAACTGGAAATCCAAATAGCAAGAAAATACGGACAAAATATTGAAGGGAATTACCCTTCTCCCATAAGCAAACTCTGGCACGATTTTCCTTCAACAAACTGGCCGTCCAAACCTCAACATGAGCCCCTCTGCACTGCCTCTGCACTGCCTCTCACATGTGTGGCTCAAAACTGCCCCCGATGAAGTCGTTCTACCTCCAAATTCTGAGGAAATCATCTCTTCGGACTTATAGAACCTCTACCCAGCCTCTAGAATGGAGAAATGTTTTTCTCACAACCAAATTGATCTTCTTGCTGAAGCTACTACGTAGAGCCTCTCCGCTACCTATATGAGATAAATCAAACCTCTTTATGCTGCTTCTCTAGGTTTTAAATATTTTCTCCAGACCATTGTCCCTGCCCCTCTCAGACCGCTTCAATATCTCTTACTCTCTCTCCAAAAAATGACTGTTGTTACTCTAGAAATTGATTTTCCAATGAAATCGAAATCCGCAAGTGTTTTCTCCATCACCTCATTGACCTCCTCTTACAATCCTCTGTTGGAGTACCAAAGACAAATATTAAAACTTAATAAATGGCTAGGACCATCTTGGAGTCTATATGTGTGAGTTTAGATACGACTATCGCCTTATCTCAATTAATACTGATTAATTAACAATATTTCTTAAGTTTATACTTAAGAAATATTTAAAAATTGGTTAATAATCCAATTGAGACATTTCTAGGCGGAATTTCTAGAAATTGTTTCTGAGTTTTCGAGAACTCATGTATTCTAGCCTCTCCACAACATTTTGAGGCTAGAACACATCCGATGCTAAAAAAAAAAAAAATTATACATATTGTATCTCCTACATTAATTAGAGCATCTATAAGCCACTTTGAATTTTCAAAGTTAGAAGCAATCATATGAAAAGTATTTCTTCACTCAAGAGATGGGAATGCGCTATACCAATAATAATATAGTCTAATTTTTGTAAAGGAAAGCATTGAAGGGCATGAAATTTATTGTATTACTCCTAAACTAGAGCCTTTTTTACTTTCATGATATTCGAATACTACATCCATCATCTCATCTCAGTTGTTATGTTTTTTTGAGAAATAAAGAGATTATATTCACATTAAAATTTCTCTTTATAATTCCAAATCCCTTTAGGGTTGAAGGTGCTTCCCATGTTAAAAATGGTGCATTTGGATGAATATCTTTATTAAAATTCTTTGAAATTCAACCCTTGGAAATAGTAGGTTTGAAATCTTAGGTTTATATTCATTTTCATTCATAAATTTATATTATATATGGATGGTATAAAGAGAGCATATATATTATTTTGCAGATATTAGGTGCAAAACAATTTATGCCTTTTGGTGGAGGTCCAAGGCATTGTACAAGATATGGACTCCCCAAGGTGGAGACTTATTTATTCATTCATCACCTAATTATCAAATTCCTGTATATCAATACCTTCTTTTAAAATAGGTGGTGTTTGTATTAAAATTTTCTGAAATTATTAAAACATCTAACTCATGATAGATTTAAAAACTAATGGCAGATGGAAATTTCAAGAGTGGGATTATGCTCTTGCGTACCCATACATGGAGTTTGAGAAATGATTACCTGGTTGTCATGGAGAGTTTTATTTGAAAACATTAAAATGTAATCCTTATTGGAAATATCGTGCAATTCTAATATGAGCTATTTGGGAAGATGCTCACATACTAACCCAAGGATATGGACCCCAAATATTTCTTTTGAATTATCAATGACATAGAACTGATATTTTGAATTATTTTCCAATATTTGGAGCAGCGTTTTAATTTGGATAGTTAGCGTCAAGAATAAATAAAACAATGATATAGGACTAACCTGGTCCAAAGCATAAGACAAAGTAAAGTATAATTCTGCAAAATTTCTTCGTAGAACACAATTCTCTCTATTGCAAGCACATGTTGTATAGTTTAACACTTGTTAGGCCCTAAGAATGTAACCGCTCCATAGAAGGCCCTTTCAACAATAAAAAAAAAGTGATGTTTTTACTGATATCGTATATTTAGTCATCCTCTTTCTTCATAGCTTAGAAGATGAGTCTTTACCATAAAAAATAACATAACCAATTTTTTTGTTGTTAGTCAATCCAAATAACAAAATGTTTTGAAAAGTAATCATTCTTATGTAGTTATATCTTAGGTATACACTATTTTGGTCCAACCTTCCAAAAAATTGTTCCATTGATTAAAGCATAGACAAAAGTGAATATGAATCTAATAGTGTTATAATTAGGACTTTGCCAGTAAGTCCACCCTTGCTCCCAAGAACAAATATTGAACTATCCAAATAATTGTTGTGAGTATTGGGTTGCAAAGTAAATATATTTTACGTTTGGATATGGAGTGTTGAGCTCATTCACCAATGCCTTGTTCTTATTTTATTACCAAAAAAGGGATGATTCTTAGAATGTGAGTTTGAAGCTGCTATATTTTCTCTTGTAGAGTTATTTTAGTGCTAGCTATTATAAGCATAAGATTTCTAATGGGAAAATATCAATATTGTGTTTAATGCTTACTTATAAAAGGGAATATTTCTTGTAATGCTCTACAAAATCTATCCCTAAACCATGTTTAGCAGCAACAAAGGTAACCTCCAACATCCATGTAGCTGGGTTGTATTTATCTTTGATATTTGGCACCCCTAGAATAGCCCACAATTGTCATGAAAAAGATATAAAAAATTAACTTAGATCTATACTTTAAATTAGAAGTGATCCATTCAAAACTGTTCCTTCTCTATTGTCACCAAGAATATGTTGAGTTTTTACCTCAAAGTATTTAATAACCTTGTGATAATTTTTCCCTAGTGGTCCAAAGAAAATGTTTTTCCCTCCATTTTTCATCGATAATACTAGAACACATCATGGTAAGACAAAAATCAACACCAATCTCCAAAACAAACGAAATTGAGTTATCTTATAATATAAACTTGGTTTACCTCATCAAAATATATAAAGATATCAATGCTTTGACGATGAATGTTAGAGACAATGGTCCTTCCAGTATCTAATGTATTATAAAAATTTTCATCAAAATTGTAGTTTCTCTATCATCAAAACCCAATGTGGGTTCATGCATGAATATTATAGAAGGATTTGCAACAAGCTCCACAACTATTGTTAACCTTTTCCTTTGTTGAGTAGACAATTGAGTTATACCAGGAAAGACTTTTAGTGCACCCCTTAAATTATCTAATTCTAGTAATTCCACGACTTTATCAACAAATACCTGAAAATTATAATTTTTTGCAAGATAGTAACAAAAAAATTAGACATTGGGTCAAAAGAAAGTACTATTAGACGATATACCAGACAAAATGATAGTTATAGACTTAAATTCTGGTTTCTTTTTCAGCATCCTTTGGAAGTCAAAGAAATGTTGAATATAACAAGGATTCCCATATAGTAACCTGTGTATAATGTATATCATTCTATTTACAATAACCCGAAATGCGAGCAAGGTTTTCTTGTTTTTGGGTAAATCCAGAGATTCAAATATTACCCTCAATGTATCCTCAAGTATTTCTTCCAGCTAAGACACCATGCTTGAATTCCCTAGTAACATTTTGGAGCAATTGAATTATACCTTCAATCACTTCTTGTTCCCTCATTTCTTGTAAATAAATTCAAAAATTGTTAGAAAAATCCTTCAAACACCAGAAACAAAAAACAATGGCCATGACTTCCCAATTAGAAAGGAATTCAGGAATCACCTCTACATTTGAGGGGGAGTAAAGGAGTCTCCCTTAATAGGAGCAAGGATCTATTCTCAGGTTAAAAAGGAGAATATGGATATCCTCTCTAGTTTAGAGGAGGTGATGTTGGACATCACATGTGCATTCTCTACTTCATATGTCAAGAACTTGGCCAGGACTAACAATCGTAAGTCTAAGTGAAGGCCTTGGAGAGAGAATGGCAGAGGATTAGATAAGAATTTGTGGTTTCCTTGAGGATATAACATCCAAGAAAGGAAAGGGACCGTCACTCTTTGAGGACATGACATGTATCCAAGATAAGAGTGGTTGAAGAGGACTACTATTATTTGAGGATTTAGGACCAATAATCCAAGGTAAGAATATCCCTAAAAGGAAATACTTTGTGGACATCTAGATGGGGTACGTGCCTTGTAGAGGTGGTGTGGTATCACATGTAAAGCCTCCCAACATAATGGTCTTGAATGAAGTATAGCTTGTCTAGTTAGGTCTTAAAGATAGTGTTGGTTTATCATAATGTTGATGCTTACAATTGGCTTATCAATCCAAATCTTCTTATGAGAGGAAGTAGTATCCTTGTACCAGTTGGACAATTATGAATACCTCCCCAGTTAAGAGGGAGTGTTGAAGAATGTAACTAGTTTCGGTCTTCATAATTGTAATTTGAATCATGTAATTACATAAATCTTATTTGGAGAAAGAAAATGATGTAAATAATTAAAAATAAAAATATTTTTGGAGCATGGGTTTCATATTCAAGTCATTTTATCATTAGGTCAAGAATCCATTGAATGCTCTAGGGTTTTTCACTAGTCAAGAGTCAATGTCACTTTGAAAAAGGCCATTGTGGGCAGCTGTATAAGGAAAAATATGTTTTATTTTGTATTTGGTAGTGTATAGAGGGCTCCGTTACCCAGCTAAATCCCTCTTGCAGAAAAGAGAGATCTCTGTAGAATCCTAACGGAGAACTAGAAAAAAACAAAATACGAGGATATTGGTGAGCCCTGGTATTGCACCAAGAGTGCTACAACTCCCAAGGGCTGCCCTACTTTACTTTATCAACCTGGGGTTCATACAAAATTGGAGGTGACAGTGCTATATACACAGAAGATGAATTTTTCTCATGTCATCCTCTTCTGATTTACGAAGGGTGCTATTTCTTAAACTATGATAAGAACCGAAAAGTAAATTGCTGGAAGGAAATGACAGAAAGGAAACTAACTTAATTTGAAGAAAGGAAATAATGGAAATGAAACTAATTTAATGTGCATAAAGGAAATGATAGAAAGGAAACTATTTTAATCTACAAAAGGAAATGACTGAAAAGAAACTAAACTAAGTTGCACCTAGCTAGGCCAATCGACTAAACACACCCTACTTATCCTCTGATCTATTTACCATGCTATCATGCTTCTAACCATGCAACTATTCATGATAAACTAAACTTGACAAATTGTGGCTTGCAGTTTGAAGGAAAACGAGCTAAAGGTGCTAATGGAGGGCTCAACACATGAAACAAGGCTTAGAGGTCGAAATAGCGGGTTTAAACCTTATTAAAGCTTTATTATGGTGCAAAAATACTTTGGAGCGGAATGATTTAACAAGTGCGATGGTGGATTTGTGATGGAGGACGAAAGTGTGATATGCGATATCGCAATCACAATATCGCAAAGTTGGAGGAGTAGTGGAAGTGATGTTTAGGAGTGGGAGAAAAATGCAAAATGCGATGGGGTAAAAACATCGATTTGAAATTTGCGATGTGGAGGAGTATGCAGAATATCTTAATCGGCGTCAAGAGTAGTAAGTTTTAAAATAAAAGGGAAAAAGTTGCGAAATGTTAAATGTGATTGTGGTAAGACGAAGTACGGAGCGATAACATAATCGGCGTTTGGAGCGGTAAGTCTTCAAGGAAAGGGGGAAAAGTTACGAAATGTGAAATGTGATGGCTGACGTAGTGGTGGGACTGGTCCCGAAGCACGATAACGATATCGCAATTGGTAGACAAGAGTGGTAAGTCTTAAAAGGAAAAAGGAAAAAGATGTGAAATGCGATGTGGTGGATTTAAACAATGTTACCGATGAAATAGGTAACCTGACCTCAAAACGGGAACTCTAGCCCAAAAACTCTCAAAAAACATGAAAAAACACCCCCGAAAAAAAAAGTGTGTCTTCCAGAATGCACTTGTTTTTTTTTGAAGGTCAAATTTCAACATTTTCTAAAATTATGCTAAAAACAAAATTGTTTGTTGAAAAAAAGATTGAAAAAACACCCCCAAAAAAAAAAGTGTGTCTTCCAGAACGCACTTCGTTTTTTTTTAAGGTCAAATTTCAACATTTTATAAAATTATGGTAAAAACAAAATTGTTTCTTGAAAAAAGGATTGAAAAAACACCCTCAAAACAAAACAAGTTGATGCTGGAATAACAAAAAAAAAAATTTGTGTCATACTTTTGGCATTTTTAAAAATAGAAATAACATTTTTTAATTTTTAAAATTCAAACATTAAAAAAAACCTAAAATTTAAGAAAAAAAATAAATTTAAAAAATAACAACATTTAAAAGCTTAAAATTTAAAAATATATGAAGATAAAAAAAATAAAAATAAAAACAAAATAAATTTTTTAATTCAAACATTAAAAAAAACCTAAAATTTAAGGAAAAATAAAATAAAACAATAAACAAAAAAATTTAAGATTGAAATTTAAAAAAATATAGAAATTAAAAAATAAAAATCAAAGAAAAATAAAAATATTAAATTTAAAAAAAAAAAAACAAGTTAAAAAAAGAAGGAAATTATAAAAAATAAAATATAGAAATTAAATTTAAAAAAGAAAAAGAAAATGCTTATTAAATTTTTAAAAAATAAAATAATTTAAAACAAAAAATTAAATTTAAGGAAATATATTAAATTTTAATAAATTTAAAAATTTAAAATAAAAATATTAAAAAAAAGAAAACAATATTTAAATTAAAAGTAAAAAAATGAAAAATTAATTAAAAATAAAAAATAAAAATAAAATACAATGAAAATATTAAATTTAAAACAATATATATTAGAAAAACAAAAAAACTATAGAAAATAAATTAAATTTAAATTACAAAAAATAAAATATATATATGAACTTAAATTAAAATATGTATATAGATCAGATTTTATTAAATTTAAAATATATATATATATATATATATATATATATATATATATATATATATATATATATATTAAAATAACAAATTAAATTTAAAAACAAAAATATTAAATTAATCAATAAAACAAATAAACAAATAAATTTTGAAAGAAAATAAATTTTAAAAATTAAAAAAAAAAACCATTGTTAAAATAAAAACTTTAAAAATCAATTAAAAATGGAAAATTGAAAAAAATAAAAAACAATAATATTTAATAAAAATAAATAAAAAACAAATTAATTTAAAAAAATTAAGTTGAATGGAAAAAAAAAAAAATCTAATTTTAAATACACAATTTTAATTGAAATATAAAAATTTTATGTTATTAACAAAAAAAAATTAATAAAAAGTAAAACATTTAAAAAACAATATTAAATTCAAATAAATTTAAAAAAAAATGCAAAATTTATTAAATTCTATAAAATAATAAAGCAAATTTATGCAAAAAAAAAAAGAAAAAAAAGAAAAAGAAAAAAGAAAAAAGAAGAATCAAAATCTAATAAAAATTACTAACAAAATAAATTTAAACAAATATATATATATAATTTACCAAACAAAAAACAAAAAACAAACAAACAAACAAACAAATTATATTTTATATTAAAAAAAATTAAATTAAAAAAAATTTAACTTTTTTGGAAAAATAAAATAAAATAAATAAGTAAATAAAAAATCAATTAAAAAAAATAAAATGGCAGCGGTTGTGGTGGTGGGGGCGGCGCCGACCGGCCCTCCCCGCCCGGGCGGCGGGCGGGCGGGGTGGTTGCACAGCCCCTCGCCCGCCCACCGGCCGGCCTCCACCGCCGCCCGAGCGGGGAGGGCCGATTCCCGAAATCGGCCCTACCCGCCTGGGCGGCGGCGGAGGCTGGCTGGTGGGCGGGCGGGGGGCTACGCTCGGGCGGCGGCGGAGGCCAGCTGGTGGGCGGGCGGGGTGGCTGCACAGCCCCTCGCCCGCCCACCGACCGGCCTCTGCCGCCGCCCGGGCAGGGAGGGCCGGGTGGCGCCACCCCCACCACCACCACCGCCGCCATTTTTTTAAGTTTTTTTTTTTAAATTGATTTTTTCAAATTTTATTTATTTTTTTATTTTTTTTTCAATTTTTTTTTTTTTTTTAAATATAATTTGTTCTGTTTTTTTTGTTAGATTTTGTTTTTATTTTTATTTTTTTTATTTTTTTTAATTTTTAATATATATGTATATTTTTTATTTGATTTTATTTTTATTTTTATTTTATTTTTTTAATTTTTAATATTTTATTTTAATTTGATTTTATTTCAAATTTTTTTTAATTTCAAAAAAATTATTATTATTTTTTTTTTTAATTCATTTTTTTTTAACCTTAAATTTAATTTAATTTTTTATTTTTTATAGATTACTTATTTTTTAAAATTTAAAATTTAAAGTTTATTTATTAAATTTTAAAATTTTAATTTAATTTAATTGTTTTTTTTTTTTAATTTTTTATGTAGTTTTTCATTTTTAAAATTTATAAATTGTTTCATTAAAAAAAAAAAAAAGCACTAAATTTATGTGTATTTGTTTTTTAATTATTTGCATGTGGTTTTTTTTCATTTTTTTTGTTTTTTAATGATAGTTTTTTATTTAATTTTTTAAATTTTTTTTTTTAATTTGTTTTTTTTTGTTAATTTTAAAAATTGTATTTTTTTTCTTATTATTTTTTTTTTTTTAAATTTAAATTTTGAATTTAATTTTTTTATTTTTATTTTTTATTTTTTAAATTTTTTTTTTAATCTAAATTTTAATTTTGTAATTTTAATTATTTTTAAATTTTTTTTTTTTAAATTTTTAATATGGTTTTTTTAATAAGTTTTAAAAAAATGTTTTTTTTTATGTTTTTTTTTTAATTTTTTTGGTCAATTTTTGTTTTTTTCTTTAAATTATGTGTTTTTTTTTTCAAATTTTGTCATTTCCTTTTATATAATTTTCAAATATTTTTGTTTTTATTTATTTATTTTTGTTTAAATTTTTTATTTTTACGAGCTATTTTTGTTTTTTTTACATTTTTATTTGGTTTTTTATTGTTTTTATATATATATATTTTATCTAAGTTTTGTGTTTTATTACCAACATGAAAATCACCACTCTAAAAAAAAAAGGTTGATGCAGCATCAACACGTTTCAAAATTAGCATGAAAATCACCGCTCTAAAAAAAAAGTGTTGATGCAGCATCAATATGTTTCAAAATTAGCATGAAAATCACCGCTCTAAAAAAAAAAAGTTGATGCAGCATCAATATGTTTCAAAATTAGCATGAAAATCACCACTCTAAAAAAAAAAAGTTGATGCTGAGTTGATGCTGCATCAATACATTTCAAAATTAACATGAAATTCACTAACATTTTAAAACAAATATTCATACTTCATAAATAAAAATATTAGAGTGTCAAAAATGTGCACCAAAAAAAAAAATGGTGATTCTGCATCACCACTTTTCAAAATCGGGTGCTTTTTATGCTACCAAGAAAAAGTAGGTAACATTGGATTACCTATTTCATCGGTAACATTGTTTTTATCGCAATTGGCGTTGGAGTGGTAATTCTTAAAGGAAACCAATAGAAAATGTGATTTACGATTTCAAAATATCGCAATATCGCAAGGTTGGTGGAGAAGCGATAGTGCAGTCGGGAGGAGAGTGCGAAGTGCCATAGCAGGAGTTTCGAGGAGGAAAGGCGGAGGTAAAAAATTAAAGTGTTTGGAGGGTTTCCAAGTTAAAATGGTTGTGATAGATATGCAAAGCGAAAATAAGGGATAAAAGGTGAAATTTAAGGTTTTGGGGGAGATTTCGAGAATAAAAAGGGTGCGGTATATGTGATAAGAGAAAAGGAAGGAATAGAAGGCATAACCATTATGCAGAGGGGCGTAACACAATGTACCAGAGCGTAACAACAAAGATGGAGGGAAAATGGAAGATGAAGTGGGAGGTGTTGGAGAAATTTTCTGGGACAGTTGAGACTTATTCCTATGATCAAACCTACTGATTCATGCACGAAAAAAGACAAAATGCATGGTAAAAACAATGAACAGAAAGCCATTTTTTGGGTTTGTGGGAAGGTTCACCCTCCTCGAGCTCTATTGACAGAGATGAGAGGGGGGTCTTGGTCCACAATTTTTTTTAGTTTTTCTCCTCTATTTTATTACTCACAAGCAAATGAAACCTACAACATCACACTGAAAGAAAAACTAAACAACAACTTGAAACATAAATGAAATTATCAGAAGTAGAACTAATGAAATGACAGAAAGCAAAGAACAAATACAACAGAGAGGCTAAGGCACATGGATTAGGTCCTAACCCATGATCCTAGCTCTCTGAAACTTAAAACAGTAAAATGAAATCAATCTGCCCATTTCATAAAATAATAGCCTCATACATTTATGAAAGTTTTTATCACCGAATAATAAAAATCTCAATAGCTTGCAACAAAGTTCCCACCCTTCCTAGCTCTAGCTTTGCTCTATTTATTCTATAGGGAAGCTACAAACAAATCCCTAGAAAATAGTGATTGAGTCCACTTGAGTCCAAGTAAACAAATATGGAGTGCACTCCTCTTTGAGTTGCTTGGCTACCTCTGGAACTCGAATTGCTGGAGAGAATCTTTGGGGTGATTGAGTCCACTTGAATCCAAGTAAACAAAGATTGAGTGCACTCCTCTTTCAGTTGCTTGGCTGCCTCTGGATCACGAATTGTTGGAGAGAATCCTTGGTGTGATTGAGTCCACTTGACTCCAAGTAAAAAAAGATTGAGTACACTCCTTTTTGAGTTGCTTGGTTGCTTCTGGAACTTGAATTGCTGAAGAGAATCCTTGGGAACCTTTGGCTGCCTTTGAGAGTTAAGGAGGGTGGAGAATCCTCCTATAATTTCTCCTTGTTGTCTCCTCCAAATATTTATGATAAAATCATTATAAAAATTCTTAATAATTCATGATTTTCTGCACTCAACCTCATATTAGGCACCCAGAGTATGTTAGCGTTAATCACCACCTATTCTAGCATCATAAAACCAAATAATAATAAAAATGCAAGAAAAAGAGATCTAAGAAGGCAAAAAGGTGACCATTAACCCCTCCAAATATGTCTAATGATGGAGCTCAACATCACCCCCCTACTGAATGGTTGCTTATCCTCTGAGCAACTAATCCTCCTCCTGCATTTCCTCAAGTCTTTGACAATCCCCCTGATTTCCTAATGAAGAAGTGTGGGAGTTTCCCCAAGGGGGTAAAACCATTATTCTTTTATGCATTCTCCCCTTCTCTATCTTGTGCATCTGTGTCCTTTTCATCATTCAACCCCAATAGCAAAGGTGGGTTGAGCTTTAGTCCTAATCATTGGATCTTTTTGGCATGCATGGCCCTCTTGTATAATGGTTCCCTTTGCAATGCACCCCTCGATCTTTATGGAGTATGGTACTCCTTGTTCTTGAGGCTGTGAGGGAGGTTTTTCCATCTCCTCTGGCTGGCCATAATGCACTCATCTTCTATATGCCTAGAAACATCATCAAAGTGGCCTATTACCCGTGTTTGAGTCTGAAGGTAGCTTTCAACTAGTGCAGGTTCCCTTTCAATCTATTGATAGTTAAGGATGAATCCTCTTGGGCTGAACAATTCCGGTCTGATATGTAGGGTTCTCTATTTCTTCTTCTCATGAACCTCCTTATCTCTTTTGCTCTAGTGTCCTCATTCATCATCCAAGATACTAAAGCCATGAACTGCATATCCCCCATTGTAGGATTGGGGTCCCAAGTATCTAGATTTGTCAGCACAAGGTTATGCAAATAAAAATATTCCATCTTTGCCTGATCAAACATGTAAGCTTACTTGTAGAAATCCATGAATTGCCTACATTCTTGGAAAGGTAGTGATCCATGGGAAGCTAGAGTTTTGATTTGAAATATGCACCATTGCTCCTTGAGGTACACAACATATGAGTCAGAAGGGAATCTGTGCTGAAGGGCTTCTATGCATAAGTCTGTCATGGTGGCTACTTGCGTCCCTTTTTGCTGCAATTTCTCCTTTAGTGATACATTATCTGCCTCTGCCTTCTGCAACTACTTCTTCAAAACTATTTCTTTAATTCTTTCCTCCTCCCTTGGTGATTCTTTAATGATAGTCGTGCTCATGGGAGGAGTTTCTGTCTCTCTCTGAATTATCCTCTGACTCTTTTCAGCTCTGAAATACATTGAGGTTTTCCTTTTTCTCTTTGTGCTTAGAGGAGCTAAGGTGGCAACTACCTCTTTGTCTTGAGGGGATGTGGTGCTGTGCAGAAGTCTTGCTCACTTTCTGCTACCTTTATGACTTATGTCTCTATTCCATTTGTTCCGTTTCTCCTTGGCCCTCTATCTCTTCCTATTCTTCTTATTGTTCCTCTTCTGGTTCTTCTTCTGGCTTTGCTTCTCCTTTTTCTCTTTCTTCTCTAAGGCTAGGATAAAATATTCCCTTGGTCCCTTGCTATTGTATTTGATATGCAATATACTTATGAAGCTAGCTCGACTGCTGGTGATGTTGTTCTGCTGCTGCTGCTACTGCACATTGTTCAAATACGTAACCCCCTCTCAGTACTGCTATGCTATGGGCTCCCTTCAGTCTCTTTCCCTCAAAAATTCCGAATTCACTGGTTTGGATGAGACGAGATCTCTTTTTATTAGATTATGCAACTAATTTTGGAGCGCTTATGTAACTCGGCTCAACTCCAGTTTCTGTTGTAGAAACATGGAGCCTCTTCTTGTTAGCTGGCTGATACTGCATGTATCCTCCCCTCGTTCTCCTCTACTCCACTAGATTTAATTTTTTCTTTTGCATGCCCTGGTGGCGTGACTTTGTAGTTCTCCCTAGTCATACTTCACGATGGCGGCCAAGCTAGCTGGCCACCTTTCTGCCCCTTAAACTCTAAGTCTGAAAATTTAATTATTTCTAGCTATTATGGATGCATAGCGAGGGGTGAGAAGCTATGCCTAAGTTTACCTATTGTTGTCAAGGCATTTGCAGGAGTTGGAATTTGGAGACAGCCTCTTATATGTTACGTTCTTCCTTATTTTCTTGTTTTCTGAGTGAGCAACTTGCTGAATGAGAAAATTTCTGAGTGAGATGATCATCTTTCATGCTATTTTCTTCCCATTGTAGATGCTACGTGGGGTTGCTCCACATTCCATGAGTGGCACTCCTGTATTTCCCGGGGTCTGATTTATCAACTCCTCTCTTTGTTTTTTCTTGTTGTTTATGAACATATTTTTGCACTGTAGGAATTCCCCGATGTCTGTAGCAATTCGTGTTTTGCTTTCCTTGATACCTTGTGCTCAGGAATGGAGGAATGTGGTGTATGGATGTGATGGAGGAAGTTATGAAAGTGGATGGAGTGAATGAGGGGATGGATGGTAAAATAGAAGGGGAGAGAAGATGATTGCTTCCTTGTGTTTCTACAAACAATTAATAACCTACAAAACATCAAACATAGAAAACACAGAGATGCATATGTATTTTTTTGTTTTTGAAAGAAGGTGGGCTGCCTCCATGGAGGTTTTGAACCCACATAATTGGCTTGGGCACCTCATAGAGGTTTTCACCCATGGATCTTTATTCTCTTTTTCTTCTTTTTTTTTTCTTTTTTGAGAGAAAGTGAGCTGCCTCCATCGAGGTTTTCAACCCACAAGCTTGCCTTGGGTGCCTCAGAGAGTTTTTCACCCATGGATCTTTATTTATTTATATTTTTTTCCTTTTTTCCTTCCCTTTTTTTTCAGGAGGTGTGGGAGACTATGGAGTTTCCCATCACATACACCTCTATGCTTATTTTATTTATGAAATCTTCCCTTGACAAAGGCTTCTTTTAAATTTTAAGTCTGTGACCATTGACAAGAAAGGGGACTCCTTCCTCATCTATGGTTTTGATTTGAATTGCGCCATTATCAAAAAATTTTTCCACTGTGTAAGGTCCCAACCATATTGTCATCATATTGCCTTTGAAATATTTAAATCTTGAATCATACAACAACGCCTAATATCCTTCTTGGAAGGTATTTTCTTTGATGTTCTTGTCATGCCAGACCTTCCTTTGCAGCTGAACTATCTCCGTGTGAAGAAGTGCTTACATTCTGAACTCATCTAATCCATTTAGTTGCAACAACCTCTATTTTTGGGCATTTGATTGATCTAGATTTAATTTAGCTACCATTCTTAAATTATTGAATTCAAACTCAACTGAAAGTAGAGCCTTATTACCATAGATTAGTTCATAAGGAGTGAATCCTGTTGTTGTCTTCCAAGTAGTGTTGTAGGCCCAAGTAGATTCTACCAATCTATCTGCCCAATATTTTCTGTGATGCTCACAACCTTGACTAGGATTATCTCTAAAGCTCTGTTAGTTACTTCTACTTGGCCATTCACCTGAGGGTGATAGGCAGTAGAATTTCTATGCTTAATCTTGTGCTTCCTCAAAATATTATCAATGAGGTGAGAGGTGAATTGTGCTTCCTCATTAGTGACTATTTCTCTGGGGTACCCAAACTTGTAAAACACACTCTCCCTAAAAAATTCTGCTACTTTCTCCTCGGTTGCTACCTTCACTACTTTTATTTCAGCCCATTTTGTCAAGTAATCAGTGCAGACTATGATATACTTCTTTTGTCCGGATGGTGGATCAATAGGTCTAACAAAGTCCATGCCCCACTTGTCAAATGGCTAAAGAGCCACCTGAGGGTACAAAGGAATCTCATCCCTTTGCGTGGGTTTCCCCATCCTTTGGCACTGGTCACACCTGGAATCTTGGTGAAGGGTAGGCCAATAGTATTTTGCCTGCAAAACTTTGTAAGCAGTTCCATTTGCAACACAGTGGCCTCCACATGGGCTGTCATGAAATGTAGAGAGGATATCAAAAAATTATTCCTCCCTCACACATCTCCTTAGGATTTTATCAGGGCCTAGCTTGAAAAGGTTTCCCCCAATCCATGTGAAAGGGGCGCTTTTTCTGATGAATTTTCTCCTCTCCCTGAATGAAAAATTAGGAGGGAGTCTCCCAGAAACCAAGTAGTTGGATATATCAACAAACCATGGTGAGAGTGCTGATATAGCAAAGAGATGCTCATCTGGAAGCTGGTCATCCACCATTCATTCTTCACCTATAGGGAGAGATAACCTGGAAAAAAAATCTGTAACAACATTCTCCTTTCCACATTTATCAACAATAGTCAAATCAAATTGCTGCAAAACTAAAAACCATCTAATTATCCTAGCATTAACATCGAGTTTTTTCATTAAATAATTGATGGCTACATGGTTAGTTTGAACAAAGGTTTAATATCCATTTACATAATGCCTGAATTTGTTCAAAGCATGGACAGTGGCTAACATCTCCTTCTCAGTAACAGTATAATTCAGTTCGGCCTTGGACAATTTCTTGCCGATGAAATAAATGGCATAAGGGATTTTGTCCTCTAATTGTCCTAATGTTTCCCCTAAATCTTTATCGGATGCATCAATGTGGATGTGGAAAGGAAGAGTACAATTTGAACCTCGGAGGATGGGGGCAGTAGTCAAGTTTTCCTTAATGAGCTCGAAAGCCTCTCGACAAGGACCAGACCAAAAAACTTAGAATATTTTGCCAATAACCCAAATAATGGCGAATCCATCTTGCTGAAATCTTTGATGAAACTTCTATAGTAACCAACTAAGCCTAAGAAACTCTTGACATCTTTCTACTTTTGAGGAGTAGGTACCCTTTTGATGATAGTGATTTTGTTCGGGTCTACCTGTATTCCTTCTTGGGATATGGAGTTCCCTAATACAACCCCTGCTTTCTTCAAGAATTCACACTTTTCTGGGCTCAAGGAGATATGCATCTTAATGCACCTTCTTAGTAATTTACCCAAATTGGAGAGAGATTCCTGGAAGTCATCCCCATATGATGTGAAATCATCCATGTAGATTTCGACAGAGTCATGGAATAACTCAGAAAAGATGTTCGGGACAACTCTTTGAAAGGTAGTTGGGGCATTGCACAACCCAAAGGATAAGACTCTATAAGTGAAGGTACCCCAAGGGCAAGTGAAAGTAGTCTTATCCTGGTCTTCAGGGCTGATTTGAATCTGATTGTACCCACTGAACTCATCTAATAAGGAAAATAAATTTTTCCCCGCAAGGCCATCCAGGACTTGGTCTATAAAGGGAAAAGGGAAGTGTTCTTTCTTGGTGGCTTTGTTAAGTTCTCGATAATCAACACAAATTCACCACTTCCCATTCTTATTTGGGACTAGGACAAGAGGAGATACCCACTCACTATTGGATATAGGATATATGAACCCTACATCCAATAGTTTCTGCAACTCTTCTTTGACTATATCCTCCAGAGCTGGGTTCATCCTTCTTTGGGGTTGTTTCATAGGCTTGCATCCTTATTTTATGTAAATATGATGTTTGCACACTGAGGGATGCACCCCTTTCATGTCTTTGTAATCCCAAGCAAATGCATCTAAATTCTCTTTCAAAAGATGTCATAGCTGCTTCTCATCTTCATTTGAGAGGTTTGGATTGATTTACAGAGATATGGACGGGCCAAAATAAATAGCCTTGGTGGATTCAGAGGTTGAATCAACTGAGCTCGCTTCCATCCAAGGTTGGATTTCAGACTCTTTGACTAAGGTTTCAAGAGGAATGTTAGTGGAGGACTAGATTTGAATGGCATGGTCGATGAGTTCATCTTCATCAAGATGCCCCTTATAAGAATAACATCTATGGTACACATAGGAGAAATGATATATGGCCCATCTTCTTCATCTTGCAACCATATAGGGAGATCATGATCAATGGAAGGTTGGGCTGGAGGATATAACACTAACTGTTTAGACAAAGGCCCATTTTTGATAGTCATGTTTCCGGACTGACAACTAATATAAGCATCTGCAGTGGCTTACCAAGGTCTCCCTAAGATGAGAGGATAAACATTAAACTTGGTTTTTGGTTACAGGACCAAGAAATCTTTAGGATACTCCCAAGAGTCAATGGTAACCATAAAATCCTCAACAATTCCTTCTGGAGTTACTGTGGACCGATCTGCAAGTTGTAGAACTGTTGTGGTTTTCCTCGAAGTCCCTTGGAGATTAAGTTTCAACATAGTTTCCTTGGTCATGACATTGATGGCGCCCCCTAGATCAATCAGAGTGTTGGGGACTATGACACCATTTATACGCACATCAACAACTGGACTACCAGGGTCTAGGTACTTTGGAAATATCACCCTTCCTAGCATTAGGTCAGATAGTTGTACTACCACATTGATGGTGGGGGTATCTCTCTTCCTTCTCCCAGGTTTTTTGAAGAAATTTTCTTTGATGAACCTATTGTAGATAGGGGCATCCTTAATGGCCTGGAGAGGTGGTATCTTTACACAAAAAATTTTCAATTCTCCCAGGAGTTCAATCCCCTTTGGGGTGTGTTGACTAGGGTCGATCAAGCGCTCTAGAAAAGAAGGTTGTTGGATTTGAGTGTTACATTATTCATTTTCCTCCTCAACCTATACATGTGGATATGGAGGATGGTTGTCTAGGATTACTCTTCCTGACCTGAGATTAACCTCCTGTATCTCCACAACATAAGCTAGATAGGATGTTTCTCCACTGGGAGCCTGCTGTGCTTGTCTGTTGTTCGGGTTCAGATTGGGTTGTGCATGCATAGGTAGCCTAGGTGGAGCAACATGAATAAGTTGAGGTTGAGGTTGGGGTGGAGGCATTAGATAAAGTGGTTGATTGTGTTGAGGCCTCCACCCTTGGGATGGATTATTCCACTGAGGTTGTTGTGGAACATACTGCTGGAATGGTTGGTTTGCTGGCTGAGGATGATATGAAGGGTTGTAAGGCAAAATAGGAGGTGTAGACCAGGATGGAGGAGTGGGGGTGTACGAAGGTTGCATGGGTGCACTATTATTGTTGTGATAGTAACAGTAAGGTGCACCTTGCATACCTTGTTGATATGGATAAGGGCCTTGAGGCCTTCTCTGGTTGATGAAATAGAGTTGATCTGGCATTGCTTCCCCACCATGATATACAGCCTCAAGTCCAGGTAAGGAGGAAAAATTTTCTGCGGCATGATTCTCCTCAAAGACTAAGCAAACCTCTATGACATTCAATGGAAATTCATTTCTCGGGTGCTTTCGGGTACATCTAGGACAAAATATGGCTAGGGCTCTCTCTGCCTCCTCTTGTTTCCTTTTGACCTGCATTGTGTCCATTTGCAAAGCAAGGGTGTGCATCATATCACTCTTGAAGTCCTCTAGCATATTCCCAATCTCATGTTTGATGGAGGTGGAAGAGGAAGGGGTATTGGATGTACTTTAGCTATCTCTGCCCCTTCTTCCTAAATGCCCTAGAATGGTTCCGGAAGATAGTTTTGATTGTTTCATAGGGTTGTTGGTAGATATCTCCTCCTGAAATCATATTCAAAGTTTCTATCATCTCTTCTTTGACCCCTCAAAGAAGTAAAATTTTAAGTGAGTTGGGATCAAGAGTACAATTGGATCTCTTATATTTCAATTGAAACCTCTCTTCCTAGTCCTATAAGGATTCATCCGGCCCTAGATTCATCCTAAAGATATCATCCTTAGTTTACTTAGACCTACAGTAGTCTTTGTATTTTCCACTGAAGGTATCTTCCATCTGTGCCCAGGTAGTGATGCTATCCCCAGACAGACCCATGAACAAGCGCAAGGCTGCATCCTTAAGGGTGGATGGGAATAGATTCAACTTCTGATCATTAGAGGTGTAGTCATAGGTCCTACAAACAAAAGAAAATTCAAACATGAATGTGTTAGGGTCCTCAGAGGTAAGTCCATGGAAGTGTGGAAGAGCTGAGGGGCTAATGTTTTTCATCTTAGTTTCCCCATCTGCCTCTCTTATGGGAAAGGCTCTTTGGATCCCAACCATGGTTAAGATAGGTGAAGAAAATCCCTCAATTGAAACATGGTCTTCTTCTTCTTCTTCCCCAATAGGATCCTCAAAATATTCAGAATGCTCTCCTATAGGGGGTTCAATCTCCCTAACACTGAAGAAGAGTGAAGGGTGGCTAGGAGGTGATGTGGGGGTTTTAGGTAATATTTGTCTTTCAGTATTCCTACTGCTATGAGGCATGAAAATAAGATCTTTTTGTATTTTTTTAAATATTTCTGAAATAACATGAAAAAGGAAAGCATAAAATAATGCTAAAACATAATCAAAGCATCTACTAGACACCTCCTTGACAACGACGCCAAAAAGTGGTGAGGCCTAGTATTTCACCAAGAGTACTGCAACTCCCAGGGGATACCCTACTTTACTTCATAAACCTGGGGTTCGTACAAACTTGGAGGTAACAGTGCTATACACACAACAAATGCGTTTTTCTCATGTCATCCTCTCCTGCTTTACGAAAGGGTGTTATTTCTTAAACTATTTTAAGAACTGAAAGGTAAATTGCTGGAAGGAAATGACAGAAAGGAAACTAACTTAATTTGCAGAAAGGAAATGAAAAAAATGAAATTAATTTAATGTGCATAAATGAAATGAAAGAAAGGAAACTAATTTAATCTACAAAAGGAAATGATTGAAATGAAACTAAACTAAGTTGCACCTAGCTAGGCCAATCAGCTAAACACATCCTACTTATCCTCTTATCTAGTTACCATGATATCATGCTTCTAACCATGCAACTATTCATGATAAACTAAACTTGACAAAGTGTGGCTTGCAGTTTGGAGGAAAACAGGCTAAAGGTGCTAATGGAGGGCTCAACACATGAAGCACGCTTGGAGGTGGAAAGAGCAGGTTTAAATGTTATTAAAGCTTTATTATGGTGCAAAAATGCTTCAGACCAGAATGATTTAAAAAGTGCAATGGCAGAGTTGCAATGGAGGGTGGTCACAATCGGTGTTTGGAGCGGTAAAGGTTAACAGGAACAAAATAAAAAGTGTGATTTGCGATGTGTGATGCGGCAGATGATGTGGTAGGGGGACCAGTGGCGGAGTACGGAGCGATATCGCAATCGGTAGACAGGAGCTGTAAGTGTTAACGGGAACAAATTAAACAATGCAATTTGCGATGGGGATAAAAGCTACAAAATGCGGTTTGCGATGGGGATGATGTGGGAGAGTACTACAGTGATTTCATAATCAATGGTGGGGAGTAGAATGTATTAACGGAAAAGAAATTAAAAATGCGATTGCGATTTGTGATGCGACAGAGTATGGAGAGTTATCGCAATTGGTGGTTGGAGCGGTAAGTATTAAAGAAAACAAGAAAAGGTTGCGAAATGTGATTGAGAAAATTCCAAAGATTGCGAAGTGCGAAATGTGACGTGGTAAAAACTGCGATTTTTCAATTTGCGATGTGGCGGAGCACGTAGAAGATCGCAATCAACTTCGGGAGCAGTAAGTATTAAAAGAAAAGGGAAAAAGATGTGAAGTGCAATGCGGAAGAGTTATTGCAATCGACGTTGGAGTGGTAAGTCTTAAAGGAAACCAATAGAAACTGCGATTTCCGATTTGCGATTTTGCAATATCGCAATATCGCAAGGTTGGCAGAGAAGCGATAGTGCAATCAAGAGGAGAGTGCGAAGTGCGAAATGCGATAGCAGGAATTTTGTGGAGGAAAGGCAAAGGTAAAAATTTAAAGTGTTTGGAGAATTTTAAAGTTAAAATGGTTGCGATAGCTGCGTAAAGCAAAAAGAAGGGATAAAAGGTGAACTTTAAGGTTTTGTGGGAGTTTTTGAGAATAAAAAGTGTGCGGTAGCTGCGATAAGAGAAAATGAAGGAATAGAAGGTGTAACCACTATGCACAGGGGTATAACACAATGTACCAGAGCGTAAAAAAAAAGATGGAAGGAAAATGGAAGATGAAGGGGGAGGTGTTGGAGAAATTTTCTGGGACTGTTGAGACTTATTCCTGCAATCAAACCTGCTGACTCATGCACAAAAAAAGAAAAAAAATGCGTGGAAAAAATAGTGTACGGAAAACAATTTTTTGGGTCGATCGGAAGGTTCGCCCTCCTCGAGCTCTTTTGATAGAGAAGAGAAGGGGGTCTTGATCCACAAATTTTTTGGGTTTTTCTCCTCTATTCTATTACTCACAAGCAAAATTTGAAACCTATAGTAGCATAGTGAAAGAAAAACTAAACATCAACTTGAAACATAAACGCAATTATTAGAAGCAAAACTAATGAAATGACATAAAGTAGAGAACAAATACAACAGAGAGGCCGAGGCACACAGATTGGGCCCTAACCCACGAGCCCAGCTCTTTGAAACTTAAATCAATAAAATTAAATTAGTATGCTCATTTCATAAAAGAATAGCCTCATACATTTATGAAAGTTTGATCACTAAGTAAAATAATAAAAATCTCAATAGCTTGCAACAAAGTTCCGACCCTTCCTAGCTCTAGCTTTGCTCTATTTATTCTACAGGGCAGCTACCAACAACTCCCTAGAAAATAGTGATTGATTCCACTTGACTCCAAGTAAACAAAGGTTGAGTGCACTCCTCTTTGAGTTGCTTGGCTGCCTCTGGAACTCAAATTACTGGAGAGAATCTTTGGGGTGATTGAGCCCACTTGAATCCAAGTAAACAAAGATTGAGTGCACTCCTCTTTGAGTTGCTTGGCTGCTTCTAGAACTCGAATTGTTGGAGATAATCCTTGGGATACTTTGGCTGCCTTTGAGAGTTAAAGAGGGTGGAAAATCCTCCTATAATTACTCCTTGCTGTGTGCTCCAAATATTTATGATAAAATCCTTATGAAAATGCTTAATAATTCATGATTTTCTGCACTCAACCTCATATTAGGCACTCAGAGTATGTTAGCCTTAATCACCACCTACACTAGCATCATAAAACCAAATACTAATAAAAATGCAATAAAAAGAGATCTAAGAAGGAAAAAAGGTGACCATTAACCCCTCCAAATATGTCTAATGATGGAGCTCATCATCACCCCCCTACTGAATGGTTGCTCATCCTCTGAGCAACTAATCCTCCTCTTGCATTTCCTTCAAGGGTTTGACAACCCTCCTGATTTCATGAGGAAGAAGTGTGGGAGTTTCCCCAAGGGGGTAAAAACCATTATTCTTTTATGCATTCTCCCATTCTTTATCTTGTGCATCTGTTCCCTTTTCATCATTCAACCCCAGTAGCAAAGGTGGGCTGAGCTTTAGTCCCAATCATTGGATCTTTTTGGCATGCATGTCCCTCTTTTATAATGGAGTATGGTACTTCCTGTTCTTGAGGATGTGAGGGAGGCTGTTCCATCTCCTATGGCTGACCATAATACACTCATATTCTATCTTCCTAGAAACATCATCAAAGTGGCCTATTACCTGTGTTTGAGTTGGAAGGTAGCTTTCAACTAGTGTAGGGTCCCTTTCAATCTCTTGACGGTTAAGGGTGACTCCTCTTGGGCTGAACAATTCTGGTCTGATATGTAAGGGTTCTCTATTTCTTCTTCTCATGACCCTCCATATCTCTTTTTCTCTAGTGTCCTCATTCATCATCCAAGATACTAAAGCCATCAATTGCATATCCCCCATTGTAGGATTGGGGTCCCAAGTATCTAGATTTGTCAGTGCAAGGTTATGCACATAAAAATCTGCCATCTTTGCCCGATCAACCATGTTAGCTTGCTTGTAGAAATCCATGAATTTCGTACAATCTTGGAAAGGTAGTGATCCATGGGAGGCTAGAGTTTTGATTTTAAATAAGAGCCATTTCTCCTTGAGGTACACAACATATGATTCATAAGGGAATTTGTGCTGAAGGGATTCTATGCATAAGTCTACCACGGTGGCTACTTGCTGCCCTTTTTGCTGCAATTTATCCTTTAGTGCTACATTCTCTGCCCGTGCCTTCTGCAGCTGCTCCTTCAAAAATGTTTCTTCGATTCTTTCCTCTTCCCTTGGTGATTCCTCAATGATAGTCGGGCTCGTGGGAGGATTTTTTGTGTCTCTCTAACTTATCCTCTAACCCTTGTCAGCTCTGAAATACATAGAGGTATGCCTTTTTCTCTTTGCACTCATAGGAGCTAAGGTGGTGAGTATTCCTGCTTGTCACACGTGTGACCCGAGTTCGATCCCCGACAACGACGCCAAAAAGTGGTGAGCCTTGGTATTTCACCAAGAGTGCTGCAACTCCTAGGGGCTGCCCTAATTTTCTTTATCAACCCGGTGTTTGTACAAACTTGGAGGTGACAATGCTATATACACAGAAGATGCATTTGTCTCTTTTCATCCTCTTCTACTTTACAAAAGGGTGCTATTTCTTAAAATATGATAAGAACTGAAAATTAAATTGCTGGAAGGAAATGACAGAAAGGAAACTAACATAATTTGCAGAAAGGAAATAACGTAAATGAAAATAATTTAATGTGCATAAAGGAAATGACAGAAAGCATTTAATCTGCAAAGGAAATGACTGAAAAGAAACTAAACTGAGTTGAACCTAGCTGGGCCAATTGGCTAAAAACACCCTACTTATCCTCTGATCCATTTACCATGCTATCATGCTTCTAACCATGCAACTATTCATGATAAACTAAACTTGACAAATTGTGGCTTGCACTTCAGAGGAAAATGGGCTAAAGGTGCTAATGGAGGGCTCAACACATGAAACAAGTCTTAGAGGTGGAAAGAGCGACTTTAAACCTTATTAAAGCTTTATTATGGCACAAAAATGCTTTGGAGTGGAATGATTTAACAAGTGCAATGGTAGAGTTGCGATGGAGTACAAAAGTGCGATATGCAATGTTAGTATGAATCTTAATTGCAAGTGTACGAAAAAAGACCACTTTATCCGTGCATAACAAACAACCCTAATAGAAAAGATGGCTGCCAATATCTTCAGATCTGCAATTAGTTGATCAAGATAAATGCTGCAAAAATATAGATCTATGCATGAAAAGACATTAAGCAGTAAATAAAAATGAGATTTACTCCATGCATCCAATAGACAAGACAAGAATATGTTGAATGAATTTTATATTAAGGGCACCTGGGAGGAAAACATAGAAGGATGTTACCAGTTCTCCTCAATGGGATGGGTTCTTGTAAGTCCTCAACACTTCAGATTTAAAATTCCTCTCTCAAAGGGAGCTCACAAGCAAAAAGATAGAAAAAAATGACAATGATGGTGGATCAAAGTCAGACCAAAAGTATAGATCCAGAGTGATCTTTAGGCAACAAAAGGTGATGAATGAATGGATAAACCCTTCTATTTATAACAAAATATTTTGTTAGCCTAGATATTGGTGCATAATTAAAATATTATTAACCAAATCAAGATCCAACTTTTATGGAATATTTTATTATATTTGTTGGAGGGAAAAAGAATTTGACTTGGGTCAAATCCTTTTATTTGTAAATAATAAATAAATAAATGATTTATTTATTATTTTAAGGATGTGGTTGAGTAACAATTAATTAAATAATGATTTATTTAAATATTTATGAGTAATTTAGTCAAATTTAACAAGGAATATTATTTAAATAAGGTTTAAATAATTATTCCTAGAAAATAATAAGATAAATAATAATTTATCTAATTAATTTTCCTGTTTTGGGTTAAATATGACCAGGAATATTAATTAAACTGCTGTTTAATTAGTTATTCCTTGAGGAAAATCAAACAAATGTGGATTTATTTAGACCATAAAAAACTTAATAAAGGTGTTTTACTAAGTTATTTTTCATAGTGAAAGCAATTTTACTTAGGGTAAAATTGGTCTTACATGGTGTACTTAGGTCCATCTAATAGTAACAGGTTAGATGACCAAAAAATGGTGTAACATGCGATATGTGATATCACAATCACAATATCGCAAAGTTGGAGGAGTAGCGGATGTGATGTTCGGGAGTGGGAGCAGAATGCAAAATGCAATGGGGTAGAAGTTGCGAAGTGAAAAATGCGACGGGGTAAAAGCTGCGATTTGCGATGTGGCGTAGTACAAAGAATATCACAATCGGCATAGGGAGCAATAAGTATTAAAAGAAAAGGGAAAAGGTTGCGAAATGCGAAATGCGGTTGTGGTAAGGCAGAGTACAAAGTGATATCGCAATTAGCGTTTGGAGCGGTAAGTCTTCAAGGAAAGGGGGAAAAGTTGTGAAATACGAAATGCGAAATGCGATGGGTGACGTGGTGGTGGGACCGGTGGCAGAGCACGACAACGATATCGCAATCGGCAGAGAGGAGTGGTAAGTATTAAAAGGAAAAAGGAAAAAGATGTGAAGTGCGATGTGCGATGCGGCAGAGTTATCCCAATCGGTGTTGGAGTCATAAGTCTTAAATCAAAACAATAGAAACTGTAATTTGTGATTTAGCAATATCGCAATATCGCAAGGTTGGTGGAGAAGTGATAGTGCAGTCGAGAGGAGAGTGCGAAGTGAGAAATGCGATAGCGGGAATTTTGAGGAGGAAAGGCGAAGGTCAAAATTTAAAGTGTTTGGAGGGTTTTAAAGTTAAAATGGTTGCAATAGCTACGTAAAGCAAAAAGAAGGGATAAAATGTGAGCTTTAAGGTTTTGGGGGAGTTTTCGAGAATAAAAAGGGTGCGGTAGCTGCGATAAGAGAAAAGGAAGGAATAGAAGGCATAACCACTATGAACAGGGGCGTAACACAGTGTACCAGAGCATAAGAGAAGAGATGGAGGGAAAATGGAAGATGAAGCAGGAGGCGTTGGAGAAATTTTCTAGGACTGTTGAGACTTATTCCTACAATCAAACCCGTTGATTCATGCACGAAAACAGACAAAATTCGTGGTAAAAATAGTGAACATAAAGCAGTTTTTTGGGTCTGTGGGAAGGTTCGCCCTCCTTGAGCTCTATTGACATAGATGAGAAGGGGGTCTTGATCCACAACATTTTTTTGTTTTTCTCCTCTATTCTATTACTCACAAGAAAATTAAACCTACAACAACACATTGAAAGAAAAAATAAACAACAAATTGAAACATAAATGAAATTATCAGAAGCGGAACTAATGAAATGACAGAAAGAAGAGAAAAAATACAACAGAGAGGCTGAGGCACATGGATTGGGCCCTAACCCACGAGCCTAGCTCTTTGAAACTTAAATCAGTAAAATGAAATTAGTCTGCTCATTTCATAAAAGAATAGCCTCATACATTTTTGAAAGTTTTGATCATTGAAAAATAAAAATCTCAATAGATTGCAACAATGTTCTGACCCTTTCTAGCTCTAGCTTTGCTCTATTTATTCTACAGGGTATCTACCAACGTCTCCCTCGAAAATAGTGATTGATTCCACTTGAATCCAATTAAACAAAGACTGAGTGCACTCCTTTTTGAGTTGCTTGGCTGCCTCTGGAACTCAAATTGCTGGTGAGAATCCTTGGGCTGATTGAGTCCACTTGACTCCAAGTAAACAAATATTGAGTGCACTCCTCTTTGAGTTGCTTGGCTGCCTCTAGAACTCGAATTTCTAGAGAGAATCCTTGGGGTGATTGAGTCCACTTGACTGTAAGTAAACAATGATTGAGTGCACTTCTCTTTGAGTTGCTTGGCTGCTTCTGGAACTCGAATTTCTAGAGAGAATTCTTGGGATCCTTTGGTTGCCTTTGAGAGTTAAGGAGGGAGGAAAATCCTCCTATAATTTCTCCTTGCTGTCTCCTCCAAATCTTTATGATAAAATCATGAGTTTATGCACTCAACCTCATATTAGGCACTCAGAGTATGTTAGACTTAATGACCACCTATACTAGCATCATAAAACCAAATAATAATAAAAATGCAAGAAAACTAGATCTAAGAAGGCAAAAAGGTGACCATTAACCCCTCCAAATATGTCTAATGAAGGAGCTCATCAAATATCTCTTTCCCTAAGCTAATAGTTTTCAGATTACTAAAACTAGGAGAAGAGGATGATGCTCTTACCTTTTCCATGAAATGTCTGATGAATACCCTGCACTTTTCTCGGATGAAGCCCCTCAACGCTTAGAAGAAACCTGCAACCACAAACATCCAAAGGATCAAAGGGATTTGCAACATAATAATAATCTAAAAACCAACTTAACCTAATGATAAATGAGATTAGGAAATGAAATTGTTTTAATGAGTATATGAACACAAATCATTCAAAAATCCAAGAAAACAAATCAATGGGAAAACATACCCAACTTTATTATTAGAGAACAAAGAGAAATCTTACAACCAAGCCTTGATGTTGTATAGGCTCCTCCCAAATTCCTCTGATATTACTCCTTATTTAAAAAACTCTCCAATCCAAAAATACCAGCATAAGACTACTATATGTGAGCTCCCCTAACCCTGAAGTCTCAACTCAATTTATAGGAGAAAGTGAAGAGGTTTCAGATCCACCAAAGATGGGTGAGATCCACAAATGAGGGTATTAGGGTTCCATGATCCAATGGATTAGCTCCATTTTCGGATGGGTTTGGCTCAAAATGATATGAATTAGAGGCTTCTAGTTGGGATATATGTGCCCAACTATGATTTTAGAACTTAACTTTAATTTTTACTTTACTTTTAGCCAATTGTGCAGTTTTTCATGGGAAACAGAGCGCAAAACTGCGCAGGGAATCTTAAAAGTATTAGCACATGCATAGGAAATGAATATATAAAGTGCGTAAGCCATATTTAAGAGTTTAAAGAGTCATTTTCCCAAAATTCATGACTTGTTAAATGAATATGAATGTTTTACTTTCAAGGGAGCATGAGTATGGATTGCGATAGATCCATTTTGAGTGTCAAGTGTCATGGTGACAAAATGATGTTTAACATATTCCCCCCTAAAGTGCGTTGTTTTAGAATTCTTAAGAAGATTGAAGTGATTTATCATACCAAGGATTGTATCAGAGACGTCGGTCGGTAACCTGCAATAAACATTCAATGCAAATATATAATCACCACTGAGGTAGGCATTGCCATACTAAGAGTAAAAACTAACTCTATGTAATGGTAGAGAAATAACCTAGAATTACATTAATAGTAGACGTAGTATGGATGCAACCATCTATCATGAATAGGGAAACTCAAACATTAATACATAACTCCTCGCAACATGGATGTATGAAACTAGATCTAGGGTCTTGATCTCCATCTCTCGAACTAGTATGAATTTAACCATGTGATTGAAAGTCTCGAAGTCGAACATGGTAGAAACCACTTGATTACCAGTCGATGATGAGAACCATTAACAAGTGCGAGAGAAACCACCAATAATGAAAATGACTCTCAAGTTACTTCAGTACAATCTATGAAGTGTGAATGAATGATATGCAGTTTAACACATAGAGTCGCTCGATCGAAGGTCAATGATGAGAACCTGTCATCGAAAATGAGAAACTTGCCATTAGGGCATGCATATTTCAAGGTAATGATATGGTTTTTGGATCCATTTCCTAGATAATGAGTTGAATTCGATAGGAAGTGACCTGTCACAGGAGGTCCCATGACACGATATGTATTATGTCAAGTTGAAGGAATGCTTTTTCAAGCACTGAGTGAGGGATGGTTAACATGAATGGAAATGAATATTTGCAAGTGAAAAATGGACTGAGGTTGAATATTCTCTTGAACACATAATGACACAATAATTGACTTGGAAGCATTTTACTTAAAGATAATACCCAAAACCGGCTCAATACTTTCAATGAGGTTCGACTAACTCTAAGACAAATGGATTACCCAACCTAGACACAAATTTGATGCAGTGTCATGTTCAATATTGACATGCTGCTTCAAAGGATTATTTTTCCCAATCCCCCCCCCCACCATTACTGGCAAGTACCTTTTACTTTTTTCAAGCTTGAGGAGGGTAACATTTTCTTGTTTGTATAAGCTCATCCTTCAGACGAATCCTTCGAAGTATTTTTAAAGAACCCTAGGAAGGAGTGGTTCAATTTTTTTCATGTTTAAAGAGTTTGAAAAAACACATAAATAAATCTCGATCAGTTCTTTCAACGTAGATTTTTAACAAGCCCGAAGAAAGTAAAACTCGATGTTTTTCAATTTTAGGGAGCCATGAGAAAAACATAAGTAAAATCCACAGTGTTCTTTTTCGTAAATTTAGTCCCTGAATCCTGAAAAAGGATACAATGATGCAAGAGAGAACTCTATTGACCATGTTTAGTCAACGTATACCTTTTTCGTAAATAGTCTAGTCTAGTTCGAAAAAGGGGTAAACTTATACTGAATAGACGACTGTTCGTTTAATTTAACGAGTTCGAATGGTCAAGTAATCGAAAATATTTTCATGTTTAGAGAGTCTGAAAAGGGTTTAAAAGAGGACTCCATGGTTTCTCTTTTTCATGTTTTTCAAGAGCCCGAAAAAGTGATAAAAGTTTACTCTTTTGTAAAAATGATTCATTTTTTAAATGCGACCTGTTCTTTGCACATAAAACTAAATAAATTATGATAACTGCTCTTTATTATGGTAAACAATATTGAAAAATTAAACTTCTAAAAGATTAAGGGAATAAAATAATAATATTTTATTCATAAAAGCTTATAAAAGTTGAAAAATACAAGTCATTTTCACCATTTCATTTTGAGAGCAGTAAAAAGGGTTTTTACCGCAGAAATTTCGAACTTGATATCGAGCGATCCGGTGAACCATTCAACGAACCGTCTCTTCCAGGTAACAAATCTCTTCATTATATTGCATTTCATCCATTTAGTTTCGTATTTTAGGCTTTAGGATAATTTTTCAGGAGGAATTGTGGTTTTGAAAATCGTCCATGGGGTGCACAAGGTTTCCTCATTGGGGTCACGCACCACTGATAATTTTCTATACAAAAAATTATAGTGGCAGTGAAGTTTTTCCATACATACAACGCGAAAAAATGTACTATGTGTAAAGAAAAGTCGCGCAGGTGCCGTGACATTTTTAAAACATAAAAATTATGCCATAAAAAATGCTCTAACTTTTTCCTACAAGGTTCTAAGGCTCATAATTGATCATATGCAGGCTGTTTGAACCAATCATGCTTGAGTGGAGAGAACATGAGCATGAAACATATAATGCAGAAGCAATTTACATCCCGACAACATTACGAGCTTTGAAAAACTGTGGATTGTATAATTTTTGGTCCATTCAAGGAATGAAAGCTCAGGTAGAATTAATGACTTGGCTGGTGAAGGCCTGGGGTATCTAGGAACAATTTTTTATCCTTAGCGATCACCAAGTCATTATTGATTCTGAGGAAATTTATTTTCTCACCGGATTAACAAGTAGGGGATGTGACATTTATTTATTTGGATCACGACCAGGTGGAAAATCTACTACATCATACATGGCGCAATATTGTACTCACAACTCACAACTCAAAGATGGAAGGATATATATAAAAAATATCCAACTACTTGATTTAAATATCATTGCTTTTACAGTTAAGAGATTATGTGGTAGTGCAGCTCCCCATGTGGCTACCAAGGCTCAGATGCAAAGAACTGTTGAGGGTTATGAGGGAACAATGTTTAATTAGTGTTAGGGGTTGGTTGTCAACATGAAGGGACAAATTATTTGAGCCAAGTTTGGAAAGCTGAAGAACTTCGGCTATGGCGCCATTCAAGTCTCATTTTCTCTAGAGAGGATTCCACTGCTCATACTGCAGCAACGCCTGGTTGATCCTGCAGGGTCAAGAGATCCTCGTATGTTGTGATCGGTTTCATTGATGGTACGCCATGGTGGAAATGGAGGTCCTATAGTACGATAAATGCCTAAGTTTTTTGTGTGGATGAGAAGTCATATATTCATGATTGAGGACTTCCCATATGTAGGGATGGACTATAGGGGCGGCCGTGATATGGTGCTCCCAGCTGGAGTACAGTGGGATGACTCAGGTAAAAAGTCTAATTTTGAATTATATATATATATATATATATATTATCATCTAATACTGATAATCAAAATACTAATGTAGATGTGGGTCCAACGCGATCAATAGTGCTTCGTCGGTATGACTGACGGGGAGCCCAACTCATAGGAGTAGTGCCACCATAGAAATAAGTAGCTGAAGTATTAACATAGTTGGAACAAAACCCGGAGGGGCTTACTCTAGATATCCCAGAGACTGGGACTGATGACTTGCCTCTCTGATATTAGAGACATGTGACTGGAGTTCCTGGTCCATTCATATGGTACTTGCGGCGAGTAGCACGTGCTATAGTATGCTAGCATGATCATCATCATGGATAGTTGATAGTCATCCTAGATTGCATTTTTGTTTTTTTTATAAACATATTTGGATCATAAGGCTTTTGAAGTCTATGACCACGGATGATGTATATTTTTTGACACACTTGACAGACTGTTATTTAACCTAATGATGATTACTACTTTTCATTATCTGAGTATCTTGTTCAATATGGATGGAATATTGTTTTTGATTTACTTTTAATATCACAAATGTATATTTAGCACTTTATTAGGTAATCCATCAGCTAAAGTGTTTGAATTTAACGACATAAACTTTGAAATGGGAATAGAAACGAGTACTCTCTTTTTCTAGGAAGGAAAAAAATCGTCTGATTTTGAAAAGTGCTGATTCGAAATGCTCCTAATTTTTTTTAGCATGTTTTTGACACATTAAATTTTCTTATGTACCGAGTATAAACATTATTTTTAAAATTTTAGTGATTATTATGTTGATTTTGGAAAGTGCTGATGCGAGCATCATCCCCTTTTTTTAGAAGACTTATTTTTGACCTTAATTTTTCTAATGTATTAAATGCTAATAATTATTTTCTAAATTTAACAATTTTTGAAGTACTCGTCTTCTACCCCTTCAATTACATATTTTTTTTAAGTGTTTTTCAGGCATTTTTTTTTTTCTTTTTTTCTTTTTTGTAATGAGATATTTGATTTTTTTCAGTGTTAAAAAAAAGCCAAAATTTTAAAGTTTCGATCTTCTATCTAATTATATATTGTTAAATAATATTTCATTGCACATGAAATAATTGTCACTAAAAAAGCAAGTTTTTTAACAATTTACATAAAAATACACATTTTGAATATAGATATAACTGAAAAAATACACATTTTGAGTCTTTTTTTTTTGCTAAAAGTGAAATGTCAAAAAAACCATTTTTATAGGAAAAAATTAACAGAAAAAGTATAAAATTAGCAATTTTTATGAGTTTTATGCCAAAAATGAAGTGAAAATCACATTATACAAATACTAAATTTATAATAACAACAATTGAATACTTATTATTCTCATAAAATATCAAAGTCAAAACATTACAAGTATAACTTATTAATAGTTACAAAAAATGAGCTTCATTTGTAAGCTTAGCTAAAATTTAGTCAATAATATCATGTAACCCAAACTCTTCATCTTTAAGAGTTTTATTATTATCTTCTTCCACAATATTTTAATTATTGGCTTCATTTTGATCATTTTCCTCTTCTAATGGATATTTGATGTCTGTGAATGTCCCAAAGTATGCATTTCCAATCATTCCATCTAATTGTGGTTGAGGTTCCTTTTCTTTTTTTGCCACATGGGATTCATTAAAATCCCCTTTCCTCAAACCAATTTTTTGCATTACATCTGGAAGAAATTGAAGAGCATTAATTCTTTAGTGAATAAATTTGCAGTGTACTTGGTCTTTCTCAATGGAAATGAAATTTCTTCCTTTTTGTAAGCAACATGCTAGTGTTGTACCCAATCATCAAGTATAAAATAAAAAAATTAGTAAATTAGTATAAACAAAAAAAATTGAAAAAGAAAATAGTGAAATTCATTTTTATATAAGAAAAATTACCCGAGCTTGAAAATAAATCCAAAACCAAATATCCTTCATTTGAGCATAAACCTAAAAGATAGTTAATCAATTACCGATATATGTTAAATATCTCTCCTTTTGCTTCTTTATCGTCACATGTTAGTTTTTTTACAACAACATCATGGACCAGTACTTGGCGATGGCTCTTTCCATCTACTTGATTGAAAAGAGTAAGCTTATAGCTATCATCCTTTGTCCATATTTCAAGATGAATGAACTCACAATCACTTATAATTTGTTGATTTCCGAAACAAATAAGGTTTGACTTTTTCATGTAACATCAAATAGTAAAAATTCAATTAAATTCTACAAAAATTACTTTTTAACATTAATCAAACATGCAATTTCAATGTCTTACCATGTAAGATGAATCCTTGACTTTGATTTTCCCTTGAAGCTTGATAATAACAACCCCAATTGTGTGTCTGAATGAAATGTCACAAATCTCCAAAATGGTGATGTTACGACTTCTAGAAATCCCGCAACCACTTTACTAAAAGCTTGATAAGTATAAGGGTCACTATCATATTCAATATTTGGAATATTGAAACCATGAGGAATATTTGTAATAACTAGGAAATAGTCCATTTTAGGTATGAGTTTTGCAATGTCTTCACGATCGCCTGATATTATTTGATACTGGATAGTGTGGAGCCCATTCCAAATGAAATGATTAAAACTGAAATCAAGTTCAACATCACTAAGACATTGTTTTCTCATCTTTTCCGTTTTATTTTTTTCAATAAAGCTTCTGAAACTATTCGGTGCTCCATTTGCATCCTTCTTCATATTTAATGAAATAAAAAAATATATGTATAAGTTATAAAATAAAAATAGTATACATATGAATAGAAATGAATGGATAAATCAACATAACTTTTTAAATGCAAGATAAAAATCTCTTAGCACTGATGTAGAACTTGAATTTGGGTAGTTGCATACAACATCATCCCAATTATCTTCATTCAACAATTTAACCATTTGTTCTTGTATTTTCATATAAACCTTGTGAATGAATAAATAAAGTAAACAATGTTAATATAGTGATATGTATAACAAATACTACCAACAACAATATATTATATTTAACAGAAACTTGTAATCCAGAAATAAGTAAAAATAACAAACTTACTTTAGAAATTTCTCAGACATTTCCTCCTTTGATAATTCTCCCGAATTTACATGAGATAATATTGTTTTGACATGTTTTTCATCCTTCACTCCTTGCATTGATCTCCAAGGTGTGATATTCATATCTTCTAGAAGTACCTTCATTTTAGGACCTGATTTACTGTTGGTACATATCCATGGTTTAGACTTTTTGACCTTATGACTTTTTATTGCAATGTTCTCCCACAACTCAAATATCTGATCAATCAATTCCCATATCTCTCCAGTTTTAAATGCCAACTGGAAAATGTTATCCATACCTCTGAATATTTCAAAATTTACTTTTCCACCTTTTGAATTTATTTTTTCTTCAATTTGAGAATTAAAACTTAAATATCTGATCAATCAATTCCCATATCTCTCCAGTTTTAAACGCCAACTGGAAAATGTTATCCATACCTATGAATATTTCAAAATTTACTTTTCCACCTTTTGAATTTATTTTTTCTTCAATTTGAGAATTAATATCCATACAACATTCCTTCTGAAATGCATGATCAACCTTTATCTTATCCCCACCACTTTTTTCTTCAAATTCACTATGAATAAATCCGACCCTTTGGATGAAAGTCATATACATCCTATACTCATTATCTAAATTATGATCCCATGCCAATAAATTTTATTATGTATCTGTTAAAACTACATAAATGATACATTTCATTGTTTCAAAACACAGGTTATTGGGATATTCCTTGATCAATTGCCTTTGAGATTCTTTCATAATGGTTTCCCCCAAGTACATAATATTTGTATTCAAAATATTTTGAGTTTTCAAATTCTTATCTGTTAGGAACTTGAATTGGATCAACAAGAAGAACATAATAAACCACAAATGAAAAAGGGTTGTACGTCATCATCGTTTTCAAATTGTGAACATGCAAGTGGTGTGGCTTTCTAATTTGATATTTGAACTGTCCTTCATCTAGATTTTAGACTTGAATGCCATTAAGTTTAAATGACCAACCACCCTCAATTAAATTTGTCTTCATCAAATGATGTCGAATGGAATTTTGTTTTGTTTTAATAACTCCATCCTCTAAATAAGCTCCCGGTGTAATGATTTCCCTGCTTCATTTTGAGTTTTCACTAAGACCTTCACTATCCCTACTTCATTTTGAGTTTTCACTAAGACCTTCACTATTGTCCATGAGTTTTTTAGAATGAGAAATTTTTTCGTTCCTTCCTCCTATTGGTTATGATATTTTCTTCAACCGAAGAAATCTCATCATCATCAACTAGAAGGGAGACCTTCTTGGACATTTTTGTTTTTGTTTTTTTATGGCCCTTGTCTTTTCTAACATCAATTCTAATCTAATCCTCACTAATGACAACACATTATTCAACTTCAACTTCAACTTCCTCAATTTCAAAATTAACATGTCTACCTTTACTAGATTGATCCCTTTGATATAGTCTTGTAGCATCATGAAGTAATTTTTTTCCTTCTTTTCCATATCTTCTTCTTCATGTTCATGGGAAATGGAGACAACATTCATAATATCTCTCTCTATATAATAGATTCCCCCCAACATAATTGAAATTATCTTAGCAAAATCTTGTCAAACAAAATATATTATGTCAATAATAAATAAGTTATTAAAAATATAATAATACAGTTAGAACAAAGAAAAACACATAAGTGCAAATAAAAATACTTACAATCCTTTGTGCTATATTATGTATGATTTGTTTGCATATCCTTGAAGAATCTTTCCCCGTGTTATACATCGCCAATGTAAAATGATATCTAAGCTTATCATGTGACTTGGGCAGTTTTTAAAGTATATAAACATTTTCATAATTCGGAAAAATATATAGGTCTAGTACTTTTCCCACCAGCTCATAACTTGCAGCATCAAAATTATTACTAGCATATAGATATAATTGCAGAGTTTCACCTTCCATATCGTTCAGAAACCATGCATATTTTTTACGATTCACTTCTTTTGATTTCTTCCAGTATGAAACAAACTTATTTTCTTTTGTGGTGACATCTCCTACATTTTCAGTAATTAACTGAGGTGGAATTCGTTCAATAGTATTTTTTGAGGGCCCACCTGCAGCTTTAGATCATGCAATGGTTGAATTTGGTCTAGAAATATTGACATAAACCTTCCTTGATGTCAATTTCGTGTAAATATATATATATGTACATATAAATTAGTAAATCATTAAAAAAAATATCTTACGTAAACAAAACAAACGAAAATAAAAATAAAAAATAAAACACACCAGAAACATGTACATTGCCTCTAGGTCTAGTGTGCATTTAGATTCATCCAACATACGAAAATATAAAACCAGTTCCTTTAAAAAAAACATTTTTTTTACATTTCTCCCCGACCCCAACTGTAAAAAAAAAAAAAATTTTTTTTACAGGTCATCTCCCCAACCCCCCTGGAAAACAAATTTAATTTTTGATATTTTATTTTGGGGGCCGATTCTCAGAATCGCCCCGCGTAAATTTAAAACAAGTTCCTTTAAATATATATATATATTTTTAACATTTTCTCCCTGAGCTCACTGGATTTTTTTTTTTTTACATCTCATCTCTCCAACCCCCTAATTTTTTTTTAAATATTTTGGGAGCTGATTTTGAGAATCAGACCCCTACCACTTAGTCCTAATTCTAAGTACTATGAGAGCAATAGTGATGAATGGTAAGATTAAAAAATTTCTATAAATAAAGAGTCACATTTTCCACTTAGTCCTAACACTATGGACTTTGAGAGCAACAATGATGAAGGACATGATGAATAGTTTTCAATAGATCGAGAGTAGACTGTGAGAGCAACAATGGCGAAGGTTAGGATGAAGAATTTACATTAAATAGAGAGTCAAAATTTCCACACAGTCCTAATCCTATGGACTATGAGAGCAACAATGATGAAGCAAAAGATAAATATGGGGAAGAATATACTCCAAGTCAGTATTTCAATACCACAGATGATGGTATTGAAAATTTTCATACCGCCAAAGATGGTAATGGATATTTTTCAAACAATGATGGTGGTGAGTTTCCTAACTATATTGAAAATGATCATAATAAGAATAGTATTCCTTATAATGATGATGGAAATTCTTGTTGAGAGAATGATGAAATGATGGGGATGTTGCTAGTAAATATTGTATCTAGGAGTAGGAGTAGATATTTTCATATTAATCCAAGATGTTCTAGTTATACAAGGGGTAGAGTATAATATCTCACGAGAAGAAGTTCTATCAGTGATCTCATTTCAAGTGAATGTTGTAAAAAGGATTGCTTGAAACATATAGATTTCAAGTTTTCTTTGGAGAAAATGAAGTTTCAATGAATAAAAGCATGTAGAATTCATATTTAGTGGGGTGCATACAATCTACACTGGAAGGTTATGATTATAATATTGGGTCTTTATTTCTATGTAGAAAGATTTTAAAAATGTTTAATTCAATTGTTAATTTTCTTCTATCAAGAATCCATGATAATTTGGAAAAGGATCCGACATATTATTCAGAAGTTCATCATAAATGAGAATTTGGGCCACTAGCAAACGCTGCAATGTCATGGCTACAAGGATTCTTTTCAAAACATGGAGAGTGTTTTCCAAATAGAGATACAATAAATATTCCAGATAATTTCTCAAGACGAGAAATATACAACTTATACAAGGAATATGCAGAAGGTGTTGAAGGAAATGGTCGTTTTATTACATATCAATATTTAGTGCAGACTTTGGAGGAGAGAATTAAACAATGTTTTTATTCCTAAGAAGACAAGGATGGGGGTTTGAAATACATGTGCCTCTCTAAAATAAAAAATGGATAAATGTCAAGGAGCAGAAAGAGGTAAGCATTCATAGCATTATTCTTTTAAAATGCATAGTGATAAACTATGAAAATGTATTTATTAATAGGTTTATTTTATGTTATGTGTAGATTCCATTGTCAAAGCACTTCAAGAGCATTAAAAACAACAAACAAGTGAAAGGAAAAGGTTGTACAAGCATCGAAAGAAGTGTTATGATAATCCAAATAAATATTTGGGTTTGATAATTGATGGTATGGACCAGAAGAAAACACTTCTACCACAATTTGTTCGCACACCCAAAAAATTGCAGGAGGAAAATTTTATCTAGTTTCACTTGGTCGATTGTATGGTATTCAATGAGAAAATGTTGACAATAATTTAATTCTTCACAATGATGGAAATATGACAATAACCATAATTCACGAGGTGCTTTCTCATTGGTGTGGTAATCTTCCAGAATTTTTTTATCTAAAATTAGACAACACTTGTCATAAAATAAAAAATCAGATTGTTTTTGGATATCTAAACATGCTTTTTGAATTAAGAAATTTTCGTAAGGTAAAGGTTGGTTTCCTTCTTGTTGGGCACACTCACGACCATATTGATTAGATGTTCAGTCATTTTTTAGTAACATTGAGGAGGAAGGTTGTTGGGAGCTTGCCATCATTAATTGAATGTATTAAGAAATCATATATGCAAGAGCCTATTTTTCATGTGTTAGAAGAAACTGTTGACATGCGAAGGTTTATTTTGGGATCACATTGTGAGGTGAAATGCATTGAACAACTTAATGACATTAACTTCCAACATCAAATTCATATCAAAAAAATTGATGGGAAAACACTTATATGGGGCAAGAATATTCAACTACTACAGAATGGGCGCCATCATCAGGTTTGGAATTTTTGAATTTTATTCCAAATGATCCAATATTTGTGTCAAATATATTTTTATTACAATCAGTTGGTGAAGTTCATAATGCAGGAAGGTAGAAGAGAGATATAGATTATTATGAATGCTTCAAAGAAATTAAAAAATCCATTAGATATACATATGAGTACTTTTATGTTGCTGATTCAGTTTGTTGGGAGTCCATTTTTAATGATCAAAGTGATATCCTTTCAAGGCCAGCAACTGAAGATATGCTTTTGAAGACACCATTTATTTGGCCACAAAATGTGTCAAATGAATAGGAGGAAATAAACATTGTTGAATAACAACAATCAAAAGGTATTATTAATTCTACACAGGTGGAGGAAAGAGAAATGTATATTGGTTCCAGAATTTCTCGTGCACAACATGAAGCCATGGAAGACCTTTACAGGTGTTCAGTACAAGATGTTAATGAGGGTTGCATGATCGCAGTGTTAGCACATGAAGATCCACATGGATATCCATTCTAGGTTGCTAAGGTTATAAAGGTCATTACAGAAAATGAAGATGTTACATGTGTTGAAGTACATTGGTATGCCGCAAACACACACCCATTCAATGGTGTGCATAAGCCAGAGATGGTTGTTGATAAAAAAATTGGCGGAAAGAGAAAAAGAAACGGTGAAAATATAAATCGTCGCCGCACAAACCTCTTAAAATTGGAGGAAGTTGACATACTTGTTTATGAATTCAATTTAACAAAGAGACGAAATATTCTCTCCAGAACGTTAGAGATTTCGAAGAGGTTTCTCCCATAAGAAATAGTGTTGAGATGGAAGTTTGATGAACCTAGTTGTAGATCTAAAATAGTTTTGAAACCTCAAGTGGCGAGCATGCATGTTGACTTAGATGGGACACTAGTTGATGACAGAGAAAAATATGGAACATCTTCATCTGCATCCAGTCATTCATCTGAAGATGTGAATTCTTGGTGTGCAAGAAAATATGAGTGATTTGGAATAATTGTGTAAGAAAATTTATATAAATGATGTTTTCATTGAGCAATGAAAATGATATTTTAACTTTCATATGATCTTACATGAAGTTATGAGTCATTTTTATGTTTGTTGGATTATATGTTTTAATTATGATGAATTCATTTGTCTAAAATATTCACAATGAAACAATAACTTGGAGAAATAATTTATGTTTCATTGTGTTATTTTAGTCATATAATTTGTTCATAATATCATGGTTGAAATATGTTGAAAATTTAATGTTTTTTAATTCCCTAGGTGAAACATTGTGAAATATCTTTTCTATTTAACATTATGGTTGAAAACAATTAGAATTTTAGGGATTTTTAGTGTCATGATATTATATGTTAAATGACATGGATACAAATGATTGGAATTTAAATGTGTTTAAAATCAAATTGTTTTATATTTAACGCCATTACTAAAAATATGTTTAAATTGTACCTGGAAAATAAAAACGACATTTTAGCACCAACATTAGTGTGTTTTTTCCATTTATTTGGAACATGAAAATTGGTTTTACTGCCATTTTTAAAATATTTTGCAAATTAACCCTGGAAAAAAAATAAAACCTCGTTCTGGAATATACACTTTTCGTTTTTGGGTTGTTTTTCATGTTTTTTGGGTTTTTTTGACTAGAGTTTCCGTTTTCAGTTTATAGTTCCTATTTCAAAGTTTATGTTGTTATTTCTTGAAATGTGTTGAAATTAAATGTAATCAAACTGTCTTTCCAAGATATGAACCCTTAAAATAATTCTTAACATAGATGGAATTCTAACTGTATAGACACCGTTCAAGTGTAATACGATGAGTTGTGAATATAAGCTAACAATCAAATGTCGAATGCCAAATGCAATGGAATCAGATGATATCTCAATGATTGCACTATATTCATCTATGTTGTTCATTGTTTGACCAAGGAAAATCCCATGAATAGAAACTAACTCATCAGTGGGTGAATATATAACGTAAGTCGCGGAAGATAGATTCTGAGTACTACAAAAAGCACCGTGATCAACAAAGCCAATGTAAGATTGAGGGAACATTGACATCTGCAATATCAAGAGTAATTAAGATAAGCAAGAAAAGTAGTGAAAAATCGTAAAGTAAATAAACTAATATATGGCACACACTTGTAAAAAAATATAAATAATATACAAGGAAGATCTCCACAAGGTAAATCACACATAATATCTTTTCAGATAAAGACCATTTCTGGGCTAACCTAAAGAGACACTGTCATAATCAACTAATTCATAGACACCTTTTTCAAGTACACATTTAACAATGTAAGGGCCATACCACATAGGTTTGAACTTACCAGCACCTGACTTATCATGTGCTTGATCGTAAACTAAGACTAGGTCTCCTTCTGAATATACACGAGGATTAACGCTTTGATCGTATTATGCCTTAACACATTTTTGATGAGCCTCAACAACTAATGCAGCAGTGCGTTGAGTTTCATCTAGCTGTGCTAAGTATAAAAAATGTTCTTCCTCTTCAAAAGTAGCTGGTAATAACTCAATGGCTAGTTTTAATAAGGAAATTTCACATTCAATTGGTAAAACAAATTCCAAACTGTAAACAAGTTGAAAAGGAGTAAGACCAGTAGATGTCTTGGAAGAGTTACGGTATGCCCACAAGGTTGAAAAATCATAATATGCCAGCTAGTTTTATGAATTCTAACCATCTGCTTGACCATATTGGTTAAAAATTTATTTATAGCTTCGATTGGGCCATTTGCCTGTGGGTAATAAGGTGTATAATTTTCCTAGTGTAAGCTGCGCTGAGCAGAAAGTTCAGTCATCATAATGTTTCGAAAGTGGCTACCATGGTCTGTAACGATGGCTTGGGGTACACCGAACCTAGAAATTACATGGTTGAATATAAAAATAGTTGTAGTTTCGCCGTCACTATTGAATGTAGGAATCACCTAGGCTCATTTGGTAAAATAATATACAACGAGAATAATATACCCATGCTCCCCAGTTGAGTCAGGGTTACATGCAAGGAAATCAATGCCCCATTTTTCAAATGGACCGAAAACTATGATTGGGTGAAGAGGAGCGGGAGGGGCACACATATTTAGATCAAAAAATTGACAATTGTGACATTTTCTAACCGCAAGGATACAATCTTTAAAGAGTGACGGTCAGAAATAACCAACGTGCAGTATCTTTTGGGCACTGGAAAACCTAGCCATATTACCACCACATGCTCCAGAGTTGCAGTCATTTAAGGCCTCCTTGACTTCTTTATGTGTAAAACAATGTCGAAAGACAGAATGGGCACCACAACGGTGAATAATATCACAGAAAATGTTATATTGATGGTACTTGTATCAAATTATACGACGTTCAGATCATGATAGTTCAGGCTAAAAATTTTGGGTTTGAAGATATGTGATGATATCTCCATACCAAAGATCAAGAATATTGATCAGAAACAAAGATTCATCGGGAAGATGATCTTATGCCACGGTCTTGAATTCAGTATAGGGAAAGTCACACAAAGTTTAACAAATAACAGTGATTTCTTTACTTTATATTTTTCAAATTCAAATCAAACTCTTGTATATTAACTATGCATTTCGATTATTTTGTTGCTTAGCAGTTTTTTATTCAAAATATAAATCACAGGGTTACAATCAGAGATCATAGTAGTTTTGCGTAACAATATGTAGTGATGGAATAGTTGAACAACTTGCACAACGCCAAGGCCAATTTCTCCACATGTGTGTATTTAATCTCAATAGGTGTAAGGTTCCAACTCAAATAATAAATCACATGTTAAGTGGTAGATTCATCTTCTTGAATTAATACGACTCCTATGGTGGAATAGGATGCAGCTAAATACAAAAGTAGTCTCGGTGATAATCAGGTGGATGCAACAATGGTGCATGGGTCAACACATGTTTAGGTGCATCAAAATCTTTATCAGCAAGCTCATCCCAAAAGAATGGAACGTCCTATTTTAATAACCAAGTGAATCCTTTAGTTAGCTCCGCATAGTTAGAGATAAACCAGTGTAAAAAGTTTGCTTTCCCTTGCAAAATTTGGAGTTGGTGAAGAGTAGAAGGAGGATTTAAATTAATGGTTGCCTTGACCTTGAGAGGATTGACACAAATGCCTTCCGTAGAGACAATGAATCCCAATAATTGTCCTGATTGTACACAAAAAACACATTTGTGTGGATTCAAAAGAATATTGTAATGCATACATTAGAAAAAAATAGCTCATAAATGTGTAGGATGATCTTTCCAGTGCAGAGAATGGGCTAGTAAATCATCCAGGTAAGGTTTCACAATATGTTTGACATCGTGAAATGCGTAAGACACAGCCCTCTGAAAAATAGCACCAACGTTCTTTAAACCAAAAGGTAGTTTGTGATATGCAAAAGTTCCCCATGGACAAATAAACACAGTTATGGGATGATCGGCAGGGAGTATGTTTATTTGATTATATGCATAAAATCCGTCAATAAATGAAAATATTTCATTATCGGCACAATCGTCAACAATCTGGTCGATGTAAGGGGTAGGGTAATTGTCTTTGGGAAAAGCCTTATTGATATCCCTATAATCGACACATACTCTGATAGTTCCCTATTTTTTGTTCACTGGAACAATATTGGATACCTATTCAGTTAAGGGAATAGGATAAATAAAACCCGCTCGAAGTAAGTTTTCAACCTCAAATTTGATAGAAGCTTCTTTTTGTGGATGAATTGGGCGTAATATCTATCTAATAGGTTTAGCATTTGGGTATGTCTTATTTTCGTGAAAAACAATACTAGGATCAATTCTTGACATTTCTTCGTAAGACCAAGAAAAAGTGTCACGAACTTCCTGGAATAGGACTTTGTACATGTTTATTTCATCAATTGAGCATGAAGCACCTATATGAATGTTCTCAGTTATTCCTGGTTTGACCGAAATGTCATTTGGAATCGTTGTCAAAATGTTTTCTAAATTCATCTTGGAATCTAAATGAAGGATTGACATGGGGTTTTGAAATTCGTCAATGTATTTAGCCGAAAAATATGTTTGAAAGGTTATTCTAAAATTTATCAAGGTCCGGTAGAAAATAGGAGCGATGGTGAAGATCACTCCAAGGTTAGTCATCCAACGACATAATTTCCTGAACACATTTTTTAGTTGAAAATACTTGGTGGAAAGGGTCAAAAAAAGGTGTTGTTGTTAAACCTAATAATTGAGAAGACTCATCACTGATCACATTCACTTGATTAGTTTCAGTTGATGGGGTGTCAGAAAGTGATTGAACCGTGACATATGCCAATTCGTACGGAATCAAAGGCACTTCACTACCATAGAGGTCTAACTCAAATTATAAAGGCACAATCCAAATGTCATAAAATGAAATTGTGCTTGATGTAATCATGTTGATATTGGAAATAGTACGAGGAATATTTGGAGGAGGGATGGAAAAATTTCCCATAAGAGCTGAATCCTTAAGAAATCCTAGTCCAACATCTTTATAGGGATTAACCGACTTTCCAACATAAGGGACACTATCCCTAGAGGCAGTATCAAAAGTATAATAAGACAACTAATCAACTTTTAAAATATTCCCTTTATGGGGGAACATTATTAATTGAAATACCGATGAAATTACAACTGTCATAACATAAGACCAACTTTGTCCTAACAGAAGGTTGTAGTTAAGTGGGGCATCAACGACCTCAACCTCAACCGTAACAGTTTTTCCTTCTATCTCTATGGGTAAATCCTGAAGAATTCCAAAAGGGCGAAAACCTCTTCCATCGAAGGCTTTAAAAATTGTGGGTGATTGATTGATTGTTGGAGAAAAAAGTGTTTTCCAACAAGCCAAATAAATTATGCACGTAGATAGTCCCTCATTAATTACCATGTGAAAAACTCACCTGGATTTGACTAAGACAGGTATTTGAAAAGCCATTTGGTGTGGGAGTCTAGGTACGAAATTGTCGAGATCAAATATCATGAGATTAGAGTCTTGAGGGTCAATAGCTCCAATAGCTATTAAGAGTAACTTCCTATGTGCTGGGAAAGTCTACAACACTTCAAGGGCCGACATTGCTGAAGGTGACATAGCCAGATCTTCAACAATGTTGTAATTTTGAGAAAATCTCGCATGTGGACTGAAAGCTGATTTTTGAAAAACACCTTTAGCAGGCGATTTAATTACCAGATCAGAACTAGGTTTCTCGATTTGTAATGGTTTGAAAGTAGGAGGAGTTGACGTGGGAGGTTGATTGGGTGACCCAGTTTACTTTCCATTTACAGGACCCTTAGATCCATAATCTTAAGATTGCGTTGCAACCATAACTTGAGAGGAAATAATCAAGATATCCACCGATGAAGTGGAAGAGGATGCATTATGGGAAATCATTTTACTGTCCTTTGAAGGAAATGGATCCTTAAGAACAACGGGTTTGGGTGAACCTTTGAAAAAATTAGTAACCTCAACCAGATGGGGCATTATTTTGTGAAATGATATTCGTTACAAATTAGACATGGATAACGAGGTTTCTTTTTCTCGTCAAACGATTCAGTTTTAATAGTTTTCTCTTTTTAAGAATTGTTCTGTTTGTTTTCACCCTTCCCTTTCATTTTACCTCTGGTTGAATTGGTCTTAGAGGTAGATGAATCTACAACGTTAATTTCAGAAGTATTTTCCATAGAAGAATATCCTTTAAGTGAATAAGGTAAAATTATAATCGAAGTGGTAGATTTATATTGTTTCTTTTTACTCTTGGATGTGTTAATTATACCATTTAAACCATCTGCGGCATGAGAGCTGGAAGGAGTCGTAGTTGCCTGATCAGGGAGAGGTAAATTTGGAATATTTTCATACAAAGTTCTAGACTTCATGTAAACAAGGTCTAGATATTGGGTTTGAGCAATAACCTGCTCTTCCGTGATAACACCTCCTTTGGCTACATCTTCAATAATCTTTGGGAGTAAAGAATTAATAAACCATTCAACCAGAATTTGGTCTGGAATGAAAAATTTGACCAAATGGCGAGTACATATCCATTCATGAATGTGATCTGAAATATAAGTAGACTTACTTTGTTTGAGTGAGGTCAAAAGTTCGATACCATTATCATAACGGACTGGTAACTAAAAACGAGTTAGGAAAGAAGTTACTAAGGCATTGAAATTGTTGAAAGAGCCTCATGGTAACTCAATGTACCACTTCACAGTTTATCCAATAAAGGTTCTTTGAAAAAGTCTTAATCGAATGGAATCATTGATTCGAGAGTTGGATGCACACCACAAATGATAAGTCATGACATGGTTTGAAGTGTCCTCTCCTAAATTTCCTTCAAACTTCGAAATGTTGCTCGGCAACTTAGTAGGCATGATTGGCCAAAAAGGAAAATAATAAATAGGATCATTTGTCAGCCGAGACAAGTCTGGTAAATTTAAAGTTGCTATAAAAGGTAACCATCAATTAGGGTCTTTCTGAGAAAATTGATAACCCCGAGGGACAAGTCTGGTACCCGAAGGAGGGTATCCAAGATATCCTGGAATAGCCGGAGAAGTTGGAATGTCCATAACTCTAGGGTATCCAGGGTTATCCATACCAAATTGAGGTTGATTTGGTATCTGGAATATGTGACCAGGGTATGGTTGACTCTGGAAAGGAATATTTGGTCTTCTTTTCCCGAATTGATATTGCCCTTGAAATGTTTGGCCTTGACTTGTTTGCGTGGCTACTACGCCAAGTTTCCCCAAAGATACCTGAGATATAGACTGGATTGTAGGTCCAGTTTGATAAATGGTAGTCTCGAGGATGGCTTGCATTCCATTTGACATTGAAATTTGAGGTGTAGTAGCAATAAATACTTGAGAAACTCCCAGGATGGGTGTGTGAGGAGTACCAATTTTCTGAACAGACGTTTGCACAGTAGGTTGGACGAGAGTATGAGGAGTAATCGGGCCATCCTGCTAGCTACTTGGCACAAATTCCCCTGATGTAATTTGAGGTATTCCCTGTCAAACAATTTTTTGGACTTGAGTATAACCAAATGGTCTAGTTGGCTGAGCAGGTTGATTGTAAGGCATCTGTACGGTATATTTCAAAGGATTTTGAGTAAACGAAGCATTCCATATAGTGTTCATCCATTGATAAGGAGTTCCCACTGAGGTTTGTGACGCATAAGGTTGAACATAACCAGTTTGAGGCATTGGAACATAGCTTTGATAATTACTAGGTAAAGGTTTCCCTGCAACAGTAGGATGAGTTCCAGCATAAGATTGTCTTCCCGGAAGAGGTTGTTTCCCCCCAAGTGGAATGTAAAAACCTGATGAGTTAACTCGAGGGCTGGTATTCTCGGAAATCATATAAATATAGTACCTAGTCAACATTTGCGTAGTAAATGCTATTAAACCAGTTGACATGGTAGAAGCTTGAGGGGAAGGAGATGCTCCTGAAAAAGTTCCAGTAAGTGACTGGTACCCAACAGGAACAAAAGGACCACTGTACAATAAGTTTTTTTGGAGAAGATGAGATTATTGATGAATCATTAGAAATGTTTCCAGAAGCCATATCAGACATATTATATCTAGGTAAAGAGTAAAATGGGATTCGACGACATGGATGACCGTAACTAGATGAATATGTAAAGTTAGGGATGGTAATGTAACAAGGATCCAATTTAAAATGAGAAAAAGGTAAATCTAAAGGAAAGTTCGGTTCACCGGGCCTTAAGTCTAAATAAATATGATGAGTAGGAGTTTCTTGTTTGTCTTCATCGTCAGATATCTCTTCAATGCTAATAAGGCTAGGGGGAAGATTCTCAGTGATGAGAATTTTTACTCGGGGTGAATGAGGACGAACATGAGTAGGGGCTATAACATTTGAAGGTGAATCATGTTCTGTAAAATTAGACTCAGGTTCAAAAATTTCTGATTAAATGAATTGTGTATCTGAGAGGTCACCAATAACAAATTCTACTATGAGTGCTTCATAAATTTCTAGTGGATCTTGTTCTAAATATGTTTCAAATTTCTGAGGTCTAGTTAATTCAAAATCAAGATGAATCACAATAGACGATTGTGGTTATTCTAAAGGCTCGATTCCTATTGATTGTGTCCTTTCAGTTTTAATTTTCTTTTTAATTTTCTCCAACTGAATTGGTGTGTATTCAAGGGGTTTACTTTGCATTCTACGTGAAGTTATCAGTAATTAAGTTGTGATTATTTTTTAACACATAAAATATCAAAATTTTAATAAATCACACCTAAGGCCTCTAAAAATAAACAGGCAAGTGAACACACAATATAAAATCTAGAAGTCAAACCACACACAAACAATACATTTTCACAATAAAATCACTAGTTGGTGATGAAATCCAACCTCACATAGATCAATGTGGAAAACTAGCGGTTGGAAATATTACCCTAAAAAACTACTTAATGAAACAGTCTGGTGCAAGTAACTCCACTATAAAATATCGAGTAAATATTACCCTCCATAGAGTCCAAGTGAATCTAGTCAACATCTGCTCCAGGTAGAGTGGGAACTTCCCTCCACCATCACCTTGGGAAAAATCCTAATATTATAGCCACTAAGGTTACCAACTGAGACAATCAAACCTAGGGGAATAGTCTGTGGCCCGATATACACGCAAGGTCAGAGTAACAAAGCTCAATCCCCTTGAAAGCTCCTCGACATGGTAAATTCGAGTTTTACTAACAAGTGATCCCAGACTCCTCGACAATGGTTGAACCAAGGTTTACCATTTGTAATGCATTCACATCTTCTATCTTTACCAATGAAGTAGGTACGATTACTCCAATGGGTATGATATGACCTCGTGCTTGACTATCTTAAGAAGATATTCCTAGAGAAAAATTGCAAGAATTGGAATTTTCCCTACCGCAAGATACTATTTTTTTTGTTTATTTGCTTTGGAAAGTTAAGTACTTCCCTATTCCAAAGCACTAAACCTGATCTAAATTGGTGGAATGAGCCCTAGAAAATATAGAAATATCTAGATTAATTTTAATTAGTTTTGTGTTAATTTTTCTGTAATTTATGTAGAGGGGTATGAAAGTGAAACTTGATGATGCTGTGACCAACTCAAAATACTCTAATGCGCTCAACAATGAATATGCAGCTTTTCATTTTTATGAATTCCTAGTTAAGGGAAAGTTAGAGATTCTTTGAACTTTAATGTGCAAATTTCCTAAAAAATCCCAAAACAATCTTTTTTCATAAAGAAACCAATTCACTTTGAAGTTTATTCAATGAAACTTTAATGAAAATTTTCATTCGCGTTAACCCAAAACATATGATTCTTTTTCAAACAATTGTTCCCAATTCCTCAAAATTTATAAGAAACACAAAACCTTAAAAATTATGAAAAAAATTCAAAGGAAAAGATCTTAATGAAAGATTTAACTAATGAGTCCTACAAGTGTATTTTTTATTATCACTTCAAAATGAAAGAAAAACAAATAACTTTTTCACTCAACAAGAAGAAGTAATTTCACAAAACACTACTTTTTTGAGACAAACCCTACTTCACGAATCTAGAAGCTTTCTTTAACAAAAGGATAAAAAAAATCACTAAAACGAGCAGGATTAACAACACACCTAGTATATCTGGAAGAAAAATAAAGAAAAACAACAATTTAGAGAGGAAATCTATCTTTCTCAACAGATCAATTAAACCAACCAGGGCAAACCTTACCCGAAAAATGCAAAAGGGAGGAACTCTCAAAAATTGACACTAAGGAAAATAGAAAAATATCACAAATAGGTATTGAAGGTTGTCATAAGCAAAAATGACCACTTAGAAATTATAAATCATCCTTTGACAAGAAGGAAATTCATTTTTTGAAAACTTTCCAGGGGGTGCGCAGGTAACTAGTGTAATCAAGTGCACATGTGCACTGTGTTACAATGCAAACTGCACAATACTACGCTCTGTTGCTAAAATAAAACCGTGCAGGCATGAGAAAGTTTAGAAAATATAAGACAAGGCACCCAACCCAAAGGATTTAAAAGGCCATCAATTACATAACATCCAAAGATAAACCAGTAGAAAAGGAAAGTTAAACAAAAAAAAACTAAGAGAACAAAGACATTACCCAGCGGTGTCTCCAATTTGTTACCTGGATAAATCCCTCTTGCAGACAAGAGCGATCTCGCTAGAATCCTAACAGAGAACTAGAAACAAACAAAACATGAGGATATCTATTTCCCTAATCTAACAATTTTTAGATTACTAAAACTAGGAGAAGAGGATGTTGCTCTTAACTTTTCCATGAAATGCTTGATGAAGACCTCGCACTTTGCTTCGATGAAGCCCCTCAATGCTTAGAAGAAACCTGCAACCACTTACATGCAAATGATCAAAGGTATTTGCAACATAATAATAATATAAGAACCAACTTAATCTAATGATCAAGGATATTAGGAAATTGTTTTAATGAGTATATGAACACAAATAATTTAGAAATCCAAGAAAACAAATCAATGAGAAAATGTACCCAAATGTATTATCAGAGAACAGAGAGAAATCTTACAACCAAGCCTTGATGTCATGTAGGCTCCTCCCGAATGCCTCCAATCTTCCTCCTTAGTTAACAAACTCTCCCATCCAAAAATACCAGCATAAGACTACTATAAGTGAGCTCCCCTAACATTGAAGTCTCAACTCAATTTATAGGAGAAACTGAGGAGGTTTCAGATCCACCAAAGATGGGTGAGATCCACAAATGAGGGGATTAGGGTTCCATGATCCAAGGGAATTAGCTCCATGATTGGAGGTGTTTGGACCGAAATGATATGACTCAGAGGCTTCTAGTTGGGATATATGCACCTAACTATGCTTCTATAACTTACTTTTATTTTTTACTTTAATTTTATCCAGTTGCGTAGTATTAACTCATGCACAGGAAATGACTATATAAAGTGCTCAAGCCAAGAGTTTATAGAGTCATTTCCCCCAAAATTCCTAACTTGGTCAAGGCATATGAATGTTTGACTTGCAAGGGAGCATGAGTATGGATGGTGATAGATCCATTTTGAGTGTCAAGTGTCATGGTGACAAAATGACGTGTAACAGGATCCTAAGAACAAGTCGTCTAGCTAGGTAAAGTTAACCTAGAGCGGGCTTAAAGAGCCAATTGGAAGGCTATATAAAGGAGGAACTTCGACCTCCTTGGAAACATATCAAGAATCGAGTTTGGGTTCAATCTTCAATTAAGAAGAAGTGAAAAAAATCCTAGAAAAGAAAGAGAAAGTTATAGAATGGTTGGGTAAGGATGCAAGGCTGAAAGATGTTACTTCGCTATCCTTGGAAGAACCTTGTCTTGTTTTGCAGAAGAAAGGGTGGGTGGTTGGATTGTTTTTTAGTGGGAGCCCTAGTATAGGGTTTGGTCTTGGAAATATCCTTTGAAACTGATTCTATAAGAGGAGAATCTCTTTTGGGTTTTCCCCTTGGATGGTTTTTCCCTGGCTTGGAGCCTATATATTGTGTTCATGTTATCTTCATTGTTTTTATTTTGGCATTGATTTGATGATAAGAACATAAGCATCAACAAAAGAATAATAATACAATGTCACAAATAATGTCATAGCAAGGAAAGGTGAATTAATATGCTGACTTAATGAATTTATCAATAAATCTAGGGCCTCCTTTATCTTTATCCAATACTACCCCTTGAGGGGAATACAAATTTGTTTTTTATACTTGTTTATTCACAATTTTTCCATATTTAAATCTTAGTTATCATAATAGAGTATATGAAATAAGGGAATAGGTTCAAGCAAGTGCAATGAAAAATTGAATAAATGGACATATTTTCAATATTTGGTAATAAAACAAATGCCTAATAACAATAACAAAAAATTGAATGCTAAATGTAATGTTACAATTTTTAGCTATTTTTTTCTGATAGTTGTTCCACTTCAACATCTGAATTGATACTAGTTTTCCTACACATATTCATGAGACCAATGAGGCAGACTTAAATTAAATTTGACCAACTATTAAATTTAATTGCACGAAAAAATAATAATTAAAAAGAGTTGAATGCATGAATACTTGAGTGAGATCCTGTCAGTTTCGAGAATAAATTATTGTAGTGGTTTAATATTGGAGCAAACCTCCCTCCACTCGAAAAAGAAAAAAACGAAGTCAACATTGCCTTTGTTGTTGCTGTGTTGGATCGAGGGTGTTTTGTTCCAAGATTATCCAAATCACAATTTATTCTCTACTGAATAGGATGAACCAAGTAAAGGTGGAAGCTCTCATGGCCCCTCCCCCCCACTGCATCACTCTCAATTCCCCAATACCCAATCTATATATTAGGAAATAGTTGAAAGCAAGTCATTAAGATACATAAAGATAGAAATAACAAAAATTCATACATAAATCCAGAAAATATTTCATCTCAATAAATTTTATCAGAAAAATATGTTTACATAATATGAAACAAGGTCGTGTACATAAAAAAACATATAGAAATTATTAATTAACATATAACATTCATTCATTAATCATAGACACAAAATAATTCATTTCAATAAATTTTATCATAAAAAATATGTTTTAATAATATGGTACGTGATGTTTCTAATGATATAAGTATTATAATCATTTCTTTTTCTTTTACTTTATTTTTGACGACCCTTTGGTGTGCTCATGACGTCGTCGAGGCTGCTACAAGAGAGGTGGATCATCAATTGTAACAATAACTAAATGTTAAATTGATATTTTTTGTTATTATTATTACAAGTATTTCATTAATAAAAAGAGCATTAGAGTTTTCTTTACCTTATGCACTGGTCAACACTGTTGGAGTGATTTCCTTGCGCTCCCATTAGAGGAAATTTCATCCTAAAAGTGGCCTCCTAAGGAAAAATAATAAAATAATAGTTAAAATAATAAAATAAGAGATGAATTTTGGAGGGAAAAGAAAAAAACTATTTTTTTAATTGTATTTTTGGCTTATCTCCTTATATGTCTACTCATATTTCAAGTGTAGACACCCGTTGGATGTAGAATTAAATTTCACATCCAATGGGCACCCACTATACATACTTTTGAGAAGACCCACATTGAGAAAAATTCAAGATACATTAAAAAAGCGTGTTGATAAAAATTCAAGATACATTAAAAAAGCGTGTTGAACACGCTTTTTTAATGTATCTTGAATTTTTATCAATGTGGGTTTTCTCGAAAGTATGCATAATGGGTACTCGTTGGATGTGAAATTGAATTCTGCATCCAACAATTGTCTACACTTGAAATTTGAGTAAACCTATAAGGAGATAAACCAGAAATATAATTAAAAATGTATTTTTTCTTCTTTTCCCTCCAAGATATTTACATGTACCTCTTTTTAAATTTAAAGGATTTTGAATGGCTTACACATTATGACATGGAAACTATGTGAAAATTTCATGGGCACTTTTAGGCTAAAATTTCCTCTAATGTATTATAGTAAAAGGTTCTAGTGTATGACACTCTTTTCCATTGAAAATTGGCTCGTGGCATCTGTATGTTGTGGTGTGATTTCTGCCAAAAAATTCTATATAAGAAAGAATTTTTTTTTTTTTTATTGTTTTTATTGTTTTTGTTTTTTTGTTTTGTTTTTTTTGTTTTTTTTTGATTAGATAATATAGAAGTTAAAAAACAAACATTCATAATTGAACTTATGACGTGTAAAAAAAAAAAAAAAAAAAATGGTTATTACTTGATAACTCTGAATCAAGGTGGCCAAGGATCCCATATTACGTGAGAAAACCAAGCACATTAAGATAAAGTACCAATTGATTCAATATCATGTAGAGGGAAAGACTATTCATTTGAGACATTGTTCCACAAATGATAAAATTGTTGGCATCTTCACTAGATCACTTGGAAGAGAAAATTTTGAAAGTTTTAAAATTATGCTTGGAATAAAAAGTACCAATTCAAATTAAATGGGGAATGTTAGATACATAATAATTTGGATTTTCTATAGTTGTACATAATTCAAAGGAAAGTGAAATGAACAATCTTAAGGAGGAACAATAGTTCCTTGTGGAATGTGAGGAAAGTAGCCTCTTAGTTTTGTATATATGCATGCTTTGAGTTACTGAACATCGCCAAAATGTGGATTTATTCCTATTCCCACCCTAATTTTCTTAGAATCCATGGCACATACATTTCTATATACCCTAGTGTTTGTAAGGCCTATTTTTCTCATCACTTTCAAAGGAATGACACCAATTGTTGCTCCTAAATCTAGCATATAATTTTTGTTTCTCCCAACTTGACTGCCTTGTCTTCTTATTGAATTAATATCTACACAAGATCATAAGATTGCAGTTCACTCAAAAGTGCCATTTCAATTCAGGTATTGTAAAACCTAGAATTAGAAGGTACTAAAATATACAAATTAAATTTCTTCCTAGTGCAAGCAAGTTCACAAAGCTTCCAATGTATTAGATATAAGAGATATTTGTTGCATAATATAAAATTATAAATGATTTTACTAGTACTATTTCTGTTGAAGGTGTTAACTAAATAGAAATTGAACATGTAAGAAAGGGGAAGCACCACAAGATCACAATTACATGTATCCCTTGTTGGAATTTGTAACTAGTTTCGGTCTTCATAATTGTCATTTTAATCATGTCACAATGTAATTATTACGTAAAAAGGAGAAAGAAAAATAATTTAAAGAATAAAAAATAATAATTTTTTGAGCATGGATTTCATGCTCAAGTTGTTTTTCATTACGTCTCCTAGGTTTTTCACGAGTCAAAGAGTACCTGTAATTATAAGAGACCCATTTGGGCACTTGCACAAATTTTCTTTATGTGCATTTCAAGTTATAAAGGGACTGTTTAGTAATTATGGTTTTGTAAGACTAGAATCTAGGATTTAAAAGGTTTTGGAATCTAGGGATTGAAAATCCTAGAGGAGACTTGAATTAGAAGACCTTTTTAAGTACATAAATCTAACCCTAATTTGGTTGTTCCCTCATAGAAGCCATAACTACTAAATTTTATGGTTTGCAAGGAATATTTAGGGGCTTATGGTAAAATATAGTGAGGGTGGAATTATATCAAGTTTATGGTATGACACAAAGACCTCAGGGTTGAAGTTTCAAAGGAGAGGTCAAGGAATTTAGGGTTTGTGTCTAAGAACCCTAAGGGTACACTTTCTAAGAAATCCATAAAAATCCTAGATCATCATCATGTCTTTGTATTTTTATATCCTGCTTTGTTTCACTTAAAGTTACAAGTACATAAAAAAAGAAAGATAAAGAGGAATACAGGTCAAATGAAAGCATGATGGAAGTGGGGAATGATAAGGATCCGAAAGGAACTAATGCTAAAGGATTAAGAATGAATCATTGTATTAAAATCTTGTTTTTGTATGGAATCATAGAAAGAAGCATGTAGTGTATCTAGAATATAATTAATTGAGTTGCTTCGTAAAAATCATCTAGTCTTCCAAGAATAAGAAGCCTTGAGAACCATATTGCATAAGTGTTCATCCATACAATGTCTAACATTATGTTATAAGAAATCATTTTGTGGCTAAAATGGATCATCATGATCCTATAAGAGTAATATTTTTGGAAGACTCTTGGAAGAATCATTATGATAATATTGATATACATTTCATATATTATCGAAACAATACTATTGAAGGATGAAGGAATGCAATTATTCAAGTTGCAGGCTCATTTGATGTAGGACATTTGGTCAAGGAAATATAACTAGATGATCATATGAAAGATTGAATTCATGTTTAAATAACTTTTGGATAGTATTCATATACACAAAATACTGTAAGAAATGGTTGGTCTTGAATTATGCATGATGAATATTTCATTTGATACCTAAAAGGATGAATTGGCTTACTCTAGAATGGATAAAATGATAAAAAATTCTCTAATCAACATCAAAATAAAATGGTAACTTGTTAATCATGTTTGATCCTTCAGCACTCGGATGCAAGAATGAAGATTCAAGTGGAGATGGATAATGAGAATGTTGATGAAAAAGTTGTCATGATGAGGTAAGTCTAATGTTAATATTTTTATTGGTTATTTGGTTAACATATTGTTTTGCTACTTGGAATAATGTTGGCAAGAATTCATGATGAGTTGAAAAAAATTCAAATATATGGAAAATATTGAGGGAAGCTCAATGATAGGGAACTATTAAGTCAACATTTCCTAATATTCGATAGCAGTGCCAGAAGATAACCAAGAGCTCAAAGGAATCACTTTCTTGAAGAATTTTCAATTAGATGAAAGTTTGGAAGGATGGATTGATGATGACATGATGAAATAGTTGAAATAATTGAAAGTAAGACATTAAGATACATACATAAAAAAATATTAAACATTCATTCATTCATTTGTACATCCACAAAATATTTCATCTCAATAAATTTTATCACAAAAATATGTTTACATAATATGAAACAAGGTCGTTCTATTTTTTTCCAATGGAAAATCACAACTTTTTCTCCTAGGAAAAAATCATAATTTCCATTATCAAAATATTGAAAATTACATGTTGTATCAGCTGCATAAAGTTTTATGTGTGTATCAGAGATGGACGAAGCCATCTATTTGGTATCAATTCATGGTTCAAGAAAAAATTAACAATAAATATATACATGGTAAAGTGCTAAAATATATAAGCGTGTGGTACATCATATCAGCCATAAGATAAAAAAAAAAAAAAACAAAATCTACCGAAGGATCATGTGGGTTGTGTTATATTCTTTCCACGACTAATCACACGTGGGGGGGTCACAGGGGGGGCGATAGCCCCACTTGTACGTTGCGCTGGGCGGATCCGCCCATGGTTTTGTGCATGGGTTTGCACAAGGTTTTGGGGTACGATGGTTTTCGGCCACTGGCATTTTGTAGATCTGGTCAAGGGAACTATGGTTATGTTCTAATCCAGGGTTAATGGATTGGGGTTTATGTATGCTTTGGAATGTATATATATGTATTGTAACACTAAAAGGAATATAATGAAAAAATCAAGCTGGTCGTCCTGATTTGGGATCTAGGGGAAAATCTCTGTGTTTATCTGTTTTATGTTTTATGCTCTTGCTACTGTTTATTTTCTATTATTTTAAGATTCGTTTGCAGATAATTTCTGTACAGGGTTAAAACCTACATTTGGTATCAGAGCAATTTCGGCTTCAAGGGGATGCCTTTGCTGCTGAGGGGTTTTTAGCTCAGGCCTGAGGTAGACCCTGTTCATTGGGAGATTTGCAGGATCGATTCTTGCGGTGAAAGAAGATGGCAAGCGACGGGAAGATAGAGATAAAGAAATTTAATGGTCAGAGTTTTGAGTTGTGGAAGCTCAAGATGGAGGATCTGCTGGTGGATAAAGATCAGTGGATTGCGGTAGATCCAGGTACTAAACCAATACGGAAACATGACAACGGGAGAAGCCGGATCTGGTCATGTACCACGATTTGTGTGAAAATTTACCAACACGTTGAATGTATCCGGGGAAGATACGGTGAAGAATTTATGGGTAAATTTAGGGACTTTGCACCAATCTAATTCTCTAGTGAATAAATTATTCATGCGGAAAAATCTGTATAACCTGAGCATAAAGGATGGATACTCGGCGACAGAGCATATGAACGCCTTCAATACCGTGGTAAGTCAGTTGTGATATGTTGATATTAAAATCTCAGATGAAGATAAGTGCATCAGTTTGTTGTGTTCTCTACCAGACTCGTGGGACAGTCTGGTTATTGCAATAGGTAGCAATACAACTACCTTGAATTTTGATGACATTGTCTCAGCCTTGTTGTCAGAGGAAATGAGATGGAGAAATATGGAGGGCTAGAATGGAGATGCCTTATCTGTACGAGGAAGGTCCCAAAACAGAAACAAGAATAAGGTTTCGAGTGGGAGATCCAAATCTAGAGGGAGATCTAAATCTCTTGGAAAGTTTGTAAAGGTATGCTGGAAATGCAAAAAGGAAGGGCACTACAAAAAGGAGTGCAGATCTAAAGCTCCTGAGAAAGGAAAGGGATCTGATGATGCTCCTTCTGCAGAGGAAAAAACCACCTCGGATGAAGGTGGGGATGTGTATTTGGCTTCTTCTTCAAATACACATGTAGATCACGAGTCATGGTTGATTGACTCAGGTGCATCCTTTCACTTCACTCCCCATAGGGAGTGGTTCTGTGAGTATGAGAAATATGATGGTGGTGATGTCTTCCTAGGGGATGACAGGAAGGCCAGAATCGTCGGACGTGGAAAGGTCAAGCTGAAGCTGCAAGGTGGGAGGATTAGAACACTTCCTGGTGTTATGCATATTCCTGCATTGGCCAGAAATCTGATTTCTGTAAGAAGATGGATGATGGAGGTGTAAAAACAGTGTTCGAGAAAGATGCCTGCAAGATGGTTCGGGGAGCACTGGTATTAATGCGGGGAGTTCGGACTGGAACTCTGTACAAGCTACAAGGTAGCACTGTTATTGATGGGTGTAACAGCTCTATGGTTCCTGAAAGTGGAGCGGAAAGCCTAGCTGTCTCTGGAGAAAAGACCATGCTATGGCATCAAAGGCTTGGACATATTGGAGAGAAGGGCCTTCAGATACTGCACAGAAATGGTATGGTAGAAGGTATGTCTAATTTCTCTCTGGATTTTGATTTCTATGAACATTGTGTATATGGGAAATAGAATCGGGTGAGTTTTCCTTCTGGTGCTAAGAGGGTGAACAAGATATTAGAGCTTGTGCACAGTGATGTGTTTGGACCTGTGTCGGTTCCATCACTTGGTAAGTCTGTGTACTATGTCTCATTCATAGATGACTTCTCAAGGAATACATGGATATATTTCTTAAGGAAGAAATCTGAAGTCTTTGACAGATTTAAAGAATTTAAGGCTATGGTGGAAAACCAGACACAAAAGAAGATAAAGGTGCCGAGGACAAATAATGGTGGGGAGTTCTACAAGAAGGAATTTGAAGAGTTCTGGAAGAAGTGTGGTATAGAACAATATAAGACTACTCCATACACACTTCAGCAAAACGGAGTTGTAGTTGTAGAAAGAATGAACAGAACGTTTATGGAAAAGGCAAGAAGCATGCTTAATGGTACCGGGTTAGGACAAGAATTCTAGGTAGAGGCAGTGGAGACTGCATGCTATCTGGTTAAAAGATCACCTTCATCGGTGTTGGAGGATAAGACTCACATGAGGTATGGACTGGTAAGAAACCATATCTTTCACATCTAAAGGTATTTGGATGTGATGCATATGTACATGTTCCAAAGGAGAAAAGGATCAAGTTGGATAATAAATCTGAAAGGTGCATCTTTATTGGGTATAAGGATGGTTTAAGGGGTTACAAGCTTTGGAACCCAGAAACAAGGAAGGTTGTGTACAGCCAAGATGCGGTGTTTAGAGAGGTGAAAGATGTTGTTACACATGAATTCCTACCAAAGGAACCTGAGAAGATAGATTTTGATCTAAAGGAGGATGAATCGGACTCTACAACATAAGAAGACTCAGAAGAGGAAGAGCCACAAACTCCAGCTTTGAGAAGATCAGCTCGGGAAAGAAGACAACCAGAAAGGTATAGTCCATCTGCTTTCTATTCAAATTTTGCCTTAACTATAACTGATGATTATCCCAAAACTGTCAGGGAGGAAGTAGATTCAGAGGATGGAAAACTCTAGGAGGAGGCCATGGTTGATGAAATGGCATCCTTGCATAAAAATGAGGCATGGGATCTGGTGGAGTTTTCGGCTGGAAGTAAGTCCATCAGGAGAAAATGGGTGCTTAAGAAGAAGATGAATGTAGAAGGCAAGGTGGAGAAATACAAATCTCGGTTGGTAGCAAAAGGTTATTCCCAGGTGTCGGGAATTTATTTTGGTGATATTTTTTCTTCTGTTGCCAAAGTTACTTCTATTAGATTACTTTTATCTGTTGCTGCTGCATTTGATTTTGAGGTAGAACAGATGGATGTGAAGACAACATTTCTTCATGGGGATTTGGAAGAGGAGATCTACATGAAACAACCTGAAGGCTTTATGGTGAAGGGGAAGAAATAACTAGTATGCAGGTTCAAGAAGTCTCTGTATGGGTTAAAAAAGTCACCAAGGATGTGGTATAAGAAATTTGATACCTACATATGGGGACTTGGCTTCACCAGAAGCAAGGAGGATCACTGTGTTTATTTTAAATTAATTGGTGATCATGTTATTTATTTGGTCTTATCTGTGGATGATATGTTGTTGATTGGAAATGAAAAAGAAATTATCCAAGATTTGAAGACCCAACTGTTCTCCAAATTCGACATGAAAGATCTTGGTGCTGCAAAATATATTTTGGGCATGGAAATTAAGAGAGATCGGGCAAAGAGGAAGCTCTGGCTAAACCAGAGGAAGTATTTTGAGACTATATTGCAGAGGTTCAATATGCAGGATAGTAAACCGGTGAATGTTCTGATTCCTGTAGGTACAAAGCTGTCTGCTGAACAGTGTCCCAAGACACAAGAAGAAGAGGAGGATATGTCCCATGTTCCATATGCAAGTGCAGTGGGTAGCCTGATGTATGTAATGGTCTGTACTAGACTAGACATTACACATGTAGTGGGAGTATTGAGCAGGTTTATGTCAAACCCAGGGAAGGAGCATTGGATAGCAATGAAGCTAGTTTTCAGATATTTACGTGGCACTAGTGATTATGGCTTGTGCTACCAGGGAAGACCAGGATTAGAAAGAGTGTTGGACATTCATGGTTTTTTTGATGCAGACTGGGCTGGAGATCTGGACCAAAGAATATCTACAAGTGGGTATGTGTTTAGCCTATTTGGAGGTGCAGTCAGTTGGATGAGTAAAAGACAATCTGTAGTGGCTCTTTCAACTACAAGAGTACGAATACACAGGCACCACTCATGCAAACAAGGAACTGGGCTAGTCATGGTGAGATTGTGCTCAAGTATGGGGTTGGTGCAACAAGCTACAAGGATAGATTGTGACAGCTGTGCGCAATTTTCTGCCAGAAACTCGCTATCATTCAAAGACAAAGCACATTGATGTTCAACATCACCATGAGAGAGGTGGCTGGAGGGCTGGGTGCGATGGTGTTACCGGTAAAGGTGGACACTTAGAAGAATGTTTCGTATGCATTGAAGAAGCTTGAAAGCACTCGTGTTCTCTTGGTGTAGAGAGACAATGGGTGCCGTGTAATTGGGCTAATGACTAAGCCTTCCGTGGCCCCTGGCCGGAAAGGAAAACAAGGAGAATGTTGGTATGTGTTATATTCTTTTTCCATGACTAATCACGCGTGGGAACAAGGTGCCCCCCCCCGCACGCGTTGCGCCTGCATGGATCCCATGTTTTTTTGCATGGGTTTGCACATGGTTTTGGGGTACGATGGTTTTCGGCCCTTGGTATTTTTTAGATCTGGTCAAGGGAACTATGGTTATGTTCTAATCCAGGGTTAATGGATTGAGGTTTATGTATGCTTCGGCATGTATATATATGTGTTGTAACAATAAAAGGAATATAATGAAAAATCAAGCTGGTCATCCCGATTTGGGATCCATGGGAAAATATTTGTGTTTATCTGTTTTATGTTTTATGCTCTCGCTACTGTTTATTTTCTGTTTTTTTTAAGATTTGTTTGCAGATAATTTCTGTATAGGGTTAAAAACTACGAGTTGATCATTAGTCTCATGTGCTCATGTATCCTCTATAAAAGGCCAGTGATAGTACTGGTACTGTTCCTAATCTTGGTGTTCCTGTATCATCCATTGACCCTTGGGTTGCTGCGCGGCTTCCTTGGAAAGGCGATCATAAATATCATTCTTTTCCCTTATATGTGTGAGCAAACAATAAAATCAAAGAGTGATTTTAGAGTTATGACATCATCCAGTAAACCTCTGAGTGTGTGCACGTGACATTGAGATATAGCGTTGATCAAATTGATGACAATTTTATAGTCTCCAAAGATCTGAATCCTGCTTGTGCCCCGACCTAAACCAATTTTGAGCATGTAATAATGACTGTCTGATATGTATAAGATAGCACCTCCACCACAACCATCTTCTTGGGAATATCCCTCAAAGTATGCCCATGGGTAGGATTTGTCAATAACTTTAGGGGTTATGTTCCAGGTTTGATTCTTGGGCTCCTCCTCGGGTATCAATTAATACATGGATTCTATGTTGTTACAAATGGTATGCAATTGAATAGGGGAATCCTAAAATATGATTATGTTCCTTGCCATCCATATGCCCCAACGGACTAGCAGGGGGAGGTTTTGGATTTTCAATGATGGTGCAAAGTTCCACCAAGTTTTCCAAGCTGTGGTGAGCTATTCCCCTTGCCATCTAATGGTGATGTCAAGGGAAATATACATCTGGTGCCAAACCAATTTGGTAGTAGGGAATAATAAAAATAGGTGGTCAATGTCTTCAGCTTGTTCATTGCATAAATTGCATTGTGAGGGGCTATGAATGGAGCGTTTATAGATATTATCATTAGTAGGCTCTTTATTTGATAATAGGCACCACATGAATAGGTGAGATTTAGGAGGCGCCTTAAGTTTCCAGAGGGGGTGCAACCACCAAACTACAATAGTGGGTTCTTGTTCCGATATTAGTAATGTATAACCATATTTGGGAGTGTATCGTCCTCAAGGGGAAGCAACCCATATTATCTTATCCTCTCTATCAGTTATTATGACATGTGATTCCTCTAGGGCTCCAATATATCTAAGCCATACATTTCACCAAATGTCAGGAATCCCAAGAGCCTGTATCGGATTCCACGCCTGTGAGATCCAATTATATTTATCATAATCTGAAATCCGTGAGAACTGAGTGATCCCCGCTATTTCTAGAAACTTCCTGAGCTCCAAAGGTAATATGTGAGCATTCCCACAACCTGACCAAACATATTTTCCATTAAAAACAAGTTCACTAGATCCAATGCGCCAATCCAATCCTCTTTTTATGACTGAGATGGATTGTGTGATGGCTCTCCAGATGGTAGAGTAACCAGGCATGATTGTGCTCGGGCAGCGAATCCATTCTAGAGTAGTCAAGGGGGATATGTATTTGTGATATACCACCTCTTGCCACAAGCTGTTTGATGTTAAAAGTTTCCAGCCCAATTTAGATGCGAGAAATTTTGCAAACTTATTTGAATCCTTTAATCCCAAACCACCCCATTGTTTGGGTTTTGCAATTCTCTCCCATTTCACCCAAGAAAAGGTCCTGCCATCCCGATTTCCTCTGCATAATAATCTATGACAAATCGGTTGTATTACGGAAGTAACACCTTTAGGGATCCATGCCAAAGACACCCAATATACTGGTATAGCTTCCAGCACCGATTTGGTCAACACTAATCTGCTAGCTCTAGATAACCAATTTGTTGCGAAATGTTAATGCATCTTTCAATTTTTGCAATGGGCCAGGTCCAGTCCGTAATACGATAATCATTTGTCTTGAGTCTGTAGCCTAGGTACTTGAGGCCCTCCTCAATGTCGAGTCGTATGTATTGAAATTGTAGAAGAGCGTACCATTGTTCATTGAGGGAACAACTAATAATCATGATTGTAGGTTTGATGAGATTAGACAACATTCCCGTAGCTTTACAAAATAGTGACAAAATCTGCTTAAATCATGTGGAATCCTGAATGGATCCATCTAAGAATATTAGTACATCATCAACAAATAAAATATATGAAATATAGATTACATTAGTTAGCTTGAACCCAATCAATGTCCTAGAATATCGAGCTGAGGATATGAGCTTGCTTAATCCTTCCATGATTAGGAGGAAGAGAAGGGGTGATAATGGGCACCCTTGTCTAAGGCCTCTCTCAACATGGAAAAAATTGAATGCAGCCCCATTGATTAGAATGATATAGGATGCGGATGTGATGCAACACATGATCCAATTAATGAACGAGGGAGGAAAGCCAATGTGCGTAATAATGAGTTGAAGGTATCTCCAAAAGGCTTGATCAAAAGATTTTTCCACGTAAATATTGAGAATAATTCTTTTAATAATTTTGAGTTTAATAGAGTGTAGGCCTGCTTGAGAAGTGCCAATGGCTTCATGAATTTGTCTATGGTTGAGGAAAGAAAATTCTTCCTTGGATATGTGATGGGATAATATAGGCTTAATGCGGTTAGAGATGATCTTGGAAATGTTTTTGTATATGCATTTGCACAAGGAGATAGGCTTGTAGTCATCGAATGTCAAGGGATTGTCAGATTTAGGGACATAATCTATAAATGTGAAGCTAAATCCCTCATACATCCTCCTAGACAGTTTGCAATATTCTATAACTAGTAGAAGATCCTTACCTATTGTGTCAAAAAAGGTAAGATAAAATTCAATATGCCAGCCATCTGGTCTAGGAATTTTGTCTCTTTTGAACCACTTTAGGACAACTTCTATTTCTCCCAGCATGACCATTTTGTGTAGTGGTGTTTTCCGGGTATTTCGTATCCATGTTTTTTAGTTTCGATGTTTCAAACCAAACCACTGTGGTTCATCTTCAGGAAAAGATCCATGAGTAAGTAAGATCTCACATTGCATGAGGTATAAATGGGAGAAAGGGAGAGGTGAACGGAGGGAAAATAAAAGGGAAGCTGACATAAAAATAATATGTTTAATGTATTATTTTAATATAATTTCTTTATTAGTTATTTAGTTTGGTAATTATTGATGTGACCGTTTTGTTCAAGTTCTCCACATCATCCTCATTCACATAACTGGACATTTTCCTGGCAATGCGAAGCACCTCTGTTATGGTGGCCTATCTAAGAGCTCTGAACAAATGAGAGAAATGTATGATGCCCATGTCCGCTAGCTGACTATGGGTGTTGGCCACCCTACCCGTTTGATCTCTTAGCTTCCATATAGTATTGGTTAGATTCCTCCCTTTGGCACATTTCTAAAAGAACTTAGTGTTTTCATCCCCATATTTAAGCCATATTGCTCTGCCCCTTAACATCTAGGCTACCTCTTTCTGTCTCAAAAGTATAATCTTTTCTGCTTCTAATCTAATTAATTGATTTTTCATTTCAAAGATTTGAAATCCAAAATTTCCAGAGTCCGCCAGCTCTGCAATTTCATCTTCAATCATCAATAGAGTAGCTTCATATCTTTTATTTTTCTCCTTTTCCCATATAATCATCCTATGTTTGATCTGATCTAGATTGTTTGAAATGTTTGCTGCCGGTGCAGAGTTAGGATCATGACAACAGTGGGTCCAGGATTCCTTAACAATTTTATGGAATTCAACCTCTACAAGCCATGTAGAATTGAATTTGATTGGTTTATTAGGCTTGAAGTTTGTGTTCATTACTTTAAATAAAATTGGGGAGTGATCAGATATAATCCTAGAGCCCACCCATTGTCATTCTATCCAATCGTTCCACAAATTATGCTTTAATGAGAAAACGATTCAACCTGCGGGCAAAAGCATCATCCCTAATCCTTCTATTACGCCAAGTAGGAAAAATTTAGCTATGTATATATCCAAAAGTTTATGTGAGTCCAGTAGGTGCTCAAAGTAATCAGCCAGGGGATCCGTCTGAGCTCACGATCCCCACAATTCATCATGTCCCAAAGATAATTTCAGGTCTCCTCTGATTATGATGTTATCCCTTTTCATGAGTGATGAGTCCAACAATTTATACCAGAAGTTGACCTGTTTGTGACATGGCTCATATATGTTGATCATACGAATTGGGATATCAAGTTCAATTGAAATGATGTCAGCCCCCAAAACACCTTCGCTTCCCCACATGCTCTCAACCTTGATAGTTCTATTGTTGAACCCAATTTCACTTCCCCCAAAACAACCTCTCACATCCAGGGTTTGAAAGGTCTATCCCGGTAAAATGGAGGACAATAGTGTGTTAATTACAACACCATCCCTAGGGTCTCTTGTAGGTATATAACATCAATCCTTTATAATTCAAATAGATTCTTGAGAGCCATTTTTTTTTCAGGGCTGGCTAGACCCCTACAATTGAAGGATATACATTTCATGAGGTAACCAAATCAGGGTTTCCATGTGCTCTAAGATCCCGGTCGATGGAGTATTGTTTACCCATTACCACTTCTAGCCCAACCCAGAGGATGGATATTGATATATTGGATTGTCTAACCCTGGAAATTTTTTGATGTTTTGGAGAAGGATCATCCCCAAACCAAAAATAGGGTGATTTTTAGGGTGAGCCAGGGATATGAGATTATACCTATGGAAGGAACTATTTTACGAAGAGTATACCCTATCAGCATGAGAGGAGTGGGTGCCATCCAAAGTGGTTGGATCAAGTGCAGGGAAGGAAGGGGCGACCGATGCAATTTTCAGGACAAGTGATAGGGCTAAAATTGTATGCAGATAAACCAATACTAGTTGCAGCAATAGAAAAATTGGCACATTCGGAATTAAAAACAAAAAATGTTATGGGGAGAGAGTATGAGAGTGAAGTACCTGATATCAAACCATACCTAGCATAGTGTGATCTTGTGACCTGTGCTGAAGGTGGCCGAGCTATCGGTTGCTGCAGAGTCTTCCTTGTGTTCCGTTGTCTTCTCGACTATTCTGAGGGTGTTATCGGTGCAAGATTCGGTCCATCATCCTCTTGAGTTTGGGTACCCATGGTCTCTTGTGCATTGGTATAATCCTTGTTTTCAATTTTTATCAGCAGGAAGTCCTTATATAAATGACCAACTTCATGGAATCTTCTACAGCTAAATGGTACCCCCTTGTAATCCAGAATTTGCCATCTGATGTACTCTCGATATTGCAAGCAGAGAATTTCCATAAGTCATTCTCTAGTGTCCAGGTGAACCAATATTCTCACTATGGAAACATTTCTAGATTTAATGTATGATCTGTAATGATCTAGGCATATCCCCAAATTGTCCCCAATGCACCTGAAGACATCCTTCGACCAAAATTGAAGGGGGAGTCCTGGTAGTCTTACCCAAATAGGCCCTTCCCCCAATTTTTCTTTGTCCAAATCGAAGGGAGACATCTAGAAATTAAGAGTGAGAAATTCAGGGTGAACAATGCCCCAAATTCCTGGTGGCAAGCACTTTCTCTTGCAAAGGTCCTGAACACGGCCTAAGGATGAGAACTAAAGGAAGATATCTCCCTGCCGGTAAGAGCCATGCTCATTTGGAATATATTTGATGAGCACCATCATTAGGTATAATTGGAGGGGTTAGTTGGTTTAAGCAAGACCGAGGTCATATCTATGTGCCAGAACTTTGACAGTACCCAATTTACCTGTTCGGGGTGTGGGAAAATAAGGGAAAACCAAACACGAGACATAGTGAGGACCCCTAGCAGTTGTTCAAGGACATGTTCCCATACTTCCAACTTCCATCACTTTAGCCTGGTAGTGGAATAATCTCGGCCTCTGACCCTGCTGACAACCACTGAGCTCTCAGTATTTTCTGCCTCAGCCATGCTGATACCTTCTTTGAATACTAATAGATGACCTTGCTCCCTAACCTTGGTACACTTAGGCTTTTTACCACCTGGTCTTGGGGTTTTTTTTCATGTGTTTGCTCAGCCTCCTAAGGCTGGGTTTCATCTGAATCAGAAACCCTATTCTAATCTTGTGCAGGTATTTTTTGGGATATACCTTCAAAATATCTAGAGGTTTTAATGATGGGTAACAGGAGAGATGTCCTGGGTTCACTAATGGTGACACCTGTTATATGCAGTCCTAGGTTTTCAAACCCGAATGTAACCGCTTTAGGTCCAATGAAACCCCCAGCCAACACGGATGTTACTCCTGGTCCAGTTGGATGGTATGTATTATGTTCAAGTTCCCATAATCACAGTTCTGATGGGGACGAAGACATATATGCCTGTTGTTGCTGGTTTTCCGGAAGAATGAAATAAATACCTGACGATACTGCAGGGGATGGGAGTGAGAACCTTAATCCATTGTGGGAGGTCGCACCTTCCTCCATAGTGGTTATAAATGTCACTACCTGGTCATCAGGTTCTTGGAGGGTCTCCGGTAGTTTCCTGGATGGATGCTGAGGTGTATAATATGTCTAAATCTGTGATGCATCCATTGACTCTGAGGAGTAGTCAAATAAATCCTCCTCCATAAACGGTGTTCGAAAAACAATGTTGTAGGGTTCCGAGATATGCGCTGCTCCCAACCGCGACCTCCTGCCGAAAATGATGGGGTCCAAATGATAACCACATCCTTATTCTATGCCAACCAGATGCAGGCATCCAAACTGCGTGCTCCCCATCGCCATTTTTATTGGAACCTATCCCCACCCTTGGCTATCAAATGCCCAAGTTCCCTCATTGCAGGCTTGCAGAGCGACCACTGTTAACTCGTGCAGGAGTTCAACCCAAAAATAAAAACTTTTGATTAAGATAGAAAAAAATTACATGTGTACATGCCATGAGGCATTCAACTTGTTAGTAAAAAATGTGTTACTCAAAATATCAGGCTGTAAATAAAAAAGTACAATAATTTATTATTCAGTCTCTTTCTCCTTTTTAGGTATTTCACAAGGATATCATCTTTCCCTTTAGATGTTATGGGATTTGTATGCCTTGATCTCGACATGGTCATACATATATGCTGCTACAATGGGGGAAGAGAATAAAATAATAAAGAAATGTTAAATTAATATTTATGGTTTTTATTATTACAAGTGTTTTAGTAATAAAAATATTAGTAGAGTGTTCTTTACTTGATTTATTAGTGGAGGGAAATAGAGTACTTTCAGACATGGCCATGTGTTCCTCCTCTTGTCTGGACTCATCCTGTACATGCTCTGGAGTAGAAACAAGAAAGGTTATAACTAATACACCATTTGAATTTAATTTTGATTTTAATCCATACTGCAATTTTTTATAACACATGAAATACTTCCAGTACCAAGTTAAACATCAATTTAAAGAAGCACTCCACCTTCACTAGGATCATGTGTTGTATCTAGATTTCTTGCCTAGTTTTTAAAATCAAGCACATTACTTTATGGACAAAAATAATAATCATAATAAATTGTACAAGTAATAATTTATAAATTCTCTTTGCTTCTTTTATTTACCTCAGTGTCAAGTTGGGTGTCGGAAGGCTGTGTAGACCCCAACTTTTAGTGAGCATAATTGTGAAATTACACCTTGTAGTTATTTTTTCAGAAGCTTTGTCATGACATTAGAGCTTATTATCTTTCCCAGATTCCCTGCAATACCCCGTAATTCAATTTCCTTTCATTCCGAATTTTTTTTCAAGAAAAGTTCTTGAAAATTAAAAGCTACTGTCCCCAAAGATTGTAACCATTGTACTCCTAGTACAACATCAACACCTCCCATTGGAATGGAAAGCATTGGACTATTCAATACATATTCCCCCATGGTTAGCTTGATATTATGGCATTTCCCAGAGAAATTTATAGTTCCTCCATTTGCAACCATCAATTGACATTCTGGTGCTAGATATAGGAAACAATTCAATTCCTTGGCTACCTTACAATGAATAAAATTATGGGTACTACCAGAATCAATCAACACCATTACCTTTTTCTTCTTGATAGGTCCTTCTATCTTGAGAGTTTGAGGAGTGGTAATTCCTACCAATGCATTACACTATATGGTCAGACTCATTTCTTCTTCTTCTAGGGTTGGTTCCTTATGTATATCCTCTTATTTTGAAGTTTCTTTTTCATTTTCTTCCTCCTCTTCACAATTTATGTAAAATAATTTCTTCTCAGCATGCTTATGACCTTTAGTGTATTTGCTATCACAACTGTAGCAAAGCCCTTTTGCTCTTTTTTCTTCCAATTTTTGTGGTGTCAACCTTGTAGGTTGTGGAAGTCTAGGATTAGCAACACTTACATCTTTATAGATGTGAGTGGTAGGCTTCCTTGTTGCCATAATTTTGCATTCAATTTTTCTTGCCAACCTGAATGCATTCTCCAATGAATCAGATTCCCAAATGAGAACTTCATGTTGGATGTTAACCTTTAAAGTCCCTATGAAGACATCAATCCTGTGTTCCTCTGGAATATCAGTTACCCTTATATTCAATTGTCGGAAGTCCTAAATGCGCTCCACCACTGAACCCTTTTGTTTGAGATTTATCAATTGGATAAATAAGGTGTTTCTCTTTGTATCCTCATAATGTGATATCATTTCCTCTGTAAAAATTGACCAAGTGACAATTTTTTTACGAGAACAAATCCATCGATACCATACAAATGTATTTTGTTCTAAATATAAAGTTTCAATGCATACCTTTTGTGTGTTTTTCACATTATTGATATCAAAATATTGCTCCATCTGTAGTATCCATGTTACGGGATCCTTGCCATCAAACTTCCTCATATCAATCTTTGGAATATGGTGGGTCTTCCATCCAACATTCAAGTTTATGAAATAGCTATTAACATTTATTTTTCTCTCATCATGAGTTTCCTCTACTATCTTTTTTCCATTAGGAATCATTTCTTGTATCAACTTGGACAAAGCTTCCTTCAAACCTTCCATGTCTTCCTTCAAACGTTCCATTTTTTCTTCCATACCATTATTCAGACCATCCATCGTAGATTCCATGCCTTTCTTCAAGCCATCCATTTTAGCTTCCACACTTTTCTTCAAAAAATCCATTTCATTTTTTGTTTCTCTTTGTGAGAATGAAATTTGGTGCACTTGCTCTTGTAATTTTGATATATCATGATGCACTTCTTCATCTTCATGAGTCATAGTAGAGTAATATGAGGGATTAATGGGTGTTGAATTATTTTTAGGGGGAATTTTAGAACCCAATACTGATATATATGCTTCAATATTCCCTTGTAATCACTTCAAACTGATTTTTCAAACAAGACTTATGCAATTTGAAAAAAAATACACACCTTTTTCTTGCTTTTGAGAAGCTCGATATTGAAACTGAATTATCTCTGTGATTTTAGATCTTCAATATCTAAATTTCGGCCCTGTAGTATCCCTCTGAATATTATTTCTAATTCCATAGGTATTCCTTGATTTGGATTCTTCGAGACAAAGTTATGCCCAGTCTCCCACAATGACCTAATTATGGATTGGTTCAGTAGAGAAAACTTGTATGGTGTCCCATGTGTCACTGTTTCCTCCTTCAGCTCTAAAATTCATATACAGAAAACTACAGTTCGTGTGCTTCCAACCAATGTTTACAGAATTCAAATCCTATTCCCTAAGAGAGAGTTGTGATGATTTTCCCAAGGTCACCTCTTTGAGATGAAATTCAGGTGCCTGAAAAAACCCTAACTTCCACAGATCATATCTCCGAAAATATTGCGAACCAATATCTGAAATTTTTACAGGAAGTTCCTCAGGATTTCTGCTTGACGTGATACAAATTTCAGCTTCTAAGCCTTCATACAAAAAAATTTATAGCGAAAATTCCATGATGACCTATTTGGAGCAGCGAAACCCTAAAATCCAAAGCTCTGATACCAAATGTTATGAAACTAGCTCCAAAAATAGAATAAAAGAGAGATCAATGCCTTAGAAATAAGACAATTTGAGAGGGAAACCTCCTTTATATTACATAAATGAACAATTATTGGATGATACAAATGACAAAACCTCCTTCTATATATAGGAGTCCATGGGGTCACAATATAATTCTAGCTGGCCTAACAATAATAATATAAGGGCACAATAATAACAATATTGGGTTACAGGGGTACAACAATAACAACAAGGGGGTTACACTAACAACAATAAGGGACTGTACTAGTAATATAAGGACCTAACACCTATGTTCAACCACGACTTGATAGATGTGCTTGAAAGAAATCTTGAGGTGTTCCTCCGTGGGAGCCTCTTTGAATTGTGACCCTGCAATTTTGCATGAAATCACAAATTTTTATTCTTCTGTGATATTAAATTAAAATTGTTAAGAATTTATAATTTGGATGCATTTTTTTTTTATCCTTAATATTTTTGCGGCCAGTTTTGAGTAACCACCTAGGCCAAGATGATGCTGCCCATGTTTAGCTATTCTAGCCTTTGTGGATTTGGATGTATTTGTGAGCCTATGTTGAAATGTAGGTTTTAACCCTGTACAGAAATGATTTTCAAAAAAAATATTAAAGACAAAATATAAACAATAATGAGAGCATAAAACATAAAATAGATGCACAGATATTTTTCCCCTAGATCGCAAAATTGGGACTACTAGCTTGATTTTTCATATATTCCTTTTAGTGTTACAACACATATATATACATGCCGAAGAATTCATAAGCCCCAATCCATTAACCCTGTATTATAACATAAATGTATTTCCCTTGATAGGATCTAAAAAATACCAGGGGCCAAAAACCATCGTGCCCCAAAACCATGCACAAAACCATAGGCGGGTCCGCCCACCGAAAAATAAGGAAAAAATGTAACACATACCCAAAATTCTCCCACTTGTTGTTTTATTTCTATAGGGGGGCACAAGAGAGCTTAGTCATTAGTCCAGTCTTGCAACACCCATTATTTCTCTACACCAAGAGAACTTCTGAGTGCTCACAAACTTCGTCAATGCATCTCCCACATTATTCAAAGTGTCCACCTTTACCAACAACATCTTTTTATCCTCAACCATATATCTCACAAAGTGATATTGAGCATCAATGTGATTTGTATTTTAATGATAAGTAGAGTTCCTAGCCAAGAAAATTTCACTTTGGCTATCAAAATCTATCCTTATAGCTCGTTGCACGAACCCCATACTTGAACACAATCTCTACAACCAAACTGATTCCTTTCTTGCATGAGTGCCTACCATGTATTCTGCCTATGTAGTTGAAAGAGCCACTACCGACTGTCTTTTACTCATCCAACTGATTGCACCTCCAAATAGGCTAAACACATACCCACTTGTAGATCTCCTTTGGTCCAGATCTCTAGCCCAGTCCACATAAACAAAACCATAGATGTCCAAAACTATGTCCAATCTTGGTATTCCTTGGTAGCACAAACCATAATCACTAGTGCCACACAAGTATCTGAAAACCACTTCACTACTGTCCAATGCTCCTTCCTTGGTTTTGACATAAACCTCCTCAATACTCCCACTATATGTGCAATGTATAGTCTGGTACAGACCATTGGATACATCAGGCTACCCACTGCACTTGCATATGGAACATGGGACATATCATCCTATTCTTCTTGTGTCTTGGGACACTGCTCGGTAGATAGCTTTAAACCTACAACAATAGGAACCTTCACCGGTTTACTATCCCGCATATTGAACCTCCACAATATTATCTCGACATGCTTCCTCTTGTTTAACCAGAGCTTCCTTTTTACCTGATCACTCTTAATTTCCATGCCCAAAATATAGTTTGTAGCACCAATATCCTTCATGTCGAATTTGGAGAACAATTGGATCTTCAAATCTTGGATAATTTCTTTTTCATTTCTAATCAGAAACATATCATCCACATACAAGACCAAATAAATAACACGGTCACCAATTAATTTAAAATACACACAGTGATCCTCTTTTCTTTTGGTGAAGCCAAGTCCCCGTATATTGGTATCAAATTTCTAATACCACATCCTTGGTGACTGTTTTAACCCATACAAAGACTTTTTGAACCCACATACCAGTTCTTTCTTACCCTTCACCGTAAAGCCTTCAGGTTGCTTCATGTAGATCTCCTCTTCCAGATTTTCGTGAAGAAATGTTGTCTTCACATCCATCTATTCTATCTCAAAATCAAATGCAGCAACAACAAATAAAATTAATCTAATATAAGTAACCTTGGCAACAGGAGAAAAAATATCGCCAAAATCAATTCTCGAGACCTGGGAATAAAATTTTTCTACCAACTGAGATTTGTATTTCTCCACCTTGCCTTCTACATTCATCTTCTTCTTAAATACCCGTTTTCTCCGATGGGCTTCCTTCCAGCCGACAACTCCACCAGATCCCATGCCTCATTTTTGTGCAAGGATGTCATTTCATCAACCATGGTCTCCTTCCAGAGTTTTCCATCCTTTGAATCCACTGCATGGGATCATCATCAGTGATAGTTAAAGCAAAATTTGAATAGAAATCATATGGACTATACCTTTCTGGTTGCATTTTTTCCCAAACTTATCTTCTCACAGTTGGAGTTTGTGGCTCTTCCTCTTCTAAATATTGTTCTATTGTAGAGTCTGATTCATCCTTCTTTCGCTCAAACTCTATCTTCTCAGGTTCCTTTGGTAGGAATTCATGTTTAACAACATATTTCACCTCTCTAAACACCACATCTCGACTGTACACAACCTTCCTTGTTTATGGGTTCCAAATATTGTAACCTTTTAAACCATCCTTATACCCAATAAAGATGCACCTTTCAGATTTGTTATCCAACTTGGTCCTTTTCTCCTTTGGAACATGTACATATGCATCACATCCAAATACCCTTAGATGTGAAAGAGAGGGTTTCTTAATAGTCCATACCTCATGTGGAGTCTTATCCTCCAACGCTGATGAAGGTGATCTGTTAAACAGGTAACATGGAGTCTCCATTGCCTCTACCCAGAATTCCTATCCTAACCTGGTACCACTAAGTATGCTTCTTTCCTTTTCCATCAGCATTCTGTTCATTCTTTCTATAACTCCATTTTGCCGTGGTGTGTATGGAGTAGTATTCTGTCGTGATATACCACACTTCTTACAGAACTCTTCATATTCCTTCTTGCATAACTCTCCACCATTATCTGTCCTTAGGACCTTTATCTTCTTCTTTGTCTGGATTTCCATCAAAGCCTTAAATTCTTTAAATCTGTCAAAAATTTCAGATTTTTTCCTCAAGAAATATATCCATGTATTCCTTGAGAAGTCATCTATGAATGAAACATAGTACACAGACTTTCCCAGTGATGGAACTGACGCAGGTCCAAACACATCTCTATGCATAAGCTCTAATATCTTGTTCGCCCTTTTCGCACTAGAAGGAAAACTCACTCAATTCCGCTTCCCATATACACAATGTTCACAGAAATCAAAATCCAGAGAGAAATTAGACATACCTTCCACCATACCATTACCATATAGTATCTAAAGGCCCTTCTCTCCAATATGTCCAAGCCTTTGATTCCATAGCATGGTCTTTTCTCCAGAGACTGCTAGGATTTCTGCTCCACTTGTAGGAACCACAAAACTGTTTCACCCATCAATAACAATGCTACCCTGAAGCCTGTACAAAGTTCCAATAATAACTCCACGCATTAATACCATTCCTCCCCGAACCATTTTGTAGGTATCTTTCTTAAACATTGTTTTTACACTTGCATCATCCATCTTTCTTACAAAAATCATATTTTTGGCCAATGTAGGAATATGAAGAACACCAGGAAGTGTTCTAATCCTTCCACCTTGTAGCTTCAACTTTAATTTTCCACGCCCGATGATTCTAGCCTTCCTATCATTCCCTAAGAAGACATCACCACCATCATACTTCTCATACTCACATAACCACTCCCTATGGACAGTGACGTGAAAGGATGCACCTGAGTCAATCAACCATGCCTCATGATCTACATGTGTATTGAAGAAGAAGCCAATTACACATCCCCACCTTCATCTGAGGTGGTTTTTGCTTCTGTATAAGGAGCATCATCAGATCCCTTTCTTTTCTCAAGAGATTTAGATCTCCCACTCGAAATTTTTGTTTGTTTGTATATGTTCTGGGACCTTCCTTGTACAAATAAGGCATCTCCATTTTGGCCCTCCATATTTTTCCGTCTCATTTCCTCCGAAAACAAGGATGAGACTATTTCATCAAAATTCAAGGTAGTTTTATTGATAGCTATTGCAATAACCAGACTGTCCTACGAATCTGGTAGAGAACACAACAAACTAATGCATTTATATTCATATGAGATTTTAATATCAACAGATGGAAACTAACTTATGACAGTATTGAAGGCATTCATATGCTCTGTCTCGGAGTCTCCATCCTTCATCCTTAGGTTATACAACTTTTTCTGCAGGAACAATTTATTCACAAAAGACTTAGATTTGTACAAAGTACCTAACTTGACCCACAAAGTCTTCACGGTAGCTTCCCCAGATACATTCAACAATAATGAATCTGAGATACATAACTGTATTGTGCTATTTTCCTTCCAATCCAACTTCGCCCAGTATTCATCTGACATTTCCGTTGGTTTAGTACCCAGATCTACCGTGATCCACTGATCTTTATCCACCAGCAGATCCTCCATCTTGAGCTTCCACAACTCAAAACTCTGACCATTAAATTTCTTGATCTTTATCTTTCCACTGCTCACCATTTTATTTCACCACAAGAATCGATCCCGCAAATCTCCCACTGAATAAGGTCTATCACAGGCCTGAGCAAAAAACCCCTCAGCAACAAAGGTGCCCTCTTGAAGCTGAAAACAACTCTGATACCAATTGTAGGTTTTAACTCTATACATAAATGATCTGCAAACGAATTCTTAAATATAGAAAATGAAAAATAGCAAGAGCATAAAACATAAAGCAAATACACATAAATTTTTCCCCTAGATCCCAAAACCGAGACTACTAGCTTGATTTCTCATATATTCGTTTTAGTGTTACAACACATATATATACATGCTGAAGCATTCATAAACCCCAATCCATTAACCTTGAATTAGAACATAATCGTAGTTCCCTTGACCGGATCCACAAAATACCATGGGTAGAAAACCATCGTGCCCCAAAATCATGTGCAAACCCATGCACAAAGCAATAGGTGGGTATGCCCACCGAAAAATAAGGATTTTTTTTTCCTGGGGCACTACCCTAGACCCTGCGCAGGGGGCTACTTGCCCCCTGTGAATCCTTGGATAGTGGGGGTTGCCCCACCCCCTGTGACCCCCCCTTGTTCCGCTCGTCACAATGAACAGGGGGGTTATCGCCCCCTTGTGACCCCCCCCCGCCCCCCCCCCCCCTCCTCGCATGCGACTAATCATGGAAATAATATAACACATACCCAACAAAAAATATTGAAAAACTTAATTAGATGTCACAATAATGATAAAACATCATCATTAAATTATTAAAAGTGTGTCACACTTTCTTGGTCCACGTGGTGTCTTCCCTTCTTTTCGAAATGCATTATTTTTTGCATTTCCCACAGTGGCTTTCAACTCCCTCTATGGAATTGATGGAGGGTGCTCACACGACATGTTATTTTTCAATTGAAACCTATATTGGTCTGACCGATGTTTTAAATGTAATCTTGCCTTGGAGGTAAATCCAGTTTTGTTGAAGGTAAAGTCATTGAACATGCCAACCATCTTATTCATAAGTTGATCCTTCAACTTATAACTATGGGATTTCGAGTTTGTGTGAATGGTGGGCCAAAATAATTCCAAGGTTGGGTCATAAAAGCGCCTATAGAATGCATAATTTCCTACAAAATGATATTATCATTAGTTTAAAATAATCACAGATTATACATAAATTTCAATTAGATTGCACTTAATATTTAAGACACTTCTTAAATACCTAGAAGCTTATCTAATGTCATGGGAACATGGTCATCATCTACTAAAAACGTAATCAATATTGTTCATGTTCTATTAACATGGGAGTATCTGGGAAAGCTCACTTCAAAATATGTGATGGGATCATGCTATGCATCCAAAAACCATGTGCATATCCTTACGCATGTTGTACATAGGGTGCATATCCTAGCATGTGTGGTTCAACGGGTGTACTAGGCTCAGTTAATGGTTGTTTATTCAAGTTAGTGTCCTAAATTGTTAACATAAATTATCGACCAGGGCTATTAAACTGATGAAGTGTGGTGCACTATATGTGCCTAAATATCCCTTTTTCTTACTTCTTTGTTTTGATGTTTTATTGTTGTTTTGGGAGTTTTATGTTTTGATTCTTAGTGTTCTATTCTAAACTAGAGAGATGAGATTAAATCTAATCAAAAGGAAGAAAAGGAAATGTTGTAAAAAAAATGAGTTAATCTTCTATGAAAGAAAACAGAATTTTATGGACAATTTTGAAATCTAATTTCTAAGTGAAATAAGAAAACCTAATCCATGGATATTACAACTTAATTGAGAATTCAAGAAATGAAAACAACTAATAACTCAAACATTGATTGTGAAATAAGAAAGCAATCTCGAAAGCAAGAAGTAAAGAAAGATACTAAAACATAAATTAAAATGACTTAGCTAGAAAACACATGAAACCTCCTTAGATAGCAGGGGCCTTCTGCTACCAATTCGGTGAAATTCCTTAGCTCCTTGAAGATGTGATCAAAACAGCATCAAAGAACTGAACTTATTTATTGATAAACTCACAAATCTACATCCCATTCCATCTTAAGCTTTGTTACAAGACACTCTATAATCCTTTCTCTTCTTCTCCTATTTTTCACCATTTTTCACATATCCCTTGATAGGAGAAAGCTTCCCCTATTTATACAAAAATATGAGAATTTATCTCATTAATGAGAGTCCATGAATATCTCCCTCTATCTCTAGAGTTACAATAAAAATAGGAAATGATAAGACACATGTCTTTTTAGAGTTTCAATACAAATAGGAAATGAGACGCATATCCTCATGATCCCATGATTTTCTCCACTCAAATTCGAATTTGGTTTTGGTAGGCCACATAAAGGTCTTTTAGAAGCTTCCTTTTGACCTACACATGTCACAAAACTCATAACACATATATAGATATATGAAACTATGCTAATTTTCTAGTTTCTAATCATAAATTCACTTTAAATACATAAAATAAATAACTTTGGAAGACAAGGATCCTAACCCATATACTTATGAAAATGGTTACTTGATGTAGGGTTTTAGGTCAGATAGTTATGAAATGAGAGCTAAATGGTTATGACATAATGGAAATATGTATGGATATGGAAAACACTTTTGAGACTCAACAATGGTGCTTCACTCACAAGAAGAGCATCAACGCTGCTACTAAAGGATGAGATAATTAAAATCATAAATAATTAAAAACAAAAATAAATAAATGTGATATTTAAATGAGTTTCTTATCCCATAGTGATAAATTTGGCCCACCACGATTTTTATTTCGCCTCTTATCTCTTATATCTGTGACTCGATAAAAATTAATGAACTAAGTTTATTGTTCAACTTCATTTGAAGCTTCCTTATTGTTTGGATTGGACCAGTGGAAAAAAAATTGCTTCTTCACTAAGCACTTCCTCAATAGCATTTTTTGACTTATCTGAGGTTGGTGCCTTCCCCTTGTCACCCTGTCGATCAAATAAGTGTAATTTGTAATTTTTTTCCACCATTATCAACTATAAACATTCAAATATTTGAACTTGATGAAACATTTTAGAACAATATAAATTTACATTTTTTTACATAAGAGGGGAATTTTAGCCAATTAAATACTTGCTCGTAAATATTATGATATCTTTAAAGTTCATTATGACACATTAAAAAAAAAATCAAGAAATTCATCCACAATTAATCATCATTATATTAATAAGAAAACTTTTACTAATATATGTCTAAAGTTGGGTAAAATAGAATACATATCGCTCTCATAATAGAAAATCTATTCGATTCAAATTGTAATAAATGATCGACTCTTCCCCTGCAACTATTGATTTTATGGCACATAAGTATTCGCAGTTTACACCATGCCCCTCGAATATGAAATTGGGTTTCTTATTTGTGGTCACGGGACATGTTCTATTTATAAACCCTGCAATATTCCCTATTTCTTTTAGCCTTCCATCAATATACATAGTTGTGCCTTTATTTTGATCATTTTGTTTTAGTTGCACATAATTTGTGTCCACACGATATATTTGGATACTTTTGGTATATTGGACTAGCCATACACAACCATTATAGACATAGTAGGGTATGGCATACTCCAGCAATTCAATTAATTCACTGTGAAATACCTTTATGCCATCCATGAAAAATATCCCAAACCATGTAATGACGATGGGGAAATGCGGTATATCCTTTCATTGACAGAAAAATTACTGTTAATTTCAGCAAGATCCTTGGGTACCCATTTTTTCACTAGATGTTTATACCTCAAGGGCACCTCGATGTCATCTATTCTCTCATTATCATAAGAACAGGATCTGCCTTTGGCAAGAAAAAAAAACCACGCATCTATGGAGTTTTCTTCTAATGTTTTCACCTATATTTTATCTTCACCTTGTATATGCCGTAGTAGATGTTTGGTCAATTTATTGTATCTTACCTGAACTTCCCTCACTCGATGAAGATAGATCTGAAAAATACCTGTTTGGTTGAATTTACTATAACACTCATCAAATGAGAAAAACTACTAGTGAGTGTCATAATAGATGTTGAGAAACATTTTGATGAAACCATAAGAGAATTATAATAGTACAAGTGAGTTATAAGGAAGTTCTATGCATTTAAAATATTCAAGTAATATTTAAAACTTGAGAACGTGAGAACCTATTCATCCTAACCAATGAAATCACTCGATAACTTGAGAACTCAACATAATCTGATATAATTTAATCTTCCATTACAAAAAAATACCCACATACTTCGATATCTTGAAGAATGTAACTAGTTTCGGTCTTCATAATTGTCATTTGTCTCATGCCATGATGTAATTTTTATGTATCTATCAAAAGAATAAATAAAATAATTTTTTTAAAGCATCAGTTTCATGGTCAAGTCAAATTGTTCAAGCATCCATTGAATGCTCCTAGATTTTTTCACGAGTCAAGATTTATTGTAATATTGTAAAATATGCTTTTGGGAATTTGTATCAAGGAAAGAAAAAATATTTTGAAATTCGAAATGTCTAGAAGGCTCCCAAGACTAAGTCGGCCTAGAGAGGGTTATGGAGCCTTTTGGAAAGGATATATAAATATGGATCTTTAACCTATTTAGAGACACATCAAGCTTTCAAAAGTCTATAGTTTTTCTTATAATATTCACACATGTGAATACCTTAGGGTTTCCCCAGGTACGAAATTGTAGGAGGTGTTGCAGGTTGCCTTGGTGAACATGAAAGGCTAGAATAGCCCTCATCGTGAAGAGATCTTGTTTCACTACCCTTGGAGGTATTGTTTTGTTTTCGTTAGAGGACTGGACAATCTCATCATGCAACATATGTCATGAAACATAGTTCTCTTGTTGTCATCATGTATCGAATGAAACCCGTCCCAAACTAAGAGAAAATCAATATGGAAACATAATTGGTGTTTCTCCTATGACTTAGTTGACTCAAAATGCTCTTGTATGTTGGGAAATGTAACTAGTTTCAGTCTTCATAAATTTCATTTGTCTCATGTCATGATGTAATTATTATATATTGATCAAAATAAGAAATAAAATTATAAAAAGAAAATTTTATAAAGCATGGGTTTCATGTTTGAGTCTTTGGTCAATAGGTTATGAATCCATTGCATGCCTATAAGATTTTCTCGAGTCAAAAGGTCATTTTCATTATGTAAAAACCTTTTTTAGCACCTGTATCAAAGAAAGAAAATCATTTTTTATTTTGGAAAAATGTTTATTTTGCTCCCAAGAATAGGTTGAAAAGCTAGCTAAAGTTGGCCTATCAGTGGGATTAAAGAGCCCTTGGAAGGCTATATAAAGTATACATTCAACCTCCTTTGAGATACATCACACTAGTACTTCATTATAGAGCAAGTCTGCAGATAAGAAGAAATGTGAAGTACAAAAAATGAGAGACAAGTTTAGTTGAGGAGAAATATGCCCTAGAAGACATTGAAGGTATGTAACATGCGAAGTTCCTTGGATGCTTTCATATCTGAAGTTGTAGGAAGGATATATAGTTTATGACTGAAAGTAGAGATGAGAAGATTTGCTAGTTGGTTGAACTATGTCTTGGTGGAAGCAAAGGGTCTTGTCTAGGTATTGGAATTCTCCTTTGAAAGTTGATAAGAAGATACATTTTGTGGGTTTTCCGCTTTGGAGGGGTTTTCCCCTAGCATGGACCCTATATCCCGTGTTAATGTGATATTCATTTTGTTTGGAATTTATTTGATGACAATAACATAAGCATAATCAAGTAAAGAATAACCTAAATCATAAGTAAATGTCAAAGAAGGAAAATGATAAATGAAATATGTTGCCCTAACCATTTTACAACATGGAATCAGAGCTAAGGTTAAGCATAGGAAGCTAGAAATATCACTATCATATCTCCTTTATAGGCCACAAATCATGAGCTTGGGATCCAAAAGGACTATAAAGGACTGAATAAGAAATTAGGACAACTGAGCTAGAAAAATACATATCCCTAAATCAAAGATATGCAAACTACAATGAAGACTATCATCTGTACAAGAAACCAAAGTCTTGAACATGAGATAAAAAAAATATTGAAGAATATAATACAATAAGACCGAAGAATTAGTAAATATTATCCTATCCGAAACATAAAGAATATTAATCAGATTTGAGGCTCAAGGGTATCTTAGAGACCCGAGAATTATAGTAAAAAATATAGTAACCCAACACAAGAGGTCCAAAGGTTACATGAAGCATAGAAGGTCCAAAATTTTGAATAGGTATAGAGATCCAAAGTCTACAATAAGAAGAAAAGAGGCCTGAGGTTTGCAGGAAGAGGAATAAAGGTCTGAAATTTACAACAAGGTACCTCAGAGATTTGAACATTGCAAAGAGAAATTTGTTATCATATTAAGAGGCACCAAGAATAAATGAGAAGAAGATAAGTTGAGAACTATGACTTATTAACCTATGGAATCATAGGTTTGAATAAATTACACAACCAAAAAATCAACAACTCTTTTATAGTATCTATGGAAAACCGTAACTAGAGGGTTGGCATTACAAAATAAGCTTCATATACAATAAGGGATAATTAAATTTTACAACTCAAAGGTTCATTTGGAGAAATAAGCTATACTTGAAGTATAACATGAGGACTTATTGAATCATGTACATCATACTATAAAGTTCAAAAGGAACAAAAATTAGAAGTTTTCTTTTGGAGAACATAATGTTATTCTTGAAAAATAAATGATGTCATCTAGAGAACAATTCTTTGCAAGAAAGGATAAGGTGAGGTTTTTGTGGAATTTCTAAAGAAGCAGAGCTTGAAGTCAAAATAAGTCACTTTGTGAAAGATAATGAATGGAATCTGTAGTACCTTTGAAGGAAGTCCTTGGCCTTGACAACTTTGGAGTTTTTTCACTCTTGAAAACAACAAGAAGATCATGACATTTTTAAGAAACCTTTGTAGTAGAATTCTTCTGACCATGAAGAAATAAGGGATGTATTCCTTGAGGTACGTATAGTTTTTTTAATCCATATAGGGTATAACCTAAATTGTATTAGGGATTTAAGACATTTTTTATTCTATGGTTCGAAGTCTTCATCTTGTTGAATATTGCTGGCATTTAGGAATTGTAAACCCTAGTTGGTACTTGGAAACCATAGTCAAGAGAGAAACCCTAACCCTAATATGTTTTTTCCCTTATATAAACCCTATTTTTTGTTCTCTAAGGTTTGTAGGTAGTCTAGGGTGTATGGAAAAACCTAGTGAGGGTGAAATTGGATTTGAGATTCAAACCCTAGGGGTGATGTTTCAAATGGAAATATCAAGGAAATTAGGGTTTGGATTTGAAAACCCTATGATTCTCCCTCTCTAAGATTCCATCAAATCCCTAGATTGTCAAAATTATAGCCATGCTCTTATATATTTTTCTTGGTGGTACTTTTCATTGAATATTGCATGTACATAATTAACGAAGCAAAATGAGAAAGATAAGAAAACCCGATCTTATGCCATGAAGAGCATGATGAATAGAGGGAATTGTAAATACCATGAGGTAACTAATGCTATCAAAGTTCATTGAAGGAAAAAATGGTAACTTGGTAATCAAGTTGGATCCTTGGGAACTTGACGCATAAAAGTAATCTCATATGGAGATGGACCATGAGGAAGTTGATGCTTTGTTGAAGAAGACTGTCATGGTGAGGTAAGTTTGATATTAATATCTATTATTGGTTATCTTGTTAACATGTTTTTTTTGCAACATGGAAAGATGTTTTAGGTATACATGATGAAATTGCAACAAGTTCAACTGTGTGGATGTTGAGGGAAAGCTCAACATCCGGTAACTAAAATCTATGAAGATCAAGATGTGCTAATCTTGGGATTGGAAGGTAGAAATGTGAGAATATAACCTAAATATATAGAATGAAGATCACTTTCATGATGAAGATATGATTAGCTTGAATTTTGGGAAGGTTCAGTAAAATGCCTTCATTGATAAAGTCCAGAGGAAAGTGATGTACAAAATGGATGACCTGAATCTATCATAAGAAGATGGCTTCGCGATCCTTGATATCGAGAAAGATATCATGCTTTGTAAAATGATATGCAAAGGAAAGAGGGAGACATGCAAGCTATAAATAACTGATAGATAGTGATTTTATGAAAGACAAGTAAGAGGACTTGTGGATGTGACTTCGAAGTTAAGAATATCTTCTAGGCTTGGAAGGAAGTAAAAGGAGTCTCCTTGAATAGGAGAATGATCTATTCTATTATTGAAAGGAGAATAGGGATATCCTCCATGATTGAGAGAGAGTATGGTTGGACACTGGTTCTCCCTGTGTCATGTACTAGATCGGGACTAGCAGCCGTAAGTATATTACATGCATCATGGATAGGGAGAATGATGACCTATTTATTTATCCTTGTGTCAGATACTATGATGGATTAGGACTGATGTACTAAGTCAAGTACATAGACATGGATAAGGAGAATATTTGATTGGATAAGCATCTTGGGAAAACATTCTTGAGTCATGTAATGCGATGGATTAGGATGAAGATCCAAATTCGCATGGACTTGGATAAGAATGTTCCAATGGTAGGATTACTTCGAGTATCCTTGGTTGAGTATGTACCATGATGAGGCAGTTTATTTTAGCGTATTGTAGTTACTTTTTACTGTGGATGGTAAGACTAGTGTGGTTTCCCTATATGGTGGGATTGCAACTATTATTTTGGTTTAAACATAGCATATAAGGCTTCTTTTCCTTGTGGGTAGATGTAAATTATATTTTGCGTTATATGGTTCATAGGTCTCATGGCAGCTCTCTAATTTTCTAGAGTCATACTACATAAACATGTTTAAATTAGTCTAAAAATATCACAATTTACAATTTATTAGATATGTACAAAGATATGTACTCTATTCTAAAATAAAAGAATAAAGTTTAAACTTAAAAAAGAAAAAGAAGAGATAAGTTTATATATTATCATGAATAATTTTAATATATCATACATTTTATTTTATATAAAAATAAACAAAAATAATCCTTTAATTAAATAATAATACCATGAATACTAAACTAATTAAGCCAAAATTTGAATACCGTGCTACAAGTCTTGCTAGTCAGAAATTTATTTGGATTCAACAACTAATGATAGAGTTCAAAATTCATCAAAAACATCCCACCACTCCTGGGTTCCATAATCAGAGTTCCATACACATTTCTCGCAACCCAATGGAGCATCAAAGAATAAAACACAATGCAATCCATAAAGGAGTATTTTCCTCTAAAAAGAAAATTGCTGACATATTCAATAAACCTTTCACATCACCTCATTTCCTTTGATTACGATGTATGCTCAAAGTGAAAAAAATTGTCAATGGGGAGTCATCTTGACCCCTTCCTTCACTTTTTGTTTTTTTAATTTTTCTCTCTTTTGAGAAGGATTTTTTCCTATGGGTTTTTCTTGTTTTCTCCCCATATGAAAATTTGTACTTGGGTAGCTTGGTCTAGTTTCCAAAATCTATTTTTGTTGTCTTTGTTTAATTTCCATGTTTCATTAAATGGGATTGTTAATATTATTTTCCAATGCATACAATTTTTTTTAGCTATTAGCTCATAAAGGTACCATAATAACTATCCCCTTTGTTATTTTCCAATGTAAATTATTTGTTTTTGTTATTAGCTCATGGAAGTACTACAATACCTAATAAATATCTCTTTACTGTAATTTTTCCTTTTCCATTGCCATATATAGATATGAAATCTCATATTTTCTATACAACATATTTAGTAGATCATTGATCCTCTCTTTCATAGATTGCTTTCAGTTCTTAAAATACTTACTCCATGGATTTTATTTTAAATGTTTTCTCACACTATGATGAAGTATTTTTTTGTAGAGTTAAGTTGCCACACCCCATATTACCAAGAAAAGGAGAATACCAGAGATAATAACTCTTCAAATCAATGTTTAAATTCACAGTCACAAGGATATTTTACATTCACGTTCAACGAATACTTTAGCATGTTTAAAGTGGCAGTCACTACTGGCTCGACTAATAGTGAAAGACTTTTTCCATTGCCCAAGGTCCACAGAAACAATCCCTAAAATAGCCTTAAGAGGTACCCTTTAGTATAAACTAGTTGTTAACTCGAGGTCTGTCTCCTCTAAAATTCCTTTGTTCTAGTGTTGTGTTGAAGTGGGTATTTTTTTATATATATTGTTAATGAAGGGGGAAATTCATCATCATACTTACCGACATACATGTACAATGCATCCCAAGAGAAAATTTTCTCCCTCTCACTCAAAAACTTTCCCTTATAGAGTAAGGTTTCATGGAAACACCAATCTTATGATAGGAACCAAGATTTGTCATGATTTTTGAATTTCAAGGATCTTGTCTTGGACAACAAGGGTTATTTTTCTCTCCGTGTTAAGCCCATAAGACCACGAGGCCTATTTTTTCTCATTGAAAAGTCAAGTAAGGTTTTAGAGGAGGATAACAAGGGTCATGGTTTCTCCATTTCAATGGTAGTGAGGTTGATCTTACTTTGAACAGTCAAAAGAAGGTGTGCAGAAGGGTATGTCAGGTTGAGTAATCTTTTTTTTAACGACCTTGTTGTTGTCTAGGTAAATACCCTCTGTGGACAGAGGCGATCCCTCTATCCCTAGGGTGGGTCTAGAAACTACGGGAACATACTAACATCCACCTTCCTAGATTGTAAATGAAATTCAGAGCAATGAAGATGAACTACCTTGTTCTGATGCTATGTTGTCGTCTTCCGTCGAAGCTTCTTGATGCGTCACTCTTCTCAAGATTGATACGCGCTACTACCAATGTTCGATTATCTGTACATAAAATCAAGACACCACGACAAGCGTAAGATCACGACAAGCATAAAACAATTACAACCTATCTAACTGATCAAGGAATGTTAGAAATCTCATTATAAATGTAGACAAGAGTGGAAGATAAACATTAGATGAATTTTATTATGATAAAGACAAGGGGAGTTTACAACCAAGCCTTGATGTTGAAGCTCTCCTTCGATATGTATGTATCCAATCACGTTTGCAGCACCCTCATACACAAAGGTCTAAGATCTCACTATGTTCCTAACACACAAAAACAATCACACTCTGCACTATTCTCCCGAAGCTATAATTTCTTCTCCTCTCTATGCTAACTCCAACTTTATAACTTAGACTAAGGCAACAAAGATGAAAGAGGTCTCCTTATATAACAATGGAGGAGGAGGTTATGGGCCCTCAAATAATGGGAAAAGAGCTCATCCTTTGGAGTAGTTCCTATTCTTTGGAACAAGAAGCCCAAAGGGGAATTCCTCAGCCATATCCTCAAAAAAAACTTCCAGCTCACCGCCTCATGAAGCTTCTAGTCATGGAAGCTTCCTTTCTATTTAAAAATATTTGCAAAATAGGATCGGCGCGGGTTCGACATTAAGAGAGAGCGTTGATCAACGCAGGTCACAGTGTAAATCTCTGCTATCGGTGCGGGTTAGACACTGACTGAGACAAAACGCTGACCTTGAAAACCATGTTTTTATAAGGATCTTCCAGAAAATTTGTAAAGGGAGATGAATTGGCAGACAAAGTGTGGTTCAGGGGTATGTATTCCATGCTTGGAAAGTACACAAGGGTCATTGTATGGGTCCTCTAGGGACAAGGAACTAGGAGTACATGGATGGTGACAAATTGCTCTGTAACACATGCCCCCTAAAGTATGAAGTCCAAACACAAGTGAGGGGTGAAATGATTTACAAGTAGGTGCAAGGAACCAGATGCTACCATCGGGAGACCTGCAAATCAAGCATAGATACATATACATAACTAGAATCTCTGATGAAAATACATGAATCAAGGTATGGACACAACCTTCCGTAAAAGAGACCATGGTATGGTCACATCCATCCATCTGAAAGAAACATGTATCCAATCATGGACAAATAATATTTCCTCACAACCTAGACTCTAGAGAATAAAATCCAGGGTCTTGCGCTCCGTCATGACCCGATAAAGTATAATTTCAAGTATGTGAATAAATGAGTTGAAGTTGAACATGCAAGAAAGTCACCTGATTACCAGCCAATGATGAAAGATTTTAACAGGCGCGAGAGAAACCACCAGTAATGAAAATGGTTCTCAAGGTACAACAAGTATAATCCACATAATGTGAACAATGATTTGGCATCAAACATCCACAAAGTCACTCGATCGAAGGCCAATGATGAGGACCTGTCGTCGAATGCGAAGAAATTGCCATTGAGGCATGCAAGCTCCAAGGTACCGGAAGGGAGTCTCTAGATCGACTTCCTAGATAATGAGCTGGAGTCAACAGGAAGCGATCCGTTGAAGGAGGGTCATAATGAATCCCACATCATCAACACGAAACATAGAATGTGATATGAGTGTTAATCAAGGCTGAAATAGAGGATCAAGGAATGTACAAACTGTAAAAGTATTTTCTCTTGAACATATTCGCGACACGACTCTAGAATTTGGCATCATTTGACTCAAATAGGATCAGAGCTCATGTTGACAATATTGGTAATCGAATGAGAGACAAACAGATTTCCCAAACCCATGGAGGCAAAGTGATAGAGTGAAGATATCCCAACCCGACACGAACTATAGATAAGTGTCATGTTCAAGGGTGACATACTGTCGACACAACTAACGAATAAATTCCATTTTCCCCCACCATTTCTGGCGAGTACCTCTTTATTTTTACACAAGCTTGAAGAGGATAGCATATGATTATCATATAAATTTGTCCTTCGGACAAATCCCTCCTAGTACATTTTACGAGCCCTAGGAAGGAGGAGCTCGGGTACGTCATGGTGACAATTTCTGATGTCATTTAGTTTTAATGAGTCTGACAAAGGAAGAACTCGACATATTTTCATGTTTAGAGAGTTTGAAAAGAAGAGGAAAAGTAAACTCCAACAGGTCCCTTTTTGTAAATAGTCCCTCATACCCGAAAAGGTAGAAAACAAAATATGAGAGAACCTCTTAGTCGCGATAGGCTAAGGTATTCCTTTTTCGTAAATAATCTATCCCAACCCAGAAAAGGGGTAAATGTATACTGGGTAGATATTATTTCGCAACCATTTAACGAGTTCAAAACAACAAGATTCTTGGCAATATTTTCAATTTTAGAGAGTTAGAAAAGAGCTAAAAGTTGACTCCTCCTGGAGGAACGAGTGGCATTAAGAGTTGCAACTGGTTCCGATGACGGTGGAACCGCTCAGAACAAGTAAAGGTCAAGAGGCTAGCTAACAAGACCACTCATCGCAAATATTCCTCAAGAATGGGTAAAACAACCAAGTGAGGGCATATGATTGGCCATGCATATAGTGACGATGGAATGAAAAAAACAAGGCTCATATGGAAAAACAAGTTGATAAAATGGAAATCATGAGAGGTAAAATAAGAATGGTTTCATTTTTAAACAAGCTTGAAATCAGGAAACTCTGCTTGAATTTGGTTTCATTTTTACACAAGCTTGAAACAAAGATAAACTATGCTTGAAGTTGGTTTCATTTTTACACAAGATTTAAACAAAGATAAACTATGATTGAAAAAGTTTGCATGCCCCCAGCATGGTGACTCAATTCAAGGTACATGCCCCCCAGCTTCATGGAATTCACCAGAGCAGATTGCTAGTTACTGACAGATGGATGGAATGAAGGTTCAAAATACGAGATCAAGAGAAAGACTCGACTAGGATTTTACGAGATCTAAAGAAAGACTTGAATTGAAAAGGGAACCCATTTCATTTTTTAACGAGGTTGACACAGTAAAATAACTATCCTTATGACACCTTGTTTCATTTTTGAAGGAGCTTGACACAAGAAAATGAACTATGCTCTAAAAGAAGCTTGTTTCATTTTTTAAGGAGCTTGACACAAAAAAAAGAACTCTGCTCCGATGAGCTTGTTTCATGTTTTAAGGAGCTTGACACAAGAAAATGAACTCTACTCAGACACACCTTGATCATGATGAATAAAAAGTCATGGCTTCCAAAAGGTTTTCATTTGATTGGAGCAAAACATCTTGGAAGTCAGGACCCAACACCCCCAGCACACGATGCACAACGACACTATCACTGAATGCGGGCATGTGACAAGTAGCCACATAATTAACATGTGGCGGGGAGGACATCACTGGCAGGTAAGGAATAGGAAGGGACGATGGTAGACCAGATGTCACATCAGGACCAAAGAATTAAAGTTGTTCAAAGGTCACAATCTGACCTTCATGTGGAAAAAAGATCACACGAAAGAGGGAAGAGACAAGCGCACCCATAGCATAAGCATAGTCGCGCCCCAAGAGTAAATTAAAATCCAAGGGGCCTTGGACCACCATCACGTTTATATAGGCGGTTTTCCCTCCCAAAGTAATAGGAAACTTTGGAAGGATCCATAATGGTTGACTTGTTCCTCTGTTAAAAGCCAACAGATTCTTAGTAATAGGCACAAGCGATGGAGAACCAAAAGCTTGCCAAGTAGTTGAAAACAAAATACTAAACGAGGCGCCTTCATCTATAATCATTTCCGATACGACCATATTGCAGGCCTGTACAGTGATCTCAAAGGGCATGTAAGATGGAAGACGATATCTTGTGAGTCGACTCCAATCAAAGGAAGTGACCAAATTACATGGAGGGGGTGCCATAGGAATCATAGGATTATCCCCCTGAGTTATGGGAGTTGAAAAACCATCCTCCTGAACTTCGGGAATGAGAGAAGGAGGATCACTTTCTAAAACTGCAGTGACGGGAGTCAGAGGATCATCCTCCTGGATCATGGAATCGGGAGGATCGCCCTCTGATCCCAGGGAATCAGAGGAAACAAAAAGAACATGACTGGGATGAGACCCACTCTCGACAAAAAAGACCTGATGAACTATAGGTGGAATCAGGTCAACCTTTTTCTCAACCAATGATTGGTCTTGAATGAACTCAGGAGACTGACTTTTAGAGGGAGTGGAATTGACCATAGATGGATCCCGATCAATAACTCGATCAACTATCAGAGGAATCAAAGAAAAATTCTAGTAACCGACAGGAAGACAGGACTCAGAAGCCGAAAGGGTATTCAACACTTTAGAAGCTTCATCCATATGAGGACAGACGTGAATGGGATGGTTCCCTTCACACATCCTACAGGGATATTTGATCTTACACTGTTTCTTACGAGTATCATTATCTCTAGCTGAAGGCTCATCATCAACATGATGCCCAGAGGCTGATGATGAAGGGTGAATCAGGCTAACAAACCACACTTCTAGTACCTTGAGAATACCAGGGCAATGACGAAGAAGGTGGTCACCCTCACATAGCTTGCAAGGGAATTTGACTCTCCGAGATGGAGTGGGAGGTTTCTCGATATTAACTACATGGGTAGCAATAGTTGCTAAGTTCCCCCCCAACTTATTTTTCTTCTTCTTCTTCGACTTCTTCTTCTTCTTCTTAGCCACCTGGGTACTAGAATCCAAACTTTCACCAGGCGAAGAGGAAGAATGAGGTGAAGAAATGGGCGAAGAAGGTGAGGGGTCAAACTTAGGATCAACATGGGGTTGACATGGTTTAGGTGGAGGAGGACTTGGTTGAGAAGCCGTTTGGATGTTCAGAACCACTGAGGTTGAAAATAACCAAACAGGTAGACCAATAGTTAACCCAGGAAGGGACAACGTTGCCGTATATGGGGCACCAACATTCTCGAACGAAGGAAAAGGACCAAGATTCCCATATGAGGGGATTCCTTGGTTGGGGAACCCTGGAAATGTTGCCATTGGCCTTAATCCTAATGAATCACTAAGTAATGTAACTTTAACCAGGAATATTTTGTGGGCAGTCAATTTTAAGACACTGAAACAAAACTCTGCCTTTTCATATTTTAAGAGTCAAGGAAAGGACAAAAGGTGACTCTAGTCGCTTTCAGTTTGAACAAGCATGAAAGGGCAAGTGCTCGATGATCTTTTCAATTTTATAGAGTCATGAAAAGACTAAAATGACTACTCAGGTAATCTAAGCAAGAGGGTGTACCAAGTTTCCATGAATTGCAATATACACCTTGGTGATCAAATGAAATAGAAATGACTAAGGACTTAATGTACATGCAGGTAGTCTCCCTGAATGCTATGTTCGATGTATCATGGTTACAAGGCAGAAAAATCGGCTTCCTATGGATAAAGGATTGCAACCTATGAGGGTCTCCCTTTATATACACAACAGTACGGGGAGCACAAGTCCGTGATAGCGTTGTCTGATGCTAGTTGGCGAACGATAGCTACTAGGTTTAATGACGCTGAAACACGTCACTAGCCTAGACCTCTAAGTGTGAGCGTTAAGTTTCAATGCTTCCTTAGATTGATTGAATAAATTTTATGGTTGATCTTGAATTATGTCTCAGTTCCAAGGCCCTACCGCTGTCATCTGAATCTCCTATATGCAGCTATATGAGAAAGGAAATTTTTCGATTCGATGAATGCTATCTAGTTAAGGGAAAAGTCTCAAACAATGATACAACAAACAATAATATTACAACCGAAAATTTTCCAAACTAGATGAATTTCACCATCCAAAATTAATCTAAGACATTCAAAGATGTGAATTATGCAATGTAATCTATGCAAAATTCTCTTTTTGAAAACTATGCAATCGTAATCTATGCATAATTTCCTTTTTCTTTTGAATGAATAAGAATGCACTCAATGCATTTTTCGATGAAATGGGGATCTACTTAATGCATGATTTTAATGAAAGAGAATGCACTCAATGCGACCTTTAGTTTCCAATCATTAAACAATGTAATCTAAGTTCAATGATAAATTTCAAACGTGACTTTTCAATGCAACTTGATCTAATGCATTTTAACGAAAAGCAAACTTTGAGACGAAAAATAAATGAACACAAATTCTCTTAATGCAAAAGGGATGCAACAAAAATTATGAATACAATCCTGTTTTGAACACTTTGTAACGAAATTCCTCAAAAGTCTATGATACATATGAGTTCAAGGACAAAGAGGACTTCTAAAGCATGGGATCAAAAAAAGGCATTCATTCCCTTTTACATCAAGAAATCAGAAGACTTTTCAGCTGAATAATGAGCAATGTAATCGATGCTCACAAGAGAAAAAGAAGAACAAATGAACTCAGAGAGACACTTGAGAATTGAACACTCAATCAACCAAAAATAAAAAGGCAATCAACTAGAGATGGCTCACCAAGCAAGGAAACTGACTCAATCAACAGGGCGATGTCTCGCGAAGCATGCAACCAGGCAATTGATGCACGATCTTAGAAAAACTAGGATGTAAGGATGCACATCCCAAAAAACAACCAAAAACCAAGCCAATGAGTCAATAAAACCAATTTGAGTGAAGGGGAGAAAATGTAAATCATACAAAGAAAAAAACTGGAAGGGCAAGACACATTGGTGAAAGACTTAGGGAAAAAATCTTAATTTTCCACACACACTGGAATTGGCACGATTTTTGTGGCTGAAACTAATGCCAACTGGGGTGACTTTAGGGGCTGAAACTAGCGCCAACGGCCCATTGGCGCGGCTTTCTAACTGACAACTAGCGCTTATCGGCACGACTGTCAGACAAATAAAAGAGCTAATGCCTGAAAAAGAAAAAACAAAGAATCTCTCCTAACCAAGACCAGACTCACAACTTAAAGAAAAAACTAAAACATTGTAATTGATGAAAAACATAGGAACAAACAGGGAAATGGCCATTCGACTAAACTCGTCGAATGACGAAGACCTCAGAGAGTGACAAACTCAAAGGAAACTCCCCAATGGATTCGCCAAATTTTTGTGTAGGTAAATCCCCTTTGTGAACAGAGACAATCCCTCTAGCCCTAGGGTGGGTCTAGCAACAAGAGGAGATGTTAATATGTTGGTTCCTAGTTAACAAATTAAACGATTTGGGATAGATTTTCCTACCTATAGTCCAACACGGTCATTGTAGCTGCAGCGAAGGTGTCTCGGTCCTTGTCCCAACACGTCACGATCCTTTAGCAATGGTATTTGGGTGCCTGCACAAATATCAAAGGACAAAAGTAGCATACATGATAATAATTGCATTCATAACTAGCTAATCAGACAAGGAAGATTAAACATATTTCATAATGTAAATCACATTGACACAAGATGGGAACCAAAACATCAGTCACGTATATATTAAGAGAAAGAAAGAGATTACAACCAAAGCCTTGACGTCGCAACCTCCTTCAGCGGGTCCAGTCGAAGTGCGTCTTGAGCATTCGTCAGGGAATTTGGATGTAGCGAGGAAAAAGACTAAGCTCTCTCTCGACAAGGGTCTCTCTTTCTTCTCTATCTCACCAAGATGTTCAGCAATTCCGCTTCAGCTATTCAGCTACAATTGTTCAGCTAGCTACATCAATATGAGATAGATTTATTTATAGAGGGAGAGGAGGAGGTTAGGATCCCTAAAATGGTGGAAGGGAGGCCTTATCCTTTGGGAGGTTACCCCAAAAGGTGGAAACAAGAGGCCAAAGGAAGGTGTTCATGGTTATGCAGTCGATCAACCCAAGTTGACTCACTCACGAAGTAGTTAGCATGGAAACTTCACCTCTATATTTAAAAAAATTCCAAAAACAACTCGGCGCTAGTAGCTCACTGGGACAGAGTGCCAATGGGCACGGGGCCCAGTGTTAATTTCCTTCATCGGCGCGAGGGAATAACTGTCTACTAGTGCCAACCCAAAAACATGTGCTTCTAATGGTCTTCTCAGGGAAAAGTTAACAAAGGAAATTTTCTCCTCATGGCAAGGAATGCAATGATGTTCTTTGCAAGGGATGACACTTCATATAAGTCACATAAATGGTCCTCCAATGTGCTAAATGGGTATTGCAAGGACGGTGAAAAAATGATGTGTAACACCTGTGAATCAGTGGAAAGAAGACTAGATCGAATTTTCCGAAACAAAAACCCCAACCATATCATCCATGAGAGGGGTAGTGAAATCATAGGGAAATATTTATTTACTTTAATTTCTTTGGCAACCTAGAATTAGGGTTTCATGCTTACCACCTTATTTGTTGCCCTTGTGCCCTGCTTGAACACCCTTGTTGCCACTTCTCAAATGCCCTCGTCCCCTACTCTCTCTACTCGATCAATGCTTGAACCCGACGTTTTTTATTAATGGTCTCATATTACTCCACTCCACGACATTATACCTATTATATAATATGTAATATATATTTTATATATAATACATATAATATACAAAATATATTAGATGTATTATATATAAAATATATATTTTATATTATATTATATAGTATATATATTTGAAATGATATTAAATATTAATATTTCATTAGTATATATGGTTAGGTGATTAGGTGATACTATTATAGTGTTATAGGATAGTGTGAGGAGTTGCACCACCTCACATTTAAGGGAATGGTTGAAAGAGAGTTATTAAGGAAGTTGGGGATGATGAAGGTGATTAAATCTATCAATCATCCCTAAAGATAAGGAAATACAATATGGTACTATAAAGAAGCCTAACATAGTGTCAATGGGAGATTAATAGGATGTGAATATCATTTCATAAGTTGCAACCTTGCTTAGAGAATATGAGGGTTTTTCCATGGAGTATATAGAGATGAATGGAATCAAAAGTGATTTAGGGGAGAGAAAAATCAAGTTGAAACAAATTTCAAACTTATCAAGAAGTGGTCCTACAAGATGTATTCTCGAGTGAGGAAGAACTTAAAGGAGGAAATGAACAAAACCCGCTTTAATAAATTTTTTTAACTAATATCTTAGCATAAATTTCATTTACAAATAAATATCAATAATAAAATTAATTATCAATTTTTAACCCATATTCATTATTAGATAAAAATTAGCAATTATTTGATATTTATTTATAGAAATTAATTAATTAATAGTTATTATTAATAAATAATTTTAAATTACAATTAAATTAATTTATAACTAAAATCAGATTTCATAAATAGTGTAAATGATATAAATAATATTAATTAGTTTATAAAAATCATTAGTAGCATAGTTATAAAATTATTAATATTAATTAAAAATTACTAATTTTTAACCCATGTTATGATTATCAAATCCAAGAAGGACACTTACACTAATTTTATGTATGACAATAGTAACTTGGAGGAAGTGTCTTCTTACAAGTACCTAGGAATTGATATTCATCACAAGCTCAATTGGAACTATAGCATTCAAAAAAGGATCAATGGGGGGTGGAAAGCTTATTTTGGTCTTGAAAATAATTGTAAAACAACAAACCTTGTAATGTGGGATAGAAAGAAGTTCCTCTTTGAAACTTTAGTCACTCCTGTTATCTTATATGGATGTGAGGTTTGGGGTTGCAACATCTCTAGGGAATCCTGGAGAAATATTGAGCAAATCCAGAAGCGTTTTATAACTTATAACCTTAAAATTAAAAGCAATACACTCTATCCTATTCTCCTTATAGAAGTGGGTCTTTCCCCTATCGAGAGCCTAGCTATGACTAGGCTTCTGTTGTACAAGCACAAGCTCAATAGCATAGGAGACCATAGAATTCCTAAGCTAGCTTTAAATTCCAGCCAAAACCACCTAAGGCTTAAACGAGGTTTGTATAAAGACATCAGGGCTTGGTTAAACCATTGGGAGATCGATGAGAATGTTGCATTGCAAAACATTAATAACATTAAAAAAAATGTTACTTCTAAGTTCAAAGAAAAAATGTGGTGTGAGAAAGATCTAGCAGCTAAAAGAAAATTAAGATATTATAAGGAGGTCATCAACCCCACCCTAGAAGATCAAAAGTATCTATCTGTTTTAACTAGCTCAAAAAAGAAAATTAATATAGCCAAGATTAGAACGAACTCTCATGAGCTCCATAGTGAAACAGGTCGTTGGACAGTTCCTAAAACACCATGGATGGAAAGGATATGCCATCTCTGTGAGAATATGAACATCGAGGATGAAAATCACTTCCTCTTAGAGTGCCCCGCGTACAACCACATTAGAGCTCAATTTCATAATCTTTGTTGCAATACTGACCTTCCTAGCCTTTTAAGATGTCAAAATTATAGTGAGCTCGGGAGGCTTCTCTCCAAGCTTTTTGAACATAGGAATAAAATATTAAATCAAACTAAATAACTCTTTTCTTTAGGTGCGATAGACCAAAGATTGGTCTTAGTGGACGTTAACCACCACCACCATCATCATAATCACTAAAAAAATTAGAAGGATTTATTGAAAATATTTGAAATATTAATTTTTAATTAACGATATTAATTTTATTAATTAGAAAGAATAGATATAGAATAAAAATTAATTATACAATTATTTTTTATAATTAATTTTAAAAATTAAAATTCATAAAAATTCATAGGGATTAAAATTTAAATTCTTAAAACTCATATTTTTTTAATAATAATAATAATAATAATAATAATTATTATTATTATTAAAATTAATTGTTTATTAGTATGGTAAATTTTTTTATAATATTATTAATTATTATTATTATTAATATGAAATTATTAATTATTATTATTATTAATATGATATTATTAATTATTATTATTAATATGTCATTATAATCATTATTAATAGTGATTTATGAATACAAAATATTAATAATATTAATCATTAATTAATTTAGGAAATTCTAATAATCTTATATTATATTATTTTAATTAATTAACAAATTGAATAATAAATTAATTGAATGGTCGGCTCTCTTAGTCTTTGTAGGATTTTCTTTCACTATTTACCATGGTCTGTTCTCCTCTCAAGCTCTCATTCACATTCTGTCTTGAAGATGGATCCCCATTGGGATTCGAAACATCGACGAAGTTTTGTTAATACCATGGAGAACCCGAATTTATATTCTTCAAACAAGATGTTATTTAATATTAAAATATTTTGTTTCTAGAAGATTAAGAGTGGATTACCCTGATTGTAATTATGTATATGAAAATGAAGAGAAAGGATATGTGTATACATGTATGTCAAGGGATTAAATGGTTCTTGTTTCTATGAAAATTGCTTGATCACATTCAATGTTTAGGTGCTTGACCATGTTGCAGGAAGGAAACACGTTCTTTCGTCAATGGGTTATTAGGATATTATCAAGTAGTAGAAGAAGAAATTTCTTTCTACAAAATGGGGTTTAGACAATGTCACACATTTTGGACTTAAGGATGCCCCTAAAATGTTTTCTAATATGGTCATTGTAGCATTCAAATAATACATTCACAATTTTTTGGAGGTATATCTAGAAGCTTGGAAAATGTACAACATACTCAAAGAGCATGTAGCTATTGGGGCTTGTGTTTGAGCAATATTCATTGTCACATATTTCTTTCAATTTGAGTGATTTTTTGGATTCCTTTAAGCACATTATTAGGGTATATTGTATGTGGCGATAGTAATCTCATTTCTTCTACTAAAATTGTTATTTTTCTGAACATATTAGCTTCTACTAACATGCTTACAATGTGGCCCACACTAGGCCATATATACTGAGTGTTGGGTATATAAACCCACCTTACTTTAAATGAATGCAACTTTGGTTAAATTAACATAGAAATATGGATCATGATTGATTATGTCCAATAGTTCCTCATCTAATGACCGAGGTTCATTTTATCAATATATGCTCTACCTATAAGTAATGATTATGCATTAGTGAAATACATTTATTTATTCATTCATCATCATTATTCTATATATCATCATCATTATTCTATATAATAGAATGGAGCACCATGGATTGAAAAAGATTTTGTGATTATAAATATAAGTCTTATAGTGTTTCTATGGCGAGTTTTCCTCCCAAATCCATGTGCTCATTATTTATGGCTATTTAATTGATTATATTTATGCTTACATTTTTTTATGAATTATAAGGGTATATTAATAATTTATGTTTTTGTATGGATATAAGTTGTTAAATTGGTTATATTATGCTTGGAATATGTTATATTTAACTTATAACATGTCAAGTTTAGGATTTTATTGAGGATGGGTATAATTTAAGATCAACATTTGGGGGAAATCCACTTGAACTCCTAAATCCTATGGAAACTAAGTGAATCCTATCAACTATGTGTGTATTTGGAGAACCCCAAACATGTTTTAGAGGGTAAGTTTGTTCAAGGAATTTGATTACTGCAAACAATAATGAGAATAATTAAGTCACCTTTTAAATAATTTTAATGAAACCTTGAATAACCATTCCATGTGATCAATAGAGTGACCACTAGAATTAGATATAGTAGGATAATACTAATAAATATCTAAACCAGGTTTCATACCATGAAAACTTTTATGGGACATTGTTTATCAAGTCATAGTTTTTAAAACTTTATTAAACAAAATTTCAGAGAGTTGTTTCCTTACTAGAATGGCCTAGGTACTAGTATTTGTTATTAGGAACTTCTACATATTATCGACATAATTAGGATAGCGCAAAGCATGAAAACAAACAATGTTTAGATACCTCCTTTAATGATCATATTTGGATCATGGACCTAAGTGATAGCTCAAAATTCAAATTGTTCTAAAGTGTGTTGAACCTGAGCGACTGGATAGATCTCGTCTTCCTGTTTCTGGCACGGTGAATGGTTCGAAAAACCGACACCGTATGAAGAAGTTATCGCGATTTGAAAAGTCTAGTAAACTGTAATTTATGGCTTTTAACCATGTTTGAATGGATTTTGGAAATTCAAAAATAAAGAATATTCCAGGGAATATTTTAGGAATATTCTTCAAAATATTCTAGGAATATTCCCCAAAATATTCCTTCTGGACCAATTGTATGCTGACAAGTGTCAGGGCCGTATTGGTTAATGGATTGCACGTTGAGGTTTGGACCAATCACAGGCCACCACGTGGCAGGCCTGGAAGCTGCCACGTGGCCCATGATGGCATTGAAAATTTTGGTTGGGACTCAGGAGGATCGATCGAGCGACCTCCCATGTAGCAAGCCCGCGTGTTAACCGTCTCAGCCGCATGTAGTTCTTAACACTATGGTGGCGTGGGTTAAATATATTGTTTATTGAAATCACATATGGGGGTTTGGAGGGGCCAGCCCCAATGGCTAGCCCCTCCCCACATGACCTTCGGGTCGTGACCCCAGGCCAAGGCTTAACGCCCCTAAATGCCAACATTAAAAAACAAATCTTATCACATGCAAGGATTTCGGCTACGGTTACGATAACTATTGTCACCCCGACGTAAACTCTGATTCTAACTCCACTCAAACACGGTTTTGCAGTGTTAGATCCGCTCCAATTTAATGTGACTGCGGGGTTGTCGGGGGTTGGCATTTGGCCACCCCCTCCCCCTTAACCTTAAAATTAATGTTATGGTTTGGGGAATAGTGGAAAATTTAGTGCGCCCACTAAATTTCAGAGTTTGGCAACTTTTAACTGCAGATAAGTGCAATCCTCCATTTTTAGTGGAGGGTTTTTAGGGGTCACTGAGAAAATTTTGTTTAGGCTCTATCTTGAGCTAGATTTGTCCATTCTGAGAGTGTGAATAATCAACTTAGTCTGTCTCAGACATTCTAGACTCATTGGTGATGGTATTAGGTCCATCAGATGAATTTTGAGCAGGTTTTTTCTTCAGAGAAGTTCTAGGGGCCACTAGGGCCACCATGGGCCAACAGTAGTTTGAGGCCTAGCCAGTGTAGCTAGAGGCCTTTATCAGTAATCCAATAGTCAATTTTAGATGTTTCATAAATTCTGGAACTAATGGTGTGGTTTTTAGAGCCTTTAGAGGACTTTTGAAGGCTGATTTTCTTCAAAGAAGTTCCAGGGGCCACTAGGGCCATCCAGTGCCAACAGGAGAATGAGGCCTATCCAGAGCAGCTAGTATCCATTCTCAGCAAACCAATAGTCATTTATGAATGCTTTGATAATTTTGAATCCATTTATGGAGTTTTCAAAAGCTGTTTAGGACTTCTGAAAGTCGATATACTTCATAGAAGTTTTCAGTGAACCTAGAGCCAGGGGGTGCCACCAGGTGTTAGAGGCGAAACCAGAGCAGTCAGAGGCCAATTTCTACAAGTGAATAGTATATTCTGACTATTTTGGATATTTTTAATCCAATGAAATAATTTTCAGAGCCATTTGAATAATTCTAAAGGTTGAATAGCCACAGGGAAGTTTTGGGCAGCCCAGGGCCATCAGTGGGTGGAGGCCTAGTTTGGGTAGCCAGTGCTCAATTTGAGAAAATTATCAGCCTATTTTGGATGGATGATGTACGATGGAGACAGTAGAAAATTTTTTAGGGACAGAAAATTATTTCCGAGGGGGTTAGTGCCATAGAGAAACTCAGGGTAGCTCAATAGCACCAACTCAAGGAAACATGTCTAAGGGAGCCGAGGTTCATCTTCAGAAATATTTCAGCCATTCCAGGGATATAAATGGTGTTATAAACCCAATGATACAACCAAAATAACCATTGGAGTTGAGCTATTAACTTGTAAAATAAATTTCACATCATAATCCCAAAGAGCCAAGTCAAGTTGACAAGAGCTCAAGGAGACATAACCCACGATATTCGGGTGAACTCCTTTATTAAATTTTTTGTTATGTGTTGATTATTATTTGATGAATTATATGGTTGTTGCACATGTTTAATACGAAAAAAAAAAAATGGTCTTAAAGCACTGAAACAATTAAAAAAAAATTACACCTGTTTCAAGTATAAAATTTTGCACAAGTCAAGAATAAGCTAGATCTTTATTTTTTTAACTGAGTGGGAGGTTCTTGAAAAGCATAACAAGTTATCCAACCCATTTTCAGATTAGGTTGGTATCAGAGCTAGGTTTTTTTCTTGACAAAGCACTATGTTTCTTTCCTAACAAATTACTAAGTTGCTTGTTTGACTTGAAAGGTGTTTAACAGTACAAAGAATTTTACTGTTTGCAAACTGATTGTTGCTTACAAGTTTGAGTTTGCTAGAGGTGAAGGAAAATCTACTGCTAGCTAAGTCCAGAAGAGGACAAGAAGGAAGAAGGGCTAAAGGCATCTTCCTTACCAAAGGACCTCAAGGAAACCCTTGAAGCACAAACCCTCTTGACAATTGTTTGTTAAGAAGCTCTTGGAGTTTGTTTGCAAAAGGCTTCTTGAAGAAGAGCTCGAATCTATAGCCATTTTGTTTAGAAGCTTTGTCAATTTTTTTTGAAAGCTTTGTGAATTTTTGTTTAAGTTATTTTTTTCATTTACATAATGATGAAAACTTCTTCAAGTGAGGTTCCAAAATCCTCCTCCTTCACAAGATTCTTCGATGAAGACATGAAGCGAGACTTCTACATCCTGAAGGATATGGTGCAAATTCTGTATGAGGTTGGAAGGGAAAGCACTAGACTTCATGAGAAATTGGATGCTATGAAGCAAGAGAAAGAAGGAATTCTTCAAAGAATGCATGAGATGGAGATGCAACTCCATCAAGCCCAAGAGGCCTTAACTAAGAACATGCGTGAAGCAGAGGTAATTCACTCAAATTTGTCTTCAATTTCCTCTTCAGAAATATGTGTAGGTTCATTTGAAAAGCACACGAGAGGTATAGGGTCCAAGTTGATGTTAAAAATGGGCCATGAAGGCAAGGGTTTAGGAAAACATGCACAGGGCATGATTGATCCTATTATGGTTGAGGAAATACCTAAGAAGTTTGGTCTTAGTTATGTTCAATCTTATGGTGAAAACTCTACAGCCATGAAGGCATTTGAGACAAATTCAAGAAGAACTTTTGTTCCAAGTTCTAAACCACAAACATGTCAAGTTTGTTTTCAAGTTGATTTCCATTGTTTGAAGCCTATTTTGCAGCAAGAAGTTTGTAGACTTGCAACTTATGGCGAGCATGAGAGTTTGGATAGCTATCAAGACATGAACACTGATGTTGGTCTTCAAAGAAAAGCTGGAACCTCTACTAGTTCATCTCCTCATGAAGGTAAAAAGGATGGACATGCAAAGCAACATGAAAGGTATAATTCTTCCCATAGTCAAGTTGATTATGTTTCTGTAAAGCATGGAAAATATGCATGCTTTAATGGAAGAAAGAGTTGTTGTGCATATTGTGGCCTATGTAACCATGATGTTTCAAAATGCTGGAAGAGGACGAAGGCATACATGAAACAATTGAAGCAAAGGCAACTTGCAAAGAAGGTGCAAAAGACTTGCACACATTTCCAGAGAAAGGGACATGTTGTTGCCCAATGTTGGACATTGCATCCAACTAATCATCCCAAGCACATGAGGCAAGATGATAGAAATACTGGCGAAAATGGAACCAAAGATTCCATCATTGATGTGAGAACAGATGTTTCACATGAAGAATATTTTCAGCAACAAAAGTCGCCATGGAAGTGGTTTGGTAAGAAGTGGTTTGACTTCTTAATTCAGTAAGGCATACATCATTTGTACATATGCAAATTTCAATTATGTATGCATGTTTTATGTTGGAAACTTATGTTTTTTTGAGCCACCTTGGATTGATGATCAAGGAAATGATGTTCAACTACCTTCTATAAATTTCTCGCCATAAATTTCTGGGTGAGTGCAAGGAAGACAATTCTTGACAGGAGGACAAGAGCATTCAGGAAGGGAAGTGTTGACTACCTTCGAGTTGGGTTCAAAGGAACTAAGCCATGCAAGGAAAATTGTATGGAGGCAGGAAAAGTGAGGGTGATGTACTCTCATCTACTGAACATATCAATATATCAGTCTTTTGGGGTCCAAAAGATTCCCAATGGGGAAGTGTGATCAGATTTGGATCATGGACCTAAGTGATAGCTCAAAATTCAAAGTGTTCAAAAGTTTGTCAAACCTGAGCGATCGAATAGATCTCATCTTCCTAATTTCGGAGCTGTCAAGGGTTCAAAAAATGAACACCTTATGAAGAAGTTATCGCGATTTGAAAAGTCCGGTAAACTGCAATTTCTGGCTTTTGACCAAGTTTGACTGGATTTTGGAAATTAAAAAAAAAATATTCTAGGTAATATTCCCCAAAATATTCCTTCTTGACCAATTGTATGCTGACAAGTGTTAGGACTGTATTGGTCAATGGATTGCACGTTGAGGTTTGGACCAATCATAGGCCGCCATGTGGCAGGCCTCCAAGATGGCGTTGAAAAATTTGGTTGGGACTCTGGAGGATCGATCGCATGACCTCCCGCGTAGCAAGACCGCGTGTTAACTGTCTCAGCCGCATGTAGTTATTAAAACTATGGTGGTGCGGGTTAAATATATTGTTTATTGAAATCACATATGGGGGTTCGGAGGGGCCAACCCCTCCCCACATGACCTTCAGGCTGTGACCCTGGGCCAAGGCTTAAAACCCCAAACTCCTAGAATTCAAAAAAAAATCTTATCACATGCGGCGATGTCAGATACGGTTACGCTGACTGCTGCTACCCCAACGTAAAATCTGATTCTAACTCCACTCAACCACGGTTTTGCGGTGTTAGTTTCGCTCCAATTTAATGTGACTGCAGGGTTTTCAGGGGTTGGCATGTGGCCGCCCCCTCCCCCTTAACCTTAAAATTAATGTTACAGTTTGAGGACTAGTGTACAGGTTAGCGTTCCCACTAAATTTTTGAGTTTGGCCACTTTTAATTGCAGATAAGTGTAGTCCTCCATTTTTAGTGGATGGTTTTTAGGGGTCACTGGACAAATTTGGTTTAGGCTCTATCTTGAGCTAGATTCGTGCATTCTGAGAGTGTGAATAGTCAATTTAAACTATCTCAGACATTAAAAACTCATTGGTGAGGTTTACAGAGCCATCAAATGACTTTTGAGCAGGTTTTTGCTTCAGAGAAGTTCTAGGGGCCAGTAGGGCCACCATGGGCCAGCAGCAGTTTGAGGCCTAGCCAATGCAGCTAGAGGCTTTTCTCAGTAATCCAATAGTCAATTTTGGATGTTTAAGACATTATAGAACTAATGGTGTGGTTTTCAGAGCCTGTAGAGGGCTTTTGAGGCCTATTTTCTTCAAATAAGTTCCAGGGGCCACTAGGGCCATCTAGTACCAGCAGGAGAATGAGTCTTATCCAGAGCAACCAGTATCCATTCTCAGCAAACCAATAGTCATTTATGATTGTTTTGATACTTCTGAATCCATTTATGGAATTTTTAGAAGCTTTTTAGGACTTCCTAAATTTGATATAATTCAGAGAAGTTTTCAGTGAACGCAGATCTAGGAGGTGCCACCAGGTGTTGGAGGCGAAACCGGAGCAGTCGAAGGCCAATTTATGCAATTGAATAGTCTATTATGACTATTTTGGAAATTTTGAGTCCAATGAAATTATTTTAAGAACCATTTGAAGAATTTTTAAGGTCAAAGACCCACAGGGAAGTTTCTGGCAGCCCATGGCCATCAGTGGATGGAGGTCTAGTTTGGGGATCTAGTGCTCATTTTGAGCAAATAATCAGCCTATTTTGGATGTATGATGTATGCTAGAGATAGTATAAAAGGTTTTAGGGACAAAAAAGGATTTCCGAGGGAGTTAGTGCCATAGCGAAACTCAGGTAGCTCAAGAGCACTGACTCAAGGAAACAAGTGTAAGGGAGCTGAGGTTCATCTTCAGAAATATTTCAGCCATTCCAGGGATATAAATGGTGTTATAAACCCAATGGTACAGCCAAAATAACCATTAGAGTTGATTTATTAACTTGTAAAAGAAATTTCACATCATAACACCAAAGAGCCAAGTCAGGTTGACAAGAGCTCAAGGAGACGTAACCCACAATATTCGGGTGAACTCCTTTATTAAATTTTATGTTATGTGCTGATGCTAATTTTTTGCATTATATGGTTGTTTCACATGTTTAATATAAAAAAAAAGCAAACGGTCTTAAAGCACTTAAACAGTTAAAAAAAATTACACTTGTTTCAAGTATAAAATTCCACACAAGTCAAGAATAAGCTAGATCTTTATTTGTTTAACTGAGTGGGAGGTTCTTGAAAAGAATAACAAGTTATCCAACCCATTTTTTGATCATTTAATGAGTGTAAAATATTATATAATCCATTAATATCAACCCTATTATGTTCGAAGAAGTGAAACACTACTCACCCCCACCAAACACTAATCACCAAGAAATGTAATATGATATCATCTCTCCCACCAAACAATTAACAACACACAATAATTTCTTAAGAACAAATATAATATGGTGTCCCAAGTAGGTAATTGTAATTAATAACATTGAGGTTTGAAATATATATAAAGTACACAAAAGAGAATTGGTTTCAAGCATTTTTGATCTTAAAGGACACTCATACATAAAATTTAGTTGGTAAAAAATGTGTTACTTCTCTAATTAGGGATATACCTTCCCTAATATACAAAAATTATTGTACAAAAAAACATCACTATTTGTAAAGTGAAATTCAACATCAAATCATACGAAAGTCAATCATGAACCTACATAACTAACATAAACATATTTATGAAGAAAAAATGATCAAGAAAAAAAAAACACACTCTTAAATATTGATAACACAAACCAATGAAATTAAAAGGATCTTTGAACTATGAAGGGTAAGAATTTTTCTCAAATGGAAGGGTAAGGATTTTTCTCAACCTATAGACTATGAAGTACATTATAAGCTAGTTTCTCCCATTATCTAAAGAAATGTAATATTATTAGTAGAACCATTATTTACGGTGATGAAGAAGATGATGATGATTGTGATGATGATGATGAAGACGACGACAATGATGATGATGATGAAGACAATGTTGATGACGACGATGGAAACGATGCTGATGATGATGACGATGATGATGAAAAAGATGATGACAAAGACGATGATGATGGTGATGTTGATGAAGATGAAAAAGATGATGGCAATGATAATGATGATGATAATTATGGAATTAATGATGATGTTGATGATGATGACGACGATGATGACGATGATGATAATGACATCGATGATGATGAAATGATGATGGTGATGAAGATAAATATTTTATTATATGGTGATGATGATGGTAATGATGATGATTATTTTTCATAATTATGTTGATGAAAAATATTATGGTAACGATGACTATGACGATGATGATGATGAAAAATATGATGACGATGATTTGAACGTAGGTTTGTCATGTAATTTTTATTTGAACATAGGTTTTTCATTTATGAACTATACTAATTAGACATTTGAACTTAGGTTTGTCTTTGGCCCCATTCATAGGTCACTCTATGTGGGGAAAAAGCACAATTTACACTAATTAGTAAATGGAAAACCTTTGAAATTATTAGATGAACCAAATTTAAAATTGGAGATGATGGTATAAAACTAAATGAGCTTCTCTTCATTTCAAGAATAATATATTCTCTACTAAACAAGGAAAACCACGTGAAGGTGGAAGCTAGTATGGCCTCCCCCACCCCCACCCCCGCCAACCCCCCTCACACCACTCTCAATTCCTTAGTTCTAAATATATATACTATAATATATTTGAAAGAAACACAGTAACAATCAAACATAAAAAATAGGAAAATAAAATTTAAGGTGAATGAAAGAGAACAAACCAACTGAAAACATATAAATACATACCTCGTACATTTTAACATTTTGATATCATTAATATTCTTCCTCATCCAACTCATCATCTGTATCATCTAGTTCAGAATTCATGTTCAAAGGATTCACCATATCAACATCATCATCATCATCATCTATATCATCATCCATAACATGCTATTCTACATTTGGTTTGACTTCTTCAATTTCTTCGTCTGACACAACATCAATATCATATAGTTCATCCAAATTAAAATTGTCTCGATTATCATATCCTTGAAATTATTCGACGTCTTCGTCTGACGCATGAACCACCTACTCCTATACATCATATTCTTCTTCAATTTCATATTTCTCCATTGCATTATACTTACCGACCTTCCTCTTGGATCATATCTAACAACATATGACCAAATCACTTTACTTGGAACCTCTACGTAAAATACATGTTTGCATTGGCTTGGAAGAGCATAAGGTTATTATCCCGGCTCAACATTCCTTACATCAACCATGGAAAATCCATTAACATGCTCAATAACAGTTATTTCAAGGTCACGTTCATGGATTTGTAGCGTGAACCATTTGACATCGAACGTAACTAATTTGAAGGATTTAAAGTCACACTCAAGTATATCATGTAGATACCCATATTATCGATTTTCAGAGACTTTTAGATGTCTATCACCTCTATAGACAACATTGATATCTTGAAATACTGCAGTTATCCCATTGTCATAAGTTTTCATCTTTTCATCCAACCTTTTGATGCAAAATTTGCGTCCATCACACCACATTTTGTTGTATTGTTTCTACTACAACATGTCAAACACATAAAAAATGATTTGTTAATTGATAAACATATTTATACATGGAAAATTTACAAATTAAGAAAAAAACTCCATATGCATCAATATAATTGTGAAAAAAACTTAGTATGGGTGAATATGCTTGTATGTCAATATTTTAAACCATATGATAAATCAATTTCCCTCTATGTAAGATTGGTATCTCCACTAGGTTCATCTTCTTTGACCAATTTAGACACACACCATGCCATGATAAGCTACCATTATTATCTTGTTTGCATCATTCAATCCATAAATTCATGCAATCAATATTGTTTCGAAATGTATAAATGTATCGCATCCCACTCTCAACCGAATATATTAAAATAAAATAATTCACACACGCACACATAATTAGTTACCATGTTATACCTTCATAATAATGAATTATGTAGGAAGAGAAAAAATAAATAAGGACGATATACATAAAAACAAAAAAGTAAAATGTACTAAAAATCTCCACCGTCTACTTACATATCGCTTTCCTCTTTCTACCTTTCCCCAATAGGTTCTCCTCTTCAAATTTGTTCATGGAGTTGACATCCAAAATGCGGTCCAATACATTAATACTCTTTCCTATTGCGGGACTATATTGACTAATATAGACCATGGTTTGATATACCATATATCCCTCTACCCTAGAAACCTCAGGATGTGCTCTTTGTCTGACCAAAGACTTCAATGATTTGAAGTACCTCTCAACCATCCACTTTAATCTTGTGTGTATAGGTCCACACTTTTCAATATCATTTACTTGGTGTATGAAGTAGTGTTATTGTGCATTGTAAAATGTCTGAGGTAGATACTTTTACATTTCACACATTAGACGAGGAATTTTTTTCCTACAATACTTTATATCTTCTTTATAGATTTATTTAGATGAAAACCATCTACAAATGAAGTAATACAATCACAAGTTTCAACAAAAAAGTATATAGTACATGATGAAAAGTAAAATGCATGGAGTCAAATATAATTTGTACAACAAATTATTGAAAAAATTACACTTTGCACATAAATCTCCACTTACTTCATGTATTTGCCAAGATCATATATAACGTTTTTTACATTGTTGTCAAAGTTGTTTGGGGGAGATAGAGGTAGAAAATACTGTAAAAAAAAATAATGATCACTCTTTATTTATTCCTAAATTAGTAGGAAAAAAATGCTAACAAGATGTTTCACCAATGTACAAGTATATACACCAAAATAATTACGTTAATGAACATATGCCATTCATGAGTTTTTACCCCACCTAATTCACCTTTCTTTGTTAGGATATTCTTAGTGTTTGAAGAAAATTTAGTTGGAAATTTTATTTTTTAAATAACCTCTTTAACATCCTTGCTTTGCTACTATGTTAATAACCATGGAAGGACACTTATATTTTGTTCATCTCCATCACTATTTGAATGAATCACACTTTGCATGGCATGATTGGCCTCCTTAATGTCATTACAAATCTTAACAATTTTTTCTTTATCTACCCTTCCATATAATATTCACCATAAGGTCTCCGTTACATTCTTCCCGATGTGCATTGTATCAAACAAATGAACAATTTCTAGCTTCTCATAATATGTGAGCCTATTGAATTTCTTGGGATAAATTTTTGTTCCTTGTGGAAGTTCCATGTTATTAATGCCTTGGCGACCTACATGGTGAATCATAGTTAAATATAATATAACAACAATGTAACCTATCAATTATTACAATGAATAAAATGTCATAAAAATATAAAATAATTGAAACATATAATCTATATTGATACATGGACAATTCGATCCATACCTTGAGAGACTCAACTATATTGAAACTTCCATGCACAAGGTGTCATTCTCTATGGTCTTAATCCAATCTCTTCTTTCCTGTAGATTTTTTTTTTTTTTGGGCGGTCCTTCGATATTTATAGTTCTTAGAAAGGAAGTGCCTATACTCATCAAGCACCTCCTTCCTAAGCTTCGTGAAAAAAAAATAATAATTTTAGGACGACAAATTGGAAAAGCAAATTTACCCTTTGTTTGAAGACCTGCAAGAGATGGAATAATTTTTAGATCAATTATTTTAAGTATGTACAATGAAGGGACTATTTATAAAATCATAAAACTAAACACTATTAAAGTGAAGGGTAACATTATAATAATATACCACAAAAATGTGTTAGCCCTAGGGCATCATGAATTGTCCATACAAGCATTGCATAGAATTCAAATTCCCTTTGTGCATTTATTTTCCTAGAGACATCATACATAGTGACACCGTTCCATCCACTAACCCTTCGATAAGAGGCTCGATATATACATTCATATCTTTGACCTAGTACTTACCTAATTTATTGAACATACAAGACATAATTACTACATATATATGAGTAAATAAAAAAATATAGGACATAATTAAACATATACGAGTAAACAAAAAAAGATAAGACATAATTATGAAACAAACAAGACAAATGATATGTTATTGCGTTAAAATAATTTATTCTAAACAAATTCAAACTTGGAACAATCATTGTCAACATTATGTGCTTCCTCTTTATTGACATCCACAGAGGAATGTTATTGTTGATGAAAAATATGGGCCACAACGAGTAAGTAGATATGAGCTCTCCAAATGGATTGACATGGGTCAAATGCTAATGAAAACCTAAGATTACAAGGTTGTGTTTTAAAATTTAGCCACCTTCCATCTATATTCATAAATGCAGACCCATCTGTAGGAATTTTAAGAACACAATCTTCACCTCTATTCGTTGGATGGTAATCCATAATTTGTGTTATGCTTGTGTACTTGAAATTTTTTTGTAGATGTGGAACTATGAAAATATAACAAAGAACCTTGCGAGGCACCTTTTTTGTTAGTTTATCAGTTTTATATCTACTCTCATCACATTTTGGGCATGCTTTTCGACACATGTTCTTTATAATAAATAATTTCATCATTAGGACATACATGTATAGCTTGATAGTCCATTCCAATATATTTCATAATGGTAGGTAAATCTTGGTACACACGAGGTAGAACATTTAACGGTGGTAACAAAAATTCACATAACAATATCAAACATAAAAAATAGTAGTACTAGTTAATGTATTGAACAATATTAATCATACATATTACATCCAAATGTTACAAATTAATTAAATTATGACCAATGTACTAACATGAAAAACAAAGGAAACAATAATTGTTTTATCATGTTTATAGTACTAAACGTCGCAAAAATATATTACATACTTTAAGAGTTGTGCCACACATGTGTTTGACAAAATATTCACCACTTAGAAGTTGACCAAAAAACATACAACAAAGAGAAGAGATATTTTTTAGCCTTCATAAAGAGGTTGAATTTTCCTCTCCAGTATAGGTTTCTCAAAAGTAATACCATCATATTGGTTTCCATCATCATCAACTCCAACATTATTAAATATCTCCTGGATCAATCTATTTGTCCAGTTGTCTTCAACTGTGTTATCCACATCATTTTCTTCTTCCATAGGAAAATTAGCTTGATCCTCAATATTCACTCCATGTTCTTAAACAAGCACTTGTAATACAACCACCTCTTCCTCGTTGAGCAATGCCCTAAGGGGCCCATACTATACAATTGCAATCAATAAAGTAATATTAGTATATATAGAAAATATTTAAATGTCGATGCAAAATTTTACAAATATAATATAGGAAAACAAATACAACAAAGACAAAGGAAACTAATTAGGTGAGAGAGAGAAACAAAGACAAAAATTCAATCATGATTCTTGTGCAATTTATCAATATATTTAAGAATATGTTGAAAAAATCTAGGAAATATGTTTCTTTTCTTGACATGTAGGAAGAGAGACACATTATGAGATATATAATCACAAACATAATAAAAAAATATGTATCTTATTTTGAATTCATTATTATAATGTCATGTTCTTTCTTTATTTCACTTAGAGACCGAAAGTTTTAAGAGGATGGGTGAGAAACCATGAGCTTGTGTGAGAGTAAGAAGCACACAACAAATCAATGCGATCATGAAGCTTATGCTAAATTTTTTTAGGAACAATCGCTTGAAAATCATCAAACCCTTTTCATTCCATCACATTTAAAAATGTACTCAAACGATAGTACTCAAACAATAATACCAATGAATCCATACAATACCAAATAAGTTTAAGCAGGAAAACCTCAAGGAAAATACTACAATGTTGTTGGCATAATGGCTTCCATAAGACAAAATAATGAGAGGGGAAAGGACACAAAATATATTTTATCCCTAGCTCCTCTCAAATATTCGATTATGAAAATTGGAGGGTGGATCTTATATTATATTTTTTAATTCAAAAAATTATTTCTAAAGAGGATGTGGACTTTTAATCTTATATGAAAGGTATTCTCACAATTAAATTTACTATTAAAATAAGTTGGTGGCTATATGGGCCTAGGAATGTACAAGAGGAAGATAAGTTTTTCTTATTCTTTATTGTTTGGTCTTGTGTTTTTCTCTAATTATTCTTTCTATACCCTTTTATTCCTAATTTCCAATTTTTTTGCATCATTGCTCCTAAATAGGTAGGTCTCATATTGTCTAGGTTAGATTATCAAAATCAAGGAAAAAATATATTTGTTGATCTAACTTACTAGTTGCATTTTGTCTTGTATTTTCATCATATGTTTTCACTTATAAACTTTGAAATAAATAACCCAAGTAAGAAAATTAGATAAGATCTCCTTTTTTCTTTAGACAAGTGGTAGGGAACCCACTACACTGAAGACATTTTTCATAGGAAACCGTTTTTACTAAGTCGTGCTGTCAATCTTTCCTTCTACACAAAATAGGGTATTTTTTCTTTTTGGCTACTTATTTGATTTGACAAAAATGTCAAAAAATCACTCCTTTGTACTTAGTGGCAAGTGAATGTTATAGAATAAAAGCATTGCACCTGCTTCAAAGGAAATTAAAAATGGATTTTTCTACCTTGCATAAGCGATAATAAGCAAGATAAATTTGGAAAAAATAACCATTAATGATTTATGAAACTTTTATTTAATCTACCCTTTTCCTAGAACTATTATAGCTTTGATATTACTTAAGTTTTCTCATAATTTACAACAAATGAGACCTTTTACTTATCACAAAAATAGACTTTATATACAAAATTCTTCACTCTATATCACTTGGGCTTAAAAATTTCATTGTCACCTAAAATTTTATTACAATATATTACATAATACTTTTTCTTCTTTCCTATAAAATTGTATTCACTATGTCCATATTTTAAATGTGCATAATATAATTTAAAAAATTATTAATAATGCTCCATAAAAACCCATTAACCTCTAAATCCTCTAGGTCCTAATTAACCCCCTAAACATACATTAATCCCCTAACACCTTAACCCTATTCTCATAAGCCCTTAAACCCCTAACCCTTAAACCATTAACCCCTTATCCCTAAGCCCATAAAATAATTAACCCCTTAATCGACCCTAACCATAATAATCAAATATTTTTTCTCCACATCAAGATGAAAACATATATCAAATATCTCCCAAAAGAATATAAACATTTATAATATAAAGACAACACAAATTAGAATACAAAGACATACAATCTAAAATACAATATACATATAAACATTTACAAAAACAATCATATAATGAATTAAACTTACTAATGGATAAAATTCATGTCCGCTTTCAACATGTCCATAGTCTCTACAATTCCCTTTAGATGTTGTTATTAGAAGTCTCCTTATCTTCAAGCCCTTGCATTGTTTACAAGGTAAATAACATTTTCAATCTTCGCAAGACCTTAATGCCGATCCCGCATCTCCTTGGTATTCTTCAAGAATGTTATGTGACATTTTCTCTCACCAAAATTTCACTAATGATTTTATTCAAAAGTTAACCTCAAAATAGGCCTATATCCTTTCAAAACAATCACGAGTAATATAACAACTATTTCAAAATTATATGATCTCTCTCTCTCTCTCTCTCTCTCTCTATATATATATATATATATATAACATTATATTAATAAATATATTATTGAGATTAATATTAATATATATTAATTATCTATTAATAATATTATATATAAATATAATATTAATCTTGTATTTATTGTAATTAGTTAAAATAAACATAAAGTGGTACCATATTAGATGTTGTTCAACAAAAAAAACCATTAATGGTGAAACTCATTGTTATATTCCAGATATTCAACGGTAAAAGAAACTCTCGTCGTGTATGATCACCAAGATTAAAAAAAAAACATTTAAATTTTAATTGTTTTTCCTTTTTTATTCATTATGTTGGATTATGCTGTCTATTTTCTGCCCATTTTCTATAATGATTATTAAAGTTTCATACAACTTTTTGAGTGTTTCCCATGTTGTTTGAAATGTTGCACAATTCATGATGTGTGGAATAATGTTTTCCTTCACTGACATCTACAAGAGTACTTTGGCCTTGGTTTCTCTGCACTCCCAATATTGAACTAAAGCTTTTGGTTATGCTGATTTGGTTTCGTCTCCTATTACTATTGACCAAGCATTGCATTTTTCCAGTAAAGTTCACAACTTAATTTCCAATTTATATAATTCTCTCCATCGAATTCTTTAGACTTATTTAAATATGAATTAACAAGTAAATTTGACATTTTTAAATACACCCAATTAATAAACAAATTCTTTTATTAAAGACTCTAATCCTACCTGAGATCAATTTCTCTCATTCATTTTTATCTTGATAATGAACCTCGATAGCTGGTTCGAAACGTCATTAATAGAACAATCTACTTAATGCGATGGATCTAGAAAAAACATTATTAAAAAATAGATATCACAAAAGTATAAAATCAGAAATCTCACATCTATACAGAAGGAATACAACTAAAGAAATTTGTGCATTAGAACAATGCAGATCTTTAATTTCTAAGAGAAAAGATGATCTCTCTTTCCTAAAACGTTGTAGGGATTGCTCCATTAGGAAAAATAGATTATTTTATTAAAGACTCTAATCCTACCTGAGATCATTTTCTCTCATTCATTTTTATCTTGATAATGAACTTCAGTAGCTAGTTCAAAATGTCATCGATTGAAAAATCTACATAACATGATGGATCCGGAAAAAAAATAAAATTATTACAAAATAGAGATCACAAAAGTTTGAAATCAGAAATCTCACACCTATATGGAAGGAATACAACTAAATAAATTCGTACATTAGAATAATGCAGATCTTTAATTGCTAAGAGAAAATTTGATCTCACTTTCCTAAAACGTTGCAGGGATTTCTCCATTAGGAAAAAAAGATTCTTTTATTAAAGACTCTAATCCTATCTGAGATCAATTTCTCTCATTCATTTTTATCTTGATAATGAACCTCGCTAACTGGTTCGAAACATCGTCGATAGAAAAATCTACTTAATGCGATGGATTCAGAAAAAACATTATTACAAAATAGAGATCACAAAAGTCTGAAATCATAAATCTCACACCTATACGGAAGGAATACAAATAAATAAATCCGTACATTAGAACGATGCAGATATTTAATTTCTAAGAGAAAATCTGATCTCGCTTTCCTAAAACGTTGCAGGGATTGCTCCATTAGGAAAAATATATTATTTTATTAAAGATTCTAATCTTAGATCAGTTTCTCTCATTCATTTTTATCTTGATAATGAACCTCAATAGTTGGTTCAAAATGTCGTTGATAGAAAAATCTACTTAATTCGATGGATCCGGAAAAAAATAGTAGTACGAAACAGATATCGCAAAAGTCTGAAATCAGAAATGTCACACCTATACGGAAGGAATACACCTAAATAAATTCGTACATTAGAACGATGCAGATATTTAATTTCTAAGAGAAAATATGATCTTGCTTTCCTAAAATGTTGCAGGGATTGCTCCATTAGGAAAAAAAAAATACTTTTATTAAAGACTCTAATCATAACTCAGATCAATTTCTCTCATTCATTTTTATCTCGAAAATGAACCTCGATAGCTCGTTCGAAATGTCGTCGATCGAAAAATATACTTATTGCGATGGATCTGAAAAAAAACATTATTACAACATAAAAATCACATAAGTCTGAAAAAAAAAATAAAAAATAAAAAATAAAAAATAAAAAATAAAAAATAAAAAATAAAAAATAAAAAAATAAAAAAATAAAAAAAATCAAACTATCAAATCAAATACCGAATACACAAAAATCTAAATACCAAATATTTAGAATAAATGGATAAATCTATACAATAATAAAAAAAATTAAGCACATCTGGCACATGTGGATATCTAACTCTTTTTCATAATTAAAACTTTCTTTAAAAATAATGTATCCTTGACACGAGTATTTTTTTTTGTATTCAATCCCATTAAAACCTTCTCCACTTTCTCCAAACTTATTCTTTTTAAAAGACGAATGAGGTAATCCTCTCTTTATGAAATCCATATTTTATGTCCACCCTCACATATCATAATTAAGCCTTAATAATATGTCAACATGAAACAATAAAGCAAACATTCCAAGGCATGAAAATCATCTTTGAACGCAACGAGAAAAATGATATAAAAAATAAATCACTTCCATATTTTAGGTCCACCTAGACATATCATAATTAAGCCTTAATAATATAAAATATTACCCACTACAAGGAAAAAAACCATCTAGCGGTGGTTATAAAGGAGGTTTTTAGTGTTATAAAATTGGCCAAAATTGTCAAAAAAACATTTGCTACAACATCCGTTTTTGGTAACAGAGGTTTTGGCAGAGCTTTTAACGGAATTTCAACACAACTAAAAAACCCTGGGTGGCCGGAGGTTATTACAGATGTTTTTTTCATCGATGCGCTACTAAGGTTTCAACGCACCGGTGTGTGTCATATGGATGGTCGCCCAGGGGCGGTCGAAGGTGCATGCACCAGGCAGTAAAGGTATACAACCACACCAGGTGCACTGTAGGTGATACAACGCACGAGGCCGTTCTAATTGGTATTGGGATTTGTGCGGTGCCCATATGTCGTATTAGCGCACTGATACGTAGTATCAGAAAAATGCACCAATTTTTCTAATTCGTATTGGTATTTGTGCGGTGCCCATCGGTCGTTGAAATGCACTGGTTCGCAGTATCACATAAAAGCGTCGGTGTCCAATTTCGCACAAACGCAATGAGATTTATAATTGGTATTGGTATTTTTGCGGTTCCCATAGTTTGTAGAAACACACCAGTGCATTGTATCATACAAACACACCGATGTACAGTAACTGACATACACTGATGTTCATTTTGTATTTTTTAGAAACATCAACCTGTAATAGCGCAATTATTGTGATTTTTAAAAATTCATTATTCATCAAAAATCGACACATCTTATAAAAATATTCATATTAATTAAATTTTTATTAATACATTTGAATGTGATGTTTGGATTAATTTATTATATCATATCATTATTATTGCGATATTTTTAAATTCATTATTCATCAAAAGACGACACATATATTATAACAATATTAATATCAATTAAATTTTTATTAGTGCATTTGAATGTGATGTTTGGATTAATTTTTTATATCATATCATCAACTTTCCCATCTATTCATTATAATATTTAATCATCCATAAATTTAATCAGTGGTGTTACATTTCACAGCAACAATGGAGAATGCAATAGAATAAATTAAAACATATATATATATATATATATATATATATATATATATATATATATATATATATATATAAGACAATATTTTTCATGCAAGATGGGACAATTATTAGTATCCCTTTATCTTTCAATTGGGACACTATGTCCATTACGTTAAACAAAATGTCTGATTTCACAGACAAATATTTCAAAAAATACAACGCCTTGCTTTGATATCCAAACATAAAGATCATCATTCTTCGCTTGAACTATTGTCACTGCTCGAGCTACTTCCATGACTTGGGTTATTTTCAGGAATGTTTTTTTCATGGCGTTGATTGTTTTCTTCTTCTTCACCTTCCATCTACAAACATAAAAATAAATTTTAATGAGTGTATATACATTGGTGAGAATAATGAAAATTGCAATATTAAATAATATACATCAATTTAAATCGAAAAGAAATGACGTACCATAGCAACAATTGACTCATGAACTATACACATTCTTTCAAAACCATGTAGTATGCCATCTTTTAAGATTTCATCTCTTAGCATAGTTACATACTTTTTTTCCTACAAGTTTTATACCCCATAACAAATCATATATTTATTATAAAATATTTTTTTGTTCTATTAATTATAGACGGAGCTAAGTAAAACAAGATCGATATATGCTTACAAATTCCACAATTAATTTCGGATATGCCAACATATACTCACAACCCATATTTAAACCAATGTCAATCAATTCGTCTGATGATTCTTCTTTGTATGTTAGCAACTGTTTGAAGACATTCAATGATGATTTTTGTAAAAAAACTTAAAATATACAAAAATGAAATATAGTTAAGTTGTTATAAGGAAGTAACAATTACTCACAAACTTAGATATCAACCCTTTTCTTCCTTGTCGTCCTGTTTTATGTGTTGAATGGGTTCCATTTTATTTTCTTTTCTGCAAGAAGATATTTGAAAATCAATATTTAATGCTAAATTTTTTATTTATTGTACCTAATGATCAAAAAATTCAATGATTACATATTACATTTGAAGCATGTTGTTGTTGATATGGCTCCTCCTGCAATGAAGTTTTGTCCATTTCTTTAACCATCTCCTTGTACACCTTTTTGGACATTCCTATTGGCATATTTTTGATATCAACTCATTCATCTTTTGAGATTTTCATAATCTTCCTGAAAATATAACATGACAATAAACTATTTAATTTTTATATTGATATATGAAAAGTAAATATAACAAATGTGATATTTATAAATAATTATACAAAACTGTTAAACACCATGTTGAAGCACACACATGGTGTATGAGAAGAATAGACACACACACAAGAGACTCAACACACAATGAAAGATAAGCGTGAGGCTTTCTTATTTTCCATTATACAAAGATGTACATTTATAGTACAATGGTGTGACTCTTGGTTTCATATTCCAAGGTCACTTGGACTCCATTGTGACTTTTCGCATTCCACACCTACCCATGTAGGATTAGGTGTTCCAACATCCCCCTTAATCCGAAGGGGTATGTGTGAGTCCAAGAAAAGAGTTGTAATACAAATCTGCAAAGTATACATGGCAGCACTTGGGCTGAATCAACTCTCTGAAATGTTGGAAAAAAGAGGTGGTTTTAGGATGACCACAAACACTAGAACGCAATACTTGTTGCAGTTCCCGGAACTCTTCCAAAACTGGCAAGAAGCTGAAGGCTTCTGCTAGAGGAATTGTCCCTCATAAAAAAGGGAGACCTTCGACCTAAAAGAAGGGAGGTCTACTACCTGTGGTGGTTTTAGGTTGTCCACCAACCGAAGATGATGGTTTTAGGTTATCCACCAACCGAAAATGATGGTTTTAGGTTATCCACCAACCAAAGATGATGGTTTTAGGTTATCCACCAACCGAAAATGATGGTTTTAGGTTATCCACCAACCGAAGGTATGCTCATGGGCATCCGTATCTCTGGCTACATCTCTGAATCCGGAATGACGAATTGTGACTTAGGCTCGCTTGAACTCTGGCTGCAACTCTGAACATGGAATGAGAGATTGTGGCTCAGGCTCGCTTGATTTGTCGTCGAAGCTTGTACATGACCACCATTTTCCCCCCTGTCAGGGAAAAGGTGAGATGATGGCGAAAAATCAACTGCAAGTTTGCTCAATATGCGTGAACAAGTTCTGACATGTGTCGTAAACATCTTCTTGGCTGCTGATGCCCATTGCCAAGAAGCGATCCATCCAAGATGAATCTTGGTTCTTGCAGGAGGCTTGTGTCTGAAGCATCTGTCTGAAGAATGGGTGTGTCGACCACAGTGCTTACATGGATGAAGATCAAAACAGTGATCTTTCATATGGCCAACTCGATCACAGTGTTGGCATTTCTCAATCTGTTGTGGAAGTGGAATAGGATCTGGAACAGCTGCAGGTGAACTGTCATACATGAATCCGACACTCTGAAATTTGATGGGCTTTGTGTAGTCTGGAATATGAAAGGACACATCCTTGTCATATCCAAGACCAGTTCGGTGCTTTTTGTGGACAAGCTCTTCCCAAGGTCTGATGATGGGCTTGAGAAGTGCAGGCTGAGGTGCTGCATCTGCATGTACATCTGCTCTAGTACAAGGAACTGAATGAGGATCAACTGCAACTTTACTGACTTGCTGTTGATGGGAGTCTTTCTCAATCTTCTGAACATAAACAGGTTCAGAATGGTGACTCTTTCACTGAAGTTCATCTTGTTGAAGCTGAGTTTCCAACTGCAAAAACTCAATCTTTTCATGTGCATCTTGCAAACAACTTTGAATTTTACAAAGAGCATCCTTGCTCATTTTTATCACATCATCAACATTTGAATGAATGAGGTTACTCAACAACTCTAATGCCTCATTGATTTTGGCCATTTTCAACAACTTAGGCTCAAAAATGAAAGGGTGTCGGCTTCAACCGAAAATGCACCCGTTTACAATGTGATGCAACAAGAAATACAAATGACTCAAGAGGACTTCCAACTATGGAATTCTCAAAGTACAAAAGCTGCTCCTCAAATGATGGAGGGCAATCAACAATGACTTACATCAACAACTCAACTTCACTGATTCCAACTATGAATGAAGAGGCAAATTCCACTCAAAATACAATGTTAGCTCAATACATATCTCTGCAAAATATTTGCAGCTGAAAACACTATGTAGAAACACTTTAAGGCAGCTGAATTTTCCTTCAAAGAGCTGTTTTCAATAATGGCAAACTGTCTTCAAATGTCAATTCTTCAAAAAAATCACCCTTCAAATCAATGCCACAAATCATTAAATGCAAGACTTCTCTTTTTTCTTCTATGTTTTCGGTCCATTTGCTTCACATGTCATTTTCTCTTCATTTCTGCTGTTCAAATTTTCTCTCTCTTTCCTCTCTCTCTCTGCTGTTTTTTTTTTTTTTTTTTAATTAATTGAAAATTAATTAAAAAATTATTATTTAAAAATGGATTTTAAAATGAAAGAGGGAAATTTAATTGGAGGAGAGATATTATATGGGGGGGGGGGGGTTATTAAAAGGGAAAGGGATTAATTTAAAATGGGATTTAATTAAAAATAGGGACAATTAAAATTAGGGAGGGGAAATATTAAAATATAAAATTGATTTTAATAAAAAAGGGGCAATATTATACAGGCAGGTTGTATTGATTATGGAGAGAGGAATTGTATTAAAAAATTGGAAAAAAATCAAAATTGGAGAGCGGCCAGGTGAGGGGGCTCGAGGTTAAGGGGTGCCACGTTTGGAATGGCGTGCGCAGAGTGGGGAGAGGGCCGTAAGGCCGGCTTGAATCGATTTGGGAGAGGGAGATCGAAGGTGTAGGAGGGCGGTGTATGAGCGTTGAGAGGGATGGGGTAAGCGTGAAGGTGTGGCTGGAGCGGAGGCGAAGTTTTGGAGTGATAGCGTGGGGGCGGGGTTTGAGTGAGAGGCAGAGCGGTGGTTAACGCAGAGAGAGGGAGTAAAGTCATAGGAGAGGGTCGTGAGTAATGAGCGTGGGTGCGTATTGCAGATGCGATGAGTGAGGGTGTGATGAGAGCCGGCCAGAGGGAGAATAGAGCAGAGCGCAGGCGTAGGTGTAATGTGTGAGGGGTCGAAAGGTTTGAAGGGGAAGGCTTATGGAGTAGGGTGTATGCAGATAAATGGAGCGCGTAAGGTGTAGGGGCAGCGTTGACAGGTGGGAGACGGGTTAGTTGAGAGGACCTGGTAGCTCGTGAGCAGATGGAGCGTTGAGTTGTTTTTGGGATTGTGTATGTTGAGTTGGGTAGACGAGCAGTCGCGGGTGTGAGGAACCATGGTGAGGAAGGGAGCGACAGGTTAATGCGCGGTAGTGAATATGCAATGGCAGCGGGTGCTGTAGGTGAGGGAAAGGTCGAATGGGCCAAGGGCCGAGCTGCCCAGGGTTTGAATTTTATTTTTTTTATTTTTAATTTTTTTAATTTTTAAACAACAGGGTAGAGTAGAGAATGAGTAAAACTGAGACCAAGACTATGAAACAACAGCAGATTTCTAAGCTCTGAAATACATGCAGCAGATTGCAAATAAACCCAGAAATTTTTTTCCAATAGCTCAGCAGCAGAAAAACTCAAAATTCTTTTCCATTAAAAAGCCAGAAACTTCTACTTCAGAAACCCTCTTCAAACAGTGTTTTCCAGCAACTCTTCAATGCATAAATTAATAGAAATTGCAGGAAAAATGAGAATGAAAACCTTCAGATGGGCAGTGCTGCCTTTCTTCAAAACCACTGCTGCTCTTCTTCAAAACAAATTCTGAATGCTGCTCTTTCTTCTGAATGCTGCTCCTTCTTCTGAATGCTGCTCTTTCTCCAAAACCACTTTCTGAATGTGGCAAAAAGACTGCTACAAACACTTGAGTGCTGCAAAAAAACCAACAATTTTTGCAGATATGCATAGGCCATAAACACAAATGGCTCACTCAAAGTGGAGCAGGGCCAGCAATCGCCCGCTCTGATACCATGTTAAACACCATGTTGAAGCACACACATGGTGTATGAGAAGAATAGACACACACACAAGAGACTCAACACACAATGAAAGATAAGCGTGAGGCTTTCTTATTTTCCATTATACAAAGATGTACATTTATAGTACAATGGTGTGACTCTTGGTTTCACATTCCAAGGTCACTTGGACTCCATTGTGACTTTTTGCATTCCACACCTACCCATAGAGGATTAGGTGTTCCAACAAAAACATTTAAAGGAATATTACTTTTTCATTCCTTTTTTTGTTGTACATTTTTGCTATTAAAAGTCTGACATGTCTCATTGAACAATTCTCTGGAAAATTTTCTTGTAGTTTAGATAAAAGTTGGTGCTTGGAATCATTGGATTGATTTTTGTATTGTAAGTGGAAAGAAAATCTATACATTCGTTCCACTATATCCCTTAAACTTTTGTAAAAGTTTTCCCCCCTTTCGTTAACATCCAGCACCACTCCAGATGAGCTAAGGAGCAATTCATTTTCATTTGCATGTTCTATTTTTTTTCTTCTCTTAGAATAACATTCCTTTTATGAGTTGTTGGTCCCTATAGAACATTAAACACATGTGAATTAATACATTTTTTGAAACATGTTATCTAACAATTTTAAGTATATTATTAATGAAAATTAAAAAAAGAAACTCATATTGGATCGATAGTATGTTTTCATTCACATGATTCATCCTTTTGCAATTTTTTCATCAATATTTTACACTCTTCTGGTCCTAGATCATAAATAATATTATCGAGCTTCGTCATTTTGTGGCTCTCCATGATACAAAGTAAACAATAAATATTAGTTAAACTTACATATAGTTCAAAAATCATATTTTTTGTAAATAATTTACAAAGAACTTGCCTTTTTTTTAATTTTCTTGAAGTGTTATCAATATTTTTGTTACTTGATCTCTTTTCAGCCATTTATTTATCAATATGAAACCTTTACCATATCATTCATTAATATATTTTATAAACAAATTGTCAACTTTTCAAGTTAAAAAAATATATCAAGAAACCGATGCGCTTTTCATGGTGTATGCACCGACGTCGGTGTGTGGTGATCTTATAAACGCATTGCCCAAATAGTATAAAACATTGTACGATGCTCTATTGCAACAAGGAGCACCGATGTGTTACATGTCAACCACCACACCAATTAACATAGACAAAATAATAAATATCATCTAGTGTTAGTTTTTGTAGCATATGGTGTCGTGGAGGGGCGGTGTGACCTATTCATAAACGCCCCGCGCAAACAAGGGACCACCGTACAGTGCTCTCTATCAACTAGGAGACCATGTGTGGTGTGTTATATGTTACATGGTGCACCGATTAACACAATAAAAAATTGTTTTTGCAAAAAAGTATGTTCGTGGTGTGGCATAATGAAATAGCGCACCAGTGCCCTATTTCACATATGGCGCGCGGATTAAAAAAAAATGTTTTTAAATTTTTTATCAAATAGTACATGCGTGGTGCACTAGGATAATCTAACGCACTGGTGCGTTAGGATAATAAAGCACACTGGTGCGCTAGGTTACACTAGGCACACCGATTAAAAAGATTCTATTTTTTTTAAAATTCACGCAAGAGCCGACATGGATTGGGATCCGACTATGCAAGTCATCCAATGGGTTGGATGTCATAGGCCTATATAGAGAAATACAAACCCTATAAATGTAAAATGAAAAGCCCTAATTTTGAAATCACAGAAACAAGGAAAAGAAAGGGCAGAAATAAAAGGAATGAAGGGTTTAGAGTAAAAATGGATTTTTTTTTTATTTTTTTATTTTTTATTTTTATTTTTATTTTTATTTTTATTATTTTTTTTTCTTTCTAAAAATGAACAAAAAATTGAAAATTTTTACTTACTGCATAAAAAGTAAAAAAACAATAAAATTTAATCACGAGATCATTTGAAATTCTATGCTACAAAGTTTGAATCACCAGAGGTTTGGAATTCTTGTTGTCTGAATACTTCTGTTCGAATGTATTTCGCTGCTCCACAGTGCTCTCATGCTCTCTTGCTCCAAGTATGTCTCTTGCAAATCTCTAGTTGGAAATTTTTACAAAAATAGTGAAATAATGAAAAGTGTTTATTATTTAAAGAATTGTTTTATGAAAATATATTTTCAAAAATATTTTGCGCCCATTTTTCAATTTATCGCTTTTTTTTCACTTAAAAAAATTTGAGTTGCTCTTTTTTAGTTGCTATTATTCATCACGGTACGTCACTTAATAGCACCATATCGGTGCATCCATTGATAACACGACACCGATGCGCAGTACTTAAAACACACTAGTGTGGTTATTTGTACATTAACACTGATAACAAGAAGTCCATTTTTAAGGCATCGAAATTACTTTTAGGTGTGTACACCAAAATTTATTGTTGATTTTGCTCAAATGCAGGGAGAAAATATCATAATTATATCGAATGGACAATTATTCAAAATCCAGCTTGTTCCATAATATTTCTTAAAGTCCATTGCCGAGTTCTCCCTATCCATCTCGAGATGTAATATTTACTTCAATTTTTTTTTATGTTTTCATTGTCTAATTGAATTTATGTTTTTTATCCATGTCAATCATGTACAACTTAATTAAATTTATAATGTATACAAATTTTCAGGTTCATGCATATTCATAATAGAGTTCAAATGCACAAAATATTCAAACAACTCCAAAACGTCGAAAGCTCTTATGAGGAGTAGCATACCGCAAGGCGCATTTGGTAGATGAAAATAGACAGTCGCTTCACCCTGCCAATTGTAACAATATTGCATCTTCTAGCCACAATCCTGGGACAACGATGGTAATAATTATAATTGTTTGGTATATTGATTAATTATTTCAACGTCAAACCAATTAATCATGCAATATTGTCACGTGCTTACTAATTGATATCATATATTTTGTACTAATCATGTTCAAATTTTTTTTGTTTAAATTATTAAGATTCTAGTGATGATGAGTGGCCTACCTACCATCTTTCATTGCACCCCACGACAATGTAAAATCAAGAGAATACTGAATTAAGAGAAAAAATTAGAGAAGAACAATACCAAGAATGGTTGAATCAACCACCAATTCAATTCCCGCTACGTCCAGATTCGCCAATTAGGAATGACTACAACAATAGTAGTTCTTCATAAGGTAGCAATGGAGGCAATCAAATAGAGGTTGGTATGGATGATTACTTAAGGGATACGACTGCCATGGAGACAATGTTGTTACATGCATTCCAAAACGATGATCAACTAGAAGATGATGCTCATATCGCTGACACCCTTTTCGAAAGCCTTAAATTTGCTTCCACCACCCCTCTCTTTGGACCTGGCGGTCAGTTAAAGTCTACCCAGTTAGGGACAACAATGTTACTATACAACTTGAAAGCAAATTTTGGCTTATCGAATGCATGTTTCTCGGAAATTTTGAGGTAAGTTACCATAAAGTCCTCCCTTATATAAATTTCAGAAATATAATTAGTACACAATGAACATTACAAATGGTCAACTTTATGAACATTAATAATTATATCGGCATTAATGTAAATTTATTAATATTTTCCATCATCACCAACCATAGGTTATTCAAAGACAAGGCTCTTCCGAGTGATAATGTCTTGCTCAGTAGCTGCGAAGAGGCAAATAAATTGTTGACAATGTTTGGTGTTGAGTACATATCATATCATGCATGTCCAAATGATTATATTTTATATAGAGTAGAATATGCAGACAAAGAGATATGTCCGAAATGTGGGCATGATAGGTATGATAAATAAAAAAAGAAGGGTAAACCATGTGGTTCTCCTTTTAAGATATTGAGGAACATGCCTATAATCCCAAGGATTCAAAGGCTCTTTCGTTGCAAAGAATTAGCTATGTTGCAGGGATGGCATGCCTCACACAAAAGTGAGTTGGGATTTATGTGAATCCCAACTGATTCAATAGTCATGAAGCATTTAGAGGATACATGGCCCAAAAAATTCAAGGATGAAGTACGAAGTCTACAACTCAACATATCCATGGATGGCATCAACCCATATTCCCTCCAGAACACCAACTATTTTGTTTGGCATGTAGTAGTGATCAATTATAATATCCCCCCATGGTTGTCCATGAAGAATGAACAGCTTATGTTGGCTCTCATAGTCCCTGGTAGAAGGCAGTGAAGAATATGGATGTCTACTTACAACCACTGGTAGATGAATTAAGGAATTATGGGATGGGATAAATGTATACGATGTATCAATACCCATCGCAATAGAGAGGAGTTTTATGTTGTGTGGCATATGTGCTTACATGACACATGATTATCCAGGCTTAGGAGTTTGCTCTGGTAAATTACATGTTTATTGATTTTTTTATATACGTAACAATATTCTTTCACATATTAGTTATTTAATTCATTGTCATTGTTCTGATCTTCATGATATTATTTAACGTGCCATGCATATAAATTGTATACAATAATATTTCAGGTCTTGTAACAAAAGGGTATTTTGGATGTAAATGTTGTGGACCTTCTCTGAAAGTTAGATGGTATAAGGACCTACGAAATCCAGCGTATGATTGCTCCAAGGTATTCCTCCTAGAAGAACACCCTTACAAAAGAGAAACATCTGCTTTCAATGGTAAATGAGAGAGAACCTAAAGGCCTCCAATAACTACACCAGCTGAATGGCTTAGAGCATATGAGAGAGAGAAGGAGAATGAGTTCATAGAAATGTTCGATTCAAATGGGGAGCCTATGTTTGATGATCCAGAATTCTTTGACACCTATGTTGAGAAATTTCCCATTGGGATGAAAAGGAAATCTATCTTTTATAATCTCCCATATTGGGAGCATCTTAATATTACCCACTTATTAGATCCCATGCATATATTTAAAAATGTTTCATCTTCTTTATGGAGTTACATATCATCGAAACAAAGTGACACATTAGTAGCTAGGAAAGATCTTATTACTTAAAAAACTAAACATAAAAATTGGCCAAGACGATTAGAAAGTACAGGATCAGAGGCAGGCATTGGTCCCTCTAATTCATGGTATTTCAAAGAAGGTGATGTCCCATGGATTTTTAAAAAATATGATCTTTCTCTGGCAAAGGAAGTTATAATTGGTGTGACGGTGTCATCTTCATACGAGTCTTCACTATGGCGCTGCTTCACCGTGGATGACCATTTGTCGGGGTTGAAATCAAATGACCATTTGAATCTTCTAAGAGTATGTATAATTTGAGAGTGTAAGCTTTTGTGATACATAACATTTTAATTATAAATCTTCCGGGAAATCACATAAGGAATTTTTGGAACCAACAAAAAAATGACGCGTTTCGAACTACCGACTGTAGTTCATCATCAAGATAATGAGGAATGGCTGATCTGACATACTCATTTATACCATGACGAGAGAAGCAACGGTCAAGACCCCAAGGAGTAAAAAAAAATAAAAATAAAATAAATAAAATAAATACAATTATTAAATACAATAAAATTAAATTAAATTAATAAATTTTATCCCATGCAGGGATCATAAAACATAAATAATTTTGTATATTACTGCACATGTTTATAACTTTGCAGTGTCATTATCCTGTGTTCGTGCATGGGTGTGTGAAACATGAATTCCCTCAAGACCTAGGACATGCCATATCTAAATTCTCTGCATTTTTACGTTGGATCACGTCAAAGGAGATTCATGTGGCTAGCATTCCACGGTGGTGTCAAGAGATAGTTGAGATTGTTTGTATGTTTGAGAAGGAACTGCTGACGAGTTTCATGGACTTGCAGGTTCATCTTTTAATCCACCTAGTAGATGAGTTTGAATTAGTTGGGGTGGTTACTTGTCGTTGGATGTTCTTCTTAGAGAGGTACATGAATAAATTGAAAGGTTTTATTCGACAAAGGGAAAAACCCGAGGGGTCTATGGTAGAGGGGTACATATCGTATGAGTCTTTCTATTATGCCCGTGAGTACATCAAGTAGATCAACAACATAACAGGTGCGGTGATTTGGGACGATGAAAGGGATGAAGACAAAAAGATAAGGGGAGTTGCTCCAAACGAGTGGAAAAAAGCACTTGATAAAGAGTAAGAGTTATGAAACCAACTCTAAAAATAGAATAAAGAGAGATAAACGCCTTAGAAATCAGCCACTTCGAGGGGGAAACCTCCTATACATTACATAAATGAACAATTATTGAATGATACAAATGACCAAAACCTCCTTCTATATATAGGAGTCCATGGAGTCACAATGTAATCCTATCCAACCTAACAATAATAATGTAAGGGCACAATAATAGCAGTATTGGGGTTACAAGGTTATAACAATAACAATAAGGGGGTTACACTAACAACAATAAGGGACCATACTAGTAAACGATAAGGGACTATAATAGTAATATAGGGACCTAACATGCCCATCTCCTTCAAAAAAGTGTTGTCCTCAATGCTTCAGTAGATTTGGATGCTTCTATATAAAATTCTCATCCTCCCATGTAGAGTCTTCAGTGGGTAGGTTCTTCCATTTGATGAGATAATTTGAAATTGATCAATTTCGTAGCTGTCGAGTTCTTATTTCCGTGAATTCTTTAGGTTCCAATATGATTTTTCCTTCCTCATCAAATTCTGGCAATATTGTTTAAACTGGAAGTTTGTCCCCTATAACCTTCTTTAAGCATGAAACATGGAAAATTGGATGCACTCGCGAAGAAGCAGGAAGCTCCAATCTGTATGCCATAGTACCAATATTTTGCAACACCTTGTAAGGACCATAGCACTTTGGAGATAATTTATTATCCTTCTTAGCTTGCTTTAGGGACATTTGTTTATATGGTTGTATCCCTAAAAATACCCAGTCTCCTACATCAAAACTTCTCTCGCTGCGATGTTGATCTACCTGTTGTTTCATTCGATTTTGTGCCAAATTTAGGTTATCCTTTAAGAGTTTGAGAACTTCTTGTTGATGGTCGATGTGATCTTCCACTACCTGAACCTTAGAATTTTCTCTTAAATAATATGTGATGGATGGTGGATGATATCCATAAAGTGCCATAAATGGGGTCATTTTTTCTGCAATATGGAAGGAAGTGTTATACCACCATTCAGTGAGAGGTAACCACTTGACCCATTGTGTTTGCTTATCAGATACAAAACAACGAAGATATCCTTCCAAACATTTATTTACTATCTCAGTTTGACCATCAGATTGAGGATGATAAGATGAGCTATGAGCTAATTGAGTACCCAAACAAGAAAATAACTCCGTCCAAAAATTTCCGGTAAAAATGGGATCTCTGTCGCTCACAATAACCCTTGGGCTTCCATGTAGCTTTTGAATTCTGTCCATAAATGTAGTAGCAACTGTACTTGCTTTAAATGGATGAGATAATGCACAAAAGTGTGCATACTTGGTAAATCTATCAACTACCACCATGATGACATTCTTTCCTTCAGACTTAGGTAAACCTGTGATAAAATCCATTGAAATCTCCTCCCAACGCTGACTTGGAATGGATAAAGGTTGTAGAAGTCCCGGGGTCTTAATTGTCTCCACTTTATTCTGCTGGCAAACCAAACATTCCTCCACAAACTTTTGAATATCAGATTTAAGGCCATCCCAAAAAAATTCTTTCTTCACCCTGTGGTAAGTTTTTAAAAATCCTGAGTGTCCTCCTAAAGGAGAAGTGTGCAATTCCAGAAGAATATTTTGTTTTAGTTGAGAATTCTTACAAAGATATAAGCGATCTTTGTACCATAAGGAATCATTTTTCCAACTAAATGTATCAGATGTACTAGGATCTTGCTGCAACTTTTGAATGAGTGTCCACACTTCTTCGTCCTTCTTCCATTCATCCCTTGCTTCGGTTATCCAATATAGTTGGATAATAGAAATGGAACAAAGCAATGCTTCCACCTCTTCATCCTTTCTTGAGAGTGCATCTACAACAACATTTAGCTTCCCTTTTTTCTAAATGATTTCAAAATCATAACCTCACATCTTTGTGACCCATTTTTGCTACTCTTCTGAAGATAGTCTTTGTTCCAAAAAGTGTTTGAGGCTATCATGATCAGTTTTTACCTTGAAGTGTCTTCCCATTAGGTAAGGTCGCCATTTCTTTAGTGCATGTAGTATTGCCAACATTTCCTTCTCATAAATAGCTTTCTGTAAATACTTTCCTTTGATTGAACGAATTTCAAAATAAATGGGTCTTCCTTCTTGCATTAAAACAACACCAATTCCATTTCTTGAAGCATCACATTCTACAATAAAGGTTTTTGTGAACTCTGGCATAGCTAAGACTAGTGCTGGGCACATTGCCTCTTTAAGATGTTCAAAGGCCTTAGTTTCTTTAGGAGTCTATGAAAATGCATATTTCTTCAATAAATTTTGTTAGAGGTGCTGCTATTCTCCCATAATTCTTAACAAACTTGCGATAATACCCTGTTAACCCGAGAAATCCTCGCAACTTCTTTATGGTTGTGGGAACTTTCCATTCCTTAATGGATTTAATTTTGTTAGGGTCTACTTTAACACCCTCGTGAGATACAATATGACCCAGATATTCCACCTCTTGTACTCCAAAGAAACATTTGGATGTTACCTGCAATATTTTGAGCACCCTGTCAACATGTTCAACATGATCCTTCCAAGACCTGTTGTAGATTAGTATATCATCAAAAATACTAGCACAAATTTTCTAAGGAAGGCTTTGAAAATGGAATTCAACAACCCTTGAAATGTAGAAGGTGCATTGGTAAGGCCAAAAGGCATGACCAAAAATTCATAATGACCCTCATGAGTTCAAAATGTTGTTTTTGGAATATCTTGAGTCTTCATTCTAATTTGATGATATCCTGAACGAAGATCCAACTTGGTAAAATAAATTTCTCCATGTAATTCATCCAATAATTCATCAATCACAGGAATGGGAAATTTATCTTTAATAGTGAGCTTATTGAACTCCCTATAATCTGGACCTTCTTGTGCACCAATACTACTGGAGTAGAGAAAGAACTTTGACTAGGTTGATTACACCAGCCTCTAACATTTCTGCAATCATATGTTCAATTTCTCTCTTTTGGACATAAGGATATCTGTAAGGTATAATGTTTGGAGGGACACTTCCTGGAATCAAATGAATAACATGATCATGATCACGAATAGGTGGGAGTCCTTTAGGAGTTTCAAACACCTTGGAATGATTGTCCAAGTCTTTTTGGAGATCTGGAGAAATAACTGATTTTTATGTTGGAACTTCTAGTGAGCATAATTGTGAAATTACGCCTCGTTGTTCTTTTTTAAGAAGCTTTGTCATGAAATTAGAGCTTATTATCTTTCCCAACTTCCTTGTTATACCCCGTAATTCGACTTCCTTTCCTTCCAAAAAAAAAAATCAAAAGTTTTTGAAAATTAAAAGCTACTATCCCCAAAGATTGTAACCATTGTACTCCTAGTACAACATCAACACCTCCCATTGGAATAAAAAGCATTGGACTATTCAATACATATTCATGCATGGCTAGCTTGATATTATGACATTTTCCAGAGCAATTTATAGTTCCTCCATTTGCAACCATCATTTGACATTCTGGTGCTGGGTATAGGAAACAATTCAATTCCTTGGCTACCTTACAATGAATAGAATTATGGGTACTACCCGAATCAATCAACAATATTACCTTTATCTTCTTGATATGTCCTTCTATCTTGAGAGTTTGAGGAGTGGTAATTCTTTCCAATGCATTACACAATATGGTCAGACTCATTTCTTCTGCTTCTAGGGTTGGTTCTTGGTGTGTATCCTCTTCTTTTGAAGCTTCTTGTTCATTTTCTTCCTCCTCTTCACAATCTATGTAAAATAATTTCTTCTCAGCACACTTATGACCTTTACTGTATTTGCTATCACAACTATATAAAATCCCTTTTTCTCTTTTTTCTTCCAATTGTTGTGGTGTCAACCTTATAGGTTGTGGAAGTCTAGGAGTAGGAGCACTTCCATCCTTATAGATGTGAGTGGTAGGATTATTTATTGCCATAATTTTACATTCAATTTTTCTTGCCGACCTGAATGCCTTCTCCAATGAATCAAGTTCCCAAACACGAACCTCATGTTAGATGTTATCCTTTAAAGTCCCTATGAAGACATAAATCTTGTGTTCCTCTGGCATATCAGTTACCCTTATATTCAATTTTTGGAAGTTCTCAATGTGCTCCACCACTGAACCCTTTTGTTTGAGATTTATTAGTTGGCTAAAGAAGGTGTTGCTCTTTGTATCCTCATAATGCGCTATCATTTCCTCCGTAAAAAGTGACCAAGTGACAATTTTTTTACGGGAGAAAATCCATCGATACCATACAAATGTATTTTGTTCTAAATGTAAATTTGCAATGCATACCTTTTATGTGTTTTGCACATTATTGAGATCAAAATATTGCTCCATCTGTAGTATCCATGTTACAGGATCCTTGCCCTCAAACTTCCTCATATCCATCTTTGGAATATGGTGGTTCTTCCATCCAACATTAGAGTTTATGAAATCACGATTAACATTTATTTTGTTCTCATAATGAGTTTCCTCTACTATATTTTCTCCATTAGGAAACATTTTTTTGTATCAACTTTGTCAAACCTTCCATGTCTGCTTTTGGATCATTCTTCATGTTTTCCATGTTGTCTTTCATTTTTTATTAGATCTTAGCTTCCATGTCATCCATCTTAGCTTCCATGCCAGCTTTCATGCCATCCATCTTAGCTTCCATGCCTTTCTTCAAACCATCCATCTTAGCTTCCATGCTTTTCTTCAAAACTTCCATTTAATTTTTTTTTTTATCTTTGCGTGAACGAAATTTGGTGCACTTGCTCTTGTAATTTTGACATGTCATGTTGCAGTTCTTCGTCTTCATGGGTCATATTAGAGCCTTCTGAAGGCTTAATTTGTGTTGAATTATTTTTAGGAGGCATTTTAGAAGCCAATACTGATATCTATTCTACAATATTCCCTTGAAATTAATTCAAACTGATTTTTCAAACAAGACTTATGAAATTCGAAAATAAAATACACACCTTTTTCTTGCTTTTGAGGAGTTTGATATTGAAACTGAATTATCTCTGTGATTTCGGATATTCAATATCTTAAATTCGGTCCTGTAGTAGCCTTCTGAATCTTCTTTTGAATGCCACAGGTCTGACCTGATTTGGATTCTTCAAGACAAGGTTATGCCCAATCTCCCACAATGACTTAATTATGGAATGGTTCAGTAGAGAAAACTTGTATGGTGTGCCACATGTCACTGTTTCCTCCTTCGGCTTTGAAATTGATATACATGAAACTAAATTCTGTGTACTTGTGGCCACTTTTTACAGAATTCCAATCTGACACTCAGAGAGAGAGTTATGACGATTTTCCCACAGTCAACTCTTTGAGATGAAATTCAGGAGCCTGAAAAAACCCTAACATCCACAGATCATATCTCCGAAAATATTGTGAACCAAGATCTGAAATTTTTATAGGAGGTTCCTTAGGATTGTGGCTTCTCTCTATAAACATTTTAGAGTCCGAAACTTCGTAGAAAGAAAGTTAAATCACAAATGTCACGATGACCTGTTTTAGGTGAAATTCGGGAGCCTGAAAAAGCCCTAACTTCCACAGATCATATCTCGGAAAATATTGTTAACCAAGATCTGAAATTTTTACAGGAGGTTCCTCAGGATTGCGGCTTTTCTCTGTAAAAATTTATACTTCTGAACCTTCGTAGAAAGAAAGTTAAAGTGCAAATGCCACAATGACATGTTTTAGGTGAAATTCGGGAGCCTGAAAAAGCCCTAACTTCCACAGATCATATCTCTAAAAATATTGCGAACCAAGATCTTAAATATTTATAAGACGTTCCTCAGGATTTTGGATTCGCTCTGTAAAAACTTTAGCTTCTGAACCTTCGTAGAAAAAATTTTATAGCGAAAATTCCATGATGACTTGTTTGGAGCAGCGAAACCCTAGAATCCAAAGCTCTGATACCAAATGTTATGAAACCAGCTCCAAAAATAAAAATAAAAGAGAGATCAACGCTTTAGAAATCAACCATTTTGAGGGGAAACCTCCAATACATTACATAAATGAATAATTCTTGGATGATACAAATGACCAAAAGCTCCTTCTATATATAAGAGTCCATGGGGTCACAATATAATCCTAGCCGACCTAACAATAATAATGTAAGGGCACAATAATTTGGAAGTGATGGCGCGCGCGGGAGAAATTTTTTTTGTTCTAGGGTTACAGTCCTCCATCGTCGCCGCAGGTTGGAGATCGATGCTCAGGTGGTGCCTCCATGGAATGAGACTCTGCGTTACCATTGCTGCTCCTTGTGACTTTGTTTGGGCTGGGAATCCATTCGCGCTTGTGAGATTTTATATTTCTGCTGTTGCAGGTTCATGGATACCCTGCAGAACCAACAGAAAGGGGTACTGGTGCCTGATCAGTCTATCAAATGCTATAGCAGGGTGTGGAATAAGTCCCTGCGATCGCCATTTGTTTTTTGGTGGCTTTGGGTTTGAACCATCGCCGGGGTATGTGCTCTGCTGCACCTCTCACGGTGCCAGTGGGCGCAATACTCTGTTTTTTCGGTCGGTTGCTCATGCTGGGACTTCAGTATTTCTCTGTTATTGGGATCAGATACCGCTTGTCTATTTCCTTGGCATGCCGGCCTTCACATCCTCACCCTGGGCCTCGATGATGGATGGTTATTGGGCTTCGGGCCATTGCTGTATTGGATTAACTGTCTTGCGGCCTCCACAGCTGCATATAAAACAGAGGCTGCAAAGGCCTGCTATCTTCTCCAAAGCAACTGATACAGGGACTACAGACCTTAAGCGGTCTCTGTGGCTGCACTCGGACCTTCTGAGCCAGGAATAGGCCCACGATGATGTGCCTATGGACAAAAATCGCAGCCAGCATATTTGCAACATCGATTCTCAGGTAGGCTCGACTCCATATCAAGTGTTCATTAAGCCTCTTGTAGGTAACAACTTTATTCTATGGATTCGAACAATAGATTCTATACTACATCTGAAGGAAGAAATCCAGTCTATGGTGGGTTACCCAGTTCATTCACAGTCTCTGATTTTTGGGGGGAAAGCTTTAGCTGACCATTGCTCTGTTAATGACTACTCTATTGTCACTGGGTCTTCCATCTGCCTCAACCTCAGACTGAGGGGTGGAATGATGGGCCAAAACAGGGCACATGGATCCTCCATGGGAGCAGGTGCATCCAAAACAGTACCCACAAAAGGTTCATATAGGAATGTATTACAGGGGGACAAAAACATTCCCACAGTACCTGTCGCCCCTGCTGAAATTTCCCCCAAGCCATATATTGTAGAACTGCAGGACAGCATGCCTGAAATAAACATAGACAGTCTAGATATTGATATGCATAGAACTGCCTACGAATCCCAAGCAATTATAGGCAGATTCAACTGCTTCTGGCCCAAACCAATGGAGCTGTTCCATTGGATTTTTACAAACTGGACCATGGAATGTGAAATACACCTATGTTCTAAGGGGTTCTTCATTGTCAAATTTTCATCCACTGAGGTCAGAGATGCCATTATCAGTCAGGGACCATGGTTCTGGGGCTCCACGAGACTCTTCATTACACCATGGTTCCCAAATTTTGATGCCAATACCATGGAGGTGACCAAAATGCCGGTCTGGGTAAGGCTCTACAATCTCCCGCTACATTTTTGGAATGAAAATGTTCTTGGCTGCATTGGAAACACCCTAGGTAGATACATTAAAACAGACACTCAACGCCTGGAAGAGCGCATATTCACCTTCGCACGAATCTGTGTGGAGGTTGATTTGAGCAAGGGACTCCCAGAGTCCATTATGCTGAACAACAAACAACAGAGATGGACACAACATTTAGACTATGAGAACACAGCCTTCAGATGCCGGATATGCAGGTGCACAGGACACCTACAAAACTCATGCCCGGCAGCAAAAAGGGATAACAGGAAAAAGAAGAAAACAGGCAAAGCGGCAAAAGGTTGGCAATTCCCCTCTGAAGAGCCAGAACTACAGGAAGAAGAGGTGGAACCAACACCACATGAGAATCAACAAACAGATACTTCCTTGGGCACACAAGAACAGGAAATGCAAGATCCTCTTGACACCACCACAAAGACTCAGCAGGATATGGTACCTGGAACACTAGACAGTGGGGGATACAAAAGAACACATACATCAGACACATCTGACTCTGATAAGGATAATGGAGCACCAACAGAAGAAAATCAGCTTGTCCTTATCGAGACTGAGCCAACACTTGGTGCTTGGCGTAAGGTTGAAAAGAATAAGGGGAGAAAATCTTAATTGTATCTCCTTTGCATCTTTATTTGCGGCATTTGAATGTCTTTGGACATATACCAGCTCATACTACATGTAATTTTGTTTTCTCATAAATAAAATTACGAATTTTTTCTTTGTGAAAAAAAAACAATATTGGGGTTATAAGGGTACAAAAATAACAATAAGGGGGTTACACTAACAACAATGAGGGACTATACTAGTAATATATGGACCTAACAGTAAGCGACTTATAATTTTTCAAATTTACGCAAAGTAAATATTCATGTTGAACTTTGATATAATGTATATTTTGATCTCTATGTACTATATAATGTCGGTTTGATTTCATCAGCGAATGTAGAAATTGAAGCAATCAATATATATTCGTTCTATACAATTCTGAAGAGACACAACCATGGGTCGCATTGTACGAACAAAAGAGGATGAAATGGGATAGTGACAAGAAATAATTCAGATGGTTGAATGGTAGAAGTGTGCCTTATCCTGATCATTTAAGAGAAAATATGCCAAAAATATGCCCCAACAGTTGGGTTGCTGACGAAGTCAGAGAGAAATACGGTGCAACCGGTCGTTACCCACGTGCTAAAGAGGATGTGCTAAACCTAGGGATTGGGTGCAGAAACTTAGTAATAATCTATTTAATTTGTATGTACATTTGAAACTTAATAATGCACCTTTCAAATGTAATTGCATCTATATTTCATATTTTAACTCTTGGGTTATTATAAGACACATGACACTATGAATTTTTAATTTTTTTATAATAGGTGCATTTGTTCCCATCTATGTGGGCATATGGACACCATTTTCACACAGAAAATTCCGATGTTGGACACATCACACAAGACTATGGAGTGAAAGTCGAGTTTGATCAATCTAGTCGATCTAGCCACCATGATCAAAACCTAGTACGAGGGACATTAAGTTACGTTGGAAAGATGCAAGAGATCATTGAAGTAGATTTCTCTTCTTTCCAATGTGTTATTTTAAGGTGCAAGTGGTGGGACACCTTTGATCAGAATAATGTAAAGGAAGATCATGATAGTAGGCTGATATGTATCAACTATAGAAAGATGTGGGATGAAGCTAAGGAGCCCTATGTTTTCCCCAAACACTGAGACCAAGTGTTTTTTTACCAAGATGTGTTGGATAGGGATTGGTGGTTTGTATTGAGACATGACCCTAGATCAAAACATATTTTTGTGAACAATAGTGTTATCATGCCATGCGAGCTAGAAGATAATGAGGGTAATCATGAGAACCGAGAGTGATATGGTACATGTGTTATTTCATTGATATTTATACTTTTTAAGATGTTTTTTTTGAAACATTATAATATGTATTTTGAATTAATTGGTAATTTGCATTGTGTTAATGTTAATATCAATATTTCACTTGATAATTTGCAATTATGTTGATCTCAAAAACAATGGCATACTGTATAAAGTTTTTTTACAATTATTTAAAATTTTACAAATTCAAAAATTTAAAAATTTTAATAAAATCATTTCACATTAATACAATTAAAATTTTACAAACATATTACATACAATTAGAATTATAATTAGAATTTTACAATTTCACATACAATTACAATTACAATTACAATTTTAAAATTTTACATACTATTACAATCACAATTACAATCATTTCACACTAATACAATTAAAATTTTACAAATATTTTACATACAATTAGAACTAGAATTGCAATTACAATTACAATGTTACAATTTTACAATTTCACGTACAATTACAATTACAATTTTAGAATTTTACATCAAATTTACAATTACAATTACAATTTTACAAATTTACATGTATACCATTACAATTACAATTTTAGAATTTTACATACAATTAGAATTAGAATTAAAATTTTAGAATTTTACATATATACAATTACAATTAAAATTACAATTACAATCATTTCACAATAAATTAAATATTACAATTACAATTAAAATTTTACAAATATTTTACATACAATTACAATTACAAATACAAATACAATTTTAAAATTTTACATACAATTATAATTACAATTACAATTTTACAATATCATGATTATTTAATATTAAATTAATTAATAAATATCACGATCATGATAACCATTGTACAAACATCATATTCGATTAAAAAACACATTCAAATTCGCTAACATCATCATGATCATGATCATCTAACAAAACACAATTAGCATTGTATAACATCATCACAACACAAACATCAAATATAGATCTCATGTCTAATAACTATTATAACATACACATCTATCTACAAGCTGCACATTAAATGAACATATCTAACATGACCTAATAATATACACATCATGATGATCACCAACAAGTAAATTAAGTACAACTGCAACATGAACATAAAATACATGGACTATATATATATATATATATATAATGTTAAAAATCTACAACTATCATATAAATTTCATATATTAGCTAGTGGTACATCATCAATAACAGTACTAGTCGATGCCTGCTCAGTTAATGGTGTAGCCTCGACAAGCTCAGATACATGTTGATCATCACGTGCCTGTTGATCTGGTACTGGTGGTTCATGCTGATCAAGATCAATTGTCGGCTGCTCTTCATGATGACTCGACATGGTCGATGGTCTAGCCTTCTCATGATCATGAGTATTTCTAGATGCTGCAGGCTGTTGACTCGATGTGGATGATGGTCTAGCCTGCTCTTCATGATGATTGTTGGTCGATGTTGCAGGTTGCTCATCTGGCGTGACGCGAGGTGAATGACGATCACTCCCCTGATCATGATCATCAGATGATGCGTCGCTGGTCGCGGACTGTCGATCATGTGTTACATCTCGACCGCGCCTATAACGTGTAAGGGCCCTCCTCAACCGTGTAACTAAGGTCGTAGCTCCTATGACATGCTGCATCAGGATGTACATGTCATGCGGCATTCCTCTCCACATATGTACCAACCTACCATCGGCATGTATGTCTCTTATAGTAGTGGGTCTGACTCCCGCCTCAACAAACAATGCACAGAGTTGGTCGCCCAACTCCATCCTCAATCTACTATCAAGCTTACCGCACCTAGCAAAAGGCGGTACCAACACACCAGCAAGAGCAGGTCTGTCTGCACCAGCCTCATGATCTCAGCATCTACCATATCCTGATCGTCATCAGGATCCACACTTGGATCATTTGGTGGCGCTGGCATGTCCTCGCCATCAAAATACCCAATGTCTGCAAAATATATACAATTACACAACAATAATTAGACAATTTCATTAAAAAATTTAATAAAAACAAGTTAAAGAACATGTTAGAATAAATTTAAATAAAATAGTAATATTACATCTATCATCTAGAGGCTCATCATCTGTGAAGAGGATGTTGGCACACCCTCGTCAATCCAAACCAGCATAAGGATAGGAGACCATAACGAAGGGATGCTCGTCAACACTAGCTAGCAACTCTAGTGCATCATGCGATATCCTCATGGAAAACTTAGTCTCACCCCTCTTGGGCATCATCTGTCCCCACATGTGCATTCGTATATCCAGCATTGGCTTACGAGGCTACCGAACAAAAGTAGGCCTCATCTCTGGAAATCTCTCAAAAAATAAACAAAATAGCTCTGAAGCAAAAGGGAAGTTGACCCTCCCTTGTGCATGAGCATGACATCTATCTAAGGTTGTATAGAGCTGCTGCAAAAAAATGGCAGACCACCTAATAAGTCGTAGCCCCTGTACTAAAGAATCGACATCATATAAAAGCGGGCAAATAATGTGTTGCCCGTCGCCTATGTTGTGTGAAATGGTCGAAATCAGAAGTGAGAGATACCTCACCTCCTCACTACCAAATGCAACAATATGCAACTGACCTACGGAGACCTGAAAATCTAAAGGAGACAGTGTATTTGTGCTAATGTATCTCTGGGAGTACACCAACTGACTCCTTGTTGCATAGCCAACTAGAACCTCTGGGAACGAGGGAAAATCCACCCCTCTCCTCGATAGTCCTGTAATGAAATATATTTTATCCTCAGTGGGTGCGTACCACTGGTTAGGACCAACCTGGAAAGCCTGTAGGTGGGCATTCCACCTGCGGATAAGATATCGCAAAAACAAACCATGGCCCTTTAGGGAAGTAGCCTCCTCATAGAACTTGAGGAGGCCTACGTGCCTTAGGAACCCCTGGGTAGTTATTGTAATAGAGAAAAGGTACACATCTCTCTCCCTCTTTCGTGCCTCCCACAGGCGAACCATGTTATACTGGTTCGCCTGTTGTTGTTGATGTTCCCTCTCTTCTCTCCTTTCACGTCTCTGAATGATTGACATATTAAATACAAATTTTTTATTAAATGAGACATGTATTTAGGAATATACATATGTAATCTAAAAAATAAAAATAAAAAATAGTCAGTGCACCACAAAAAATAGGAATGCACCGGTCATGGTGCGTCTTTTATTATCACCCACCAAAGGCGGTGCACCCGAAAATTTTCAGCGCACCGGAGGCGGTGCACCTGAAAATTTTAAGCGCACCGCCCTATTGGCATTATTTCAAAGTCAATGGTGCGATGGTATAACAGCCCGCACCGTTGACTATGGAGTAGTGTCAGGAGGGTGGTGCGCTGACCAAACTATAAAGACGGTACCGTTAACTATGTACTGATGTTAGGACGGTGGTGCGTTGACCGGGGCATATAGTTTGGTCAGCGTACCACCGTCCTAACATCAGTACATAGTCAACGGTACAGTTTTTAACTAGGCCGCATCGTTGACTAAGTCGAAATGCCGGAATGCGGTGTGCTGAAAAAATTAGCCGCTCTGAGGTGGATCTTTCTGTTAATGCACCGCATTTCCGCTATTTGACAGGGTCAACGATGTGGCCGGGTAACCGACTGCACCACACTTTTTTTAAATTTTAAAAAATCTCGAATCTCCTCTAGGTACCGCCCCAGAACTAGTGCGGATACCGTTAGCACTGGTGGCAGTGCGGCCTATAAATTTACAGGCAACACCATGAACCGGTGCGAGCTGAACGGTTCGAGCACACCGTGCGGGATTTTTTTTTTTTTTTTAAGTTAATTTTAAGCTAATTTACAACTCTAATCCACTAAAAAGCTTAATTATGGAAAAACAAGAAAAATACCTATACATTTGGTCCTCGGAGAGGCATATTCACTGTAGAATTTGCAAAACTAAATTTGTCCACCATTTTGCAAAATTCAAAATGGAGATGGTGAGCAGTGTACAGCAGCAGTGCGTGCAATGACAGCACCGATGTGAGGGCGCCTCAGACAAGAAAAAATTGCACCGGTGCTTGAGAGCTCTGGAGCACTGAAAAGTGAAAAATGCGGTTTTTTGGCCGTAATTTTTTATTTATTTAACCATGTTCCGGTGTGCCGGTTTTATAGGCGCACCGGTACGGTTTCTTAAAACCGCATCGGGCTATTTCAGTTTTGGCACGGGGTTTTAGGACACATCGGTGCTCAATCTTTGTAAAGCACCGGTGCACTACAATAATAAGACGCACCAGACGGGTTTGTACAGAGCGCACAGTGTTCGAGTGTGCCAATGTTTTTTGCGCACCGGTGCTTTCTTTAGTTGAATGCATCGATGCGGTTGAGGATGATAAGCACATCCGAGGAAAAACATTCACAAAAACCTCCACCCGCCAACCTCCTCTAGTAACTTACTCTACAAATGGATATATAGAATATTTTTATAAGGATTTCCTCAGAAACATCCACTAGAAAGCTTTTTCCTTGTAGTGACCATATATATCAACATGAAACAATAGAGCAAACAAGGATGCAAATCAGCTTTGAACACAACCAAACAAATAATATCAAACATAAATCACTTCCATCAATTTCTCATCAAACGATCCATAACTTGACGCTGCAAACAATCACAAGACTAATCACCACTCACCACTCTGCAAGCACAACCCTGAACTTGTAAAATTTCTACAAATTCACCGATTTGGAACATTCAATACAACTTGCAAAGATGATATTGGTTTGCGCACTTAGGGCTTCAACCCTCAAAACAACAATGGACAACCTAAGTTGAAGAGAGAGAGTTGACGATGTTGATGTCAGTTTCGTGATAACATAGATCTGCAACACCACACGTAGAATACTCTTACAGGTTTGACCACAATCTCAACTAACAAGACACAACAATGTCTATGGACGAATGAAAACGGTTGAACACAGATCGCACACTTTTGAATAACGTAGATCAGAAATTTAGCCTCTCATATTTCAACCCTATAACTCTTAGAACTGGATCGCTTTTGCTCTAAACTTAAATTAATGGGTCTCAAAGAATTCATAAAAAGTTTGACCTTGGGCCTGGTTACTCCAACTACATGACAATGTGACCCATTATACAATCACATCAACTGATTGAATAAACATCACAACCTCTCAGATAGAGATTCTGACTTAACTACAACTAATATACATTGAAAACAATGACTTCTAGAAAATACTCCATTATCTCCGAGTATTAGCCTCTCAACCAGGCCAGGGATTTCTACAAGAAGCCACTCTTCTGAAATTTTTAGTTCATGCTGCTTTTATTACTTTATTGAAAAATTGTATCGTTTTAGTCTTTGAGATATTCGGATACTTAGCCATCGATGTCTATGACTATCTGGACAACATCATATGCCATGTGACTGATCGTCAAACACAAAGCTATCCCAAGTTGCAGAAGTTGCAATTAGTATCGAGGACTACTATTCAAACTTTCTTTGGCAGAAAAAGAGTTGTGACTGATCTTCAAACACAAAGCTTTCCCAAGTTGCAGAAGTTGCAATTAGTATCGAGGACGACTATTCAAACTTTATTTGGCAGAAAAAGGTTGAATGCATGAAGTCTGTTTAAGGGATGATGGAGATGGAGGTCTCCAAAAGAATTTTGTGACTTATAATCTTAATATTAAAATCAATACACCCTATCATATTTTTAGAGAAGGGAACCTCTCGACCATTAAGTGCAAAATCATGGTTAGGTACGTAATGTATAACAACAAGGATGATATAAGGCTCCCCAAAATTACTTTTAAATCTAGCCATAACCACTAGATGATTAAAGAGGCATGGCATCAAGATGCCTAGTCTTGGCTAAAACATTGAGCAATAGAGGAAGATGTCATCATGTAGGATAGCAACAATATTAAAAACATTATTACATCTAAATTTAAAGAGAATTTTTGGTGCAATAAAGAGTTAGAAAATAAAATGAAGCTATATAAGGCGCTGGTCAATCATAATATAGAAAATCAAAAGTATATTTTAGCTCTGACTAGCACAAAGAAAATCAACATTACTAGCATAAATAAGAAAATCAACACTGCTAATATATGAATATGAGCCAACTCCCACTAGCTACTACGTGAAACTACTCGCTTGATAATTCCCAAAACATAGTGTGATGTGAAAATCTATCACGTTTGTGACACTACTGAGTGTTGAAGATAAAATAGACTTTCTTCTACAATGTCATGAGTACACCCAAATTAGAACTCAATTTCAAAATGTGTTACAATAGTGACCTAACTAACTTAGTAAGTCATTAAAACAATAATAATCTATGGTATTCTTGTTAAGCTTCTCTTATTTCTTTTGAGCATAAAAGTGTGATTCTAAAGCAATATAAGTAATATATACCTTTCAAGGTTCAATAGACCAATTATGGTCTAAACCTATATCAATCATCATCATCATCATCACATACACACATTTTAGTGTTAGACATGGAGTTTTTTCCCCAAAAAAAAATAGTAATTTTCATTAATAAAAGAGAAAATTACATTTTGCAAATTCAATATTGTGCATTCAAAAACCCACTATGGCAACACATAAGACAACCATCCATTAAAAAAAAAAATCCACGATAAAAAAAAACCATCATAAAAAACTGTCACGGGATATATGAAACAAGAGACAGTGAAAACAATTGTTACTCGTGAATTGTCCTAGGTCATGAAGTTAACATGAGACATTTAAAATATTTTTTTAATGTTGACCATATATAATATTTCAATGCTCACTTTAAATAAAACATTTTAATATAAACTTGATATATATATAAAAAAACTAGATATATATAAAGAAAACTAGTAATTAAAAGTAAAAATTTCTTATTACTTGGAAAGTGTGATCTATATTAAAATTTGACTTAGAGAAATTTCAAAACTTTAAATTACCAATGACTAAAATTTGATAATATAGAAATGAATTTCAAAACTTTAAATTACCAATGACTAAGATTTGATAATCTAGAAATATCTTGGGCTAATACTTAATCCAACATATATCTTAACAATCTTTCAGTTTCTTTGATCCGAAGTTATAACTTATTATAAAATAATTTAATTAATTTATTAAAAAAACTATTTAATTATTTAACTATTTAAAGCTGGATAATAAATATAAGGAATTTACAAAAACAATTTGTACCTGAAAATGTAGTTGGTCGTGTGCGAAATCGTGTAGGAATTGGAAGCGTTAAAGGCCATGTCCGAAATTGTTTTGAAGAATCTTGTCACTGGAGTTTGGTATGTCTTGTATTATACCTAAGTATAGGGGTTTTTTCAGGAATCACAACTTAACAAATCTTTTTTAATAAAGTTACATTTTCAATGCTTCTCTACGCGGTTTTAATTCTGTCTTCCACTTCCTAATCCAGAAGAACATTTCAACTTCTTTTATTTCATGGGTAATGTCTTCGATTTGCTATGCACATATTATCAATATTTCGTTTGTAAAAGGAATACCTCCCATAGATAATCAACTTCAACTTCAATTTTAAGGCCAATGCATTCGAATTCGGGTTTTATGTAGTTTTCGTTATTCCCGTCTTTAATATTTTTAGGGAATTAGTTGAAAATTTAGATTTTATTTTCAATAGGAAAGTATTAAATATATTAATTATTTTATTTATATATATATATAAACTTAATAAAAGTTTATATTTTATGAGATTTAGATGTCGTATTTTTTATTTATTTTTTATGTTAAGAGATATTCTATAATTCAATATGGAGAGATGTGGTATTGTTCAATGAATAGTTTAGTGTATTTTTTTAGGTTATTAGTGAATTTGGACATAGCTTCTTTTTATGCTATTTTTAATAGACAGGTTGTTCAATAAAAAATAGTATTATGCAAATTTAGATGTATTTTAAATATTAAAATATGTTGATTGACCTCATTTATAAAATCTGATTGACATATAAATGATGAAAAATGATGCCTTCAATGTATATCAAATAATTTTACTAATGTTGTTGCGCTAGTTTTACTAATAAGTATATTCTACTTCCTAGTATGAGAGAAATGTATAACACATCCAATTCTTAATATGGAGTTGTCATATGGTATTTAAAAAAATATTAATAGCAAAAAAGAGAGAGAGAGACTTCTATATAAGACCTATATTCAACATAAATTAACATGTGACATTTAAAATAATTTTTTAATGTTGATCACAAATAAAACATTTCAATGCTCACCTTAAGTAAAACATTTTAAAATCAACTTAATTATATAAAGAAAAAAGTAATTGAAAATAAATAAATAAAAATTATTCTACTAATAGGTATATCTACTTCCTAGTATGTGACAGTCGGCTTAAGTGCAAACTAGTTGTTATGTTATTTACTTTCAAAGAGACTAAATATTTATTTCTTTTGAGAAAATGATTACATGATGAACATAAATTAATTATGTTTTCTTGAAATAAAATTTAATTATGGAATAATGGTTCCATAAAAAAATAAAAGACTAATGATAAAAGTATTCCAAGAACTGAGAGTGGTTGAATAGAAAACAGTTAAAGACATTTACCTTTCCTCTGGGGATAAAAGTACGTCCCAGTTAGGAAAAGGGGTTATGTTCAGTGGCTAAGGAGAGGTAGGAAGAGAGTGATGATTCCTGAGCTGGTGGTGACTAGTGGAAACACTCAGTGTTCCTGAATCTTGGAAAAGAAGAGTACTCGACTTGGAATCCTGAGGTCTCTTCGGGAATTTCTGTCAACCTACTCATCTCAGGTGTGGAGCACGAGGGGAGATGAGGATGTAATCGCCTCTCTCATGGTAGGGCGGACATCATCAACGAAATTTGAAACCAGATAAGTAAACAAACTACAGAAATGTTAAGTATTGGATATGCTGTCTAGACAGAGATATTTCTTTAATATAGTTAATGTTCTTTGAAATATGAAATGAAGATCTTTACACAGTGAAAGTTTTAGATATGTATGTATCTATATTTCTTTGAGTAACCAGAAGTCACAGAAAAACCATTAATTATTTAGACTGTGTGAGAAAATTACATTCATGCAAATTATGTGATGGTAATCAAGAAAAATAAAGAGTGTTTGCAGTAACAGGTTAAGTTAATTAGAAAACCCTCTACGGGAAGTGTAAAACCAGAACACTGTTAATTCAAGGTTCAGTGTCGAAACTCCGAACCCCGAATTGGTTTTTATCTGTAAACCTATGATATACACGGACATAAAATCTAGATGGTCCAGACATCTCCGTTAATTGAAAGAAATAGTTCAGTTTCTATTACTAGATAAAAGAATGAAAACTCTGTCTCCAATACAATACATATATAAAGAAAATATCAGAGATAACATGCATGGTATATATATATATATATATATATACCCAGAATTGAAACAGCCATTATAAATACAAGTTACATTGAAAGTAATCTCTGTGTCAAGCTAAGATAAGAAAACATGAACCTAGACTATGTTCAAATAAGAGAGACAGCTAGCCTAAATCGAAAAAGATGTGAAGGCTCTCGTAAAGAACCAAAACCCCAATTTATACATATGCAAGAGAAACCCATACGTTTTTCTGTCATTGCTAAATCTAAAGGAACAGTCCATATTAAAAAGGCTGAATGAATTAACATTTGAAGTTGTCGAAAACTCAAAACAATTGCTCATATCATAGATGTAAACAAATCTTTCAGATAAGACGCAAAGTATATTAAAATATAAATACCGAGTTAAGGGATTTTTCCCTCTTAAGGCTCGACTGTGAATTCGGGGATAGTCAGGAATACCATACATATTCTTCAATGATTCAAATACAAGTAACAGTCACAAGCAGGGTGGAGCCCTCGGATTTAACTAGACTTAACACAACGACGATATTGACATAACCCTAATGTAACTGAAACTGGGTTCACGATGTTGTGAAAACATCGAAGCTAGAACTGGATTCTCTTCAACAAAACTTAAACCTATGGAGAGCTGGTACCTTTTGGGCAAACGACAGAAGTCAGGAATGGCATTGAAGCACCTCCAAGAGTAGAAAATCACTGTGTATTAAACCCTTGCAGTTGAACAATGAGTTTTCATGTAAAAACGAGACAAGAAAATATTAGAATAGGACAATACCTCTGATCTTGTGGACTAAGAGGAAACGCTAAGGGAAAAACAAAGTAAAATTGATATACCTATGTAGAACAATTCCTGCAGGTTGTGAAGGTAACCCTGCGAAGAGCCATGGGAGAAAAAGTTCATGGCTCAGATGAAAGATGTAGAAAAATAACGTGTGCAAGAAAATAAAACTAACCCATGTTGGGCTTACCTGCTACAGAGAGAGGAAACCTCCAATGGAATTTGACGAGAGGAACTAGAGAATTCAAAGCAGCGCAGTGAGCACCCAACACCTGTAGGAAGTTTGAAAAACATATGTAAACCAAAATTTCTTGCAGACCTGGGCAAATAGAAAATGGCACAAGCCACTGCTAGCCCTGGCAAAAAACAATATCATGAAGGATATAAGCAACTGCACGATATATGCAACCATACTGTAAAAGCTAAGTCAAAATTGGTGAATGTTACGAGTATACTAGGTTCAAGTTGACAGAGTTCGGCCTTGGCAGTGTTGCAGAGGAGAAATGTGACGGAACTCACAAGCGAAATGCAAGATTCAGTTAGGGTTTGTTGTGGTCGATTACCCTAAACATGTACCACATTAGCCTCCACCGTAGATCCTAACTCATGAAATCCAACGATGAAAAATCCAGACAAATTTCCTCCTGAGATATGAAGATCCAAATGCAGGTATAGTACAACGACTCTAAATTTATGACACAACCCTCTGACGTGACTTAATCATTAGGGAAATTTTGAGGTCTAAAATAGGCCTCCTAAGAAAAATGTACAAAAAAATAAACTTTATAAGAACCAATAGGATTCAAGATGATGATGTCAACCATGGAGGATGATTCACATTTTTGGAGTAAAAAAGTAAAAATATTAAAAAATAATAAAAGAATAAAACTACTTTTTCAACTTGTATTTTCAACTTATCTCTCTAATTTTTTATTCAAATTTCGAGACAGAGTACTTGTTGGATGCAAAATTTAATTCCTCATCCAAGGAGTACCCATGTTGCATAGTTTTGATGGACCCTGTTACACCAAAAATGAGAAATACATGAAAAAACGTGTTTACGATCACGTTTTTCATGTATTTATCATTTTTCAAGCAACATTGTCCATCCAAAGGATGCAACGGGTAGCCCTTGGATGGGAAATCAAAATTTGAATCCAACGAGTGTTTCCGTTTGAAATTTGAGTAAACCCATAGGGAGATAAGTTGAAAATATGAGTTGAAAAAATAGTTTTTCCTTTTTTCCCTCTAAAATTTGATGATGTAATCAAATCTTATTTTATTATTTCCACTATTATTTTATAATTTCCTTAGGAGGCCCATTTTAGACCTCAAAATTCCCCTAATGACCCCATGGAATATATCCAAACGATCAGTATAAAGCTATGCATAATCGCATTGTCCTCCAAACTTTAAGCATAGGAGTTATGAGTATTTAATGCACACAATTATCCCGATTAGACTGCCAAGTGTCACGCCTATAGAGACAAGGTGTCCATCTTAGGTTATGGAGAATTAAATCAGTCAATATAATATTTGTTCCATTTTAATTATATGTGTTCGTAATATAGTTTTTCAATGTGGGAATTGCAATAATATCATGGAGCTAAGTTATAACATAGTAAATGTTAAAAAAAAAATATTATTACTATGATGTACATTACAAGTGCTATCAGAGAAGCGCTCACATGTTGGCACCCTAGGGGTCACCTAACATGATAAATTATGTGTGTAAATGATACACAACAAATAAATAACATAGTAGAATATGACATGAGGAGGGGATCGACACAACAAACACCCCAAAATGTAGGGGAACCTACACCCCAATCCCAACTAGAAATGAATCATGAAATGTGGATTCAGCTGAGTGTAGATCAACACCAAGAGATTAGTAGACTGTTGGATGAACAATAGCACCGAACTAGTATATTGCTAAGCACTGTGCAAAATTTACAGGAAGAAATGGTCCGCGTTAGGAGTGACAATGAGCTCCTGATGCAAGAGCAGTAAAGGATACTCAAGAGCATTTCTGATAAACAAAATCATGGAGTGTTACAGCCCAGTCTTGACAGAGAAACACAGGAATAAAATGAACGACAAGCTAAGGACCAAACCAATGACAGAGTGGAAAAAATCCATTCACAACAAAGTAACAAGAATAGAAACTATAATGAGGTTCAGTCTGGTAATGTATCAGAATATCAAGAAATTAAGAAACAAAAAGTGGAATTACAAGTTGAGTTCTGAAAGATTAAACCACCTACGTTTGATGGAGAAGCGGAAGAGGTGGTTGAAGCTTGGTTGATTAATATGAAAAAATACTTTCAAGTTTATGAGTATAGCAACAATCTTAAAGCTAGGTTGGCCATCTACCAGTTGAGAGAGAAAGGCACCCTGTGGTGGGAGGAAGTCAAGAATGCCCGTAGAATTGAGGACCATGACGTGACATGGGATGAATTCCAGCAATAATTTAAAGACAAATATCTAACAGAATGTTTATATGATGAAAAGTCCAGAGAATTCCATGATTTGAGATTGGTTCAAATGAAAATGGATGAATACATAACCAAGTTCACTTCCTTATTAAGATATGTTCCTTATTTAAGGGATGAAAATGCTAAGGTTCAACGATTATTGAGTAGCTTGCCAACCCACATGAAAGAATGAATTGTGTTCATGAATACAAGGACCATGGATGAAGAAATTTGAAAGGCAAGGATGTGTTACCAGTATTCCAAAGAAAAAGGAGAAATAGGCAAAATTTGGCAGCCAAGAAAAGGGCAGAAAAGCAGTTCAAATTTCAAAAATGTTAGGACCAATAATTTTAAGAATTCTGCAAGGAATTCAGTGAGAAAACAGTTTGGAATAAACCATCAAAGAACCCGGTGGCCTACAGAAAAAATGTCTACAGAGGCTTCCAGCAAACCTGAACAATGACAAAACCAGAAACCACCTCTACAGTGCTGGGGGTGTAGTGAGGCTCATTACTATAAAAATTTCCCACAGCGAGGAAGAAGTGAGACAGTAGCTAATTTACAAGAAGCCTCTATAGTGGGAGATGTAACCTGGAATATACCTAGAATAAATGCAGCTTTGGACGATTGGCAGGCGGATTATCAACCAACGATGATAGAACTGGAAGGTAAGTTACTTTCACAATCTGTTTCTATTTTGGTTGACCTGGGTGCCAATTTAAGTTATTTAAACCCCAGAATAGTAGAAATCTGTAAATTACAAAGTCAAAAATTCAAAAATCCCTGGCTGGTACAGCTAGCCACTGGGGCAAAATGAAAATTTTGTGCCAAAATCCTAAATTGTACACTAGAAATTGGAAACCAATAGTTAAATTTGGATCTGAATGTACTACCTTTGGGATCCTATGATGTACTACTAGGCATGGATTGGTTGGAGAAACACTAGACAATGGTAGATTGTAAAGAGAATATTATATATTAGAGAATGTAAGATGGAACTCGTCAAGAGATACAAGGAATCATGAAACTCATACAGTTGTGTCCTATCATAGCTTCCCAAATTAGTATGTGTATTAGAAAAATATGTCAGATATATTCCATTCAGGTGGGTTTTTCTAATTCTAAGGAGAAGATTGCTATGCTGGAAAGTATGCCAGTAGTACAAGATTTCACAGACATGTTTCCAGAATATGTACCAGGCTTACCTCTAAGAAGGGACATAGATTTCACTATTGATTTGATGCAAGGAGCATCACCAATTTCAAGGCACCATGAAAATAAGTGTACCGAAGATAACTGAATTGAAAATGCAACTGCAACAATTGTTGGATAAAGGGTACATTTGACCGAGTGTGTCTCCATGGGAAGCACTAATGTTGTTTGTAAAGAAAAAGAATGGAACCATGCATATGTGCATGGACTATAGACAGCTCAATAAATTGACAATCAAAAATATGTATCCATTGCCATAGATTGATGATCTATTTGATCAGGTGAAAGGGGTAACTGTATTCTCGAAGATAGACTTAAGGTCTGGATATCACCAAATCCGAATCAAAGACGAGGATATCTACAAAAATACTTTTCGTACCCGATATGGGAATTACAAATTTGTGGTATTACCATTTGGTTTAACTAATTATGCACCAGCAAAATTTATGAGGCTGATGCATGGCATATTCCACCCATTTTTGGACAGATTTGTTCTGATATTCATTGATGATATTTTAATTTATTCAAAAAGCATGGAAGAACACAAGGAACACTTAAGGATCATGTTGGAGATGCTAAGAAGACATCAGTTGTACGCAAAGTTCATCAAATGTGACTTTTTCAAAGGGTAGATACAATATCTAGGTCATGTCATTTCCGCTGAAGGAATAGTGGTTGATCCAGAGAAAATGAATACTATTATGGAATGGCGAGTACCCAAAAACATGGAGGATATCCGTTCTTTTATGGGGTTGGCTAGATAATATTGATGGTTCATTGAAGGATTCTCAAAGATTGCCTTTCCAATTAAATTTTTACAAAGAAAAGGAAAAATATTTAAATGGACTAGTGAGTGTCAGAATAGTTTCGAGAAGTTGAAACATTTTCTGACCACTACCCTAGTGTTGAGGGTAGTTGATCCCAATAATTAATTTGAGGTATGTACCGATGCTTGTAAGGAAGGAGTTGGGGCAATTTTATCGCAAGGAGGAAGAGTGGTTGCCTATGAATCGTGAAAATTAAAGAAGCATGAACAACGATATTCAACCTATGATTTAGAGCTGACAACAGTAGTGCATGCACTCCAGGTATGGAGGCACTACTTGTTAGGAAAAATATTTGTGTTGAAAACCGATCACAATAGCTTAACTAGCTACTTTAAGCAAGCTAATTTAAACGCCCGCCAGGCAAGGTGGAATTATTTCTTAAGTGAATTTGATTTTGATATACAACATGTAAAAGGAAAAGAAAATTGTGTGGCGGATGCCTTAAGCAGAAAACTGCATTGTGTCTACGAACTTTTCTATAATCAAATCGAATGTAAATTGGTAGATCAGATAAAAGAGGAAGCCGAGAAGGATCATGAATACCGATTTTTATGGCAACAAGTGGAGGAATCCAGCAGACAAGAAAAACCTTCTGACTATGGAATTAACAAAGATCAATTGTTAACCTTCAAGGGAAAGTTATATATCCCAAATCGAATGAGTTTTAAAGAGCTGATCATGGATGAGTATCACCGCAGTAATTACGTAGAACACCCAGGATAGCAGAAAATGATAATAGCAATTAGAAAAGTCTATTTATAGCATGGTATGCGAAGGAATATTGCGGAATACTTAAACAAATGTCTGGAGTGTCAACAAGTTAAGGTGGAGCATCAACACCCAGCCAGATTGTTGTAGCGTATACCCGTGCTTGAATGGAAATGGGAAGTTATATCCCTAGATTTTATTACCAGTTTACCAAGGTCAAAATGGCACTATGACTCCATTATGGTGGTGGTTGATAGATTGAGCAAGGCAGAACATTTCATACCTCTACAGTCTACTTACAAAATTGTGCAAATAGAAGATATATTTCTGAGAGATATTTTTAGACTGCATGGCATTCCAAAGACTGTTATATCAGATAGGGATGTGAAGTTTACTTCAGCATTCCGGAAGACCCTATTTATAGGTTTGGGAACCCAAATAAATTCCAGCATCGCTTATCATCCCTAGACGGATGGACAAACTGAGTGGGTGAACCAAATCTTGGAAGATATGTTGCACATGTACATGATACAACAACCAATGAAATGGGAAGAATATATACACTTGGTAGAATTTGCATAAAATAATGATTACCAAGATTCTCTTAAGATGAGCCCCTTTGAAGCTTTGTATGGATGATAGTGTCGTACTCCCATCAATTGGAGCAGCCTCGAAACCAAGTTGATGCTTGGACTAGAGATTTTGGGTGAGATGGAATCAGAAGTAAGGAAGATTAGACAAAATATGAAAGCGGCTCAAGATTGACAGAAGGTATATGCAGATAAGAAGAGAACTTATCGAGAATTTAAAGTAGGAGATCATGTGTATGTCAGGATTAAACCGAAGAAGATCACACTAAGGTGGATCTCCTATGCCAAGTTGGCTCCCAGGTTCTGTGGAACTTTTTAGATATTGGAAAGAGTGGGACTTGTGGCTTATCGGTTAGCTTTTCCCAGCCATATCCGAGTGCACAATGTGTTCATGTGTCTTTACTAAAACGATGTGTGCATGACCCAAATCATGTAATCCAATGGCAAAGTATTCAGGTAGGGAAGATTAAAGAATCCTATCTTAAAATATCAAGTTTTATGAAATTTTAATTCAAAGTTTTGTTGAATGTAGGTCGAATCGTACGACGAATTTCTGGTCGAACCTCATAGTATACTTAATCGGAGAGAAATCATGCTCTAGAGGTGAGCCACCACCCAGGTTAAAGTGCTGTGGAAGCACTTTAGCTCAGATGAGGCTACCTGAGAAGATGAAGGATTTGTTCGTGAGACTTATCCAGAATAGTTTGCTGAGCTGGAATGAAACATCGAGGACAGTGTTTACTTCCAGAGGGGGAAGTTGTGATAGTTGGCTTAAGTGCAAACTAGTTTTTATGTTATTTGCTTTTAAAGAGACTAAACATTTATTTCTTTTGAGAAAATTATTACATGATGAACATAAATTAATTGTTTTTTGTTGAAATAAAATTTAATTATGGAATAGTGGTTCCATAAAATATTAAAATACTAATGATAAAAGTATTCCAAGAACTAAGAGTGGTTGAACAGAAAACAGTTAAAGACAGTTACCTTTCCTCTGGGGATAAAAGTACATCCCAGTGAGGAAAATGGGTTATGTTCTGTGGCTAAGGAGAGGGAGGAAGAGAGTGATGATTCTTGAGTTGGTGGTGACCATTGGAAACACTCAGCATTCCTGAATCATGGAAAAGAAGAGTATTGGACTTGGAGTCCCAAGGTCTCTTCAGGAATTTCTATCAACCTACTCATCTCAAGTGTGGAGCACGGGGGGAGATGAGAATGTAATCGCCTCTCTCATGGTATGGAAAACATCATGAGCTAAATCTAAAACCAGATAAGTAAACAAACTGCAAAAATGTTAAGTATTGGATATGCTATCTAGACAGAGATATTTCTTTAATACAATTAATGTTATTTGAAATATGAAATGAAGATATTCACACAGTGAAAGTTTTAGATATGTATTGATCTATATTTCTTTGAGTAACCAGAAGTCACAGAAAAACCATCAATTATTTATACTGTGTGAGAAAATTACATTCATGCAAGTTATGGGATGGTAATCAAGAAAAACAAAGAGTGTTTGCAGTAACAGGTTAAATTAATTAGAAAACCCTCTATAGGAAGTGTAAAACCAGAAAAATATTAATTCAGGGTTCAGTGTCGAAAACTCTAAACCCTGAATTGGTCATTATCTGTAAACCTATGATATACACGGACTGAAAATCTAGATGGTCCAGACATCTCCATTGATTGAAAGAAATAGTTCAGTTTCTATTACTAGATAAAAGAATGAAAAATCTGTCTGCAATACAATATATATATATATATATATATATATATATCCAGAATTGAAACTGCCATTGTAAATAAAAGTTACATTGAAAGTAATCTCTGTGCGGAGCTAAGATAAGAAAATAGGAACCTAGACTTTGTTCAAACAAGAGAGACAACTAGCCTAAATAAAAAAGATGTGAAGGCTCTCGTAAAACACCAAAACCCCAATTTATACATATGCAAGGAAAACTGAAATATTTTTCTGTCATTGCTAAATCCAAAGGAACATTCCATATTAAAAAGGCTGAATGAATTAACATTTGAAGATGACAAAAACACAAAACAATTTTTCATAGCATAGATGTAAAAAAATCTTTCATATAAGACGCAAGGTATATTAAAAGAGAAATATTGAGTTAAGGTATTTTTCCCTCTTAAGACCCGACCGTGAATTCAGGGATAGTCAGGAATACCATATAGATTCTTCAATGATTCAAATACAAGTAAAATTCACAATCAGGGTGGATCCCTCGGATTTAACTGGACTTAACACAACGGCAATATTGCTATAACCCTAAAGTAACTAAAACTGGGTTCACGATGTCGTGAAACCCTCGAAGCTAGAACTGGCTTCTCTTTGACAAAACTTAAACCTATGGAGAGCTGGTACCTATTGGGAAAATGACAAAAGTCAGGAATGGTATTGAAGCACCTCCAAGAGTGGAAAATCGTCGTGTATTAAACCTTTGACAGTTGAACAGTGAATTTACCTCTATAAACGAGACAATAAAATATTAGAATAGGACCATACCTCTGAGCTTGCGGACTAATAGGAAACGCTAATGGAAAAACAAAGTAAAATTGTTATACCTTTGTAGAACAATTCCCGCAGGCTGTGAAGGTAACCCGCGAAGAGAAATGGGAGAATAAGTTCATGGCCCGAACGAAAGATGTATAAAAATAGCATGTGTAAGAAAATAAAACTAACCAATGCTGGGCTTACCTGCTACAGAGAGAGGAAACCTCCGATGGAATTCGACGAGAGGAACCGGAGAACGCAAAGCAGTGCAGTGAGCACCCAACACCTATAGGAAGTTTGAAAAACATATGCAAACTAGAATTTCTTGCAAACCTAGGCGCATAGAAAATGGCGCAAGCCACTGCTAGCCTTGGCGAAAAACAATGTCATGAAGGGTATAAGCAACTACACGATATATGAAACCATAAAAGCTAAGTCAAAACTGGTGATTTTATGAGTATACCTGGTTCAAGTTGCGTCATGACTACTAGAGCAAAGGAATGTTGCTTGACAGAGTTTGGCCTCAACGGTGTTGTAGAGGAGAAATGTGGTGGAACTCACAAGCGAAATGCAAGAATCAGTTAGGGTTTGTAGTGGTCGATTACCCTAAACGAGTACCGCACTAGTCTCCACCGTAGATCCTAACTCATCAAATCCAACAGCAAACAATCCAGACATATTTCCTCCTGAGATGCGAAGATCCAGATGCAGGTACAGTACAACGACTCTAAATTTATGACGCAACCCTCCGACGTGACTTAGTACCCCATGGAATAAATCCAAACGATTAGTATAAAGATATGCATAATCGCATTGTCCTCCAAAATTTAATCATAGGAGTTATGAGTATTTAATGTACACAGTTATCCCGATTAGACTGCCAAGTGTCACGCCTATAGAGACAAGGTGTCCATATTAGGTTATGGAGAATTAACCAGTCAATATAATATTTGTTCCATTTTAATTATATCTATTCGCAATATAGTTTTTCAATGTGAGAATTGCAATAATATCATGGAGCTAGGTTATAACATAGTAAATTTTAATTTTATTATTATTATTACTATGATGTACATTTCATAGTATGAAAGAAATGTATAATTCATTCAATTATTAATAGTGGCATTTAAAAAAATATTAATAGCAAAAAAATATTACATGGATGTGGTTAAATGTTTTGATGGTGTGATGTCTACTATGAGTTAGATGTGTAAATATTTCCATGTTGAACATGGATTTTACACATGGCATATTATGAACTAGGCTACATCTATTTCAAATCTCAATCTAATATGCATCAAGAGACCAAAATATGATGAAAGATTCACATTTCCACAGATTTGATTCCTCTAAATGCATAATAAATCTTCAATAATTAAATATACAAATAAGACACATACTCTCTCTCTCTCTCTCTCTCTCTCTCTATATATATATATATATATATAAAGCCCCAAAGTTTAGTTCAAGTGGTCTAAACCCACATGTGATACTCTTTGATATTGTTACTCATCAAGGGTTTGTCTCTCTTTCTCTCTCTCTATATATAAAACAAAATTAGATAAAAATACACATTAATATATATCTAACAATGTAAAAAATCATTGGAATAGAACAAACACTTTTATGCAAATATATTTTACTTATTTAACTATTTTCCTGGAAAACAACCCAACACAACCCCTTATATTACTATTATAAGTTCATCTCAAATGAATAAAACATACTAAAAGGTATTTTTGAATGAAAATAGTACTAGTATAACCATATGGATTAAATGGTTGATAAATGCTTATAGGCATCAATCCATAATATAAAAATCACAAATTAAAAAATATATATTAGTTTGTTTTTTTCCTAGTTTGACACATGGGGAATTTGAACCTTGAATCTCATGATTTACCTAATATGTCATAACACAACAATTGTCAATTGAGTTGCCCCAAATGGCTAATTAATATGTAAGTTAAACATATATACATTTTAGAAAAACATGTATCAAGATTCTTAACTATGAAGATTTACCCCCATTTTATTATAGGGATTCTTAATATGTAAATATACTTTCTTATAATGCCATAGGCCAATAGCATGGATTATCAATACTACAAACCAATAAAACCATAATTTATTTTATCTAACACTTGTTCATATCAGAATTTTTTTAATTTATAAATTTAATTAAAAGGGCAACAAAGTCATAACTATTTTGGAGATAAATATCAACCATTGATCTGTGTAAACTACTAAAAAATATTCTAAAATATTCTATAGAGGTTAAATCTTCACCATCCATCTAATAATTATTTATAATTAAATTAGAATTATAAAAATTATATTTCCAAATAAACACACTTATCAATATAATTAAGATAATAAAAACACTACCAATTAATTAAATTAAATTAATTTTTTTACAAGCTACCTAGCATACCAATAACATACCAAAATTAATATGTATAGTCAACTTTCTCATAGGTTACTATTAGGTTATTATTGGATTTGGCATCCACATGTTTGAAATAAACAATTATTTATCATTAAGAGAAATAAGATTTTTCGACAGTGATGTCTATGGTGGTGGACGGAGTTTTTAATTCTTTTATCTTTTAAACAAGGCTACAGGGTAGCTACTACCTGCCGCTTAACTTAAATATAGCAATGTTGCAATGTGATCTTGAAAATGTCTATGGGTAGCTATTACATGCTGCTTAATGTAATTATAGAGATGTTGCAATTTGAGTTTGAGCATGTTTATGAAGATTTGCTTTGCCATAAAGTATAGTTAAATTAAATTAGAAATAATTGTTGCAACTTGAGTTTGAGCATGTATATGAGGATTTGCTTTGTAATAAAGATGTTTCTTAATTTAGTTAAAATATAATTAAATTAAAGTAAAAATTTAAAATTTATGTGCTATATAGTAGTAGTTTAAATCTATCTAAAGTAAAGTAAAACAACTTTTGTGTTGATGATGGTAACCAATTGATAATTACTAGGATGACCCATGAGCATATGCATTTGATGTGTAGATTAGATCTGCTACATATGCTTAGCTTATTTTTGACATCAATACGAGTATGACAGAGTAGATTTTCTTTGTAATAAAGTTGATCAAATCTTTTGAGCTACAAATCAAATGAAGTCCAGGTGCAAATCTCTCATCAAATTTTGCATTCAAAAAGATATTGCAGGTATAATATAATAATAAAAAAATTACAATATCAATAAAAAAAATACATTATCAAAATCAAACCTAAATCCTAAACATATCACAATTTAATATCTAAAACAAATAGGTATGTTTAATATCGTTCACAAAGCATTACATTAAATAAACGCAACTAAGACGTAGACCAAAGAACTATGCTTAGTAATCGTTACAGAGGATTAAATAAAACACATCACTTCGATGTTAAGTCATTCTTTTCATTTACTATGTTTAAAAATATTTTACAAAATAAATTGATATAAATTAATTTTACATCAATCACAATAATAATAAACATAATATATATATTGAAAATAATAATAATAAGTAAAATAATATATATAAAAATTGAAATAAATATTGATCTGAAAATCGGCACATAGCATTAATATTTTAATTTTGATGCAGGGGCATTAGGCACAATCAAATACTTTGTACCTAAGTAGACATAGGGGGTCTTATGCTTTTAATTTCTCATGTAATTATTAGTGATTTTGAATAAAAAATAAGGAATTGTAAATGTTCTCTGCAGTTAGAGAACATGAGAGGAGAAGTTGATAAGTTAGGAAGGTGAAGAGGCAATTTTAGTTGTTTAGGAGTTGAGTCTAAATTTAGGAATTTTTGAGAAGCTTAAGAGTTTATTGGACTGTTATAGGAGCTGAATCGATTCATTCATCTCTTGTATAAAATGTAAGCATTTGTAGTGTAAAAAGAAGGCAGAGAGCTGTTCTGAAGAGACAGAGTAGGAGGCCATCGAATTGAAAATCTGGCCAGAGACAGAGTTTCTGTAAATTGATCCTATTTGTATACATGAAGAATAGGTTTTGAATGTATGTGTGTCCCTTGATCAATTCTTGTACAAGACTGTTTGGTGTTTCAGTGAATTAAGCAATAGGAATGAAGTAGTATCCTGTTAACTTATTGATAAATTGACGAAATTGTCAACACTGTGGTTGAATTGAATAATAGAGTTCAATTGGAAATTCTGTGTATATATATACGAGGGATTTGACCTCTGAGTTATATGGGTATTGTCGATTTAATCCTATGTGAATGGGTTTGAATTTCAATGGCATAAACACTGCGGGATATACACTCGATAATTGGGGGTTAAGTCTTTTTTGTATGCCATTAAAGAAATCGACATTTATGTTGATATTGCGTTGGGTGTGCATGAAATTACGAATTGTAAGTCTGGGAACTGAATACTGAATGTGTTGAACCCCGTGTGAAGAATTCAATAGAGATCGGTGAGTTGATCTCTAAAGGAGGGCATGAGTAATACCAGCATCTGATTTTTGGGTCTATGTAAACCGTGCAAAGGAAATTATGTTGGCCACAGTTAGAAATAGAATCTGGGAGTCAAGGGTTTAGTGAGACCTTAGATCAATGGTAGGGGAGAAGATATGTGAGATCGCTCAAGATATGGTGAGTCGACGAGTCAAAGAACGGAACCTTGAGTCAGAATGGAGTGGAACCACGAACACTGAATAGTGAAACCGGAGTTGGTAGACCGGCAATATCGCGCGAGTTAGAAGTGGTATTTAAATTTGCCAAAAAAACGTGCTTATGGTCTTGGATTGACACTCGTCCAAGAGTGGTAATTGGAAACCACTTACGTCGCGCAATTTTGGAGGATTATCTCCCGAGCGTTTTAAAAACGCGATATGCAATTTCATCCATTCGATTGTCAAAATGGGTGCGACAAAAGTTGGGCCGTCGGATGGTGAAGCGTTTATAATGGTCGAGTATTTGAATGTGGACCTGGAGATTTCGATTAATTATAAGTGTGGTTTAACGTTAATGGATCGAAGTTTAATAATCAAAGAGATACGTGAATGAATGCCTCCGATGATAAATATGCTATAGATATGTTATAATGTTGATGTTGAGTTTAACCCCAGGTCGATGATTCATATGAGTCGGGGAATGATAATGTGGTCAATATATATATGAATCAATACATGCAAGGTTGCCACAAGGGTTCTTAACATTGATTGGGAAATGTTGTCATATGTTACGTGAATGGATATGTTGTAAACATTATGTAATGGTTTTGATAGTAAAGCCCATGTGCGCAATATTGGTTAACAAGGCAAAGTTGCAAAACTAAAGGCAGAATCTAATGAAACATAGTTGAAAGGAAGGATTAAAGTTGAACGCGAAATTTGAAGGCGGAACCTTGAGCGAGAATCGGAACCTTGATGAACAATGAAACTAGCGTGTTAGAAACCGGTTGTATTGCGTGTGAGTAAGGGTGGTAAGTTGTTTCACCTTTTTGAACGCGATCAGGGTCTTGTCCCAACACGTGGCTTAAGGTGGTATTGTGAAACCACTTGCATCGCGCAAAATTTGTAGATTATCGCCCACATAATTTAGTTGCGCGATATTCATTATATGCCGTCAAATATTTGGTTTGAGCGCGACGTCTGGTGGATCGTTGGATCCGTTCGACGGTTAACGTCAAGGTAAGTTGTGTGAATATTGCTGAAAATTCACAAATGGGCACTAAGGTCAACCGAAGCGATGGTGAAAACGAGTACCTAATAAGTATGGACTGTAGAGTTAAATTTAAGCAGCTGAATTGTACCTTACAACACCATTGTGAGTAACTATAGAATTACATTTAAGTGGTGGATGCAGAAGTATCAATCCATCACATTCGATATACAACATAGTGTACAGTTTGCTGACCAAGTAGCCAGTATGTCAAATTGTAACTATTGATTTTGACTAATAATTAAATTTTAATATAGTTTTCTAATACTTGTATTAGAGCCACAAGTTAAGTAATCTCCTAGCTAAGCGAGCAAAAATTCAAGTCTACCAATCAAAATGCCTTTCACACAAAAAAGTGAAATCACCATCTGTGAATTATTTGTTGCAATAAATAGCATATCACTATTTGTCTTCAATTAGCATCTGTTTAATGGACATCATAACCAACATATTCCTTGTTGCAACCAACACTGACTGACCACGGAGATTACCATTTTCTAAATTACAAAGGTAATAATTCACTTTGAATATGCAATATTAGTAGCACACATATGAAAGACATCAACTCTATCCGCTTTGAATATTTTTTTTTTGAATTTTCGTACATTCATTCATCTGACGTCAAACGAACGAATGTCAGTACGTACTCTGTTTGTTTGAACACCGCCGACGTGAACGTGTACGCATTTCAGTTTCACGCATTCGTTTAATAAATAAAGTGATCGATTTGCTTAAAATGCACAATCATAGATGGAGTAGTATGCACAAATATCTATGAAATTTGCAATAACATGTTCAATTTTGCAACCAATAGAATCCCAGAAAAACAAATTAAAATAATTAAAATAAATAAACAATAATAAATCTTATAGTTGAACCATGGCAAAAATTAAAAAAATTGAAAACATATGACCAATCAAGGTGAATTAATGTCACAATCACGAAAAACCTAATGCATAGTGACCTGCAGCGGCAGGTACAATAAAATATAAATATCATAAAGTACTTATTATTATTATCATAATGATATGAATTAGATAATTAGTAAAAGTTAATAGATGCAAATCTATGATATTTATTAAAGTACTTATTTTATTATATATTTCATATTATCAAAATTTTAAGAATATTAGGAATTAATTAAATTATAATTTTAGTTTAAATTATTATTATTATTATTGTACACACTTAATTTTTTATTTGAGAAATCACAACTGAAGGATATTTAAGTTATCAAAATTATGTAGGGAGCTTATAGTTTTGGGCTACCCTAGTTCTTAACATGGTTGTATTTTTGTTCTACAATCCATGGGTTATTATTGTCATTACCTGTCGTATTGATGGTATTACTCATTTTATCGGGTATTACTTTGTTTTTGAACAAAAAAATTGCACTTTCTCCATAGTTTAACACTATGGATTAAATTCCCCACTAGGGGTGATGGAGCTCAGTACAAATGATGGGACAGGGGTTGGGGATCGATCCCCGACCTTAAATGTGGAGTGTTCTTAATGAGCATGGATTCCATTTGATTTTGGTGCACGAGTGTCTCTGGAAACTTCGAGGAGAAAGGCCTTCAGCTTTTTGCTGATGTGCGAGTGGTGTTGGTTTGCTTCAATTGGCTGATGGGAGGTGCATGCAAAATACAATGGGTGATTGTGTGGGCTTAAGCTAGTCTCTAGGATGCTTTGGAGTAGAAGTGGGATTTTTTTGAACTTGAATTATTCTGGTGCAAACACATCTTTTGGCTCCTTAGTTACTCTTTGTAAGTGTCTATCTAGGACCCTGAACCAACAACAACAAAGTTGTATGGGAAACTTTTCTCAATTGGAGTGGCTCTTTCATCTGTTGTGGGGGTAAGTTCATTTGTCTCATCATTTTTCTCTCATTTTGGTCTTGATATTTGTGGGGTAAGTGTTTTGGTCTTTATTTTTCTATCACCAATGCTTTGCAATAATCAGGTGTCTGGTTCTGTGGGCATGTGTGGTGTCTCTATTGGATTGGTAGTGAGGGAAAATTTCTCATGTGCCCTCTAGGTGAGCTTGTCTTCGTTTCTTTCAGTTCTTGTCTAGGAACTGGGACAGACAAGAGAAGAGCTAAGTTGTTGTCCTTTGGATTGTTCGTGCATTATGGTAGTTGGGTGTCTTGTTCCAAGGGTGTAAATGGTGCCTATGTACCCTTGTGGGTGAAGGTAAACTTTCTCTTTGTAGACATGTCTGGATATGTTGTGTGGTAGCTTGGGGCTTTGAGGGTATATAGGGTTAACGAGTTAAAGGCGTCGTCTCGGGGTTGTAAGCCTGAGGTGGGAGATTGGTATTCTTCCCTGTGGCTAGTCCATGGAGGGTCAAGGAGCCAACAAAGTAAGTGGGCATCGGTCCTAATGGGTGGTGGTCCTTTGGGCGACTTTTTTTGTGTAGTTGGGCAGGAACCTTGGGTGCACAATCAAAGTGTGTGTCTCATGCAACGTAGATGGACTTGCCTAGTGGAAACTTGGATAATTATGCAGTGTCGGTGTGTACATTGGGTTGGGGCTCTTTCGGGGGGTTTGGAAATGTAGAATGTTGTCCTCATGGAGTAGTTAAGGAGGATAGAGACGATGAAGTGTAGGAAGGAGAAATTGCTTAGGAGGTGTTGCCAAATCCTTTGTCTACGGTGACACCCCTAGCCTTGAATTTATAGCCCACCAGGTTAATCGAAATACGACCATGATAGTGGATATGAGCATGAAAATGCATGAACAACAAGTTGAGTCCTTGACCCTCATGGAGAAAATTCAACAAGCCCAATGGGATCAACTTGATCGTCTTACCTCCCTTCGACAGAATCAACAACGTCTTCACACACAAATGGATAGGCTTGAGGATAGAATTGAACACCTTGAGTTCCATATGCATGGTAAACCCCCTCCCTCTAATATTCGTAAAGATGGTCATTTTAGAGTCCCTCTTAACAATTCTAATGCTTGTTGGTTATGTTAAAATTTTGTATGTTTTTTGGAGTTTAGATGATTGTGTTTTTGTGAAATTTTATGGTTTATGGAAAATTGTTGGTTGTAATGATCTTTCTCTTCTAGCCAATAAATTTGGTGGGAGTGAGACTACAAGAGAAATGAACTCTAGAAAATAGTTTTGTAAACTTTTAAAAATTAATGAAAGTTGTTTTGATCGACAAAAAAAACATTATGGATTGAATTTTATTATTTTTAATTAATATTTAAAATTATTTATCTCCAATATGATTGATTCAAGTCTTATTTTGTAATCGTTGTAATTACAGCATTTGCATAACACAATGTTATGTGGATAACTGTCTTATTTTCTGCCATAATTTTTGGATGTAGTTGCAATATTTATGCCATGATTTTTAGATACTTGTAGATTTTTCATTGTTATGCTTGGTAGGAAACCACAAAAAATAAATTCTTTGAAAAGTAAATAACATACTTACCATCAATTACTACACATCATAAGTTAAGCAAGTATTTGCATAAAAAATGGATAGGAATAAAATGTAAATAAATACATTTACCAAGAGTTGTTAGTGTCCATGGTTATTTATATTTTCTTCAACACTTTAATAAGTAGGAGTAAAAATGTAAATGTGCAAACATTTTAGTTGTTACTACCCACCAAAATCTATGCAAATATTTGCGCCTTAGTAAGATATTAATTTTTCAATTTTATATATCAATTTGTAATTCTTATAAAATTTTATTAATTATTAATTAATTAAAATGTAACTTAATTATTCTATAATATTAAAATTACTTTTATAATAGATATTATTAACTAACAAGTTCAAAAATAATAAATATTGTTAGTTAACAGGCTTATAGTTTTAGTAGTCAAACTAAATAACTTTATTCATAAACAAATACAACGAGATAAACTCATTAATAATTAAGTGAAAACTCAATTAAAAAGATAAATTTGTATTTAATATATTGAAAATAATTAGACACTAAAAAAACATAAATTCATTTAATTAATATATAATTAATTTAAAAATTAAAATCACTTATTTATATTACGTAGATATTTATTATTTATTATAAAATTTGGTTTAAATACATAAAAATGAAATGAGTTTTAACAAATAAATTAAATTATAATACAAATATTATATAATTTTACTTAATACTAAGAAAAAAACATTAATAATAAATTAAAATGGCTATCAATTCAAACAACAAATAACTAAGCAAATAAAACGCCTCCATTTTTAATATTATATTTTTTCAAAGGAATATATTCAATCTATCTTTCACAAATATTTCTGGCGAGAACAACTACCATTTAAAATACATCTATCTAGATACTTTACACAAAAAATGTAAAACTTTCTAGAGAGCTTTTTCAACAAAAATATTATCATTACAATAAAGACATTATTATTGCCACTTGGTAGGATTGGATTCTCCACCACCATAATGAAAAATTACAATTAACAAAATACCTCAATTTACAAATGAATAAAACCTAAATTGAATGACTAGATTCTAAACCTTAAAACTAACTTGAATTCACTTTTTTTACTTTAATTATATTGTAACGTGTTTCCTTTCCGAACAACTCCCCAAGCTTCCACTATGTAACCGTATACACCATCAAATCAAATGTTAGACTATTGAAGCTTTGTATGTCTTCCCTAAAAAACTTCCCAAATGACAGCACTATCAGATCAAATGTTAGACAATTAAAAATTTGTACATAATAAAATTAGTAATTAGTAATTGAGACAAAATGTTGCTTAAAAATAATAATCGTGAAGACCAGAAACAATATACAACCTATCCGAACCGTTAGGACAAAAACTGTACACAACCCTTCCTCACTCAAGCGCGAATAGTTAATGACAGACAATGGCACGAATATATAACGATAGAGAGTGGCTCCTCTCTTATTTGCCCTGCTATCTTTCATCGCTTTGATATGAAATTTTCCTTCTCTTGTGCTTAAGATTTTCCATGTATACAAGCTGCTAAAGTTGGTATGTCAAGAGTTATCGCCTTTCAGCTTCGAATTGCCAGAAAATTCAAATCTCTACATAAACGGAGGGCACTTGCTGTAGGTGTTGTACTACGCCATTGTCCCGGTTTTTATAGTAAAATCCTATGGCGAAAGGAAATGATGTGCCTGATTTTCCATAAGGAACTGAAGCCATTACACATGGCTTCAATTCCTTATGGAAGAATTTGTCCTCTATTAATTTTGGAGTCATTCAATTTCTCACGAGGTTGCCTCTGCGAGCGTTGAACACGAGGCTTGTGCAATTTGCCAAGAAATTTCCCTTGCGTCTTCTTTTTACTGTTGGGACTCTACCACTTCTAAGATCTCTTAAGAAACCCTTGGCAGTTCTTGTGAAATTTGAAAAAGTACAGATGGTAACCGTCTCTCTCGTCGTTCTGTGCGGCCTCCATTTGTACACTTACCCTTATCGGAAGCGCTCTGCAACTATCCTTTGTGTAGTGTCTGAAAGTAATACCTCTTCAGGTTGAAGCTCCTGTTCATTAGCCAAACCCTCCTCATGGTGACAATCAGTTGCAGACAGGTAACTCCCTTAATACAACTTTTAGTCTTTTCCTCTATTGAAGATATATAATCTTTGTTTGTTTTTTTTTATTTTTTTTAATTTGTTGTAATTATTTTGAAGGAACATCATTTATTTTTCATACCAGAAGGCTCCAAAGCCCATTATGGGAATGATGATGACTTCCCCAGAGTTAATCTCAGTGTCCCATGAAGTGAAATGTGTTCTCTCGAGTTAACGGTTGAGTTATTATGACCCAAGTTTTTATTTTGTTTTGGCTATCAACGAATTCTACTTTCAGGCGCAGGGTTTAACCCCAATTTTCCAGCTCTTCCTCCGATCTACAGGTATAAGATTCGGTGAGTTCTCCTAGATGTGATTTAATTTGCTAACACACTTTATAATCGTGCGCATTCTTTTCTTTGCGTTCTCGCAGGTGGACTCTCTGAGGGTCTTGGCGCTGTGAGTTGACTTAGGTTTGGACCTTAAATTATCTAGTTAGCCATCCATTTCCCTTCTTATAGACAATCTGGGTTACTCCTTGAGTCGGCCGCACCTGCGAATTGGCTTCACACAGGCGGGTTTTTAGGATTGCAGGGATTGGTTACAAATCTCAAAGTTCATTTTTTTAAGAGTTGTAGGGATTCTTTACAAATTTGTAATTTCATTTTGAACTTGTTTATATTCTTCAACTTGTTCTTGAGGAATAGCACTTGGTTCACATTGTTTACCTTGAACATAAGGATCAATTTGTCATACATCTCCTTGGATGTGCCTAGTTTAGATATGTAGGCAACCAGAGTCTTATTTATGGATTCCCTGATCAACAGCTTAGCTCTGATTTCTCCCTTCTTATACTTGTTTCTAACAGCAGCGGTAGCATTGGATGGAGGTTCTTGAATCTTCCCAGTCACATGATCCAAGAGATCATGATCCTCCAATTTGAGATCTAATATCATCTTCCAGGCATGGAAGTCATCCCTTCTGGGTCACCTTGTCATTCTCCTTGAATTCAAGACTAGTGGAACCCATTTCTTCCTAAGGATATCAGCAAAGATAGAGTTTGTCTTCAATTTCACTCTCCGATACCATGTACTTTTGTAGATGTTCTATGCTAGTAGCAATTTCACTTTTCTTTCCGCAATCATACAAGTAGTTAAGCAAAATGCAGATAGAACATATAAGTAGATCTTACAGAAGACAAATCAGAAACAGGAAAAATGTGTATGTTCGTTTCGGCGGCCAACAGGATGCTTCAACCAGCAAAGTCTCCTTTGGTCAGCCCAACCCAAGATGTCACGAAATGCTTCCTCCAATCAAATAAACTATTTTCAAACCAAGTCAATTTCAAAAAAGTTAATCACTGCCCTGTGCAGTCAACGAGGCGTTGTCAAAAGTCAACGAGGCGGCAGATTAACAACCTTTTTACCATTGTACAAGTAGTACTGCCCAAGTAAAATCGAACTTCCCACAACTTTTCAGCCCAATCGGACCATGCGTTGACCAAAGTCAACGCTGGTCAAACTTTCTGCAAAACCCTAATTGCAGAAAATCGTCCTTCAACTCAGCCGTACTATTTTTGTCCTTCTTCTCCTTCACACGTGTGGCTGAACTCGTCCTTCAAGGAGCTCGTACTAAATCAGATGAGAGGAGATGTTGTGAGTTGTGTTGTGATGAAATGCTCTCCAACTTTGCCTGTATTTATATCCATCATTGGGGCGTGTGACACATCTGCTGGGGGCGTGCAACCTTAAGGCCGACCTGCACATATAATTTATTAAGAATAATAAATTCAAAATAAATGTTCTGTTCATCGGATTAAGACATATTATATATGGATTTTACACCTCTCCGAAAGAGGATTCCAACAAAAATATTAGCCTCTTAATCTGAGCATCATAACATGGAGTTTGGACCTAGTTGTCCAAATTTAACAATACCTTCAAGCAATCAAATCCATTTTGACAATAGTGAGTCACCAAGAAGTTCTTCAGGTTACCGGTTCTTGAAGAGTGGAGCTGCCATGAGAATTATGAATCTTAGGATTTTTTGACATTGGAGTCGCCAGGTGAATGATGCACAAAATTCTTGTGCCTAATCATTGTTCACCATCAACAATCAAATCTTATCTTTGTCGTACACCCAGGTAAAAAAATTTCTCTTCGTTCCCCAGCAACGGTGCCAGTATGTTATCACTCTGCCAGATTCCCAAGGCTGAAGAAGGAATCCCAACAGAGGTGACCACAAACCAAGCTTTTGACTTGATGGCTAGCCCTATCAAACTAGAGAGGGCTCTCTCCAAAGGGTCACATCTAGGAGGGCTGAAGCAGTTAGGGTTTTAGGCTAGATATGAAATGCAAAGGTTTGTTTTGATTTGGGGTTGGTCTCACTGAAACAAGGATTAGGTCAAGGGGACTAGATTAGGGCCAATGAAATGAAATTTCAATCCATTCGATGGGGCAAGGTAGGTAGAAGGTTTAACATTCAAAGGTGATTGTGGTGAGATTAATAAACCAGTGAGGAGCTAGGAAGATCATATGAGATGAATTCTCCCTAAACTGAAGAAAATGGACAAATTATGCTAAATTCCCCAAAACAGAGCATGAATAACATGAATTTTGTCTTTCAACTTGAAATTAAGCATATACTAGACATGAAATGGTTTATTAGCTTAAAATATATTCATACAAATGATCACAGATAAAAAACTATGTCAAACATTCATACCACATGAATCCCAAAGAAATAACTGAAATTTATCATTAATGTCTAGGCCAAAATGCTTCTTGATCAATACAAAACTTTCAAACTGATGCCAACTTCCAACCCCTTTGAATACCTAAGATAAATAGTCCTCAAACCACCTCCTTTCATCCTCATGGGTCGAATCCATGAGGTGCGGGAGATATTACATGAAAAGTTGAACTGAAAGCTAGAGTGTAGGATGAGAAAAGTGACTCTTTCCTATCTCTAGGAATTGATTCATTTAATGTATCTACCCTAGATAAAAGTAAAAACATGACTTTTACATTCATCTTGAACATTTACATCAGTAAAATTACATTTCCCAAAGTGAAAATTCAAATTGGAGAATATTTGCTGAAGATTGTAAAAATTTGCAATTTTCTGGCAAACGCGCAACGTCGAAGCAGGAAAAATAGCATGTTTTGCAAGTTGGTTTTGAGCGCCTTCCCCGTGTCCAAATCAGATCCATGATAGCTCATTGGAAAGATCTCTAAGTTGGGTTTCTATATCGATCTTAATTTTTCAAAATGGTTTTGATTTTCCCTGTCAAAAAACCAATCTCCCAAGACTGGTAAACGCGCAGTGACTAGGTCAAAAAGGAGGCAGAAATATGATTTTTAGCTGGTTTTTTGTATGTTTGAGGGACCAGTTCTCCTCCAAATATTTTGAAACTTGCTAGGGTTTATTTCCTAATCATTATGAATCTTCTGGTGGTGGTCTTTTTTCATTTAGAGGTCCCAAAAAATAGTGCAGTTTCCAGGTCATTGTGCCTTTGGCAAAATTTCTGTGTTGAAAATTGCAAAAAAATACTGAAATGAACATAAGTGCAAATATGTGCCAAAATTATGAGTGTACTTGATCATTGAGTGTTTGAGGCATGGAGTGACACCTCAAAAAGTATGTATAAATTCTCTTTCTTCTTTTTCTTAGTCAAAGTTTGAATTTTTGCATGGGCTCGTTTGAGCTTGGCCCTTGCAATTTTGTTGCACATGGCGTAGTGCTTTGCCATTTTCCTTTGAATGTCATTGTCCTTTTGAGCTTTGGACAAGAGCTGCTCCAAGTGTTGGTTGACCCTCTCAAGCCATAATTCTTTTTTCTCATTGATTTCTATGCCAAGTTTTTCATCTAAGGTAAGTTGGTCTACTAGCTCAGCTTCCCTTTGTTTCTCTAAGGTTAGAGATCTTTTTAGCCCTCTAGTCCTTGGTCTCTGTCTTGGAGGCTGTTCCTCCTCATCACCTATTTCACCATACTTCTCTAGTATCTCTTCAAGCCAGGCTTTAGCCTTCTCTGCCTCTCTTTGTGTTTTGAGGCATCTCACTTCATCAATGGTGTGTTTGGTGTCAAACCCTAGGGAGATGATGGAATGGAAGGTGAGTGTATGAAGTGAGGGTTGTTGTGATGAAATTGGAGGAGTTTGGGAATAGGGATTTGTAATATGAGGGAGGTGAAAGGGGTAGTGATTATGAGGGGTTTTAGGATAGGGGATTTAATTGTAGGTAGGGTGTAGGGAGCCTAGGTAAATGAAAACCTAGGGCTTAGGGTTTTGAAGGATATGATAGTTTAGGGAAAGGGGATATGAGTGTAGGGATTTGGGAAAGTGTTGTGTGATATTAGGAAAGGTATATGAAGGTTAAGGGACTGAGATCAAAGTGTAAATTAGTTTTTAATGAAAACTAGGTTTTTGAATTAGAAGGAGACACCAAATTCCCTTAGGAAAACTTCACACATCAAAATGACATTTGATAAAATGTAGTGAATCAAATTTGTTACTTACTGGCTTGCTGGAGGCATAAAGAGTTGCTACTGAAGGTTTGGAAGTGAATTTGTGAGATTTTAAGGCCTGGCAGAGATTTTTTTAAGCAAATGGGCAAACACACAGCGTCCGTGGCAAAGGCGCAATGTCGTTGATAAATACACTGCAATTTCAGTCAAACACGTAGTGTCTGTGGTAAACATGCAGCATCCCTGCAGAACATTTTTGCAGACCACATTTGGAGGCCTTCCCTGTGTCCAAATTGGGACCATGATAGCTTGTTGGAAAGATTAGCCTATCTGATTTCTAAATATACATTTGGTTTTTTGTTTGGAGTTATTTTCCTTATCAAAAATTGGTTTTTCCAAGACTGGTCAAAAATTACTGAATGAAGGTGTAGAAATGCACAGTGATGTTGCAAGAAACTTTTGGAGGCATTACTCAACTCCAAATTGAGCTCATGATAGCTCATTGGAAATCTCTCTCTATCTAATTATCATTTGACTCATCAAGAAATTCCTTTGACACTCCAGCTATGAGAAAGCTTTATTTTCTCAAGGTTACACTAGAAGTGCAACAACTCTCTTGTGGCACTTGTATTTTTGAAATTTATCTAAAACCATGACACCTGTGTAAAAAATGAATGAGGTTTTCCTTCCTTGACCTATTATGGACAAAAAAATCTCTCATTATTTTCAAATTCATCTCTTTTTAGTTGGGAACATAGTTTGAAGCGAAACTGGCCCTCTGTGTGGCAAATGATTTGTCCCTTAGAATGGCTTCTTGGAAAATGATGGAGGCATGATGTTTATGAGTTGGGATGGGTTCATACTTTCTTAAATGACCTCACTTATGCCTCCTCTGCTCAAATTTCTCATTTCCATAGAAAACCCTAGCTCAGTGGGAGAGGAAATTAGGGTTTGGTACTTGTGAACAATGATGACTTGGGCACCCTTGGGAAAAATGGTTAAGAAACAAAGCGAGGTCAATGAAAATGATGGAGATGAGGAGAAATTAGATTAAAATAAGGCGATATGGGTGGGATGCAAATATCAGTGCTAACATTTTCCACCAGAATAGGGAATGGCCCTTTAATTCCAGTCGCACAAATTAAATCTTCTTTTCTTTCTCTATATGACGAACACTAAACTAAAATTCTAATTATTGAAACTATTGATTTAGCTTCAGAACATTGATCCAACCTTGATATGGCATGATATCAACTTTTTATTCTATTTTGAATAGGAACTGTGAATGGTTCATGACACTCAAACCGATTTGATATTTTTTTCAAGTCCTTTCTTTGGCTCATTATTTGTTTCTTCCCAATCTCTTGATCTCCCCTCTTATCAGGCATATGATTTAGAACCATAATATTCTCTAAATATCCAATATTATTAAGCAGAGCCACTTTGAGGAAATTCACGTTATATTTTATATATTCAACTAGTGCTACCATTTGCAAAAACCTCTCCTTTGTAGGATCAAGAGGGTTATTTACAAATTCATCAATCACGACTGGAGAATTATGAATTTTGGATTAACTAGTCTAGATCCCCTGCAAATATCCACAATATACCCAAATGAAAATTCTCTAATACCAATATGATATGTAAATTGTTGTGGATATTCCATTGGATAGTTCGTCACAACATATCTAATAATTTATACTTAAAAATGCAAAATCTACATTGTGAGGGTTTATCTCTCTTTAGATTTATAGATATATAAATTACTAGTGATTACATATGCATGCAAATTATTTTTATTTATAAAATAGAGAAAAATTAAATAAAAACTCAGAAACCATGATTGACACAATATATATCTTGGGAAACCCTTTCGAGAGAAAACCCAGCTGGATGGTGAGGTCGCCCTACTCTCTTTCTCTAAATAGAAAATGCTTGTCATTACAATGAAGTAAGGCTTTGGCATGTGGGATTACTATAGTGCACAAATCCTCTCTATTTTCTCTCTCCCTATCCCTCTCAACTACTCTACTTGTTTATGGAACAAAATTCCCTTGAAAAGAAAGGAGCCATGTTTCCTCCTAGTGGGTTGGGTATAAAACAACTTGATATCCTACCAGTGGTTAGTTTTGAGCCCTTCAACTCTTAAATAGAGTGAAAATATGGACTCTATAAGAGTATTATTCATCTTGATCACATGGATATCCGATTTTCCATGAATAATTGGCATTGTTGTGGCACCCTCTCGAATTATGGTGGCCAAAACAGGAAAGTCAAATTCTAAGTGGCATAAATTTTGCCTAGAAACTTTTATTTAGGTGATTCTTGTGCCGATGGAAAGGAATTTGTGTGTATAATAAGAAAATAAATGTGTGGTGCTAAAGTGGAAAATTTTTACCCCCCAAAAATTCCATTTGATGCCTCAAAATGCTCTCAGAAGGTTTCATACCCCAATTTTCCAAACTGGGTCCCATCGGTAAAAATGGTCTTGTGAGATTATTCCTCCACTTTTTCCACTAAAAAAAAAACATCGAGATGGATGAAAAAATATAATGATATAATATAGATTGGCATGAGAGATACATGGATATAGGAGAGAATAAAGGTTTAATTATTTAGGAATCATGTACCCATTGTTTTATTTTTGCTCACTATATGATGGGTAGTCAAGTGTTATTATTTTAAGATATTCCAAGAAATATTTGAAATATGGATTATTTATTCCTACATTAAAGAGTCCTAGAATAAAATAATATCCATAGAACCTATTGATTAAACAATGGAATATCATCCTTGTGTTGTATAGTGTAGTGGAAGAGAGTTTTATGGTTACTTAGTTATTATATGAGATTCTCAAAATTCTTAGTAATGAGTAAAGTAGCCAATATGTGAGAGCAACAGGTTGGTTTAAGTGAGTTAAAATAATTTAGCCTTGGTTACTTTACCTTAGTAGCCTCATAACCCAACCCGTGGGTGCTATTCTCATAAGGTACCTATGGTTGGGTGGAAAATTGCTCATATGCAACCAATTTCTTAGGATATGTTCTATTAAAAGATAAGATTGATATCATTGCTTATGAGTCCATAATTTAATGTCATTTTTGTTATGAACATATATGTGTGCATGTATGTTTATGATTAATTTAAAATATTGTCACTTCGCTACCATTTAATTTGTTAATCCATGCTTGTATTTTCCATAAATTTTAATAATTGCACCCTTCCATTAATTTAATTGATTATGGGCCTCCATAGGAGACCTTATATAGTGGGATTATGGTATACCTATATATTTTAGTCTAAAGTTGTAATGATTTTTTTAATGATTACTCATGTCATGGTTGGAAATCCTGCTAAAGTTCGCCATATATTCCAATCATGGGATTGTGTTTTAATGGAGATGGTGGTCTAGCCCATTTATTTTCCATTTATATATAGATTGGATCATTGTTTGAACACTTGATATCTTCCTACATTAGATCGCATACCATCTAAAACAAATAAAATATCAATTCTTCTAGTAATGGGTACCCTTCCTATCATGATATACTTCCATGTCAATATTGCTTCCAATGGTTAGACATCTACAAAAATTTCATTGAAACTTCCTCTAAAATAGTCTATTGATGCAACCAATTTATTGGTAGGCTCCCTTATCTTCCCCATATTCAATGTTATATTAGGGTTCCCTCCATAAATTAGATATATTTTGTTATGTATCTAGATCAAAATAACACATAAAGATAAGAAAATTTAGATCAATGACTTGATAATAAGCCACTTCGAGGGGGAAAAATCCATTTACATCACATAAATGAACAATTCTTGGATCATTCAAATGAAAAGGCCTCCTTGGTATATATAGGAATCTCAAGGGTCAAAATTAATTAGGCCCTACATAACAACAATAATGTAAGGGCACAAAAATAAAAATAGTGGGCTTCTATGGGGCATAATATTATCAATATAAGGGCTACACTAGGATTATAGAGAACTAACATGCTCCTCTCCTTCCAAAAAGTGTTGTCCTCAATGCTTGATAAGTTATAGATGCTTCTGTATAAAATAATCACCTTTCCATGTGGAATATTTAGCAGGTAAGTTCTTCCACTTAATGAGATACTTTGAAATTGAATGATTCCACAGGTGTCAGATTATTATTTCTATCATTTCTTTAAGATCTAATATGTTTTTTGCTTCCTCATCAAGTTATGGAAATATAGTTTGTACTGTGAGCTTGTCACCTATAACTTTATTTAAGTGGGAACTGTGGAAAACTATGTGTAATTGTGAAGATGTAGACAACTCTAATTTGCATGTCATAGTACCAATATTTTGCAACACCTTGTAAGGGACATAATACATGGGTGATAATTTATTATTTTTCTTAGCTTGCTTGAGGGAAATTTGTTTGTATGGTTGTATCAATAAGAATAACCAATCACCCACATCAAAATTATTTCACTCTGAAGTTGATTTGCTTGTTGTTTCATTCAGTTCAGCACCAAAGTCAAGTTATCCTTTAAAATTTGGAGTATTTGTTGTTGATACTTGATGTGATATTCCACTTCTTGAACCTTAGAATTGTCTCTTTTAGACGTTGCGATGGATGGTTGATGATATCCATAAAGCACCATAAATGGGGTCATTTTTGTTGCAGTACGGAAGGAATTGTTATACCACCATTCTACCAGAGGTAAGAACTTGACCCAGTGTGTTTTCTTATTACATACAAATCAATGAATATATCCTTCAAAATATTTGTTCCCTATCTCATTTTTCCCATAAGATTGAGGATAATAATATGATCCATGAGCCAATTGAATACCAAGACAAGAAAATATTTTTTTCCAAAAATTTCCAGTGAAAATGGGATCTTTGTCACTTACAATAATCTTTGGGTTTGCATGTAGCTTTTGAACTATTTCCATAAATACAATAGAAAATTTCACTAGCTTTGAAAGGATGAGATAGTGCAAAAATGTATGCATACTAAGTCTATCAACTACCACCATAATGAAACTCTTTTCTTTGGACTTGGGTACTAGACATGTGATAAAATTTATTGAGAACTCCTCCTAACACTGGCTTGGAATGGATAATGATTTTAAAAGACCTGAGGTCTTAATTTCTTGACTTTATTTTGTTGGTAAACCAAACATTATGCCACAAAATTTTGAATAACATATTTAAGGCCATCCCAAAAAAAAATTACCTTGACCCTGTGGTAAATTTTAAAAAATCATGAGTGCCCTCCTATAGGAGAGGTGAGTAATTCCAAAAGACCCTTTAATTTTAGTTTGGAGTTATTAAATTGATATAAGCGATATTTGTGCCACAGTGAATCACTTTTCCAAATAAATGTATCATATGCAATCAAATCGTATTGAAAATTTTGAACTTGAGTCTCCACAATTCTTCGTCATTCTTCCATTCATCCCTTGCTTCAGTTATCCACTCAGGTTGGTTAATAAATGACACATAGAAATGCCTTCACATCCTCATCCCTTCTTGAGAGTGCATCTGCAACAAAATTTTCTTCCCTCTTTGTAGATGATTTCAACGTCATAACCTAACATATTTGTGACCCATTTTTTTTTCTCTTTTGAAGATAATATTTGTTCCAAGAAGTATTTAATCCTATCATGATTTGTTTTTTTACCTTGAAGTGTCCCATTAGGTAAGGCCACCATTTCTCCAGGGCATGTAGTATTTCCAACATTTCCTTCTCATAAGTAGGTTTGTGTAAATTATTTCCCTTGATTGGACGACTTTCAAAAGAAATGGGTCTTCCTTCTTGCATTAAAATAACACCAACGTCATTTCCTGAGGCATCACATTCCATAATAAAGGTTTTTGTGAAGTTTGGTGTAGCCAATATTGGAGCTTGGAACATTGCCTCTTTAAGATGTTTAAAGGCCTTACTATGCTTCTGGAGTCCAATAAAATGCATATTTTTTTAGTAATGATGTTAGAGTTGTTGTTATTCTCCCATAACTCTTAAAAAACTTTTGATAATACCATGTCAACATGAGAAATCCTTGGATATGCTTTAAGGTTGTGGGAATTTTTCATTCCTTGATGGCTTTAATTTTTTTACGATCTACCTTAACACCCTCAAGAGATACAATATGGCCCAAATATTTGACCTCTTGTACCCCAAAGAAAAATTTGGAAGGATTTACATACATTTTTTTATCCTCCAATAGTTTAAGCACCTTGTCAACATGTTGAACATGATGTTTCCAAGACTTGTTGTAGATTAGTATATCATAAAAAAATACTAACACAATTATTTTAAGGAAGGGTTTGAAAGTGTAATTCATCAAAATTTGAAGTGCGGAAGGTGCATTAGTAAGGCCAAAATGCATGACCAAAAATTCATAATGACCTTCATGAGTTATGAACGTTGTTTTCAGAATATCTTTTGTGTTCATTCTAATTCAAGATGGTATCCTGAAAAAAGATCCAACTTTGGGAAGTAAATTTATCCATGTAATTCATCTAATAATTCATCCATGAAAAGAATGGGAAATTTATCTTTAATACTGATCCTATTGATATATCTATAATCTGGATGCATACACCCGTTATCCATCCTTCTTATGCACCAATACTACAGTAGAACATAACGAACTTTGGCTAGGTTGAATTATACATGCCTCTAGTATTTCTACAACCATACATTCAATTTCACCCTTTGGGCATAGGGATATATGTAAGATCTGATGTTTTGAAGAACACTTCCTGGAATCAAGTGAATAGCGTGATCATGATAAGGAATAGGTGGGATTCCTTTGGGACTCTCAATTACCTTGGAATGATTATCAAGGACTTTTTGGAGATTTGGAGAAATCAATGATTTTGATTTTTGAGCATATAGTGAGCATAATTTTGCAATTACCCCTTGTTATTCATTCTTCAAAATATTTGTCATGCCATTAAATTTGATTTTATTCTTAAGTTTCCATATGATACCCATTAATTTGATTTCCTTTCCTTCCTAGAAAATTTTTAAGAAAATCTTGAAAATCAAAAGCTATTGTCCCCAAATATTGTAACCATTGGACTCCTAATACAACATCAACACCACCCATTGGAATGGAAATTATTGGACTATTCAATACAAATCCCCCCATTGGTAGATTGATATTATGGAACTTACCGAAGAAATTTATATTTCCTCTATTTGCAACCATTACTTGACACTATGGTGTTGGATATAGAAATCAATTTAAATCATTTTCTATCTTAAAATTAATAAAATTATGGTTACTACCTAAATCAATCAACACTATTACATTTTTATTCTTGATATATCCTTCTATATTTATAGTTTGAGAAGTGGTTATTCCTACCAATGCATTACAAGAAATGCTCTGATTTATTTTTTCTTTTTCAAATCCTGGGGTTGGTTCCTAGCATATATCTTGTTTTTTTATGTTTCTTGTTACTTTTCTTCCTCCTCCTCATGATCTATGTGAAATAATTTATTCTTAGCACACTTATGACCTTTAGTGTATTTTCTATCACAACTGTAGCAAATCTCTTTTTCTATTTTTCCTCTAGTTGTTGTGGTGTCAACCTTATAGGTTTTGGGAGGCCAAAAGAGGCAACACTTCTATCTTTATATTTGAAAGTGGTAGAGCTTATTGTTTCCATAATTTTGCTGTCAACATTTGTTTCCACCTTGAATGCACTCTCCATTGACTTAGGTTCCCAAAGGCAAACCTCACGTTCGAATTTATCCTTTAATGTATCTATGAAGACATCAATCATATGCTCCTTTGTAATATCAATTACCTTGATATTCACTCTTTGGAAATTCTCAATGTGCTCTGCAACTATACACCTTTCTTTGAGATTGATCAATTGGATAAAGAAGGTATTTCTCTTTTTATCCTCATAATGTGCTATGAATTCCTTCGTAAAAATTATTTGAGTGACAAGTGATATATGAGAACAAAACCATCGATACCACACAAACATATTGGGTTATAAATATAAAAATGCAATGTGTACCTTTTGTGTGTGCTACACATCATGTAGATCAAAGAACTACTCCATATGTAGTATCCAAGTTATCAGATACTTCCCATCAAACTTCCTCATATTTATCTTTGGAATGAGGTTGGCCTTAAACAAAAATTTGGAGTCTCTAAAATCAAGATTCACATTCATTTTGTTCTCATCGTGAGTTTCATGGAATACCTTATTACCATTATGAAGTATTTCTTCTAGCAACTTTGTCAAACCTTCCTTCAAACCTTCCATATATGGTTTTAAAATGTCCATGTCCCCTTTTAAACTATCCATGTTCACTTTTAAACCATCCATATTAACATGGTTTTCTCATTATGAGAGCGAAAATTGTTGCATTTGGTCCCATAATTTTGAGATATCATGTTACATTCTTCATCTTCTTCATACATCATAATAGATATTTCTGAGGTCTTAATGGTTGTATAATTTTTTTTTTTGGTAGAGATTTTGGAACTAATTAATGATATCTATGGTTCATTATGCCCTTTGAATCACTTCAAATTGTTTTTTCAAACAAAATTTATGCAAATTTAAAAATACACACCTTTTAAGAGCTTTATTTTGAGATTGTTAATAAGGATGAACTTGAAACTATTGTATCTCTGTGATTTCATCCTCCCAAGGTTTTAACTTTCATCCTAAGGTAGCCCTCTATGTATTATTTCCAAACTCACAAGTTATACTGAGATTGGGTTCTTCAATATATAATTATGCCAAATATCCCATGATGACCTGGTTATGGACTCGTTCAGTATATTGAACTTTTATGTGATGCCATGTGTCACTATTTTAATCTTAGGCTCTTAAAATTTACCTAAAAAAATAAAATACATTCAATTATTAACTTTTTACGAAATTCAAATATGATGTTTGAAGAGAAAGTTATGACAATTTTCCCTGGGACATCTATTTGAGACTAAATTATGGAGCATACAAAAACCATAACTTACTTGGAACATATCTTCGAAAAAAAGAAAAAAAAAACAAGGTATGGAATTTTAACCATATGTTCATCAAGATTTCACCTCCACGTGGTAGAAATTTCACAGGCTAAAGCTTAAAAAAAAAATTATAGCGAAAATTCCATAATGACCTGCTTGAAGCAACAAAACCCTAGGATCAAGAGTTCTGACACCAAATATGATGTATCCAGATCAAAGTAACACATAAACATAAGAAAATATAGATCAATGACTTGATAATAAGCAACTTTGATGGTTAAACCTCCCTTTACATCACATAGATGAACGATTTCTAGATTATTCAAATTACAAGACCTCCTTGGTATATATAGGATTCTAAAGAGTCAAAATATAAGTAGGCCCTACATAACAACAATAATGTAAGTGCACAACAATATAAATAGTGGGCTTCTATGGGGCACAATAATAACAATATATGGGCTACACTATTATTATAAGGACCTAACATATTCACAAAACATAAGGTGTCCAAGTAGTTTGTCCCATAAGTCATTCCTACTATAGCTAAGCGCATAGATAATTAGGAAGGATATGTGTTCATTGAACTCTTTTGAATGTAAAGAAGTGATCAAGGCCATATTTATATATAAAGAGTTGTTTAGCAAAAAGTTCAAATTCCATCCCATTAGTAATCCTATAATCTACCCAAAGCAATAGTAGTAGTAAAGTTACAAGCCATAAAAATATGATAAGGTGTGCATCACAAAATATGTCTCTTGAAAAGGTAAAATGATAATTTTATGTAAGAATATTAACCTCTTATTGTATCTCTTCTTGCAAGAAAATACAAGACCTCTCATGTTCATGAAAACAATTATTATTCCTTCAACCTTTTTGGAGCTTCACCTTCTCTAAAGTCTCCCATTATGATTCATGATTCATTCCATTTACGTCCATGTTTGCATTTTCCTTTGCTAGTTGCCTATTATAATTCCTTCCCAAAATTGGACTATGTACTTGAGACATGGATATGGCCAACCCTCCTACTATGGATCAGTCTTATTTCTTTATTTTCCATTTTAGCATAGATGATAACTACTAGAAAATTTGGGGGTCCCTCTCCCTCTCTCCCAAAAGGAAGATGAACTTTCCTTGCTCCCTTTCTCTTCCAAACTATATTATAACTTATAGTTTCTTCTCCTCCTCTGTCACCAAAAACAATTGAGGGGATAGATGTTGGATCTTATTTTTTAAGTCCCTTTCCCCATTTTGAAAGGATAGAAGATGGGTTTCATAGTACCTTTTGAATACATTGCATGGTTTCAATTCATTGCTTGAATTTTCCTTTACTCATTTACACCCCTTCCCCTTGTGTTTCTTTTACCTCATGGGCTATACTTCTCATTTATTTTTAGATTGACATTTGATGTCTTCTTTCGTATGCTCACATCTCTAAAAAAAATATGTTATTATCTCCTTTTAGATCTCATTGAAAATTATTTATCCCTACTTATTTTCCCATAAAATTTTCCTTCCTCTAGTTTCTATCCTTGTTCACCTTCCTCCCTTCGGTAATAGTTTTGAGGATCCCCTTCCCCTTTCTTTTCCATCATTGTTTTTTTTCCACCAATTTTTACTTGTCTTCCATGTCCCTTTTCAAGATATTTCTCCCATAACCTATTGGATACATTATCATTTTCATATCTCCTAATCACTCATCATCTTTTTCATCCCTCCATGCATTGTTTACATGACTATGTCCTCTACATTTGATACACTTTAACAATACATTTATGAATATTTTAATGCTTGGTGATATGAGCTTGAACTCACTTAGATTTCCAAACCATATGGTAGAATATCCTTTATATACAACTTAAATTAAAAAATTTCCACAATCATATGATCCAAATTCTTCATTTTCTCACATATTTCCATTTACATTGTCAAGTTATAATTACCAATGGATTATAGAATATCATCTTCCCTGAGCTCCATTATTAAAGACACCATTTTAACATGAATAGGTATGTGGTTGATACATTCGCTACATGGATTTACAAGGACCCATTCATGTGTTTCTATGGTTTAAATATAATAATACAAACCTTTCAAGCAATTTTAAGTCAATCTACCTATGCTTTGAAGACAAAAATATTAAATCCTCAACCCACCAAATTAAATGTTGTTACATGCCCTATGGGTTCATTTCAAAAGAAAATTAGCAACGAATAAATATTTCCTCTATCATATGATTTCCATTGAACCTCCCGATGAGATATTTGTCCATGTCTGTCTCTTTATTCATCTTACCCTAGTTTATTTTATCACTAACTTCATTTCCTCTTGCTTTTTATTAATAAAAATGATCATCATTTTATTTCTTTCATTGATATTTTCCTTCCTTATCATGTCTTCTTGAAGTCATTTCTCCCCTTCAACTATAAAATTTATCTCCCTCATGATGGTTTCTATTTCTTTGAGCACTCAGCAAGATCATAGAGTTGATATTTCCCTAGATTTGAGAGATTATTGGTAATTTCATGTACTAATCCCTTTATTTCTCCATACAATATTTCCACTACATCATGGACTCTATCCAAAATGTTTCCTCTCTCATTCCAAAGTAACCTCTCCTTTTCAATAGAGCACTAGAATGTCTCATTCTTCCCCTTATTTTCCCCTATTATCTTGTTACAAAATTGTATGCATTTCCATGACCATATTCACCATTTCCTCACAATGATACTTTGTTAACCTATTGTTAATATGTTAGATTGTCCTCTATTTTCTCCTATATTTTCCTTGAGATTCTACACATTTTCAAAATTATTTTACCTACCTTTGAATGTCAATGCAATATGAGATTCCTTTTCAAGGTATGGTTGACAAAAATTTGTTACATATCATGTCACTATTCCTCGTGCAATTTGAAACCCATATCATTGATAAGATCACTTTTGGACCCATCCTAATCTTCTCATGTAAAAATATAACTGCCTACAAACCTACCATACTTATTGGATTTTTATCATTTTCTTACCTATATCACCTTTTGAAAAAGAGGCTTAGTCCACAACCCTCACTTAAGGACATTTGAGTCTTACAATGTTATGTATCTAGATAAAAAATAATGCAAAAACATAAGGAAATATAGATCAACAACTAGATAATAAGCCACTTTGAGGGGTCAACCTCCCTTTACATCACATAAATGAACAATTCTCGGATGATTCAAATGACAAGATATCCTTGGTATATATAGGATTCTAAAGGGTCAAAATATAATTAGGGCCTACATAATAATAATGTAAGGGTAGAAAAAAAATAATAGTGGGAATCTATGGGGAAAATATTAACAATATAGGGGCCACACTAGTATTATAGGGAACTAAAATTCCCATCTCCTTCAAAAAAGTGGTGTCCTCAACGCTTGAGTAGATTTGGATGCTTCTGTATAAAACACTCATCCTCCCATGTGGAATCTTCAGAAGATATATTCTTCCACTTATTGAGATACTCTGAAATTGATCGATTTTGTATTTGCCTAATTCTTGCTTCCATTATTTCTTTAGGCTCCAATATAATTTTCTCTTCCTCATCAAGTTCTGGAAATATAGTTTTATCTAGGAGCTTGTTACCTATAACCTTCTTTAACCATGAAACATGGAAAATAGTTTGTACTCATGAAGATGCAAACAACTCCAATTTGTATGCCATAGTACCGATATTTTGCAACATCTTGTAAGGGCCATAGTACTTTGGTGATAATTTTTTATCCTTATTAGATTTCTTGAGGGACATTTGTTCATATTGTATCCACAAAACTATGCAATCACCCACGTAAAAATTTATTTCACTGTGATGCTGATCTACTTGTTGTTTCATTCAATTCTGCATCATATTCAGGTTATCCTTTAAGATTTGGAGAACTTATGTTTATGCTTGATGTGATATTCCAATGCTTGAAATTTAGAATTGTCTCTTAGAGACGATGTGATGGATGGTGGATGATATCCATAAAGCACCATACATGAGGTCATTTTTGTTGTTGTATGGAAGGAAATGTTCTACCACCATTCTTGCATAGGTAGCCACTTGAACCATTGTGTTTTTTAATTAGATACAAAGAAATGAATATATCCTTCCAAACATTTGTTCACTATCTCAATTTTCCCATCAAATTGAGGATGTTAAGATGAGTTATGAACTAATTGAGTACCGAGACAATAAAATAATTTTGTCCAAAAAATTATAGTAAAAATGGGATCTTTATCACTTACAATAAAATTTGGGCTTTTGTGCAGCTTTTGAATTGTTTCCACAAAATAAATAACAACTGTGTTGAATTTGAAAGGATGAGATAGTGCAAAAAAGTGGGAATACTTAGTAAGTATAATATCAACTACCACCATGATGACACTCTTTCCTTTGGAATTGGGTAGGCCTATGATCAAATCCATTGAGACTTCCTCCCAATGATGATTTGGAATGAATATTGTTTGTAAATACCCGTTGTATTAATTGTCTCAACTTAATTTTGTTATAAAACCAAACATTCTGCCATAAAATTTGGAAAACTATATTTAATTCCATCCCAAAAAATTCATTCTTGACGTTATGGTAAGTTTTAAAAATCTTGAGTACCCTCCTATAGGAGAGGTGTGCAATTTTAAAAGAACGTTTTGTTTGATTTGGGAGTTCTTACATAGATATAAGCGATCTTTGTACCATAGTGAATAATTTTTCCAAATAAATGCATGAGACACATTGGGATCTTGCTGAAACTTTTGAATGATTTTCCACTCATCTTCGTCATTCTTCAATTCATCCCTTGCTTTAGTTATCCAATAAAATTGGATAATAGAAATGGAATATAGAAATGTCTTCACATCCTCATCCCTTCTTAAGAGTGCACCAACAACAACATTTTGCTTCCCTTTTTTTGTAGATGATTCCAAACTCATAACCTAACATATTTGGGACTCATTTTTTATGCTCTTATGAAGATAAAATTTGTTACAAAAAGTATTTAAGACTATCATGATCTATTTTTATCTTGAAGTGCCTTCCCATTAGGTATGGGTGTCATTTCTTTAGAGTATGTAGTATTTCCAACATTTCCTTCTCATAAATAGGTTTGTGTAAATACTTTCATTTGATTGGATGAATTTCAAAATCAATGGGTATTCCTTCTTGCATTGAAACAACGCCAATTCCATTTCCCGAGGCATCACATTCCACAATAAAGGTTTTTGTGAAGTCTGGCGTAGCTAAGAACGAAGCTCAACACATTTCCTCTTTAACATGTTCAAAGACCTTAGTTTCTTTTGGAGTCCAAAAAAAATGCATCTTGCTTTAGTAATGTTGTTATAGGTGTTTCTATTTTCCCATAATTATTAACAAATTTGTGATAATACCCTGTCAAATAGAGAAATAGTCGAATATGCCTTAAGGTTGTTGATATTATTGATTACTTGATGAAATTAATATTGTTAGGGTCTACCTTAATACCCTCATGAGATATAATATGACAAAAATATTCTACTTCCTATACCCCCAAGTAACATTTAGCTTGCATACAAATTTTTCCCCTCTAATAGTTTGAGCACCCTGTCAACATGTTGAACATGATATTTGTTGATTTGTGTAGCTTGGGAGGTAATACAAGACCTAGGGTTCAGGGTTTGGAGATCAAAGCACCACAAGGGCAGCTTATGGGCTTAGAACCCAAGTATGTGGTTTTTCACCTAATCATGTTTGGAGAAATTCTAGAAGCACATTTATACATGTGATGGAATGAGACGATAGAGGGAAACACTTCAAGAATCGTCGAATTTTGAGTTGCAGAAGTAGGTATATGAATTTTTCAAGATTAATAATGGGTTTGCAAGTGTGTATGTAGGTCAACCTAAGGTGTTTTAGGCTCATGACAGTTGGCAGCCCCTATTATGACATTTTATGAATCCCCTTTGTTTGTTTATAAATAAAGGGAAAATGTGAGTCATTTAGAGCATCCAAATGTTGGGAAATACACTCAAGAGGAGCTATGAAACTTTCATGGAGAAGAAACCGCAGCAAGGGAGAAAAAAAAGACAATGAGGGAGCCAGGGAACATCGTGGTAATATTATGTGTGATACTGTAGTGTTTGAGGCATTTTTTAGGGTTGTGTTTGATGTGGTGTGCTGGGAAGAAAGGCCGCAGATAAAGTAGAAAATTAACTGTTGTTTAGAGGACTATTTGGTGAAGGTTTGAGGAGGATCGAGTCTTCAGTCCACTGCTGAGCTAGGAAGTAGTCCATAGCTAGCAGTTGGATACCATTAAGGGCTACGTTCAAGGTGGACAAAAACCTTGGAGGGCAGTGTATGCAGGGAGGACTTTCTCTTGGGTAGACCATAGTCATTTAGAGGATTGTTTGTTGGCTTTGTGTTCGAGTGTGGGTAGCGTGGCGTGCCCTACACAGAGGTACAATATTCAGTAGTGCAGCAAGGTGTAACAACACTGGTTGGAGGTGTATTGGGTCAAGTTGATGACCAGTGTTGGATCAGTTTATTGGAGCATCTTGTTGATGCAAAAGTGTCATCTTAAGATCTAATTCAATAGTGATTGGATTGGGTTCCATAGCTTTGTTGGAGGGAAATTTTTTATCTACACAAAGTAGCCCTAGACAAGCTGTATTGAAGGATGAAGAGAAACTTAAGGTTAGGTGAATTTTGGTGCCAAAGTGCAACACTTTGATGGATGAAAGTTGTTTCTAGCCTAACAGTTTGGAAATTGGAATTGGCCAACCCAAAGAGCAAATTAGATCAGCCTATGTACACTCTACAAATGGACGTGCAACATTGTTAGGTGGAAACCCTCCTGGAGTCTGTATGTGGAGATTCCTTGATGGACTAAGGCACTACTAATGAGCATTATGGAAGCAAAGGACTGATAGGACGAGATTCAACATTATGTTTGTCATTGTATCTTGTATACCATAGAATTTTGTATTATTCAGATTTGGTTTAATATAACGAATATTGGTGATTGTACAATACTATACAATTTTATTTAAAACTATGTATATTGCGCATATGTGATTTACTCCTTTAAATTTTCTATTGTGAAAATTAGTTCATGGTTGAGATTCTTGGTTTAGTAGCGTCAGTGATTTAAGAATCTAACCTAGACCCAAGGTCATGGAAATTTAACATGGGATCAGAGCATGTTTGAGCTACTTTGGAAGTTAGTGAATCAGAGTTGTGCGCAACGAAGAACAATGTGAGAGGGAGTTGGTCACATTGTAAGTGAAGGGTTCACTACAATTTCGAAATTGTTGGTACGTCTCTAATATGAGGACAAGTTGTAAGGGTTACCCAACTATACTCCTTGGAAGGAAAGGATCAAGTTGGTATTACAGGTCAACATGATCTGGGAATTTTCCAGGAAAGAGATCAAGAAGCTAACCGACCCTAAGGAGCTGGAAATATTGGAAGATTTGGATAAAAAAGTGACTTTGATCATATTTGATGGTGTGAGGGATTCCTTAATACCTCATTTGTATGGGAAGAAAAATGCACATAAGATGTGGATGGCTCTTTAGAATTTGCTCCAGAATAAGAATGATAAATAGGTATTGGTATTATAGGATAAGTTGAAGTCCACCAAGATGATACAGGGCGAAGGAATGATTTCGTATATGATGAGGTTGTCTCAGGTTCAATATGATATTGTTGCCATTGGTGTCAAAGTTTCAGATGAAGATATGGTAGGGATTGCCTTGAAATGTTTCACCAAGGAATGGATTCCCTTCACCAAAGGAATCATTGCCAAGGAGAAGCTGCCAGACTGAAATAGACTGTGGGACGAATTCATTAAGGAAGAGTTGCGAGATGAGGATATTTAGCCATCGAGGAAGGAAAATGAGGACATGGAACTTGCAACAAGAATGAAAGGTAAGTCTAAGAAGGACTTTAAGTTAAATCAAGTGTTTCAACTATGGCGAGATGCGTCACTTTTTTTTGATATGTTCGTTGAAAACAAGAGATGACGAGAAGGGGAAAAGGAAAGGAAAGTAGATCATCACTTCAACAAAGATAGATGATCTCTCCAGGATATTTGAAGAGGAGAATTTTGTTATGATTTCTTATTTCTCATAGGGTACTATCTGAGAGGATGGATGGTACATGGACAGTGGTGCAGCGAAGCACATGACATCGTCATAGGAGGTTTTTGAGACTCTAGGTGAATGGGACTCGAAGTTTCACATGGTGTTGGGTGACAAGATTTAGTTGGAGATCCAAGGATCGAGTGTGGTTCCATTCAAGATGGAGACAAGATGTATGATGTGGGTCCAGGATGTATTGTTTGTACCAGGACTCAGATATAGTGTGATTTTTGTCTTGATGATGGAGAGGAAGGGGTTTGAGGTCTTGTTCCAATATGGGCAGGCAAGACTCAGGCCTAGAGGCTCTAAGTCCAATGGGATTGTTCTTAGAGTCAGAGATCATGGTCTCTAAAAGTTGACGAGAAAGCCTAAGGATCATGGGAAGAAGCAGGGGTAGGTACAGGTTCTAGAGAAGTAGGAGAAAGTGCAGTATTAAGAGGAGAAGATACAGGTTCCCAAGAAGAAGGTACACTTTTCAGAGAAGGTCCACGTTCCAGAGGCTCATTGGGAGTCGAGTTCTATATGGAGCTTCCAGATTCAGAGGGAGACTCTACAGCCTAAGAAGAGCACATGGTCAGTGGAGAGAAAGGGTGCTTCCACATCTGACAAGAAGTAATCATGGCGATATTGGAACGAGATATAGGAGAAGAAAAAGAAGGAGGTTTCTAGTGACAGCGACACTTCCAAGAAAGGATATTTCACCATACATGGATTGTTGCGATTGTGAGCGCCAAGATTTGGGAAAGTGTTGTGAGAAGTGATGGCGAAGAGGAAGTAATTGCTATTCATGGAAGTACCTAACTTGCAGAGAGGGAGTGTTGATTTGTGTATCTTGGGAGGGACTCCAAGCCCTAGGGTTCAGGGTTTGGAGGGCAAAGAAACACAAGGGAAGCTTGTGGGCTTGGAACCCAAGTATGGGTTTTGCACCCAATCACGTTTGGGGAAATTTCGGAAGAACATTTCTACATGTTATGGCATGAGACGATATAGGGTGGAAAGGATAATCCAACACATTGAGAATCATTGAATTCTGAGTTGTAGAAGTGGATATATTATTTTTTGAAGATTAATGATGGTTTTGCAAGTGTGTATGTAGGTTAGCCTAAGGTGTTTTAGGCTCATGACAGTTGGCATCCCTCATTATGATGTTTTATGAAGCCCCTTTGTTTGTCTATAAATAAAGGGTGAATGTAAGTCATTTAGAGCATCCAAAAGTTGGGAAATACAATCAAGAGAATCTCTAAAATTTTTGTGGAGAAGAAGCCACAACAAGGGAGCAGCAAAATATAACGAGGGAGCCAAGGAACAACGTGGGAATATTTTGTGTGAGACCGCAATTTTGTAGGTGACAACGAGGCATGTTATAGGGTTGTTTGAGGCACGTTTTAGGGTTTTTTTTTATGTGGGTTGCTAGCATAAATGTTGTGCATATAGGATCAAAGGGAGTGTTGTTTAGAGGAATTTTTGGTGAAGGTTTAAGGAGGACTGAGGCTTCAAGCCACTGCTGGACTAGGCCACGGGCCATAGCCAGTAGTTGGAGGCCCTTAAGGGTTGGGTTCAGGGTGCACAACAACCTTGGAGGGCATCATATGCACGGAGGAATTCCTCTAGGGTGGACTGCAGTCATTTAGATGATTGTTTGCTATCTGTGTGTTGGACTGTGGGAAGCGTGGTGTGCCCTAAAAAGAGGTAAAGTATTCAGCAGTGCAGCAATGTGTAATAGCAATGCTTGGAGGTGTATTGGGTCAAGTTTATGACCAGTATTGGATCAGTTAATTGAAGCAGCCCATTGATGCCAACTAGATGACTTTTCGTGGTGGTGAAGTGTCATCTTAGGAGCTGATTCAACAGTGATTGGATTGGGTGCCATAGGTATTGTTATCACTCTCCTCAACTTCCTAAGGCTGACAGTAGGATTGGAGAAAGGTAACCACATACCAAACTTTAGGTCAGATATCTAGCCCTACCCGGACCAGAGAGGGCTCATTCTGTGTCACTTTGTAGTCAAATGGATGACTGGATATAATGTTTTAGGCTAGTTATGATTCTCAATAGATTAAGGTTTTTGTTTGTTTGGAGTTTTGGTGGACATGAATGACAGTTAGGAGACTGGGTCTAGGGTTTTGATTTGATTTCAAAGGTTTAGTTGCAGAGGTAAGGGTGAGTACAGGTAGGTAACCTACTAAGCATGATTAATTTTTCATTTTTTATAGAGTGAAATGAGATGGAATCAGAATGAGCATTAAATTGAATTCATTCATCAGAAGAGAAAGATAATTTCCTGAAAATATTATGAAAAACAAAGCACGTAAAGCATGTTTTTTGTTAATAAACTAATAATACTTAGCATAAATAAGCATATATGTGAAATATGAGTAACCTAAAATTCAACATCATGAGTTTACAGAAAATAAAAAAATGCTCAAAGGCATACCACAGGAGTCTCAACACTATGTCAGCAACATTGTCCTTGGTTTCATTACCAAACCCTTGTACAATAGTTCCACTGCAAATAACATCTATCCAACCACACAAAAGACAAAATAGAGTAAACTTATAGAAAATATATACTATGACACCTCATCAGGTAGAAATCCCATCCAAAATGGGTCATAAATGCAAAAGATAAGTCATTTCCTAGTTTCTAGGGAGGTTAGAAACCATTCCCTAAATTTTAGCCATAAACTAGGAGTGTTTGTCCCTTACATTGATTAAAAATTCCTCATGATAGGAAACCCAAAAAAACCCAATAAATCTAATTGCAACTCATATCTTCAAATTTGTGACCATTTCTGAGCTTGACAAGTGTCGTGAGGGAATCTAATGTTGATCTGTGACAATTCTGACTGAAGATTTTAAAAACAATTTGCAAAAGCATAATAGAACTTTGGAGGCACTTTGAGAATTCAAAATACACTTCTGAAAAACGGTCAACTAGCTTTGTGTGTTTAGTTTCTAGAACATCTTGAATTTCGTAAAATGGACCACGAGAAGGCCTTCAAAAATCCATTCTCCCGGAGTTTCTCAAAAGTGTAACATAGGGTGCAAAAAGGAGGTAGAAATATGAAAAATAGTTGGTTTTTGAGCTTTTTCTCCCAAATTGCAGCTTTTCATGCCATGAGGGTTTCTAATCTATGATTTAATCATCAAAATACATCCATCCATGTAAATAAATCACCATTTGGATGCCTCCGAATAAAAAATTCATAAGTGTTTGTTACCCTTTTGCAATGAGAAATTTCCAGAATTCTGCCAAAAATCATGTAAAATATCAAAATTTCTCCAAAGCTTTCAAAATTAGTTCTTTGACACCTGTAATAGATAGGCTACACATCTAATGAAGCTTCAACCAATAAATCCAAGTTATCTTTCTCCTTGAGCTTCATTTGTGCCTCTTTAAGGTTTTTTTTTCACTTGTTTTAGCCTTATTTTAGAAATGGTATACCTAGTATGATAATGACTTGTCATGTGCCTTTGCAGCTTGTTATCCTTTTTATCCTTCTTCAATAGCTTCTCCATATGTTAATTAACACTTGGTATCCAAAGCTCTCTATCCTAATTGATCTCCATGGAAATAAGCTCATCAAATGTCAACTCTTCAAATTGATGAATTTGTTGTCTCTCTCGCTCCAATGCGCTTTTTAGGCCTCTTGTTCTTGGTATTTTTTTATGTGTTTCAACCTCAATCTCCTGCATTTTGTATTAAAAAAAAAAACATTCTTGCCTTTACCTCTGTTTTCCTCCATGTCTGATTTGTACTTGCTTTGCAGGAGCTGATTCACTTGCAATTGAAAATTTTCTTGCTCAAGGAAAGTAATTCGGGATTGAGCAATGGAGAAGGCCTCTTTCAATTCAGCTATCTCTTTATCTTTCTCTTTGATGATGTCTTCAGCTGATCTAACCTCTTCATGCTCTGATACTACAGTCTCCAATGGCACTGACTAATCATGTTGATGCAAGAGAGGTTGCTCCTCTATCCGACATTACTCATCATGGGTGCCAAGTGTAAGAAAAATCCTAGTAGACTTAGGCGCAAAAACTTGTCTCTTCCCTCTCTCATATGTGTGAGAAAATCCCAAAACCCTAGGGACATCTGAAAGCTTAATAGACATACTATAAGAGCCAATCTCCATTGGCTACGGTGATGATTTAATAGGCAAGATAGAAAGCGTTGCTGACAACCTCTCCAAGAAGTCTTCCCAGATCATGTTTATGGAGAAACAAATGATGTAACGCAATGAGATTGATTATGCCATGATGAAAAAGACTAGTATGATGATCTTCCCTTCTACTCTGAACCTTCTCAACCATCTTAATCAAGCACCTGTATAAATAATGAGGCAAATCAAGTTTTTTTACTCTCGTACAATGCATCAAAATCCTGAAGTGATACCTATATAGCCTGGAGAATCTTCCTTCGCATGTAAAGTACTTCATTATAAACATCATCAGAAGAGCATAGTTGTTTTTGAGATTTCTCAAAGGAAAAAGAAATTTTGGATTATCTCTAGCATGAGGCTTTACGAACTTTTTTTTTATAATGTCTAGGCCCATACCCTTGAACCACTACTCTCCATGAGAGGGGATACATGTAGTTGAAGCAATTAGGTCAGATGATAAGTTGATCTATGTACCGGCAAGAGTGACCTTTCCCATATTATAGTTGGTTGCAGATAGGTTGGACAACTAAAGATGATATCCCCTTCCATAAGCCTTTCACAAAATGTTAAACACCGAGTTCTTTGAAAGCACCTTCTGACCAATGGCGAAGAATTAATCTCGTGCGTGGTGAATGGCTCAAGCTTGATATGGAACCATCATTTGAAGCTATTCTTGTCACTTTCCATGATGTTTCTCACTTATATGGAGGATACAACAAAGGATGGAGCTCAAACTTTGAAGGTTTGTAGGTTTTCAGGCTTCAACAACACCAAAGACTTGTCACCCACAGAAGTGTCAGAACGTGGAAACTATCACCACAGGGGCGTAACACTATGGTTATATTCACACATAAGCATAACACTGGTGTTCTCTTCACTACACGAGTGTAACACAAGTCTTTTCTTCACAACAGGAGCGTAACACAGTAGCCTGACAGTGACATATAAAGACCAGGAGTGTAACACCTATGGATTTGAAGGGTTATAAGTGATTTTAATGGGATTTTAAGTGCTGGAATTTGGATTTTAGGAACTATGGAGGGTAAGTAGAGTGGAGAACTACTCTCTCATTCACATGAAAGGGTAAAAATTAAAAATGAATTTTTCTCACCCATTTATAAACTTTGATGACCCTTGCCTTTTACAATGACATTTACAATGAATTTTTAACCCTTTTTCACTTGAAACGTGACATGTTGCTCCTTTAAGTGTGATGAAGAGGACAAAACCAACCTTTTTATTCTTTGAAATTTGAGGTGACTTTAAAGATCCTTGATGAGACATCAAGACACATTTTGCTTCTTTTTCATGGGGAAAGTGAACCTGTCTCTCTTTAAAACTTTGAAATCTCTTCACACCTTTGAACTTTCACATGAGATAATGACTCCTTCAAAATCAGATAAGATGTCTTTAAAGTTTGAAATGACTCTCTTTTCTTTTGATTGGGACAGTAGGTCAAAATGACCTCCTTTGGTGCTCTGACAATCAATGATGACTTTTTGATCTTTTAAATGAGACAATGAGACATAATTCTTCAATTTTTCATGAAACAATGAGACACAGATGAGATGTTTGAAACTTTTTTGAAACTTGAGCCATATGAAACAAGAGAGATGGCTTTATTTGAACTTTGTAAACATGATTTCTCCTTCACTAGGGTTTTATGAATGAAATGGAGGATTACTCCCTTATTTTCAATGAAAATTTGAAGGTTTTTCCAAGGCACAGATGAACCTAGACTTGAACTATATGAGATGGAATAACCTAAGCCTAGACCTCTTCAATGGTGATGATGGATATGGTGACCTTGAAACTGATGATGTCGATGACCTTGAAAATGGTGATGATAAATGAAATGAAGGAGTAGCATACATGGTTTAGCCTTATTCAATGACCAAAATTATTTCTGAGAATTCATTCAAAAAAGTAGATTTTGACCTATGACTTAATGGAAAACAACTGAAAGAGAGATTTGATGACTGACATACCTAGGCTAACATTGGCTCGAGTTGGGGATGGCAACTCCTTTAGGAGGTGTCAAGAACATCATAGATCAGGTAGCCTTTGATCTAGGTGGATATTGGTGGCCACCTGCCTATTTCACTTGGGGCCCCACCATTGTTTCTTTTATTTTTTTCGGTTTCCATAATTATAACACAGTTTACTATTTTTAACCGTTTTTTGAGTCCTGAACTTCTGGAGCTGTTTTGAGGCCCTAAACTAATTTTTTTGGGAAAATAAAGAGAAAAATGGGTCATAGACTGATGTTTCTCTCTCAAAAGTTGTATTCCTCGAATATATATTTCTAACGAGGTATTGAACGCATCAAACAGAGATCGTATGCCAAAGTTACGTCCCTGGGAAGTTGATGTACCAATTTACCCAAATGGGGCCCATAGTTTTGGCGCTTCATCTTATAGGGTTAGGTTTTTGGATTTTTAGGGTTTTCCATGGTTTCTCAATAATAAATAGGTCCTCATGCCTCATTGTAACATAGTTCAAAGGCTTGTAGCTGCCACATCTCTTCTCATAGATAAGCTACCAACACCCTAGCTAGTTTATTTCCATTATGTCTATAAGCATATTTCAGTCATTTGATTTTAATGAAATGAAGTTTTATTTTTGTTGCATATTTATGTTTATGTCTATTTCTGTATTTTATTACGTTCCTGCATAAATTTGGATAAGTGGTATTAGAGTGGTCTGTTATTTCTCTGTTTTTCTTTTCATGTCCCCAACGCGGTCAGGGTATAAGGAGTTGGGGCTCGATTTGATTTAACCCTTGCAATATCAGCCTCACAAACCCCGACGAACTCCCATGGCGGAAGAAAAGAAAGATGAGGGAGTAGGAGATCCTATCAAAATATTACTCGAGGAGGTCCTCGAGAAACAGAGGAGCGTGATGATGGATAACTTTGGCCAAATTTTTCAATGACTACCCATCGACAACGCATATACATCCTACAGCCACTCTGGAGGCGCCACTCCTTTCAAGGTACAGGTAAACTTCGACATTCCTGTATTTGAAGGCCAAATAGATGCAGAAGTTGTAGATATATGGTTGAATTTTCTAGAAGGGTATTTCTCATTCCATGATTTCTCTGACCGAGAAAAGATTATTTTTGCACTCCTCAAAGCTGCCCCCCATGTCAAAGACTGGTGGGAAACCTACTATCGGAGCAAAAGTACGAGATGGAACCCTCTCTGTTCACGGCTGCACCCACTTGGAATTCATTTCGATATGGCTTCAAGGAACAATATTACCCCATGGGGAACTATGAGGACAAATATATCCAATGGACCATGTTGCGGCAACAAAGGGATCAAGATGTGCACGAATTGATGAATTTGTTCCATAACCTACACACAAAGTTGGGTATTAAAGATTCAAAGAGACATTTGGTGCTCAAGTATCGCATCTATTTTCACCGATATATTCAGGTGGAGATAGAGTTCCTCAACATTACATTGCTTGGCACGGAATATTGCTATGATGCCAAGATCGAGGAGAAATTTAAGCACTTTGGATCCGTGAATTCGAAGCCAGGGAAAGGCACCCCCGAACCACAAAACAAGGGGAAAATCCAAAGCGAGGCGACTCATAATAACACCACAAATCATAATAAGAACATGGGGAAGTGGTGTGAATTTCATAACAGCCCCACTCACAGCACAAACGAGTGTCGGGCCAAAAAATCATTGGTGGTCAAACTCAAGGCACCCAAATCAGATGCATGTTCTGATTCTAAGTCAGAACCAGACAAGGGCAAGGAAAAAGGGAAGAAGATCATTGATGTTGATCCCAGCTCCATTTTTTCCACCACCAAGCTCCAGAGGGATGATCCCAAGGATCCAAAGGAGGGGGAGCACCTCTTCCATTCACATATGTGGGTGAAGGGTTCTCCGTTGCAATTCCTTGTTGATAGCGGAAGCCAAAAGAACCTCATTTCAGCATAGGTCATGAAGCGGCTCGTCCTACCGAACAAAACACCCACAGACATATACAATTGGGTGCCTTCACCAAGGAATAGATCTATGCATCTGCCAATAGTTTCGTCTTCCGTACAGCATCAAGACATTCACAGATGAGGTACTTTGTGATGTTTCTCCTCTTGGTGTGTTTGATGTATTATTGGGCCAACCATACTTGTGGAAGTGACATTTTTTGTATGAGTCTAGGCCTCGTTATGTTTTTATTACTTTAGGAAATAAATTGTACATTATACTGAAGGTAGTACCGCCTCCTACCATCTCTTTGAATACTGCAAAACAACGCAGTAAGCTTGTTTCCCAAATCAGGAATCTTATTTGAATTACCATTTGCCCACAAGGAAAGAAGAATATTATGGCCATAGCCTTGAAATAGGGCTCCCTTGCATGACAGTAGCAGATGGAAAAAGTCATGGGGGAATACGAGGACAAGGACATTTTCTCCTCACCCACAAAGGTTCCTCTACACTATCAGGTCAAGCACTCCATTGATCTACCCCAGGCGCACCGCCGTCTGATATTGCCATACCTCATGAGACCACATAGAAATACTCCACACATGTAATGTCTGAGGCTGATAAAGAAACAAAACTTACTGAACACATCTAGCACATCCGCCCGCAGGTCCATGACATCTTTGACAAATCCAATACCAAGTTCAACAGAATTTTCCTCATCCCATGGAGGAACTCAATGCAATGGGGACCATTGCTTCCTAAGGGAGGAGGAATGATCCAGGTGGATATTGGTGGCCACCTTCCTATTCCACTAGGGGCCCCACCATTGTTTCTTTTAGTTTTTCAGTTTCCTTAGTTATAACACAATTTACTATTTTTAATATTTTTTTGGGTCCTGAACTTCCAGAGACGTTTTGAGGCCCTAAATGGCATTTTTTTGGGAAAACCAGAAGCAACATGGGTCATAAACCAATGTTTCTCACTCAAAAGTTTTATTCCTTGGATAGATATTTCTAACAAGGTATTGAGCACGTCAAACAAAGATTGTATGCCAAAGTTATGTCCTCGGGAAGTTGATGTACCAATTTACCCAAACGGGGCCCATAGTTTTGGCACTTCATATCCTAGGGCTAGGTTTTTGGATGTTTAGGGTTTTCCATGGTTTCTAAATAATAAATAGGCCCTCAAGCCTCATTGTAACACAGTTCAGAGGCCTGTAGTTACCACATATCTTCTTAGAGATAACCTACTAGCGCCCTAGCTAGTTTATTTCCATTATCTCTGTAAGCACATTTCAATCATTTGATTTTAATGAAATGAATTTTTCTTTCTGCTGAATATTTGTGTTTATGTCTATTTCTGTATTTTATTATGTTCCTGCATAAATTCGGATCATCCTTACCATTGGGCGATGGATTCAAACTGAACTTTGAAAAAAATTGACAAACTGAAAATGATGAACTAATTCTGGAAATGACTTTGACTAAAAGAAAAATTGACTTGACCCTTACTTGATAACTTACTGAAACTTTTTTAACTTTTTGAAAGAAAACATGAGTTGTATGTAGAAGTCTCATGGAATTCTCCTTGGGCTTCAAACTTCTGTAACAACTTCCTTATTTTCTAGGACATCAAATTTAAAGTGATCTGTACAATGACAATGAACTTCTTCTTCAATGATCGAGTTAGATAGTGTTTGAGGAGCCTACCATTGATTGGTCCTCCCAGCACTTCTTGCCCTTCAAGTTCCTCTAGTAAAAATTCTTTGTTTCCTTTGAATGCAGTGACCTTGTAAGGTCCTTTCCATAGATTCTCGAACTTTCCATGCTTACTCTTATCTTCATTCCGGGCATCCCAGCGAAGAAAAACATCCCCAAGATTGAAATCATCCACTTTGGTCTTCCTATCATAATATTTGTGATTTTTTCATGAAGCTTTGAAGTATGGCTGAAGACTTCATCTCTTGAATTTTGTAGATGGATCATTTTTTTTTTCTTCGTTGAATGTCATTAGGTTCACTGTCGATCTCTTGCAAAATTTTCATCACTAGTGTTATCACTCCGCCAGATCTCTAAGGTTGAAAAATAGATACCAATAGAGGTAACCACAGACCAAACTTTTGGTTTAGTGGATAGCCCTACCAAGTCGGAGAGGGCTCTCTCCGCAAGGTCAGAGACAAGAGGGCTGGATGAATTCAGGTTTTTAGGCTAGATATGAATGTATGGGTTGTTTTGATTTGATTTTGTTGGGTTTCACTAGATGAATATATTAGGTCAAGAGAGATAGGAAGGGAAAATGAGATAGGGTTGCAGGGATTCAATGGGGAAAGGTAGGCATAAGGCTTTAAAATTTAAAGATCATTGTGATGAGATGGTTTTAAGACCGATGAGAAGCTAGGAAGAGCATGGGAGATGTATTCTTCCTAAACAGAGGGAAATGGAAAAATTATGATATCTTTCCCTAAATAGAGTGGTGAGCCCTGGTATTGCACTAAGAGTGCTGCAAATCCCAGGGGCTTCCCTACTTTACTTTATCAACCCAAGGTTCATACAAAATTTTAGGTGACAGTGCTATATACACAACAGATGCATTCTGTTCATGTCATCCTCTTCCGCTTTACGAAAGGGTGCTATTTCTAAGGGTTCTCAGTGAAGTCTGTCACACTTCAATGAAATTAAACTAAATTTCTGAAAGGAAATGACAGAAGGAAACTAAATTAAATCACTAAAAAGAAATGACAGAAATGAAAATAATTTAATTTGCAGAAAAGGAAATTACTGAAAAGGAAATTACTGAAAAGAAACTAAACTATATTGATGAAAATAAATGGCATATAGGAAACTAATTCTAAACCACACTTAACTTTTCCAATCGACTAAATTCACTCTATTATCCTATGGTCTATCTATCATGATTATATTCATCCAACTAAGCTATCCATGACTTAATTCTAATTAAAAGGAGTGTTTATTTGCATCTTGGAGGAAAGGAAAGGGATAAAGAGGCTAATGGAAGGCTTAACGCATGAAATGAAGCTTATAAGTGGAAAGTGGGGGTTTAAACTAGATTAAGACTCTATTATAGCACAAAAGGCTTTGGAGCGGAATAAATTGAAATATGCGATGGCAAAGATGCAATGTGGAGGTGGGACCGATATCAAAATCGCGATATCGCAAAGTTGGAGCGATAAGCGTTAAAGGAAACAGGCTAAACGGTGTGATTTACGATTTACGATTTTGTAATATCGCAATCGGCGAAGGCAAGTAGTAAGTCTTGGAGAAAAATGGAAAAGGTGCGAAACACAATTTTCAATGGGTGATGTGGCTGTGGGACAATCGTTGGAGCATGATCGTAATATTGCAATCGGTGGTTGGAGCGATAAGTGCGAACGGGAACAAGTGAAATGATGCGAAGTGCGAAATGCGATATCGCAATTCGCAATATCAAAAATTTGGAGGAATAGCGGAAGTTTCGTGTAGAAAAGGCTGCGAAGTGCGATTGCGGTCAAGAGAAAAGGAAATGCGACGTGATTTGCGGTAAGTCTTGAAAGAAAAAGGGGAAATGTGCAATCTATGATATGCAATATCACAACATCGCAATCGGCTACAACAAGCAGTAAGTGTTAAAGTAAAAGGGAAAAGTACCGAAGTGCGATTTGTGAAGTACAATAGTGGGGAACTCGAGGAGAAAAGGCGGAGGTCGACCTTGGATGGTTTTTCAAGAATTTTGTGACTAAAGAGGGTAAGGCAACAATGAACGGAGAAAAGAAAAGGGATAAGGCTTGAAGGGCCTAAGTGTGTTAAGAAAAAGGGTAAGTACGACGTTAAGGTGAGAAGGAAAGGAGGGGAATGGAGGCGTAAGAGTAGTGCTTAGAAGTGAAACACACCTGCGGATTCATGCATGGGAAATAGACAGAAATGAATGATAAAATAGGGAAAGAGAGACTCGGACTTGGTAATGCAATTTCTTCCCGAAACTCAAATAGAAAGCAATTTTGGCCTGTGGGAAGGTATACCTTGCTTGAACTCTACTGGAAGAGATGAGAGGGGGAGGCTTGACCTCGATTTTTGGAGTTTTTCCTCTATTTTACCATGCATAAGCAATTAAAAAACTAAAACAGCACAAAAACTAAACAATAATGAAACTATCAGAAGCAGATCTAACTTAAATGGCAGAAGAAAAACTAGCTAAATGACAGAAAGGAAACGATAATAGCAGAGAAGCTGAGGCTCATGGGTTAGGGCTGAGGCACATGGGTTGGGCCCTAACCCATGGGCCCAAATCTCTGGAACTAGATCAATAGAAAGTCATCTGAATACTCATTTCATTAATAATACAGTCTTATTACATCCTGAAGGTCTTAACAACAAAAGCCTAACAGCTTGCAGCAAAAATTCTGAATGGAATCGAAGAATAAAATGGAATCAACTAGAATCAACCCACTGGCTAACTAACTAACTCCTTCCTAGCTCTAGCTCTGCTCTATTTATTCTATAGGGAAGCTACCATTAGCTTCCTTGAGAATGGTGATTGAGTCCACTTTGACTCCAAGTACACATAGATTGAGTGCCATTCGTCTTCAGTTGCTTGACTGCCTCTTGGAATTCGATTTTTTAGAGACTCCAAGTGAAGTATGGCTTGAATTCACTTGGTCTTGAGTTGCTTGGTTGCCTTTGGAATTCAAATTGTTGGAAGGGGATATCATGAGGATCCTTTGGCTGCCTTTGAGAGTTAAGGAGGGTGGAAAATCCCCTTGAATCTCTCCAAGGTTTCTCCCTAATTTCCTGATGTTGTGCTCATTTATTCTCCAATCCTGATCTTCCAGTGGCAGGGAGCAAGTCCATAAATCATCTCCTTCTCCAAATATTTATAATCTGCCAAATATTATCACAATATTCTACAAAAATAACCAATATTAGGAAAAAATATGCAACTACCTTTAATCCTTCCTAAGAACATATTAAAGAATAAGAAAAAATTATTAAGTGCAAAAGGAGATATTTAATATATCCTTTTATGTGCATAAGGAAGGTATATGGGCCTAAGAAAGGTTAGATGGGCCTTATTTTATGTCTAATTTAGAGGCCCGTCATCACCCCCCTACCGAAACTGTTGCTCATCCTCTTAGAAACCTATTCATCCTCCCTGCCTTATGGTTCTCCCTGCATGCTGGCTTATTTCATTTTCTATTTCTTGGACCATGCGCTCCTCTTCTACTATTCTTCTTGCTGCAATTATTCTTGTAGGTGCTTCATGGAGGTCCTCAAATGCCTTAAGTAAATATGTTTTGCATGCCAAGAGGTGGTGGATCCACCTTTTATTTGAATTTTTTTCTCTTTTTTTTTTCTTTTTATTGCATGCAAAGTAAACTCACATTTTTTTTTTTTTTTTTTTTTTTCTGTGAATTGAGTTCACCCTTGGTTGCCCCTTGGCACTCCTTGTCCTCTATTACAACGAGCTGCTTACTACCCACTTTCTCAAGTCCTTTTTACTTTTATCTTGTTCCTTTTCTTGGTGGAAAAAGTGAGGCTAGCTGATAGATAAGGCTGAGGTTGCTCTACTACTGATTTTGGCTATATAAAAAAACTTTCCTTCTCACACTTTTTAATGTTTTATTAAGCTAAAATAGATTCCAAGAAAGGGTTAGATGATTGCATACCTGATCCTTACCATCAATCTGTTGTGATATCGAAGTTGCTGCTGAAGTTGCTTGTGGCAAACTGCTTGAGGTCCTTTGGAGCTTCTGAGCACATGAAGAGCAAGTACAAGTTTGAATACCTTTGACTAAAGTGTTGACCAAATTTTATTTTTGTGCCAACTTGTTGTTTTCTTCTTGCAAAGGTTGGAGAGCATCTACATTCATTAAAGAGAGATACATGGAGAAATGCAAATTTTTTTTTTTTTAAAGGCCTACTAGCTGCCTCAATGAGGTTTTCCACTAGTAGGTCTGCCTATGATCCGGATTTATGCAGGAATAAAATAAAATACAAAAATATACATAAACATAGAGATTCAATGGAAACAACACTTCATTTTATTAAAATCAAATCACTGAAATATGCTTACAGACATAATGGAAATAAATTAGCTAGGGTGTTGGTAGCGTATATCTGAGAAGAGATGTGGCTGCTACAGACCTATGAAATGTGTTACAATGAGGCTCGAGGGCTTATTTATTATTGAAAAACAATGGAGAACTCTAAACTTCCAAAATCATAACCCTAGGAGATGAAGCGCCAAAACTATGGGCCTCGTTTGGGTAAATTGGTGTTTCAACTTCCCGAGGACGTAACTTTGGCATACGATCTCCGTTTGACACGTATCATATCTCGTTGGAAAGATCTATCTGAGGAGTAAAACTTTTGGTGTGAGAAACATTGGTCCATGGCCCCATGTTACTCCCATTTTCCCAAAAAATGTTGTTTAGGGCCTCAAAACGGCTCCGGAAGTTCAAGACCCGAAAAATTGCTAAAAATTGTAAGTTGTGCTGCAACTTAAAATTTGAACGAACTGATGGTGGGGGTTCAAATGGAATATTTGGGTGGCCACCAATATCCACCTGGATCATTAAGGCCTAAAAATGGCTCCGAGAGTGCAAGACCTGAAAACATGCTAAAAATAGTAAGTTGTGCTGAATGTGAAAAGCTACAAGAATTGATGATGCGGGTCCAAATGGAATAGGTGGGTGGCCACCAATATCCACCTGGATCATCCTCCCTCCTTAGGAAGAAATGGTCCCCATTGCGTTGAGATCCTCCATGAGATTAGGCAAATTCTGTTGAACTGGGTATTAGATTTGTCGAAGATGTCATGGAACTGCGGGCGGACATGCTGGATGAGTTTAGTAATTTTGGTTTCTTTATCAGCCTCAGGAAGTACATGTGTGAATTATGTATGTGTAGTTGTGGCAGGTATGGAAACATCAGGCGGCAGTGCATCGGGGATCAGATCAATGGAGTGCTTGTCCTGATAGTGTAGAGGAACCTCTATGAGTGAGGAGAAAATTTCCTCGTTTTCCTCCATGACTTTGTCCATCTACTACAGCCATGTAGGGGAGCCCTATTTCAAGGTTGTGGCCACAATATTCTTCTTTCCCTGTGAGCAAGTTGTAAGGAAAATAAATTTCCTAGTTTGGGAAACAATCTTACTACGTTGTTTTGCAGTAGTTAAAGAGATGACGGGAGGTAGTATTGCCTCTGGTATCCTGTACAAGTTATTTCCAAAAGTAATAATAATAGCACGAGGCCTAGACTCATAAAAATCATGTCGCCTCCACAATTTTGGTTGGCCCAATAATACATCAGGTACATCAAGAGGAGCAACATCACATAATACCTCGTCTATGAATGGCTTGATGCTGTACGGAAGGCGACGCTATTAGCAGATGTGGATATCTCTCCCTGGGTGAAGCCACCCAATGGTATATGACTGTGGGTGTGCTATGGTTTTTAGGCTGAGCCACTTCACAACCTATGCTAAAATGAGGTTCTTTTGGCTTCCTCTATCCACAAGGAATTGCAGTGGAGAACCCTTCACCCACATCTACGAATGGAAGAGGCGCTCCCTCTCCTCTGGATCCTCGGGATCCTCCCTATGGATCTTGGTGGTGGAAATAATGGCACTGGGATCCGCATCAATCATTTGTCTGGTTCTGACTCAGGATTAGAAAATGCATCTGATTCGGGTGCCTTTAGTTCGGCCACCAACAACTGTTTGGCCTGACACTCGTTTGTGCTATGAGTGGGGCTATTATGAGATTCACACCACTTCCTCGTGTCCTTCTTTGGATTTGTGGTGTTGTTCTGAGTCGCCCCGCTTTGGCCTTTCCCCTTTTTCTACGATTTGGGGGCACCTTTCCCTGGCTTCAAATTCGCAAATCCAAATTCTCACTTCTTCTGCTTAAATTTTTGCTCGATCTTGGCGTCATAGCGATATGTCGTTCCAAGCCATGTAATGTCAAGGAACTCCATTTTCTCCTGAATGTGTTTGTGCAGAAAACCGTGGTACTTGAGCACCAAATGTATCTCTGAATATTTAATACCCAACTTTGTGCGTAGGGTATGGAACAAATTCGTCAGTTCGTGCACATCTTGATCCCTTTACTGTCGTAGCATGCTCCATTGGATGTATTTTTCCTCATAGCTCCCCACAGGGTAACATTTTTCCTTGATGTTGTCTTGGAACGAACTCCAAGTGGGTGTGGACGAGAACAGAGAGGGTTCCCCTTCGTCCTCTTACTCACAATAGGTTCCCCACCAGTCTTTGACATGGGGAGAAGCTTTGAGGAGTGAAAAAATAATATTTTCTTGGTCGGAGAAATCATGGACCGAGAAATACCCTTCCAGCAAATTTAACCATCTATCCATAGCGTCTGCATATATCTGGCCTTCAAATACAGGAATGTCAAATTTTACCTTTACCTTGAAGGGAGTGGCGCCTCCAGAGTGGTTTTTGGATGCAGATACGCCATAGGGGGGCAATCATTGAAGGATCTGAGCAAAGTTTTCCATCATCGCGTTCATTTGTTTCTCAAGGGCCTCCTCAATCAATATTTTGGTAGGATATCCTGCTCCCTCGTTTTTCTTTTCTTCTGCCATGGGAGGTCGTCGAGGTTTGTGAGGCTGATCTTGCAAGGGTTCAAACAGATCAAGCCCTAACTCCTTATACCTTGACCACGTTGGGGACATGCAAAGAAAAACAGAGAAAGAGCAGACCACTCTGATACCACTGATCCAGATTTATGTAGGAACGCAATAAAATACAAAAATAGACATAAACATAGAGATGCAATGGAAACAACACTTAATTTTATTAAAATCAAATGACTGAAATATGCTTACAGAGATAATGGAAATAAACTAGCTAGGGTTTTGGTAACATATCTCTGAGAAGATGTGGCGGATACAGACCTCTGAACTATGTTACAATGAGGCTCAAGGGCCTATTGATTATTTAGAAACAATGGAGAACTCTAAATTTCCAAAAACCTAACCCTAGGAGATGAAACGCCAAAACTATGGGCCTCGTTTAGGTAAATTGGTGTTTCAACTTCTCGGGGATGTAACTTCGGCACGATCTTCGTTTGACACGTATAATACCTCATTGAAAAGATATATCTAAGGAGTACAACTTTCAATGTGAGAAACATTAGTCCATGACCCCATGTTGCTCCCGATTTTCCCAAAAAACTTCATTTAGGGCCAAAAAACGGCTCTGGAAGTTCAGGACTCGAAAAACTGCTAAAAATAGTAAGTTGTGCTGCAACTTAAAAACTGAACGAACTGATGGTGGGGGTTCAAATGGAATAGGTGGGTGGCCACCAATATCCACCTGGATCATTAACACCCCAAAACGGCTCTGGGAGTGCAGGACCCGAAAACTTGCTAAAAATAGTAAGTTGTGCTGAATGTGAAAAGCTGCAAGAATTGATGGTGCGGGTCCAAATGGAATAGGTGGGTGGCCACCGATATCCACCTGGATCAGCCTAGGCACCTCAAAGGAGGTTTTCACCTAGAATATTTTATTTTTTATTTTTATTTTCAACCCAATAACCGCCTCATGGAGGTTTTCAATCAATGAGCCAATCTCATATGCCTCAAAGAGGTTTTCATATGATATTTTATTCTTTCCCTTCTTTTTTTTCTTTTTTTCACTTTCCTACTCTACTTGAAAAAAACAAAACCTTTTTCAAGTATAGGAATACTTCCAATGGAGGCATGTACACATCAAGATGATAGATAAAATCATGTGCACACTTGGAATACATGCTTTGACATGTACCTGAATATGAGAGATGAATTGCTTTGACTGGGATTGTATCAAGTATTGTTGGAGAAGGGCGTGTTGTTGCAACTTAATGGATGTTTGGACCATATTCAATATAATTGTGATGCCCCTGGGCCACTTCACCTTGGATGTCCTCTTCTATTATGACATTCAAATCTTCCTCCTTTTGCTGATTGTTCTCTTGAACACTTGAAGGAAATGCTGGTAAACATGAGGAAAATTTCTCAACATCTGATTATGATGTCGTATCTTCATCAAGTGCAGCCATTAATCTTTTGATCTCCTCATTTGGATCTTCTTCTTCTTCTTGTCCTTCAATGACATTAAGAAAATATCTTCTTTGCAATACCTTTCTTGAACTAAGATGCAGACCATTTAGATCAAGAGGATATGTTTAGTAGTGTTGTACCTCAGCATTGTAAGTGGGCTAAGATACTTCATGGTGTGGGTTTGGAAATGGTGGTACAGGTAGTTGAGTGGGGGTGGATATATGATATGGATGTGGTTGAGGCTGTGGTTGTGGTGGAGGTGGATGGTAGGGATAGCATGGAGTTGGCTATGGAGGATATGGAGGGAAATATTGAGGATATTATGGATTTTCCTAATAAGGATCTTTCCAAACATGTTTCCAAGATTGGGTTTGAGGTTGAGATGGCCAAGGTTTCCAAGGAGGGAGTGTATCCAAATTAGTTTGAGATGGATGTGAATAATCTTAAAATTTTGAAGTGGATCCTTATATCATATCAAGTTGACTAGGTTGCCAGGGTATTCTTGGAGCTACATAACATAGCCTCTTTGGTGATTTCCTTGCTCCATTTTCTTCTTGGTAAACTTCTTTAAACCTAGGGAATGATGAACAACATTTAGTATCATATGATTCTGCATGGATAACAAAAATATTAGCATCTTCTTTTTGCTCATTTTTCATTCTTAACATTTCTATTTGTTCACTTAGATTGCTAAGAATTTTTGTTTTAAAGTTATCAAGCAAATTTCCAAGTTAATCGTGCCTTACCAATGTTGATTTTGATTTACTTACTCTTTCCCTTTGTGCTTGCATGTTTCACAAATTTCTTCAAATGAAAATTGGTATACATCTCCTCTACTTATGAGATTAAGGAGATCAATCCACTTATCCATAATTGTTCTAAGTAAGAGGGTTTTTAGTGTGTCAAATCATAGATGATGCAATTTTTCCCTCTTAACATTATACATGAACCTCTCTATTAGATCCTCAAGGCTCTCATCTTCTTCTTGGTTCATTCTAAAAATTTCTTCTCTAAGATCACGATCTTTATATTTTTCTAGAAATATATTTTGCATATCATTCCATGATCTTATTGAATTAGTACCTAGACTCCTGAACCATTTAAGAACTATATCCTTCAATGTTGCAGGAAAAAATCTCAGTTTTTGAGTGTGTGATAAGTATCCATAAGACCTACAAAGTATCTCAAATTCAAAGAGAAATGTTTCTGAATCCTCTGTCTGCATACCATGGAAGTTGGGAAGGAAATATGGAGGGATGTTCTTCATAGGTACATTGATGTCCATATCTTGAATGGGAAACCCAATAAGATCTTCTTCATTGTCATCATATCCATCCATCTCTTCTTCCTTCAAAAGTGTATGGTGATGTGGTTCTTACTACACCACGAGTCAAGTGGAGGGGGGTCGGGTTGGGGGCGTTGGTATTGGAGAAGTTTTTTTTTTAAGATTTTGAGTATCCCTACTCCTATGAGGCATGAGAATCGGATTTTTTTGTATTTTTCAATATTTCGGAAACAACATGAAAAGGAAAGCAGAAAAGAATGCTAAAACAGAATCAAAGCATCTACTAGACACCTCCCCGGCAACGGCGCCAAAAAGTGTTGAGCCCTGGTATTGCACCAAGAGTGCTACAACTCCCAGGGGCTGCCCTACTTTACTTTATCAACCCAGGGTTCATACAAACTTTGAGGTGACAATGCTATATACACAGTAGATGCATTCTGTTCATGTCATCCTCTTTCGCTTTACGAAAGGGTGTTATTTCTAAGGGTTCTCAATGAAGTCTATCAGACTTCATTGAAACAAAACTAAACTGCAGAAAGGAAATGACAGAAGAAAACTAAATTAAATCGCTGAAAAGAAATGAAAGAAATGAAACTAATTTAATTTTTAGAAAAGGAAATGACTGAAAAGAAACTAAACTATATTGCTGAAAATAAATGGTAGAAAGGAAACTGATTCAAAACCACACTTAACTTGGCCAATCGGCTAAATGGACTCTATTTATCCTATGATCTATCTATCATACTTATGTTCATACAACTAAGCTATCCATGACTTAATTCTAATTAAAAGAGTGTTGATTTTCATCTTGGAGGAAAGGAAAGGGATAAAGAGGCTAATGGAGGGCTTAACGCATGAAATGAATCTTAGAAGTGGAAAGCGGGTTTTAAACCGAATTAAGACTCTATTATAGCGCAAAAGGATTTGGATCAAAATAACTTGAAATATGCGATGGTGGAGATGCGATGTGGAGGTGGGACCAATATCACAATCGCAATATCGCGAAGTTGGAGCGGTAAGCGTTAAAGGGAACATGCTAAACGATGAGACTTGCGATTTGTGATTTCGCAATATCGTAATCGGTGAAAGCAAGTGGTAAGTCTTGGGGAAAAAGGGAAAAGGCGTGAAATTTGATTTGCAATGGGTGACGTGGTGGTGGGACCGTCGGTGGAGCGCGATCACAATATCGTAATTCGCAATATCACAAATTTGGAGGAATAGCAGAAGTGTTGTTTAGAAAAGAATGTGAAGTGTGATTAAAAAAAGGAGATGTGATTGTGGTCGAGCGAAAAGGAAATGTGATGTGATTTGCGGTAAGTCTTGAAAGAAAAAAGGGAAAGTTGTGATTTGTGATATGCAATATCAAAATACTGCAATTGGCTACAACGAGCGGTAAGTGTTAAAATAAAGGGAAAAGTTGTGAAGTGTGATTTGTGAAGTACGGTAGCAGGGAAATCGAGGAGCAAAGGTGGAGGTCAACCTTGGATGGTTTTTCAAGAATTTTGTGACTAAAGAGGGTAAGGCAACCGTGAACGGAGAAAAGCAAAGGAATATGGCTTGAAGGGCTTAAGTGCATTAGGAAAAAGGGTAAGTACAATGTTAAGGTGAGAAGGAAAGGAGGGGAATGGAGGCGTAATAGCAATGCTCAGAAGTGAAACACACCTGTGGATTCATGCATGGGAAAGAGAGACTTGGACTTGGTAATGAAATTTCTTCCAGAAACTCAAACAGAAAGAAATTTTGGCCTGTGGGAAGGTCTACCCTGCTTGAAATATATTAACGGAGATGAGAGGGGGAGGCTTGACCATAGTTTTTAGAGTTTTTCCTCTATTTTACCATCCATAAGCAATTAAAAAACTACATCAGCACAAAAACTAAACAACAATGAAACTATTAGAAGCAGATCAAACTTAAATGGCAGAAGAAAAACTAGCTAAATGACAGAAAGGAAATGATAACAGCAGAGAAGCTAAGACACATGGGTTCAACCCTAACCCATGAGCCCAACTCTCTGGAACTAGATCAATAGAAATTCATATGAATACTCATTGCATTAAGAATACAGTCTTATTACATCCCAAAGTTCTTAATAACAAAATCCTAATAGCTTGCAAAAAAAGTTCTGAATGGAATCGAAGAATAAAATGGAATCAACTAGAATCAACCCACTCGCTAACTAACTAACTCCTTCCTAGCTCTAGCTATGCTCTATTTATTCCACAGGAAAGCTACCAACAACTCCCTTGAAAATGGTGATTGAGTCCACTTTGACTCCAATTAAACATAGATTGAGTGCCCTTCGTCTTCATTTGTGCCTCTTGGAATTCGATTTTCTGGAGACTCCAAGTGAAGTATGGCTTGAGTGCACTTGGTCTTGAGTTGTTTGGCTGCCTCTGGAATTTGAATTGCTGGAGGGGGATCTCATGAGGATCCTTTGGTTTCCTTTGAGATTTAAGTAGGGTGGAAAATCCCCTTGAATATCTGCAAGATTTATCCCTAATTTCCTGATGTTGTGCTCATTTATTCTCTAATCCTGATCTTCCAGTTGCAGGGAGCAAGTCGCTAATTCATCCCCTTCTCAAAATCTGTATAATCTGACAAATATTCTCATAATATTCTACAAAACTAACCAATATTAGGCAAAATTATGCAACTACCTTTAATCCTTCCTAAGAAAATATTAAAGCATAAGAAAACATTATTAAGTGTACAAGGAGAGATTTAATATATCCTTTTATGTGCATAAATAAGGTAGATGGGCCTAAGAAAGGTTAGATGGGCCTTATTTATGTCTAATTTAGAGGCCCGTCACAGAGCATGAGAAAGCATGTATTCTTCCTATCAATTTGAAAGAAATCATACAATAGAGATGTAATGAACATCAAGACAACACATTCTAACATATGAAACTGAATGAAAAACAATGATAAACATCATACCACATGTATCCCAAAAAATAGCTGCAACTCTTCTTTATTAACTGGCCAAACTGAGTACAATAGTTCCTTGATCAACAAGCTATCATCCAAATTGATTCCAACCCTTACTAAGAGTGAAGAAAGAGACTAAATAAGCATCAAAACCACATTCTCTCATCCTCAAGGGTCGAATCCATGAGATGAGGAGGAGATCCACAAAATATTGAACTGAAAGCTAGAGTAGAGGATTGTCCAAGTGACTCATTCCAAATTACATTCAACTGATTCATTATGACTCAATGATGACTTTTACCCAATGTATCTACCCCTAGGTAACTTATCCTTGACATAATTACATTTACCATGATGAATTACATAATTAGAAACATGATTTCTTGAAGAAACTCAAAATTTAAGAGAAATTTGGAAAAAATCAGCAAATTGGTCATTTGCACCCTCCACAGTGCATTTGTGCCCTGGCAATGTCATTTTCAACCTCCATGTTCAGGGCCACTTTTGTCTAACCTACAAGTGTTCAAATCAGGCCCAAGATGGCTTGTAGGAAAGCCCTGCCTGTCCTCTTTCTGAATATGCCTCAAGTTTTGAAAATGAAGGTAATTTTCCCCTTCAAAATGACATTCTCCCAAGACTGGTATTTGTGCAGCACCTAGGTCAAAAAAGGGACAGAAAGGTGATTTTTTGATGGTTTTTTGAGCTTTTCACCTATCAAAACTACAAACCAAGGTTGGAAACATGGTTTTCTGAGATGAATTTTTGGAACTTTTTGATTTGAAAATTGCAAATTTTGGAACTTTCTAAAAATTTTCATCAGAAATTTCCAAATTTTGCAAAAAAGTTTGGAAATGCCTCAAAATTGTTGGAATGGCTGATGATGATGTGTTTAGGCTAGGAGGGAAGCCTCATCAAGAATTTCCAATTTCTTCTTCTCCTCCATGGTCAAATATTCAATTTTTGCATTGGCACTTTTGAGCTTGGCCAATGCAATTTTCTCCTTCAGTCCATGGTGTTTGAATTTCCTCCTCAATAGGTCATTATCCTTATTTTCCTTTTCTAACAGCTTCTCCAAATGTTGATTGTATCTATCAAGCCATGGCTCCCTATTCTCGCTGATCATAATAAAAAGCTACTCATTAGGGTTAGTTGATCAACAAGCTCAACTTCCCTTTTCCTCTCTAAAGCTAGAGCTCTTTCCAGCCCTCTAGTTCTAGGTTTCTTCCTTGGTGCTTGTTCCTTTGCATCATCAACTAAGCCATACTTATCAAGTGTTTCATCTAGGATGGCTTTGGCCTTTTCTGCCTCCCTTTGAGCAGTGACATACTTTACCTCGTCAATGACCTGTTTGGTCTTCAATTGCTCATTTTCTTGCTCAAGGAAGTGTATGACATATCTTTCCCTGTCAAGATTAGTTTTAAGCTCCTTAATCTTGACATATTTTCCTTTGATAACTGCATTAGTGATTTTTTCATTTTCATCCTCATCTAGGTCAACAAGCTCAAATTCTTGTTCTGTTTCATGAGTGTCCTCCTCATCATGAATGACTGGTTCAATGACCTTCTCTTTACCTTTGTCCACCTGTTTTGTTGTTGTAGAAGGCATGGCCCCTTCCACTCCATGTGGAGCAAACACATGCCTATGGCCTCTCTGGTAGTTTTTTAGTAATGGCTCAACCTCAACCATATTAGCCCATTTAGGTTCAATGTCCTCAATCCTGCTAGGTGACCCAAAATCATGATGAGATGGAGATGAATGAGGTGAAGGGGATTGATCTGATGACGATGAATGTGCTATGGGCTAAGATGGAGGGATGGAAGTGGATGGATGGGATGATGAATGGACATTTTTTGCATGTTGAGTGGATGGCTCATTGAAAATATCATTAGCTATGAAGGTGCTCCATGCAATGTTTAGTTGATTGAGATGGTGGAGGACTATGATTTTTACGAGGGAATGATTAAATAGACTTCTCATTTGATTTTGTACTCCTTTTTCTGGGAAATTTATGCCATCTTCTCTATACTCTGAAAAAGATAACAAGGTATGTTGAGCATCCTTACCCTAGTGAAATGCATTAAGAGTCTAATGTGATAGGAATAGAGCCTTGAAAGTTTTCCTTCACATGAAAATTATTTCATGATTATCTTCATCATTGGGGCATATCTATCTAGGAGGTGAGAAAAATGAAAGAACCTCTTTGTTTGATTTTGGTGTCTTGGTTTTAGGAAGAATTCAAAGTCCTGTTTCTTCAAAGTACCATTCTCGAACCACTTCTCCCCAACATTTGGGATCCCTGTGGCAGCTGAAATACTGGTAGTGGATAGAGTAAAAGTGACACTAGCTAATGTAATTTGTTTGCCATGGAGTCCGGATACGAAAAGTCTAGTCAACATGGGATGGTGTTGGACCCTCTGAATTTTCTCACAAAAATCATAACAACCAACATGTTTGAAGCATGTCACAGTAAATGGAGAAGCCAATAGTTCCCTAGTGTTGGTAGGTTCAATTCTGAGCACTCTTCCTCCTTTATGTGGCCTCCTTACCTCTGTTTCCTCTCCTTCACTGAATGATGTGTTTTCTTCCTCTGTTTCCATGGTGTTTTTTTCAAAACCCTAGGGATTAGGAAAGGGAAATGGGAAAGGGAAAATTAGGGAAATATTTTCTAGGGATGTGTGAAATGGGGATGGGATAGGGAGTAGTAATATGATAGATTTAGGATATGGATTTAGGGATTGGGAGCCTAAGTATATGTAACACCTAGGGCTTAGGGTTTTGGGAGAAATTTATAAGAAAAGGAAAATTTTCAAATAAAGAGTTTTGGAATGGGGTTTTATAAGTGTGGGACTGATGCAAAGGGTAAGGGAGTGAATTTTGATATTTTTCACAAGTGTAATGCGATACTAGGGGTTTTCCTCAATTTAAATAGCAAATTAAAACCTCAATTTATCGTGACTTCAACACATAAACTTATGAAAATGGTTTTTCATGGCATGAGAATCTTACTGGTTTGCTGGAGGTCAATGAGTGAGTTGGTGGAGCTTTGAAGACAAATTCTCACCACTTGAACAATTTCTAGGGCTTGCTGGTAATTTGCGCCATGAACAGAGCATTTTCACCCTTAACTGAGCATTTTCACCCTCGTTTCAGCATTTGCGCCCTGCCTTTAGCTCTTTTGCCAATTTCACCCAGAAATTCGAAAATTTGGTCTCTTAGAGTGCTTCCTTGATGTTTAAAGGAGGAAAATGAATTTGAATTGATGTCAATGAGTTATAAATAGCTAAGTGAATTTGAATTTGAATTGAAAACCCCACTTTTCTAATGTCTCATTTCACTTTTTAGAAAAATTTTGCTGATTACCCTTTCATTTTATTTTCCTTCCTTGCAGGATGATGTTGCTGAAGTTTGACACTTCTCACTTTCAGTTTGGCATATGTGATTTGAGTTGGAACCTAGGGACAAAACTTATTACATATAGGAAGCATAAAATTACATAAAAAATGAAATATATTAAAACTGTTTTTTTTAATAAAATTACATACTAGTATGAAAATCATACTTCAAAACCAAAATTACAACTTTAAAAATGATATTTACACGTTGATAATGAATATAAAAAGAGTAATTTTGATCACTGATGGCAGAATGCATATTCTGACACTAACAATCGGTACAACTAGAGAAGAAGGGAACACTGTGTCAACACCAAAGATGAGCTAGAAAGGTGACATGCTGATTGATCTCTTCATGCTAACTCTATCCGCCCATAGAGCATTGGTAAGTTTTTTGTGCCAATTCCTATTTTTTTCTTGCAACATATTTTTTATTATGTTCACCAAATATTTATTTGACGATTCAGCAATCTTGTTGCCCTGAGGATAGTATGTTGTTGAATGACCAAGCCTAATGTGATACTTGTCACAAAATTCAATCATCTTCTTGGACTTGAAGGCAGCTGCGTTGTTAGTGATGATCTTGTGTGGACAGCCAAAACAAGACAAAATATTATTCTCAAGAAACTAAATGATAACAGTATCGGTAGCTTGCCTCGTGGGGATCGCTTCAATCCTTTTGGTGAAATAATATGTGGCAATGAGTATCCATTTGCGTTGAGCTGATGATGGAGGATGAATCTCACCAATTAAGTCAAGTGCCCACTACTGGAATGACGCTTGCACTTCAATTGGTTTAAGAGGTAAAGGAAAGAGCTTCCTTTTTCCTTGAAATATTTGACTTTCATGAAAGCTCATGATTTTTTTATAAACATAAGAAAATAATCTTGGCCAATAGAATCCCACCGTCAAGATCTTATTAGTTGTAGTCTTCCAATAAATATGAGCACCACAGTCACCTTTATGAAAATATGTCATGATTTTTTCAACTTCTCCTTCAACTAAACAATTCAGCAATACTCCACCCGGATCTTTCCAATATAAGACACCATTAAGAATGCAATACTTAAGAGCTTTTAACTTCAAATATCTAGCCTTGCTACTTGTTAAGCCAGGAGGAGGATTAAAGTGTTTCAAAACATGTACTATATCAGCATACCAAGGCGATAGAGAGAAAATTTCAATTACCTCAGGTAATGTTTCAACTTTTTGTTCTTCAGATAATGCCGCAATAAAATTGATGTCCAAGGCATGAAGATTTGAATCCTCCATGAGCTTCGCCAGACCTTGTCCTTTGAAAAGCTTTTTGGGCTTGATATCCAAATCATACTCTAACATGGCAACGATCCATTTACCTCGCCGCCCTTCAGGATTATTCTGTGTAAGCACATCTTTGACAAAAACGTTTGGAACATATGAAATTACATGAGAATGTAGAATGTAGGCCCATAAATCCTTCAATGCTTTGACTAATGCCAAGGCCTGTTTCCCAATGATGTTATACTTCAAGTTTGTGTCTCTTATAGTTCTACTAAAGAAGGCGATGAGTTGCTCTGTGTTCTGATTTTTCTTTTGCATGAGGAAAACAACAAGAAAGAAGGCAATGGGCTGCTCTGCGTTTTGATTTTCCTTTTGCATGAGGACAACAACAAGAGTATGTTCTGAGACAAATAAAAAATGATAAAATCAAGTGTATAATATGGACTAATAAGGATAGGAGCATGAGATAAAGCCAACTTAACTTTATTGAATTATTTATTCACCTCTTCATATCACTTTACTTCACTATCTTTCTTCAACATGTTAGTAATCTGCCTTAAGTGTTCAACGAGATTGGGAACAAACCTTTAAAAAAAAAAAAATTTCCATTGAATGACTGAATTTCCTTTTTTTTTTTCCTAGGATAGTTGAAGGTTTGAATTGCTTCAATCCTTTAAGGATATATCCTAATTCCATATTTTGATATGATATGGCCCAAAAATTTACCTTCCTCCATAGCAAAAATAATTTTCTTTGGGTTCAAAGATATGCCAAACTTTCTACATCTCTGGAAAAATGTTTTCAAGTGTTGTAAGTGCTGCTCATATGTATTGGAAAAAATAGTAATATCATCAATATAAATGACCAAAAAGACAACCTTGTCATTGGAAAAAGAAATGTCCATTTCTCACTGAAAATTAGCCTCTGCATTCTTCAATCTGAAAGGCATTTTGGCGTATATGAAGGTACCCCAAGGTGTTGTGAAGGTCGTCTTTTCTTGATCATCTGGATGAATAAGAAACTGATTGTAGCCAGATTATCCATCCAACAATGAAAGTCTAGAATATCCAACTACCATTTGCAAAATATGGTCCATCTTCAGTAGTGGGTAATTGTCCTTCAATGACACTTTGTTGAAAATTTTAAAATCAACGCATAAGTGAATCTCTCCTATCTTCTTCCTCACTGGCACTAGATTAGACATCCAATTCGAAAAGCAAAGAGGAACTATTATACCAGTAGTGAGTAATCTATTTACCTCTTTTTAGATAAAGGGAAACAACTTGAGATTCTTTCTTCTTAGCTTCTAATGGAAAGGTTTCTGATCTGGCTTCAAGGGAAAGATATGTTGAATTACGCTCTTATCATAGACATTCAAATCAGAATATTCCCAAGAAAATACATCAGCATTGGTTGCCCATTTGAGAATTTACAAACTCCTCTTCTGTCTGCATGAAGTTGTTGATCTATATATCATCTTGAAATAATTTCCAATACTGAACATAATTTGGGACAACAGGGTGGTGTTTACATTTATCTCATACTTCTTATTAGGATACAATGGAATTTTGAACATGATGGATGAAGTGGCTAGAGAGTCAACAATGACATTGTTGTCTCTTGCAATCAAAGATAAAGTGTACTCAAAAAATGTCTTGAGGATGTTTAGCACTGCATTTTGGTAATCTCACATCCTTGGATGCTTGGCCTGAAAATCTTCTTTGCACCCAACTTCTTGAGAATTTTTAGACCGGCTATCAGAGCCTCATACTCAACTTCATTGTTTGAACATTCGAAGGCCAACTTGTAGGAGGAAATTCAAACATTGGGAGGGATGTTTAATGACTGATTTACAAGGTTGTGAATCCACACTCCAATTCCAGCCCCTTCTTTGCCCAAAGCTCCATTGAAGTCCATAGTCCACAAACTAATTTCCTCATCTGGAAACTGCAAATCGGGTTGCTAAACTTTGCTTGTTGTTTGAGAGACCTTTGCTTTACCAAAGAATTATGATTATTTCATTGTTCCATCTCTTTTTAGAGGTGATGCACTTAGTTCCAAACCATTTGACACTTTTTTACAAATTTCTGCATTTTCCAATTCTAAAACAGAATTTAAAAATTCAGAATTTTCTACATTTTCTTCAATCAAAACTTCAGAAGACGCTGAAAATTCATCATTGAACAAGATAAATGACTCTAAATCTGTATGAACAACATGTATAGGATGGTTATTTGGCTTTTCCTAGTTTTTGATCATGTACTTTATCTTAATTTCCCGATATAGTTTCCTAAGTTGTCCAAAGACGGGAATGGTAACATAAGAAAAATCAAGTTGTAAGGTACCTATAAGCTTCGCTCTCCATGACCGAGAAAGTAACATTCCATATCTGGGTGGGATATCAGCCACAACAACGCCCATGAGGACATTCTTGGCTGGGATTTGCTCTAATGACACCACTAGGACCTTGATGAGGTCAAGACATTTTACCCTTCCTGAATCAAATGAGTAAAGATCATGATAAGGTGTTGTGATGTCCAGTCCTAAATTTTCAATAATGGCCTTGGGCATGAGGTTGTGAGAGGATCTAGAATCAAGCATGGAATTATGGAGGATAAATTCATGTATTTTGAGGCTTAGAGAAAATGGAGGGACTTCACTATCTTCTAAATTGCTATCAATAACAAGACCAAAAAGAAGCTTAGGGTGATCATCACTCACATTAACCATGTCTAAAATTTGATCAAATATAATAAACTTAGCAACTTAAACTTTGTACTAATCATTCTTAACTATTTTAGTTAGAGGAATGGAGACTTTCAACTTGGAAATTTGATTTTCAAAAGAAAAAAGAGCAGAATGTTTATCTACCTCTTTTAATGGTGCATCTTTCTTCTTGGGCTAATATTTGTGTGAAGACTCTTTCTTTTTTCGTCCTTCTTGGAATTTTTTATCTTTCCTTTTATCGCTGGAAGAAGCTTTGTTTCCTTTAACATGATTAGGAAAAACATGTCCCTTGTCTTTACTTTGATTCGGGCCATCAGCTTCTTTGGGATGAGCATCTACTTGAGCATTCTATTTTTTCTGATTAGAGGTTATAGGAACATTCCTATTCCTCAAGCCATACTGTATCTTCACTTGATAAAGAGCATTGTGATATCCCCTTTGATAATATTTCCTGTGCACTGATAATATTTCATCATTTTAAAATACAAATTTTTGATCATCAGGTGCACAAATTTTTGCAGAAAATTGATCTTCTTCATGAGGAAAATAGGTTGCTGATTTTCCTCAAATAAATGGTTCTCTCCATAAATTTCTTCTTCATCATATTCATTAGGGCCTTCAATATAATTCTGCTGAAATGGAGTGTCAATTTTTTGTTGACTTTGTGGATCTTGACCCCTTTGTTCTCTTTGCTTGATCTTGTATTGAGGCTGCTGATTTTGACCCCTGAAATTGGGATTTATAATGGAGGGTTCAGCTTGTCGATTAGCGATGGAAATTCTATCCATCATCTTCTCCATGGTCTTGATCAAGGTCTATAATTTTCCTTCTGATGAAGTGGATTTTTCTTCTTTGATAGTGACTCTTTTTACTGTCTTAATTTTAGACTTCTTAATGATCAAATTTGCTTCCACGCTCGCTACGTTTCTCTGCATTTCTTCAAGAGTTGATGGGTTTCTTTCCCTCAAATGATAGACCATTCCGGGATCAAAACCATCAGGATAATTAAGTAAAGCAAGGCCTGGATGAGGCTTAATATTATCAGGAATTGAATCATATATTTTGTTGAATCTAGCTGTAAAGTCTTAGACAGACGCATTGGGATTCCTTTTCAAGGCATTATACTCAGCTATGATCTGCAATGGATTTTTCTTCTCTTCCCATTTCGCCATAAACAAATCAATCAACTGTTGTGAGGTACCTATTGAACTAGTTGTGAGTGAGCGAAACCATTTCTTTACCTCTCTAGAGAAACTATGTGCAATGATGCGCATCTTGGCATCATCGTTAGCGATATATTCAAGATCTATGAAGTCAATTACTCTGGAAACATGCTGATAAGTTGTAACCTTTGATTTTCCATCAAAAATATGAAGCCTATAACCATAATTCTGAGGTAGTGGAGTGAGCTGAAGCGGTAGGATCAATAGAGCAAATCTGGCCATGACTAATGGAGGAGGCGGTGGTTTGTGCTGATGGAGTGAAAAATTGCAGAGGTAATGATGGAATGAAAGGAGGGATTGATGATGTAGTTGTATAATAAGGTGAGATGACAGGTGGAGCAAAATTCTATTGCTGATACTGAAAATAGGCTTTTTATGAATTTTCTTGAAACTTCTCTACCAAGCCCTTCAGTTTATGAAAATTAGGCTAGACTTCACTATCGAATTTGGACTCAAAAGATTCAAAAAATGGTGCAAAGGACTTGAAATTGAAAGGATCAAAGGTGCCTTCTAAAATAAAAGTTTCATACTTTTTTCTAAACAAATAATTTTTAGATTTTGGACTATAGACCAAATCTTTCAAAAAAAATATCGTAGGAATGGAATTTGATTTGACAAGTGGAGGAACAACTCTTTCAACCTTCCAAGACTTGGTTTTATGTTTTATAAAAATGCTCTCAGGATCATACACAATTGGTGAGGGATTTGGGTCTAGATTTGACTTGGTATGTCTTTTAGGAGCCAAATTAAGATAATAATTTTGGACTTTGGCTTAGATTTTAGAATTAAGCCTATTTTGAATGCTATAGCTTGTCACCTACAAATCTAAATTTCAAAGTATTAAAGAAATACTCCCAGGGAATGTTTAGCAAAGGCTCCCCGTCAATGGTGCCAAGAATGTTATCACTCTCCCCAGATTCCTAAGGCTGACAGTAGGATTGGAGAAAGGTAACCACAGACCAAACTTTAAGTCAGGTAGCTAGCCCTACCCATACCAAAGAGGGATCTCTCTATGTCACTTTGCAGTCAAAGGGATGACTGGATATAATGTTTTAGGCTAGTTATGATGCTCAATAGATTAAGGTTTTTGTTTGTTTTGATTTTTTCTGGATAGGAATGAGAGTTAGGAGACTAGGTCTAAGGTTTTGATCTGATTTAAAATGTTTAGCTGCGGAGGTAAGGGTAAGTCCAGGTAGGTAATCTAAGAAGCATTATTCTTTTGTCATTTTGTATAGAGTGAAATGAGAAGGAATCAAAATGAGCATTAAACTGAATTCATTCATCGGAAGAGCGAGACAATTTCATGAAAATATTATGAAAAACAAAGCATGGAAAGCATGTTTTTCGTAAATAAACTGATAAGACTTAGAATAAAGAAGAATATATGTGAAATATGAGTAACATAACATTCAACATCATGATTTTTCAGAGAAAAACAAATTCTCAAAGGCATACCATAGGAGTCTCAACACTATGTCTGCAACAATGTCCTTGATTTCATTAGAAAAATCTTGTACAATAGCTCCACTGCAAATAAAAACTATCCAACCCCAAAAAAGACAAAATAGAGTATAATTATAGAGAATATAAAATATGACACCTCATCAGGTTGTATCCCATCCAAAATGGATCATAAATGCAAAAGATAAGTCATTTCCTTATTTCTAGGCAGGTTAGAAACCATTCCCTCAATTTTAGCTATAAACTAGGAGTGTTTGTCCCTTACATTGATTGCAAATTCCTCATGATAGGAAGCCAAAAAAAACCAAATAACTCTAATGAAAACTCACAACTTCAAATTTCTTACCATTTCTAAGCTTGACAAGTGTCTTGAGGGAATCCAATGTTGATCCGTGACAATTTTGACTGAAGATTTTAAAAACAATTTGTAGAAGAGTAACAAATCTTTGGAGGCACTTTTAAGGAACTTTGATAAGTCAAAATCCACTTCTTAAAACATGGTAAACTAGCCCTGTGTTTCTAGTTTCCAGAACATCTTTAATTTTTCAAAATGGACCATGGGAATGCCTTCACAAATCCATTCTCCCAAGATCACTCAAAAGCGTAATAGAGGGTCCAAAAAGGAGGCAAAACATGAAAAATTGATGGTTTTTTAGCCTTTTCTCCCAAATTTCAGCTTGTCATGCCCTGATGGTTACTTATCTATGATTTAATAAACAAAATACATCCATCCATGTAAATAAATAACCTTTTGGATGCCTCCAAATAAAAAAGTCATAAGTGTCTGTTACCCTTCTGCAATGAAAAATTTCCAGAATTCTGCCAAAAATAATGTAAAATACCAAATTTTCTCCAAAGCTTTAAAAATAGGTTCTTTGACACCTGTAAGAGATAGGCTACACAGATAATGAAGCTTCAACCAATAAATCCAAGTTTTCCTTCTCCTTTATGCCTCTTTAAGCTTCTTTTTCACTTGTTTCAACCGTATTTGAGAAATGGTATCCCTGGTACGATAATGACTTATCATGTGCCTTTGTAGCTTGTTATCTTTTTTAGCCTTCTTCAATAGCTTCTCCATATGTTAATTAACTCTTGATAGCCAAATCTCTCTATCCTCATTGATCTCCATGGAAATGAGCTCATCAAATGTCAACTCTTCAGATTGATGAATTTGTTTTCTCTCTCGCTCCAGTGCCCTTTTTAGGCCTCTTGTTCTTGGTATTTTTGTATGTGTTTCAACTTCCATCTCCTGCATTTGGTCAAAAAAAACAATCTTCTTTCCTTTACCTATTTTTTCCTCCATGTATGATTTGTACTTTCTTTGTAGGAGTTGATTCACTTGCAATTGAAAATTTTCCCGCTCAAGGAAAGTAATTCGGGATTGGGCAACGGAGAAGGCCTATTTCAATTATGCTATCTCTTTGTCGTTCTCTTTGATGATGTCTTCAACTGACCTGACCTCCTCCTGATTTGATTCTTCAGGCTCCAATGGCACTAACTCATCATGCTGTTGCAAGAGAAGTTGCTCCTCTATTTGACATTGCTCATCATGGGTGCCAAGTGTAAGAAAACTCTTGGTAGACTTAGGCACTAAATTTTTTCTCTTCCCTCTCTCATATGTGTGAGAAAATCCCACAACCCTAGGGACATCTGAAAGCTGAATAGGCATTCTATAAGAGCCAATCTCCATTGTATGTGGTAATTATGTAAGAAAGTGCCGTTGAAAACCTCTCCAAGAAGTCTTCCAGGTCATGTTTATGGAGGACAAATGATGTAACACAATGAGCTTGATTAGGCCATCATGAAAAAGACTAGTATGATGATCTTCCCTTCTACTCTGAGACTTATTAGGCATCTTAATCAAGCTCTTGTATAAATAATGAGGCAAATCAAGTGTTTTGACTTTGGTAAAATGCATCAAAAGCATGTTGTGATACCAATAGAGCCTGGAGAATCTTCCTTCGCTTGTAAATTACTTCATTATAAACATCATCAGAGGAGCAGACTTGTTTCTAAGGTTTATGAAAGGAAAAATAAATATTGGATTATCTCTAGCATGAGGCTTCAGGAACTACTTGTAGTTTTCAATGTCTTGGTCCATATCCTTGAACCACTGCTCTCCATGAGACGGGATACCTATCGCTGAAGCAATTAGATCAAATGATAAGCTAATCTCCACACCTACAAGAGTGACCTTTCCCATATTGCAAATAGTTTCAAAAAGGATGGAAAATTGAATATGATACTCCCCTTCCATAAGCCTTTCACAAAATTTTGAACACTGATTTCTTTGAAAGCACCTTCTGGCCAATGGCGAAGCATTAATATCGTGCATGGTGAACGACACAAGCCTGAGATAGTGCCCTCCTTTGAAGCTCTTCTTGTCACTTTCCAGGGTGTTTTTCACTTGTATGGAGGCTACAACAAAGGATGGATCTAGAAATTTGAAGGTTTGTAGGGTTCCGAGCTTCAACAACACCAGAGACTTGTCACACACAGAAGCGTAACAATGTGGAAACTGTCACCACAGGAGTGTAACAACTGGAAATTGTCACCACGAGAGCGTAACACTATGGTTGTATTCACACAGAAGCATAACACTGGCATTAACTTCACTACAGGAGCGTAACAAAAGTCTCTTCTTCACCACAGGAGCGTAACACAGTAGCCCGACAGTGACATATAAAACCCAGAAGTGTAACACCTATGGATTTGAAAGCTAATAAGTGATTGTAATTGGATTTTAAGTGCTGGACTTTGGATTTTAGGAACTGTGGAGGGTAAGTAGAGTGGAGATCTACTCTCTCATTTACATGAAAGGGTAAAAATGAAAAATGAATTTTTCTCACCCTTTTATAAAATTTGATGACCCTTACCTTTTACCATGACATTTACAATGACTTTTTAACCCTTTTGCACTTGAAAAGTGACATTTTGCTCCTTTAAGTGAGATGAAGAGGACAAAACCAACCTTTTTATTATTTGACATTTGAGTTTACTTTAAATATCCTTGATGAGACATCAAGACACAATTTTCTTCTTTTTCATGGGGACAGTGAGACTGCTTCTCTTTAAAACTTTGAAATCTCTTCACACCTTTGAACTTTCACATGAGATAATGATTCTTTAAAAACTAGATAAGATGTCTTTGGAACTTGAAATGACTCTCTTTTCTTTTGATTGGGACATTATATCAAAATTACCTCCTTTAGAGCTTTGACAGTCAATGGTGAATTTTTTATCTTGTAAATGATACAATGAGACATAATTCTTCAATTTTTCTTGAAACAGTGAGACATAGATGGGATGTTTGAAACTTGAGCCATATGAAAGAAGAGAGATGGATTTATTTGAACTTCATAAACATGCTTTCTCCTTCAATAGAGTTTTATGAATGAAATGGAGGATTACATTCTTATTTTTAGTGAAAATTTGAAGGTTTTTCCAAGGCAAAGATGAACCTAGACTTGTCCTATATGAGATGGAATAACCTAACACTAGACCTCTTCAGTGATGATGATGGGGATGGTGACCTTGAAACTGACGATGGTGATGACCTTGACAATGGTGATGGTAAATTAAATGAAGGAGAAACATACATGGTTTAGCCTTCTTTAGCGACAAAAATTATTTCTGATAACGGGTTCAAAAAAGTAAAAATTTTGACCTATCACTTAATGGAAAACAACTGAAAGAGTCATTTGATATCTGACATACCTGGGCTAACAGGTGCCTTGGATGGAAATGTGTTGGCTACCCAAAGTATCCCTAGATGAGCTATCTTGAAAGATGAAGAGCAACTGAAGGTTAGGTGAAGTTTGGTGCCAAAGTGCAACACTTTCATGGATGAAAGTTGCTGCTAGCTTGGAAATTTGGAGCTCAGGAATTGGCCAACCCTAAGAGAATATTAGATTAGCCCATGTACACTCTATAGACGAATGTGAAAAATTTTTAAGCGACAGACCAATAGGATGAGATACAAAATTGTTTTTTTCATTGTATCTTATATACCATAGACTATAGTATTATTCATATTTGGTTTAATATAATGAATATTGGTGTTTGTAAAATATTGTACAAGTTTGTTTAAAACTATGTATATTGTGCATATCTGATTTACTGCTTTATATTTTCCACTGTGAAAAGTAGTTCATGGTTGAGATCCTTGGTTTGGTAGCGTGAGTGATTTAAGACTCTAACCCAGACCCAACTTCATGGAAATTTAACAACATTTCCAAGACTTTTTGTAAATTATTATATCATAAAAAATGTTAACACAAATTTTATAAGAAAGGGTTTGAAAGTGGAATTCGCCAAACCTTGAAATGTTGAAGGTGCATTTGTAAGACCAAAAGGCATGACCAAAAATTCATAATTACCTTCATGATTTCTAAATGTTGTTTTCAGAATTTATTCTATCTTCATTCTAATTTGATGATATCCTGAGCAAATATCCAACTTGGTGAAGTAAATTTCTCCATGTAGTTCATCCAATAATTCATCAATGACAAGAATGGAAAAAATATATTTAATAGTGAGCTTTTTGAGCTGTCTATAATCTAAACACATGTGCCATGATCCATACTTCTTATGCACCAACACTACTGGAGAAGAGAAATAACTATACCTGCCTATAGCATTTCTACAACCATACGATCAATTTCACTCTTATGGGCATATGAATATTTGTAAGGTTTGATGTCTGGAGGAAAAATTCATGGAATCAAGTGAATAACATGATCATGATCGCAAATAAGTGGGAGACATTTGGGAGTTTCAAATATCTTGGAATGATTGTTAAGGACACTTTGGAGATCTGGACAAATGGATGACTTAGGTGGTTGAACATCCAGCGAGAATAATTATGAAATTACCCCTCATAATTGATTCTTCAAAAGGTTTGTCATACCATTAGAGTTGATTATCTTCCCAGGTTTACCTATCATTCCCCTTAATTCAATTTCCTTTCCTTCTAAGAAAAAATTCAATAAAATTCTTTAATATTAAAAGTTATTGTCCCCAAAGATTGTAACCATTAGACCCAATACAACATCAACACCAACCATTGGAATGACAATCATTGGAATATTCAATACATATTCCCCCATGGTTAGATTGATATTATGACACTTCTTTGAGAAATTTGTATTTCCTCCATTTTCAACCAACACTTGACACTCTGGTGTTGTATATAGAAAGCAATTCTAATCCTTGGTTATCTTACAATGAATAAAATTATTGCTACTACCTGAATCAATCAACACTATTACATTTTTATTCTTGATATGTCCTTCCATATTAAGAGTTTTAGGTGTGGTAATTCCCACGAATGCATTACAAGATATAGCCAGATTCATTTCTTCTTTTTAAACCCCATGAGGTTGGAACAACGTAAACTTTGAAACGGGAACAGATTCGAGTACCTACTTTTTTTAGGTAGCAAAAAATCGTCTAATTTTGAAAAGTGTTGATTCAAAATACTCTTAATTTTTTTTTGCAAATTTTTGACACATTAAATTTTATTATGTACCAAGTATAAACATTATTTTTAAAATGTTGTTGGTTTTTATTTTAATTTGAAAAGTTTTGATGCCAGCATCATCCCCTTTTTTTAGAAAACTTTTTTTGACCTTAAATTTTCTAATGTATTAAATGCTAATAATTATTTTCTAATTTTAAAAATTTTGGAAGTACTCGTCTTATTCATCTTTACTTACATATATTTTTTAAGTGTTTTTCAGGTATTTGTTTTTTTTTCTTCTTTTCATTTTTTTTGTAATGAGATATTTGATTTTTTGTAGTGTTAAAAAAAATCCAAAACTTTAAAGTTTCGGTCTTCTATCTAATTATATATTGTTAAATAATATTTCATTGCACATGAAATGATTTTCACTAAAAAAACAAGAATTTTTAACAATTTACATAAAAATACACATTCTGAATATATATATATATATATATATATATATATATATATATATATATATATATATATATATAACTGAAAAATACACATTTTGAGTCATTTTTGCTAAAAGTGACATGTCAAATAAACCATTTTTAGAGAAAAAAAGCAACAAAAAAAAACTATAAAAACTAGAATTTTTATGAATTTATGTCAAAAATTAATAATAATAGCAGTTTTTTTTCAAAAATTAAATGATTCACATAAAAAATGAAGTGAAAACACATTATACAAATAATAAACATATATATAAAAAAATGAATACTTATTATTCTCATAAAATGTCAAAGTCAAAACATTACAAGTATAACTTATTAATAGTTACAAAAAATGAGCTTCATTTGGAAGCTTAACTAAAATTTAATCAATTATATCACGTAACCCAAACTCTTCATCTTCAAAAGTTTCATTATTGTCTTCTTCCACAATATTTTCATTATTGGCTTTAGTTTGATCATTTTCCTCTTTTGATGGATCTGTGATGTCTACGAATGTCCCAAAGTATGCCTTTCCAATAATTCCATCTAATGGTGGTTGAGGTTCATTTGCTTTTTTTGCCACACGGGATTCATTAAAATCCCTTTTCCTCAAACCAAATTCTTGCATTGCATCTAGAAGAAATTGTGATGCAGGGGCATTAGACACTAGCCAACAATGTAGGAGGTTTTGTCCACATGTTGTGGCTAGGAGGGTTCAAAATCATTTGAATTGTAACAGCAAGGTGTCAATACCTTAGTTGTCTATTGTATTTAGTTCAGTTAGAGTCTGTAGAAGTCGAATAGTTTGGTTCAGTCCATCTGTCATGTTCATTTATTCAAACAATGTAATTAAGTCTTGTTAGAAGATAAACGGTCCTCACTAAGGAACCGAAAAGACACATTGCAAAGTGTATAAATTTTATCCCCCGGATGTGTTGGGAGAGGATATTTCTGCAATAAAAATCTGTGTTAACCAATTGCTTCCGGTTAAATAAATTTCAGTGCTCGTTGGCTATCGAATTGTCCCGAATCGCTATTGTGAATAATTTGTTTAATTGTGAGGCGATTGAACATTGGTCTGTGTGAAATCGTTGAATAGGGTTGTTGCATAATCCCCACATTTCTCTGTCTATTGTTTTCTCTTGAATTGTTCGAACAAGCTCTGTTGAATTAATTTCCACTCATAAGAAGTCTGCGTATAATTTTGGTCGACGAACTCTATTCTGAGGTAGTGAAGACTCTGCCTATAAGAGGAATAGACTGTTTGTTGTTAATTGAATCCTGAACCGAGGTCTGACCCTGAGTTAGCAAATGGGAGAGCATAGGAAGGAAGGCGTTAAACCATGGTCGATCACTGTTCCAAAACCGAGAGTGGATTTGCGAACCCAAATTGCCCATATCGCATTGATTTTGCGGGGTAAGCGGTATTCCCAGATTGGGAGCGATTCCATAGAGCGGTTGACACGTAGCATAAGGTGGGACCCCAAAACCGCCTTTTCGCGTGCCATCGCACATTAAAGTTCGACTGAGGAGACAGTGTGATATCCGCGTATACCATTCGATCTGGAGACTGACCATCGAACGACGATCACCCTCAAAGATGCTCGAAGGTTAACCTAAGGTATGGCATGTATAACTAATTAAAATCCACGTCGTGGGCCGAGGGACTAAAGTTGTTTATTTAAAAAGTGTCGGGTTATTAATATGAGATATTGAAGGGTGATAACCTTAGTATAAGGTTCAACGAAAGAATTGAAGTTTGGGGTACATTTAATTTTCCAAAAGTTTTTTGAATACATTTATTTGTCAAATTATTCAAATTTGATAAATAAAACTACAAGGAAGTTGTGGAAGACCACGTGGACATGAACTGAGTTAATTGTGTGAAAATTTTGATAGAGCTACACTAGTAGGCCAGCTCTCCTTAGGGGGGCCCGAATTCAATTTTGTTGCTGTCAATAGTGGTATCATAGATGTTTTTTTGAGTTGTTTTTGCAGAAGATTAACATGGAAATCCGAGTTGGTAGAGGTCCTGGCAGAAGGAGAGGCGGAACCGTTGCCAATGCAGAAGTGTTGGGAATTTTACAGAGGTTCGAGGCCAGAATGGATACCATGGAGCGAAGACAGCCCAGAGATCCTGAAGACATCAGTGAACCTGAATTAGAAGAAGCAAAAGAAAATTTTGAGATTCCTCCTGACATGAGGCTCCTCAGAACTATTATGGGGTCTGCAGTTAAGCCCGGGATTGAAGTGTCAAGTTTTGCAGGAGGACTGAATCTAGAAGAGCTGGTGGACTGGATTAATGAAATGAACAAGTGCTTTGACTATGAAGAAATGAGTGAGGATAAGAAGGTCAAGTTTGAAGTAACAAAGCTGAAGGGACATGTTGCACTTTGGTGGGATGGAGTGCAAGCAGAGAGAAGGAGAGTTGGCAAACATCCTATCAAGAGCTGGACCAGAATGATGGCTAAGTTAAAAGGTAAATTCTTGCCTAGTGATTATCAGCTGACATTGTTTAGGCAAATGCAGAACCTGAGACAGAGGTTACTGACAGTAAAGGAATACACAGAAGAATTCTATAGAGTAAGCATAAGAGCTGGGCAATTTCAAGACACACCAGAGAAGACTGCCAGATATGTGAATGGTCTCAAGCTAGAGATCCAAGATGAGATTGGTCTTCTGTCTCCTAAGACAGTGGAAGAGGCCTACCAGATGGCCTTGAAAGCAGAGGAGAAACTCCTGAGAAAGCAGTTTTCCAAAGGGAGAGGTACTTTCCGTGGAAATGGAAGTCAGGGTGGTAGAGGAAAGCCTACCACACCCAGGGATGGAGCTAGTAGTAGCTCATCTCAGAATGCATCTATAGAGGGTGATGCAAGAGGCAGAAGGGGTTCTTATAGAGGAGGCAGAGGCAGAGGTAGAAGTAGAGAATTGGGGTGTTATAGATTTCAGCAAGTGGGACACAAGCACTATGAGTGCCCAGAGAATGTGGGTGTTGGCCCAAGGAATGCTGTTGTTTCCCAGGCTAGAGAAGAGGCAGCAATTGAAGAAGAAATTCTACCAGAGAGGGGAGAGTCCTTGGTCGTTAATAAGGTCCTGTTGAAGCAAGCTAAAGAGGTCACTGAGCCTGCACAAAGGAATACTTTGTTTAGGAGCATATGCAAAGTCCAAGGGAAATGCTACCAACTAGTTATTGATAGTGGCATCACAGACAATCTGGTTTCCACTGAGGTGATAGAGAAGTTGAGACTGAAGACAAGGGAGCATCCAACTCCCTATAGGGCGTCATGGATGCATAAAGGGCACCAAATGATTGTAAAAGAACAATGTGACATAGAGCTGAAAATGGGAAAAAACAAAGATAAGGTCCTGTGTGATGTAATGCCCATGGATGTGTGCCACATACTGCTGGGTAGACCTTGGGAGTTTGATAGACTAGCGGTGCATGATGGCAAGAAGAACACTTACAAGTTCTTCAAGGAGGGGGTGCATCATACATTGATACCCATGGAAGAAGGAGAGCCATCAAGCAGAGTGGTTGGTCCAAAGACCTTGTTGCTGAGCGGGAAGGAATATCTACAGCAGATTGAAGAAGAAGAGGTAAGTTTTGCTTTAGTTTGCAAGCCTAAGGTAGTTCTTACTTCTACAAAGATTTCTGATTTGCCAATATAAATCCAAGAGATGTTAGACAATTACTGTGACATTGTTGTGGATGATTTACCTGATGAGCTACCACCTGTGAGGAAGATCATCCATCAGATATATTTTATCCCTGGTTCAAATCTGCCAAATAAAGCAGCCTACAGAATGACTCCCACAGAAAATGAGGAAATCAGGAGACAAGTACAGGAATTGGTGGACAAGGGACTGATCAGAGAAATTTTGAGTCCATGTGCAGTACCAACAGTATTGAGCCCAAAGAAATATGGAGGCTGGAGGATGTGTACTGATTCCAGAGAAATCAATAAGATAACAATCATGTATAGATTCCCTTTGCCCAGAGTTGAGGATTTAATGGATTGTTTGAGTGGTGCTAAATATTTTTCAAAGATGGATTTAAAAAGTGGATATCATCAGATTAGAATAAGAGAGGGTGATGAGTGGAAAACTTCCTTTAAAACAAATGAAGGACTGTATGAATGGATGGTCATGCCTTTTGGGTTGTCAAATGCACCCAACACTTTCATGAGACTTATGAATGAAGTATTGAAATAATTCATTGGTAAATTTGTGATAGTGTATTTGGATGATATATTAGTTTTCAGCAAAACTAAAGAAGAACATTTGAGGCATCTTAATTATGTCTTGAAGAAGCTACACCAAGAGAAACTGCTGATAAACTTAAAGAAATTTTCATTCATGAAAGAAGAGTTGGTGCATTTGGGTTTTGTTGTTTATGCAGAAGGATTGAAGATGGACCCAGAAAAGGTTAAGGCAATTGTGGAGTGGCCTTCACCCAGAAATGTTTTTGAGGTAAGGAGTTTCCATGGACTTGCCAGTTTTTACAGGAAATTCATAAGAAACTTCAATAAGATTAATGCACCCATCGTTGAGACAATAAAAAAGAGAAAACAACCATTTAAATGGACTGCTGAAGCAGAGAGAAACTTTAAACTTTTGAAGAAAAAGATAACTGAAAATCCTTTTTTGATTCTGCCTGATTTTACTAAACCATTTCAAGTGAAGTGTGATGCCAATGGGGAAGCCATTGGAGCTGTGTTGAGTTAGGATGATAGGCCTGTAGCCTATTTCAGTGAAAATCTGAAAGACACCAGAAGGAATTATTCCTCTTGTGAGAAGGAATTCTATGCAGTTGTTCAGGAATTGAAAAAGTGGAGGCATTATCTGATGTCCAAAGAATTTGTATTATACTCTGATAATCATGCTTTGCAGTACATTGTACAGCAGCCCAAGTTGAATCAGAAGCATGCCAAATGGGTTGAGTATCTCCAAGGTTTTAACTTTGTTTTGAAACATATAAGTGGCCAAGCAAATGAAGTAGCTGACGCTCTGAGTAGGAGGCACATGCTTGTTCAAGAAACCAATTTTGAAGTTGTAGGATTTGATTTTCTCAAAGAATTGTATAAGACAGATTCAAATTTTAAGGAAGCATTTGAGGCATGTTGTAATCTTGTTCTAACAGATAGAAGCCAGTGGTTGGATTATTTCTTGCAGGAGGACTTACTATTCAGAAGAAACCAACTGTGTGTACCAAAATGTTCCATGAGAGGAAACTTGATCAAGGAGAAGCATAGTGGTGGACTTGCTAGACACTTTGGTACTGATAAAACTTATGAGCAGCTGAGTCATTTCTATTATTGGCCCAAGATGAGAGCAGAAGTGGATAAGTTTCTGAAAAATTGCAAAATCTGTCAATATGCCAAAGGAAGGAGCCAGAATGCAGGATTGTATACTCCCTTGCCTATTCCAAATAGGCCTTGGGACATGGTGAGTATGGATTTTGTACTAGGATTACCCAAGACTCAGAGAGGGAATGATGCAGTCTTTGTTGTAGTGGACAGATTTTCCAAAATGGCACATTTTATTCCATGTTATAAGAATAGTGATGCCACTCATGTTGCTAACTTGTTCTTCAAAGAAGTTGTTAAGTTGCATGGGTTGCCCAAGAGTATTGTTTCAGACAGAGACACCAGGTTTGTGGGCCATTTTTGGAGGACACTGTGGAAGAAACTTGGTACCAAACTAAGTTTCAGCTCAGCTTATCATCCTCAGACTGATGGACAAACTGAGATGATGAATAGGAGTCTGGGAAATTTGTTGAGAAGTCTTGCAGCAGAGCATCCCAAGCCATAGGATCATATTTTGCCTCAAGCAGAATATGCACATAATGACTCACCAAACAGAAGCACAGGGCAGAGTCCATTCCACATTGTTTATGGAATGCACCCTAGAGGAATATCAAAGTTAAGAAATCTGGGAAAGGTAGAGCTGAGAAGTGCTCATGGTGAGGAATTTTCTTCAGAGATCCAAGCCATACATGAACACGTGAAACAACAACTACAAGGCAGCAACATAAAATACAAAGGCAGAGCAGACTTGAGTAGAAAAGAAGTCCATTTTGAAGTAGGAGATCTGGTTTTGGTGCACTTGAGAAAGGAGAGATTCTCAAAGAAGCAGTATAATAAACTGAAGTTCAAAAATATTGGCCCATGTAAGATACTTAGAAAGCTTTCTGCAAATGCTTATGAGATTGAATTTCCCCCTAATGTTGGAATATCTCCCATTTTTAATGTTGCAGATTTGTACAAGTACGAAGATGATGGTGCAGAAGAAGGACCAGCAGACAAGGAACAGATTGAGTGGGAAAAGCAGCTACCTCCAGCACAACCATTACAACCAAAGGAGGTATTGGGAAAAAGAGTGTTCAGGAAGACTAGAGGACAAGAGTACTTTCAGTACTTAATCAAATGGAAGGACCAGCCAGAGGAAGATGCCACTTGAATGACTAAAGGAATTTTGCAGAAGATAGGAAGATCAGTGGAAGAGCTCATGGATAGGAGTCCATGAAGAAAATTGCCCTCGGGAGTCTGATGCAGGGGCATTAGACACTAGCCAGCAATGTAGGAGGTTTTGTCCACATGTTGTGGCTAGGAGGGTTCAAAATCATTTGAATTGTAATAGAAAGGTGTTAATACCTTAGTTGTCTGTTGTACTTAGTTCAGTTAGATTCTGTAGAAGTCGAATAGTTTGGTTCAGTCCATCTGTCATGTTCAGTTATTCAAACAATGTAATTAAGTCTTGTTAGAAGATAAACGGTCCTCACTGAGGAACCAAAAAGACACATTGCAAAGTGTATAAATTTGTTGGCGAGTGATCAGGTCTCGCGGGCAATACCCAGGTTCAGGGATTGTGGCCAAAAAAAGAATCCGCTGTAGTCTAGGATTATGCTGGCATTATCACCCTACTTTGGAGAGTAGTCTCACCCGAGGCATGCCGCGACCACATGCAGGAGGGGAATAGACTAGGGGCAAGGAACAGATTCGCAACCCATTCTAATCAGTGGTTAGATTGCATGGATAGAATTACGTACGCGACATCGTTCAGAGAACATACAGATATTAAGCAAATGAAATTTTTAAATCATCTCAATCAACACACATGCATGTGAACCACACAAATAGACAGCAACATGCAATTGTATTAAGCTCTTGGCCAACTCCCGGTTACATAGCTTTGCAATGGGCTTATAGATTTGATACATATATCTTGCGGAACAGAGATTCTACATCAATAGACCCTAGGAACTACAGAGACCTCATCCATCCTCTGGATTCCTGCTGCAGCATGTGTTTTCTCTCCTTTTGTCGCTCTCTTCTTTCTTCTGTTGTGTAATCCTTATCATCCTCTCCTCTTTCATTCAGGTGACTGCTATTTATTCACCCGCTGTCGCGACTGTTAGTTCTCTGTATGTCCTTCTGCAGCTGCTTCTAGATTTTCTCTGATTATCTGTGTGTTCCGCTTGCATTCTTTCTGTTGTATCTTCTCCTTATCTGCACTTATGCATCTAGTTTCCTCCGCTATGTGCCTGTTCCGTCGCAACCTTGGTAGCTCCGCCGTTTGATGTGGTTGCGACTTGGTTGCGGCTGCCGTGTGTCCTTGTTTCGCAACCCCAAAATCTGGCCGTTGTTCCAAATTCAAAACATTCAAAACAAGGTTTTTCAAAACAAGGGCCCCGACAGGCCCCGACCACAGTTCTTTGACTCGTCCCCGAGTCAATCACAAATTACGGTTTCGATCTCCATTGCCTTGCTTGACCCGTGCCCTGTTCGCCCTGTGCGCTTTCATCTTGTGCACGTTCCTGCTGTGCACCTTCAGCTTGTTCCTGTCCTTGTTGTGCGTCTTCGAGCGGCTGTTCAAACAAGGGCCCCAACTTCGAAACCCTTTGGAACGCTGTAGCTCGAAGCTCAATAAACGCCAACATGGCTTGCTGCCACCCCTGGATGAGCGAGTTTGTGTCCTCAGCGAGCTTGGTGACAGCAGCTTCCTCAATGGGCGTTGGGACAACACCAAACATTGTGCTGATCTGGGTCTCGGCTGCTGCTGCAAGCTGTTGGATGGTCCGGGCACTAGATTGAAGCAGCGGCCGGAGCTCACGAATGATGCGTTTGGCCTCCGCCGAACAGGCCTCTGTGTGTTGGAGCTGGGCCTCAAGCTCATAAGCCTGGGTGTATAATTGATCCAGTCGGGCGGGGTCATTAGCCTCTTGAATTTCCCTGGAAACCTGCTGGAGTTGGGCTGAAATCAGCTGGGTTTTGACAGTGAGGGCTAGGGAGCATTCCTGAAGGCCCTTCAGGAGGTCATGGGCCTTTCGTGCCGTAGATTGAAGTGCTTCCTACATCTGAGCTGCCTGGCTCTGCTTGGCGGCCACTTGGGCTAAATAGTCGACCTCGGGTTTGGCCGGCTCGGCACGAGCTGCTAACGCTGCCCGAAGCTCATGATTCTCCCAGTGTAATTCTTGAACAGTGATGCGGAGGTGGATAGCTTGCTCAGAGAGGCTGGCCGCAGCAATTTCGGGAGGCAGCAGGGGGTAATGAGGCCCGAGGGAGGGCCAGAACTCGGAGAACATCCGGGTGACATTGGTGATCATTGCTTCCATCTGCTCCCGTGCTATTTGGAGGTGGTCGCACTGTTCAGTAAGTGCGGCAAGTTGGTGTTGCTGCTCGGCATACTACCGCTGGAGTCCCAAATGCAATCTTTCAGCCTGTTGGGCCGCCCTTTGAATCAGCAGATACAGCTGAGCAGGATTGTCAGGCTGGAAGGTGGTGGTCCCAGAAGGGCTCTGCGCCGACATTTGCTCCTGCAATGGTTGCCCACCGGCAACTGTGCCATTGACATGCCCAGGAGGTGAGAAGGGCGTGGCCTCTGGATGTGCAGTGTCAAACATATTTAGATCCGGCGGTTCTTGCTGATCAAGGTGAGCCGGTCATGAAGGAACTGTGGCTTCAGGCGGAACCTCGGCAGAATCAGACCCGGTGTGCAGCTGCTGTGTGAATATATCAGCGAAAGGAGGGTGGGGTTTGACCACTGGGTCGATCGGTGGTATGACTGTGGCAGCACCAGAGTCAACCTCAGTGCCGCAGTCCCCACCCGTGAGTTCCCGAATAATGGGGTCAGACACCGTAGCTGAGGAATTAGACGGGGCAGATGAGGTGGCAGGCGGAGGAACGATGGATGGAGCAGTGGAGAGTGTGGTGGGGGTGTGTGGAAAGCGCATGTTGATGAATTTGGATGGGTCGATGAGGGGTTCTTCAGTAATCAGCACCTCGGTGCTTGGGGGCGGTGGTGGATCATCAACAATGAGGTCCACCACCGGATTTGCCTCGGTGGTGCGAGCCCTCTTAGCTTGGGGGGCCTCGGGTGAATCTCTAGGCCCACTCGTCTCACCCATCGGGGTCGTGAGTGGATCAGCAGAGGAAAACAGGATAGTGGGGATGGGGGAGGTGAGCGGAGCAGTACGGGGGTGCGAAGTGGAGCGAGTGAGCTGAAATTCAGAAAATAAAGGAAATGGGGTAGCACTGCTAGACATAACCTGAGCCGCCGCATTGAGATTTCGTACCTGATTGTTGAAGTGGCGGACGATGGGAATGAGTGGTTCGGGGAGTTCCTGTGATGGTGCTGCCACCGCCGTCTCAGCGGGCTGTTGCTCCGATGCCATCCTGTCAAAATTGTATTTGGGGAGCCCGTCCCGCATGTGCTTCGTGACCCCCGGCCGTGAGCAGACTTCACGATGGAAGGTAGCATCGTCCAACTGAAATTTCAGTGGCGTCATTCAGAAGGTATCTGTCGGAACACAAACGGGTCGGAGGTAAGTGTGCTTGTGACTTACCCCGAACCATACTTGCTCACTATAGGCGTCCAACAGGTTCCTGGGCACCTATTGCTGGCATGCCACCACATCCGTCATTAGTCGGTACCATGACCGAAACGCATCGGCATTCACCAGTTTGGTACTGGGGTCATTTGAGACCTGCCATGGAGTGAATTTCATCGCGAGGGGCTGGCCCTCGGGGATCTCTGCTGGGAACCGGATGTGTGGAGTGTTCCATTTCCACATGGCAAAAGCAATAATCAAATAGCCGTAAATAAAAGTGGTTGCGCGCTTATAATTCTCCTCGCACGCATCGAACAACTCCTTTAACAAGAATGAACACCAATTCAGTCTGGTGCCTTGGACACAATGTTCAGCAATTGAAATAGTATCAAGAGTGCATTCGCCCTTGGTGTAATGCCTCATTATCTTGCTGGAAATGAGGTAACAGGCGAATCGAATCTCAGGCTTGTTAATGAGGTCGATCTTGGCTCCTTTCCCCCCCTGCGAGTGCCATACTTGGTATAGAAGTCCGCATCGCCCGACTTCCATGCGCGCTTAGAGGAGGTCTGGCCGGCCGTTGAGACGTCGGCACCCGTCTGCGAAAGCCCTGTGAGGCGATGAATATCTTCGGCATGAATGGGAATTTCCCAAGCCAGCCACAGGGACCCATTCTGAATTCGGTTGAGGAGGAAGGGTGTACACTACAGAACTGGTCCGGTGGTGCAAAAGACCGGGATATTTCTTAAGTTCATCAAGGAAGAAGTCTGAAGGCCCCTGAACTCAGGCAACAGGCGGCTGGCGGGGTTTTCGGTTGCAGTGCAGTAGTTCTCCATGTATGTCTGCCGCTGGAGGGACGGAAATTCGGCAGCATTTGAGAGGTTGGCATCAATCAAGGTAGCATTATCATACTTGCCCACCAGGGACTCGGTCTTGTGAATCCGAGTGTCAAGCTCTGGTTCAATGACGGTTGGAACGGCCTTCGGCATTTTGGCCCGGCGCTGATAGACCTGTAAAATTTTCCTTGGGCGCCTTGCCTGGTGCAATGCGTTCTGAGAATGCAATGGCTCTGGTGCAGCTGCACTTGCTAATTCAAACAGGTCTGGCATTCTCGTGCTTTTGGTGTTCATGCAAGGCATGTCAGCACCTGGCACGAGTGGAGTCGATGAGACCCTTTAACGAATTAATTCCTGCTGGCATTCTTTTTGCGATAATCGTGCCATCAATCGCATGCCAATGACTGCTGTGACAGTTGCTGACGGTGGCATGGGGAAATGGGCGGATGCAACGGCTGAGGTTACTGAGGGTGATGGCCAAATGATGGCAGCGTGGTCGCTGCCAAGTATGGTAATTAATGTTGCAGATCTAGGCGATCCTACGGACTGACACAAGTACATGGGTGGACTGAGCTGGACTGACATGGAAACTAGGATGGATCCTACAGGGATGACACACTGGACCAGCGCTGCCCCGACCACAGTCGGTTGCGGTGCGGACCTCGCAACTGAGCGGTTATTGACACACTACCTATGAACAGAGAATACGCCCTACTCTCATCCCGGTTGCGGGAGAGGTATTCAAATACGCTACACTACGGGTGCTCTCGGGTTCGAGAGTTATTGATGAGAAATGAAAGGTACTTACTCCTGGTAGGGTTTCAGGCGTGCGCCATTCACCCACCCAGGCAGAACCTTACCGTCCAGTTGTGCCAACCGAACGGCTCCGGAGTCGCGAATCTCGATAACGAAGTAGGGTCCCAACCAGTGCATCTGTAGCTTTCCAAGGAACTTCTGGAACCTAATGTCGTACAAAAGAACTTTGTCGCCAACTTGGAAGGTTTTGTTCTTAATGTGGCGGTCGTGCCACGCTTTCTGTTGGTCCTTCTGAATCTTCTGGTGAAATTCGGCCAGGAAGCGGGCTTCATCCAGTTCCTGCAATTCATGGAGGCGCTCCTGGAGGGAGGCCTCTTCTGAAAACTTCAGAGACGTGGCGACCAATAGGCTTGGCACAATAAACTCGGCGGGGATCATAGCCTCCCAGCCGTACACGAGCTGGAATGGTGTTTGATTGGTCAAGCGCTTCACCGTAGCCCGATAGGCCCATAAGGTCGCTGAGAGGCGCTCGTCCCAATCATCACGCTAGGCATTGCAAATCTTATTCAAGCCTTTCTCAAGAATCTTATTGAAGGCTTCCACCGTACCATTAGCCTGCGGGTGATACAGGCTACTCTTGTGATGCTGAACCATGAAGGTGTTCAGCAGTGTTTTGACTGTGTCATTAATGAAGTGCGTACCCTGATCACTAGTTAAACTCCGCGGGTAGCCAAACCGGCAAATGATGTGCTCAAAAATGAACCGGGCGGCGGTATCCGCTGTGCAGTCGCGTACCGCGGCTGCCTCAGCCCACCTGGTGAGGTAATCCGTGGCGGTAATGATGTACCGGGCCTTGGAGTGTCTGGCGACTGGAGCTATGGACCCCACGAAGTCGACAGCCCACTTCTCGAATGGCCGCAACACATGCACTGGGTGTAACGGAAGCTCGTCCCGGTGAGAGGGCCTGCCCGTCCGCTAGTAGACGTCGCACCGCTTCACATAGGCCTTACAATCGGTATGTACTGTCGGCCACCACAGGCCAGCTTGGAGCACCTTCCTTGTGGTGGGTTTCGCACCCACATGCCCTCCCGCAACACCGCTGTGACATTCCCACATTACCGCTTCCCGTTCGTGGTCAAGGACGCATCTGCGCAGAACCTCATCGAGGCCCAGTTTGTATAGCTGCCCTGCGATCAATTGGTAGTCGGCGGCACAGACAACCAAATGCCATTTCTGCAGCAGGGTGTAATCCTGAGGGCATTGCCCCGTGGACAGATAGGCGGAAATGTCGGCCAAGTAATCTGGTACAGCTTCGACTCAGAAGAGGTCAGCGTCGGGCAGTTGATCATCAAGGGAGCCGTCATTCTCCCCCGTCTCCAACCTGGATAGGTGATCGGGCCCAACATTCAACCTCCCGGGCTTAACGATTACCTCGAACGTGAATTCTTGAAATAGCAGAAGCCAACAGCAAATCCATCCTTCCAGAACAGGCTTATTGACCAGGTACTTCAGGGCAGAGTGGTTCGTGAAGAACTTGAAATTTCCCCCTAGAAGATAGTGGCGGAACTTCTGAAGAGAGTACACCATCGCCAGTGCCTCCCTTTCGGTCGTGGTGTAATTCCTCTCTGAATTGGACAATTTGCGGCTGGCGAAGTATACCGGGTGGTCAACTGTTGTATCGCTTGGTTGTGCCAAGACAGCTCCAAGTGCAATACTGGAAGCGTCGATGTGCACATGGAACTGCTTATCCCAATCGGGATGAACTAGAATAGGCGCCGACGCCAACTTTTCCTTCAGGGTGTCCAGGGCTACCTGACACTCCTCCGTCCACTGGAAGACTGTGGACTTCCGTAGAAGTTGTTCTAACGGAGCAGTGATCCTGGAATAGTTGCGGATAAACCTCCTGTAGTATCCCATGAGCCCGAGCAATGCCCGCAACTGTTTCACCATCTCGGGGGCTTCCATGTGTATGATCACCGCAACCTTGGCGGGGTCGACGTAGACCCCTTGCTTGCATACCACATGTCCCAACAACGTGCTGAACGGAACAACAAAAATACATTTCTTTAAATTCAGGGAAATCTGCAGCTGGCAGCACCGATCAAACATAACCCGCAACAGGGTAGCGTGTTTCTTCAATAAACTATAGACAGTCCAGTCGTCCATGTAGACTTCCAGGAACTTGTGAAGGTACTCCCGGAAGGCGGCTATGAAAATCCGGGAAAACACGGCTAGAGCGTTCTTCAAGCCGAACGGCATGACATGGTATGCGAACGACCCCCATTCGGTGGTGAAGGTTGTCTTTGACTTATCTTCTTCCGCGATACGCACTTGATGGTAGCCCGAAAAGCCATCAGTGAAGGAGTAGGCTTCGTTCCCCGCAACATGGTCCAACACTTCGTCACTGAAAGGGGTGGGGAACGGATCATGAATGCAGGCATTGTTCAGACTGCGATAATCGACACAAACCCGTATCTCTGCCTTGTCTTTCTTATTCTGGATGACGATAGGGATCACCCACTCTGCTTCCTCCACGGGAAAGATTAGGCCCGCGGCCAACATCTTATCGATTTCCATCTTAACCTTCTCTTTAACTCGTGGGTTCAACTGGTAGGGCCGGTGCTTCACAGGCTTGGCACCCGGTTTCAGCATGATGCGCATTTCGCCAAGATCGCCTTTGATGCCCTTCAGATCTGCGACTGACGAGGGGAATAAACCCTCATATTCCTAGAGGAGGTTGAAGATCTCTTTGGTCGTCTCCTCGTCCCAGTAATCACCCACCGTAGCCAACTTAGGCTTCTCCTCCGTACCGATGTTTAGTTTCTTTGTCTTCAGCGGTCGTAAATGGACCCCTTCAGTGGTCGGCTCTTCGTTAACGTTCCGCTCACCTTCCTTCTCTTCGAAGTACAGGTGCCTCAGGTCTTCCAGACCATCGTCCTCCAGATCGCCGTCAATCCTTTGGAAAATCAACTCTCGCGCGACCTTGGGATGGGCGGGCAGTGTGCAGCAGTCGATCTGCGGACCGCGGAAAAACAGTACTGCCATGATAGCATGCAAAGCTTGAGATTCCAATTCCGTGTCTCCCGCGACAGAGAAACACCGCAAAAATTTGCGCGCGACTTCCATCCAAGAACTAGTCCCTCGTTTCCGTTATTCCTCCAAGTACCATGCGTGGGGGATGGTGTCTAAAGAGTGGAAAAACCGATGAACCCACAGCTCTTCCGGGTATCCTATACTTCGCCATTGCTCCTCACAAGTCCGCAAGTGGTCCTGTGGATCGGAAGTCCCAGAGTACCGCTGCCTGTTGCGAGGGCCTTCATCTTCTTTGAACCGTGCCCGCAATGCGTCCGCCACACTACTCCACCGCGACAAGGTGTTGCGGTGATTTTTCCACCACCGGGCTGCTGTAGACTGTAGTGCGACGTCTAAAAGGGGTAGTCTGCTCCCTTCCGGCACGATGTCCTCAACCTTGGTAATAAAGGTATTGACAGCTTGCATGTTTGACAGGGTGGGGTATTCTCTGAACTTAGCACCAATCCAGCTGACACGGCCAACATGGGCACATCTCCGCGTGCTGGTCTCGTACCCACCCTGCTGCCAGTCTTCCCATGCGAGTTCGGATCCCAGCTCTGAGCTCTGGACACTCCGCCAACTGACAGAGCCAGTCGCGGTCAGGTTAATATAGTCTTCCCGCTTCCCTACAGTCATCTTGTAGAGGTGGTCCATCATCGGATCATCCTCCCAGTTATCCACCGTTTTGGTATACCTCGGACCTTGATATGGGTCGAGAGGCTGAGTGACCCGGACCTCCCCATCTTCAAAGATCATCAGCTCCTTTTTGAGGTCGATGATAGCATAGTCCTCAAAGGCCCAATCAATGCCCAACAGGGCGGGGTAAGGATCATTGTCTCCCATAATATCAATGACCTCAAAATCGGTGTAAGTCTTTACCCCCGCAATGTCGACCTCGACACCTTCGAGTCGGCCAATCGGCAGAATGCAGTACTGGTTCGCCATCCTGAGTTGGATGGGCGAGTAGGCCAGACGTGGCTTTCCGAGAGCCTCCCACGTCTTGCGTGGCAGGATGTTGACGTCAGACCCTAAATCAAGCATGGTGTCGCTGATTTGGAATCCCCCAACCTGCGTATTGAGCCAGAACTCTTTACCCATTTGTCTTTTATTTCGCTTGATGCGCTGCACCGACTGGGGGGCTGGGTCCACCAGTTCTCCCAGTCCTGTCCTCCCCTGCAGTGCCCCTTCCAAAGTACACTTGAGCTGCTGCCGCAGAGCAGCGCTGTCAACAATCTTGAGGAATAGCTGGAGCCATTCTTCCATCAGGGTTTCTGGAGCGTGCTGTGGCCCAAGATGTGTCGGTAGGGGTGCCTCCAGGCCTTCCTCTTCGCGCAGCTGAGCGAATGCCTCAACCGCCTCCTAAAAATACTTCTTCTGCGCCTCTGGTCTGATTACCTGGTGCGGGGAGGTTGGCCTGACAACCGGTGCCGGCTCCTTTCCGCGAGCATCCTCCCCCGTTTTCTTACCGCCCCTTGTCACAATAGCGACGTTCTGCATGGCCAGAGTTGTGGCCACCCGCGGCTCGGCGTTTACCAAGTTCGTGCCCCTCTGCCGTGCGTGTTCTTCCCACTTTTTGATGAGCTCGGGACAGTCTTCTGTCACATGGGTGTTTACTCGGCACTGGGAACACCACAGACGGCGAGGGAGGGGACATTCGTGAGCCACATGGCCCTCCTGGTCACAGTTATAGCATTTCACCGGCCCGCGGCCCCCAATGCGGCCTCCGCGCGCCCCGCCCCCTCTTCCTCGAGGAGCCTCATTCACCCTATAGGAGGGTCGATCCAACCGGTCCGCGAGTGCGTCGAGGGCCCGACATTGCTCCGTGTTATGAGTCGTGGAGGCACAGAACTCACAATACAAATTGTTTGGCACATTGGAATACTTTTGTAGGATCGGGCACATCCGAGGCGGATGTCCCACTGTCCGGCAAATCTCACAATATTCCGTGGCGGCTGGATTGAGCTGGGAGGGGAACCCCGCATAAGGCTATTGCGGTTGGTATACCCCCTACGGATTTAATGCCGCGCCATCAAACGTGGGTGGCCCCCCCTGAATTGCCGCAACCGAGGGTCCCACCCCCGCGCCACGCAACCGAGGACACTCAGTTGCGACATGGCCTTCAACCAGGCAGTGAGTGCACCAAACGTTCGGCCTGGCTGGTCTGACCAGCTATATCTCCTTGAGCTTTTCGGTCGGGCTAGCTATCTGATGCTGCAATCCCACCAAGGAGGGATCCTGCGGGGTCGGCCCTCCCCTATATTCCTGATGGTAGCCCGCCATGGCCTCGATCTTCATGGCCTGTTCCAAAGCATCCTGCAGATTGTCGATCTTCTGTTGGGTGAGGGGGGTTCGCGTCAAGGGAAGCAGAGCCTTGATGAACCAATCCCTCTGATGGTTCGAGTCGATCAGGTAACTGAGTTTCCCGATCGCGTCCTTGAATCGCCGCATTAGCTCCCATGCGGTTTCTCCTTCCTTCTGTTTAATTTCCCAGAGCTCGGACAGACCCTGTTGGTCCGTCTGGGGAAGCTTAAATTCCTGTACAAAATCTCGCTTCACGTCCGCGATGACGGGATTCGGGTGGGCCTCGGACCACTTGATGAACCATCGCAGAGCCCTCTCTCTGAGCATGGTCTGGAATTCTATTAGTTTCCCTGCATCCGGCGTCTGCCGAGCCCTCCAAATGGCTTCGCACAGATACCAGTGTTGCTCTACGTCATCATTACCCCGGCCCGAGAACTCGGGATATCGGGTAAAAGACCCAGCCATGTTCACTTGCGGCGGGTTGACCAGGATAAATCCTCTGGGTCCTGGTTCCGTGAATGTTCCACTCGGGAACGCAATACTACTAGTGCTACTGCTACTAATGGGCGTTGCCGTCAACACTGAACTATTCTGCAATTGACTCAATGATTGAAATTTAACGAAAATATTACTCAAAGGTTGATAAAGTACCAGGGGAAGGTAGGGATCCTGGCCATGCAGATTAGGAGGAGTATGGTAGGCTGGAGAACTAAATGTCGTCCGCTCTTGAACAACTGTTGCATCACACCGTACCATTCACCATCAGAACTTTCCTCGGGCTGCGCATCTCCATCATCTTTGTCAGTCACCGTCTCGCGTGCTCGCTTAGCTGGGCTCCCATGCACCCATCGTACTCCCACAGCGGTCCCTTCTCATCCCTGAGTATCCGCGTCCATACTTCCTACCCTCTGAGGCGCCTCATTCCGATTCTTCCTCTCGATCTCTCGTCTCTTCAAATCTCGCATCACCCTTCTTCGCCACCTATCGGCAATCTGCGCCCGCCGATGTGCACGTCGCTCCCTTAGCGTCCTTGCGGCCTCAGCATCCATTCAACACTCCCCGCGTCACGCTCTACGTAGCATTGATCCCTTCAACCCTTCCCCCAGCACCGGTGGTTTACGCTTCCATACTTGTCTTGCGGAATTCTATCAACCCTTCATCCACCATCAAAGCTTTAATCCACAGCAGAATCTCCTTAAGCAGCTTCCCTCTGAGCCTGGAGCGGAAGGTAGCCTTGGCCTTCGAGAAGGACTGATAGCACTCAGCAGTAAACTCCACAATGTATCCTTCCACCGTGGTCTCCACCCAAAAGTCCACCGCGCGGGTCAACTCGGTGGTCAACCGATGCAGAGCCACCAGGTCTTCATGCGCCCACCTGCGGTTTATCTTCCGCGAGCCATCTCTAGGTACCTTCGTTTGTAACCTCCGCAACCAATTGTAAAGGTCGGTGGGGAACTTTCCCCAGAAAATTTCGTATGTATCACCAGCTAAATCTGAGAAGAGGATGAGCTCCTTGATCGCTGCCTCCCCTTTCTTAATCAACTCTGCTTGCTGAGCGATGAAATGGTCTAAATGGTTATCCCACCATCGTCGTATCTCCCCTTCGAAGATCTGCGATACCATGGTCTGGATCCCCTCATATCATGCGGGTCCCGGCAATAGAACCATTTGTTGGCGAGTGATCAGGTCTCGCGGGCAAGACCCAGGTTCAGGGATTGTGGCCAACAAAAGAATCCGTTGTAGTCTAGGATTACGTCGGCATTATCACCCTACTCCGGAGAGTAGAGAGTCTCACCCGAGGCGTGCCGCGACCACATGCAGGAGGGGAATAGACCAGGGGCAAGGAACAGATTCACAACCCATTCTCATCAGTGGTTAGATCGCATGGATAGAATTACGTACGCGACATCGTTCAGAGAACATACAGATATTAAGCAAATGAAATTTTTAAAGCATCTCAATCAACACACATGCATGTGAACCACACAAATAGACAACAACATGCAATTGTATTAAGCTCTTGGCCAAATCCCGGTTACATAGCTTTGCAATGGGCTTACAGATTTGATACATATATCTTGCGGAACAGAGATTCTACATCAATAGACCCTAGGAACTACAGAGACCTCATCCATCCTCTGGATTCCTACTGCAGCATGTGTTTTCTCTCCTTTTGTCGCTCTCTTCTTTCTTCTGCTATGTAATCCTTATCATCCTCTCCTCTTTCATCCGGGTGACTGCTATTTATTCACCCGCTGTCGCGACTGTTAGTTCTCTGTATGTCCTTCTGCAGCTGCTTCTAGCTTTTCTCTGATTATCTGTGTGTTCCGCTTGCGTTCTTTCTGTTGTATCGTCTCCTTATCTGCACTTATGCATCTAGTTTCTTCCGCTATGTGCATGTTTCGTCGCAACCTTGGTAGCTCCGTCGTTTGATGTGGTTGCGACTTGGTTGCGGCTGCCGTGTATCCTTGTTCCGCAACCCCAAAATCTGTCTGTTGTTCCAAATTCAAAACATTCAAAACAAGGTTTTTCAAAACAAGGGCCCCAACAAAATTTTATCCCCCGGATGTGTTGGGAGAGGATATTTCTGCAATAAAAATCCGTGTGTTAACCAATTGCTTCCGGTTAAATAAATTTCAATGCTCGTTGGCTATCGAATTGCCCCGAATCGCTATTGTGAAGAATTTGTTTAATTGTGAGGCGATTGAACACTGGTCTATGTGAAATAGTTGAATAGGGTTGTTGCATAATCCCCGAATTTTTCTATTTATTGTTTTCTCTTGAATTGTTTGAACAAGCTCTGTTGAATTAATTTCCACTCATAAGAAGTCTGCGTATAATCTTGGTCGACGAACTCTATTCTGAGGTAGTGAAGACTCCACCCGTTAGAGGAATAGACTGTTTGTTGTTAGTCGAATCTTGAACCGAGGTCTGACCCTAAGTTAGCAAATGGGAGAGCATAGGAAGGAAGGCGTTAAACCATGGACGATCACTGTTCCAAAACCGAGAGTGGATTTGCGAACCCAAACCGCCCATATCGCACCGCTTTTGAGGGTAAGCGGTATTCCCAGATTGGGAGCGATTCCATAGAGCAGTTGACACATAACATAAGGTGGGACCCCAAAACCACCTTTTTGCATGCCATCACACATTAAAGTTCGACTGAGGAGACAGTGCGATATCCGCATATACCGTTCGATCTGGAGACTGACCATCGAACGACGATCGCCCTTAGAGATGCTCGAAGGTTAACCTAAGGTATGGCATGTATAACTAATTAAAATCCATGTCGTGGGCCGAGGGACTAAAATTGTTTATTTAAAAAGTGTCGGGTTATTAATATGAGATATTGAAGGGTGATAACCTTAGTATAAGGTTCGATGAAAGAATTGAAGTTCGGGGTACATTTAATTTTCCAAAAGTTTGTTGAATACATTTATTTGTCAAATTCTTCGAATTTGATAAATAAAACTACAAGGAAGTTGTGGAAGACCACGTGGAGATGAACTGAGTTAATTGCGTGAAAATGTTGACAGAGCTACACTAGTAGGCCAGCTCTCCTTAGGGGGGCCCGAATTCAATTTTGTTGCTGTAAATTGAAGAACATTAATTCTTTGGTGAATAAATTTGCATTGTACTCGGTCTTTCTCAATGGAAATTAAAGTTCTTCCTTTTTGTAAGTAACATGCTAGTGTTGTACCTAATCATCAAGTACAAAAGAAAAAATTTAGTAAATTAGTATAAACATGACAAAATTAAAAAAGAAAATATTGAAATTCATTTTTATATAATAAAACTTACCTGAGCCTGAAAGTAAATCCAAAACCCAATCTCCTTCATTTGAACATAAATCTAAAAGATAGTTAATCAGTGACTGTGGTTTTTGATATATGTTAACTCTATCTCCTTTTTCTTCTCTATCTTCATATGTCAGTTTTTTTACAACAACATCATGGACTAGTACTTGGCTATGACTCTTTCCATCTACTTGATTGAAAAGAATAATATTATAGCTATCATCTTTTGTCCAACTTTCAACATGAATGAACTCACAGTCACTTACAATTGGTTGATTTTCACAACAAATAAGATTTTACTTTTGCCTATAACAAGAAATAGAAAAAATTCAATTAAATTGTACATAAATGATTTTTTAACGTTAATCAAACATACAATTTCAACGTCTTACCATGTAAGATGCATCCTTGACTTTTCTTTTCCCTTTAAGCTTGATAATAAAAACCCCAATTTTGTGTCTGAATGAAACGTCACAAATCTCCAAAATGGTGATGTTGTGACTTCTAGAAATCCCACAACCATTTTACTAAAAGCTTGATAAGTATACGGGTCACTATCATATTCAATGTTTGGGATATTGAAACCATGAGTAATATCTGCAATAACTAGGGAATGATCCATTTTAGGTATGAGTTTTGCAATGTCTTCACAATCACTTGATATTATTTGATATTGGATAGTGTGGAGCCCATTCCAAATGAAATGATTAAGACTCGGATCAAGTTCAACATCACTAAGACGTTGTTTTCTCATATTTTCCATTTTAATTTTTTCAATAAAGATTCTGAAACTATCTGGTGCTCCATTTGCATCCTTATTCATCTTTAATGAAATAAACAAATATATATAAGTTATAAAATAAAATAAAAATATACATATGAATAGAAATGAATGTATAAATCAAAATACCTTTTTAAATGCAAGATAAAAATCTTTTAGCATTGATGTAGAACTTGAATTTGGGTAGTTGCATACATAATCCCAACTATCTTCATTCAAAAATTTAACCATTCGTTCTTGTATTCTCATATAAACCTTGTGACTGAATAAATAAAGTAAACAATGCTAAAATACTACCAACAACAATATATTATATTTAACAGAAACTTATAATCTAGAAATAAGTAAAAATAACAAAATTACTTTAGAAATTCCTCAAACATTTCCTCCATTGATAATTCTCCCAACTTTACACGAGATAATATTGTTTTGAGAAGTTTTTCATCCTTCACCCCTTGCACTGATCTCCAATGTGTGATAGTCATATCTTCTGGAAGTATCTTCATTTTAGGACCTGATTTACTGTTGGTACATATCAATGGTTTAGACTTTTTGACCTTCTGACTTTTTATACCAACATTCTCTCACAACTCAAAAATATGATCAATCAATTCCCATATCTCTCTAGTTCTAAATGCCAACTAGAAAATGTTATACATACCTCTGAATATTTCAAAATTTACGTTGCCACCTTTTGAATTTATTTTTTCTTCAATTTGATAACCGATTTCCATATAACATTCCTTCTTAAATAAATGATCAACCTTTGTATTATCCCCACCACATTTTTCTTCAAATTCACTATGAATAAATCTGACCCTTTGGACGAAAGTCATAGACATCCTATACTCATTATCTGAATTATTATCCCATGCCAATAACTTTACTTCTATATATGTTAAACCAACATAAATGATACATTTCATTGTTTCAAAATGTGGGTTATTGGGTTATTCCTCCATCACTTGCCTTTGAGCTTCTACAAAATTGTTGCCCCCAAGTACATAATATTTATATTCAAAAAAATTTGACTTGTCAAATGCTTCTTTGTTAGGAACCTAAATTGGATCAACAAGAAGAACATAATCAACCACATGTGCAAAAGGGTTGTACCTCATCAATGTTTCCAAATTTTGAACATGCAAGTGGTGTGGCTTTCTAATTTGATATTTGAACTATCCTTCATCTAGTTTCTAGACTTGAATGACATTAAGTTGAAATGACCGACCACCCTCAATTAAATTTTTCTTCGTGAAATGATGTTGAATGTAATTTTGTTTTGTTCTGCTAATTCCATCCTCCAAACCATCTCCTGGTGTAATGATTTCCCTACTTCCTTTTGAATTTTCACTAGGACCTTCACTGTTTTCCTTGATTTTTTCAAAATGAGTAATTTTTCGTTTCTTCCTCCTATTGGTTATGATATTTTATTCAACCGAAACAATATCATCATCATCAAATAGAAGGGATACATTCTTGGGCATTTTTGTTTTTGTTTTTTTATTGCTCTTCTCCTTTCTAACATCAGTTCTAATCTGATCCTCAGTAATGGAAACACATTCTTCATCTTCAACTTCAACTTCAACTTCCTCATTTTCAAAAGTAACATGTCTACCTTTACTAGATTGATCCCTTTGATATAGTCTTGTAGCATCATAAAGTTTATTTTTGCTTCTTTTCCATATATTCTTCTTCATGTTCATGGAAAATGGAGACAACACTCATAATATCTCATTTTATATAATGATCCCCCCCCCAACATTATTGAAATGCTCCCATCAAAATCCTGTCAAATAAAATATAATATGTCAATAATCACCAAGTTATTAAAAATATAATGATACAGTTACAATAAATCAAAACATATAAGTGTAAATAAAAATACTTACAATATTTTGTGCAAAAGGTTTCTACCTCATCAATGTTTTCAAATTGTGAACATGCAAGTGGAGTGGCTTTCTAACTTGATATTTGAACTGTCCTTCATCTGGCTTGTAGACTTGAATGACATTAAGTTGAAATGACTGACCACCCTCAATTAAATTTGTCTTCGTCAAATGATGTCGAATAAAATTTTGTTTTGGTTTAATAATTCCATCCTCTAAATCAGCTCCTGGTGTAATGATTTCCCTGCTTCCTTTTGAGTTTTCACTAGGACCTTAACTATTGTCCATGATTTTTTTAGAATGAGAAATTTTTGTTTCTTTCTCCTATTGAATGTCTATGGGCGTGTCCGCCCACAGCGCAAGCCCCCATGGCACCATGCTGCGGGTGGGCGTTTGCCCGAGAACAAGGGCACAATCAACCCCCTACCAAGCAGGGAGGTGATTCCTAGCAGGGGGCAATTGTGCCCTTGGGCTCGGGCGGACACCTGCCCATGGGCACGTCCTCCCACGGCATGACCACCTTGGACCGGGTGGGCGCGCCCACCTGGGCCATAATGGCCAGGTGCCGACCTTAAGTGGACCCACCCACCATGTCTGTGTGGCTTTTTTTTTTTTTATAGATAATAAATTTATTTTAATTTATTTTTTATGGTAATCTGGATGCAAAAAAAATTTGAATTGTTGGCATCTAATAAATATTTTTGTCAAATTCTTCATTCAATGGTCCAAGTAGAAAGGGAACTAACCTTTCAAAAGCGAGAATCTCTTGTTGACAATGTTGCTTCTCCAAAAATTGTTCAAGTTTTTAAACAAAACCTCAAGAAATATGGATGTAATTTGAGGAATAGTGACAATGAAAGTTCTTATAAAGTGGAAACTATGAAATTTCTTTTCCACGGGGTGAATGTGGGATAAAAAATATGATAAATATTAAAAAAATAAATTTTATAATCAAGTAAATGTTATACAATTAATTAAGATTATTTTAATTTGGAAAAAAACTTTAAAAGAAAAATGTGTAGGAAATTTAAATTGAAATTACGTTTAATATTCAAGATAATATTTTAGTAGAAATTTTTAAAATAAATCGTACAAATAAAATTTCAAGGGACATACTTCAAGCGAAAAATTTTAGAGGAAAATTTTGAAGGGAAAATTTAATTCTTTCAGTTATATGTTATCATTGGGAGAGAGATCATTTGCATTATTAAACATCTTTTGTTTGAATGTTATAGATTCCTATAATACTAAAGTTTCATTTTATGAAGCATCAACATCTTCGTCACGTAACAAATCTATTCATACTGATGAATATAATGAGAGAAACAGTTACAACAGGCAGGATGAAGAATTTCAAATAAATAGAGAGTCAAATTTTCCACTTAGTCCTAATCCTATGGACTATGAGAGCAGCAGTGATGAAGGCCAAGATGAAGAATTTCCAAAAAATAGAGACTCACAATTTCCACTTAGTCTTAATCCTAAGGACTTTGAGAGAAATAGTGATGAATGGAAAGATGAAGAATTTTCAGAGAATAGAAACTCACATTTTCCACTTAGTCCTAATCCTAAGGACTATGAGAGAAATAGTTATTAATGGCAAGATGTAGAATTTTCAGTGGATAGAGAGTCACATTTGCCACTTACTCCTAATCCAAAGGACTATGAGAGCAATAGTGATGAATGATATGATGTAGAATTTTCAATGGATAGAGAGTCACATTTTCCACTTACTTCTAATCCTAAGGACTATGAGAGAAATAGTGATGAATGTCAGGATATAGAATTTTCAGTGGATAGAGAGTCACATTTTCCACTTAGTCCTAATCCTAAGGACTATGATAGCAAAAGTGATGAATGACAGGATGAAAGAATTTCATTAAATAAAGAGTCACATTTTCCACTTAGTATGGACTTTGAGAGAAACAGTGATGAAGGGAAGGATGAATAATTTCCAATAAATCGAGAGTCTCAATTTCCACTTAGTCCTAATCATATGGAATATGAGATTAGTAGTGATGAAGGTCAGGATGAAGAATTTCCAATAAATCAAGAGTCGGAATTTCCACATAGTTTTAATCCTATGGATTATGAGAGCAACAATGATGAAGGGAAAGATAAATATGGTGAATAGTATCCTCCAAGTTAGTATTTCAATACCACAGATGATGGTATTGAAAATTTTCATACTACTGAAGATGGTAATGAATAATTTTCAAACAATGATGGAGGTGAGTTTCCTAACTATATTGAAAATGATCATAGTAATAATAGTATTCCTCCCAATGATGGTGGAAATTATTGTTCAGAGAATGATGAAATGATGGATATGTTTCCAACAAATATTGTATCTAGGAGTAGGAGTAGAATTTTTCGCCAATCCAAGATGTTCTAGTTATACAAGGGGTAGAGTATAATATCTCACGAGAAGAAGTTCTATCAGTGATCTCATTTAAAGTGACTCTTGTAAAAATCATTGCTTGAAACATATGGATTTCAATTTTTCTTTGGAGAAAAGGAAGAATTATTTTTTAATGACTAAAAGCATGCAAAATTCATATTTAGTGGGGTGTATGAAATATATATTGGCACGTTATGATTATCATATTGGGTATTTATTGCTTTGTATAAAGGCTTTCAAAATGTTTCATTCAATTGGAAATTTTCATCTATCAATAATCCAAGATAATTTGGAAAAGGATCCTACATATTATTCAGAAATTCATCATAAACGAGAGTTTGGGCCACTAGAAAACTTTGCAATGTCATGGTTGCAAGACTTATTTTCAAAACATGGAGAGTGTTTTCCAAATAGAGATACAATACATATTCCAGATAATTTCTCAAGACGTGAAATACAACTTATACAAGGAATATGTAGAAGGTGTTGAAGGAAATGGTCGTTTTATTACATATCAATATTTAGTGCAAATATGGAGGAGAGAATTCAACAATGTTTGTATTCCTAAGAAGACAAGGATGGGGGTTTGTAGTACATGTGCATCTCTAAAATAAAAAATGGATAAATTTCAAGGAGCAGAAAGAGGTAAGCATTCATAACATTTTTCTTTTAAATTTTATAGTGATCAACTACGAAAATGTATTTATTAATAGGTTTATTTTATATTATGTGTAGATTCCATTGTCAAATCACTTCAAGAGCACCACGAACAATAAACAAGTGAAAGGAAAAAGTTGTACAAGGATCGAAAGAAGTGTTATGATAATCAAATTAAATATTTGGGTTTGATAATTAATGGTATGGATTAGAAGAAAACACTTCTACCACATTTGTTCGCACACCCAAAAATTTGCAGGAGGAAAATTTTATCCAGTTTCACTTGGTCGGTTGTATATTATTTAATGGGAAAATTTCACCAAGAGTTTACTTCATAGCTCCAAATATTCATAATGATGGAAATATGACAATAACCATATTTCATGAGATGGTTTCTCATTGGTGTGGTAATCTTCCTAAAATTTTGTATCTACAATTAGACAACACTTGTCATGAAAATAAAAATCAAATTGTTTTTGGATATCTAAACATGCTTGTTTAATTGAGAATTTTTCATAAGTTAAAGGTTGGTTTCCTTCTTGTTGGGCACAATCACGACCATATTGATCATATGTTCAGTCATTTTTCAGTAGCATTGATGAGGAAGGATGTTGGGAGCTTGCCATCATTAATTGAATGTATTAATAAATCATATATGTCAGCGCCTATTTTTCTTGTGTTAGAAGAAACTGTTGACATGCGAAGGATTATTCTAGGATCACATAGTGAGGAGAAATGCACTGAACAAATTAATGACATTATCTTCAAACATCAATTTCGTATCAAAAAAATTGATGGGAAAACACTTATATGGGGCAAGAAGTATTCAATGAAGTTCATAATGCACAAAGGTAGAAGAGAGATATAGATTATTCTGAATGCCTGAAGAAATTAAAAAATCCACTAGATATACATATGAGTACTTTGATGTTGTTGATTCAGTTTGGTGGGATTCCTTTTCCAATGATCAGAGTGATATCCTTTCAAGACCAGGAAATGAATATATGCCTTTAAAGAACCGATTTATTTGGCCACACAATGTGTAAAATGAATGGGAGGAAACAAATATTGTTGAACAAAAACAATCACAAGGTATTATTAATTCTACACGGGTGGAGGAAAGAGAAATGTATATTGGTTCCAGAAGATCTCATGCAAAATGTGAAGCCATGGAAGACCTTTACAGTGGTTCAGTACCAGATATTAAGAAGGGTTTCATGATTGCAGTGTTAGCACATGAAGATCCACATGGTTATCCATTATGGGTTCCCAAGGTTATAAAGTTAATTACAGAAAACGAAGATGTTACAGGTGTTGAAGTACATTGGTATACCACAAACACACACCCATTCAATGGTGTGTACAAGCCAGAGATGGTAGTTGATAAAAAAATTGGCAGAAAGAGAAAAATAAAGGGTACAAATATAAATCGTCGCCACACAGACCTCTTAAAATTGGAGGAAGTTGACATAATTGTTTATGACTTCAGTTTAACAAAGAGAGGAACTCTTCACTTCAGGATGATATATATTCTGAAGAGGTTGGTACCAGAAGAAATAGTGTTGAGTTGGTAGTCTATTGAACTCAATCATAAATCTAGAAGAATTTTGAAACCTCAAGTGGTACGCATGCATGTTGACTCAGATGGGGCACTAGTTGATGAAAGAGAAGAATATGGAACATCTTCATCTACATCCAGTCATTCATTTGAAGATGTGAATTATGTTGGTCTGCAAAAAAATATGAGTGATTTTGAATAATTTTGTAAGACAATTTATATAAATGATGTTTGCATTGAGCAATGAAAATGATATTTTAACATCCATATGATCTTACATGAAGTTATGAGTCATTTTTATGTTTGTTGGATTATATGTTTTAATTATGATGAATTAATTTGTCTAAATGATTCACAATGCAACAATAACTTGGAGAAATAATGTATCTTTCATTGGGTTATTTTAGTCATACAATTCGTTCATAATATCATGGTTTAAATATGTCGAAAATTTAATGTTTTTAAATTATATGGGTGAAAATTTGTGAAATATATTTTATCTTTAACATTATGGTTGAAAACAATTAGAATTTTAGGGATTTTTAGTGTCATTATATTATATGTTAAACGATATGGATAAAAATTATTGGAATTTAAATGTGTTTAAAATCCCATATTTTATATTTAACGTCATTACTAAAAATATGTTTAAATTGTGCCTGGAAAATAAAAATGGTATTCTAGCACCAACATATTTTTTGCATTTATTTGGTGCATGAAAATTGATTTTACTGCCATTTTTAAAAAATGTTGCAAATTAACCTTGAAACAAATAAAACCTCATTCTGGAATACACACTTTTCGTTTTTGGGTTGTTTTCATGTTTTTTAGGGTTTTTTTTGCTAGAGTTCCCGTTTTCAGTTTATAGTTCTTGTTTCAAAGTTTACGTTGTTTTGGTTCCTGGTGTATGTATTATCCTTTTTATGTTTTTTGTTCCTTTTCTTCTTCCTCTTCACAATATTTTTAAAATATTTTTTTCTCAACACACTTATGACCTTTACTTTATTTTATATCACAATTGTAACAAATCCCTTTTTCTCTTTTTCCTCCATTTGTTGTGGTGTCAACCTTGTAGGATGTGGGAGGCTAGGAGCAAAAACATTTCCATCCTCATAGTTGTGAGTTGTAGACATCCTTGTTGCCATGATTTTGATTTCAACTTTTCTTGCCACCTAGAATGTTAATTTTTCTTAGGGATATATTTTTCTTTGCTTTATACAATTGCATTTATTCATTTGAATATTTAATTCACCCCATAGCATCATAAATTTACAACATTAATCAGAAACATATGCAACTATATAGAAAGAATAATATCATCATCAATGCAGGGAAACACAAAGGAACAATAGAAGAAAATCATTCACATAAAGGGACACCAGGATTGGTTGGAGACCAAGGAAAAACCTACTATGGGGAAAACCCTTTCATATTTTTCTTCTTATTATATTGTCATTGAATGATTCAACAAAAGAGATTATAATGATCCATATCTTTAACCATGATCATACCTAGCAAAATAAAATAAAAAACATCCATGAGATGAACCCAACAATTCTAATAATCGAAACCCTAATTTAGAAGCATGCGATCAACTTTCACTGTTTGTGGTCAACTATCGAACTTTGTGGTTAACTGATGAAATATACCATTAATTGATAAAACTAAACCCTAGCTTCCAACCACTCATAGAAAGTGATGTGTGCATGACTAAAACCCTCCAACCACATGCATGAGCCTACGTTCTTGCACTTATAGCCGAAAAGCCAAAACCCTAATACACGTGTGAGCTTCGGAGCCTGCAACCTCGGACCTGTACGAACCAAAATTCATGACCCGGCCTCAGACCTGTGTGAGCCAAACCCAAGGAAATAAGAATGCTCGTGATGATGTCCAAATGATGGTCACTTAACTTGTATTTGTAGCCATCCATGGGTGTCCAATTTCTCTATTGGGTCGACCTATCCATTTGTGCACATGTGGGCTTTAATTCAAAAATATACTTTCCCTTGTCCAAATCGAGCACTTCAATAGCGAAAATTGGTCCTCTTGAAAAGAGGAATCTATTCCCGTGATTGGAATTTGTCATTGAGCTGTAAAATTAACACTGAATGCATTCTCGAATGACTTAGGTTCCCAAAGGTGAACCTCATGTTGGATTTTATCCTTTAAAGTCCCTATGAAGACATCAGTAAAATAATCCTTTCAAATATCAATTATCTTAATATTCAATCTTTTGAAGTCCTCAATGTGCTTTCCAATTGAACCCTTTTGTTTGAGATTTATCAATTGGCTAAGGTATTACTCTTTGTCCCCATATTGTGCTATCAATTTCTCTGTAAAAAATTTCTAAGTGATGAGAATTATGAGAACAAATCCATTGATAACACACAAATTGATTTGGTTCTAAATAGAAATATGCAATGCATACATTTTGTGTGTTTTGCACGTCATGTAGATCAAAGAACTGTGCCATTTGTAGTATGCATGTTACTGGATCCTTACCATCAAACTTCCTCATATTGATCTTTGGAATATGGTTGGTTTTCAAACCAAAATTATATTTTCTAAAATCATGATTCACATTCCTTTTGTTCTCCTCATGAGTTTGACAGAATACCTTGTCACCACTATGAAGCATTTATTATAGCAACTTTGACAATCCTTCCTTCAAACCTTCCATGTCAGCTTTTATTTCTTCTTTTAACTCATCCTTCAAACCTTCCATGCCCTTTTTTATTTTCTCATCTAAACCATCCATGTTAGCTTCCAATTCAATTTTTTTTTCTCTTTGTGACAACAAAAATTGTTGCATTTGTTCCCTTAATTTTGATATATCATGTTGGATTTCTTCTTCTTCTTCATGGATCATAGTAGAGATTTTTGTGAGATTAATGGGTGTATAAAAAAAAATTCCAAGATGAATTTTGGAACCAATTAATGATATCTATGCTTCAATATGCCCTTTAAATTACTTCAAACTATTTTTTCAAACAAAAGTTATTCAAATTTAAAATACGCACCTTTTAAAGCTTGTTTTTTAGCTTGTTGATACGAATAACATTGAAACTATTGTATCTCTATGATTTTTACTCTCAAGTTTTGAAATCGAATCTTGTGGTATCCTTCTATGTCTTCTTCCCAACTCTACTAGTTAGACCAAGGTTGGATTCTTCAAGTTAAATTTATGCCAATTCTCCCACGATGACCTGATTATGGACTAGTTAAGTAAATCAAACTTGTATTGGATGCCATGTGTTATTGTTTTAAAATTTGGACCTAAAACTATTACCCAAGAAATTAAAATCCATGCAATTTCAGTCAATTTTTACAAAATTCAATTCCAATGCTCGAAGAAAAAGTTATGATGATCTTCCCTAGAACACCTATTTGAGGCTGAATTTTGGAGCATGCATAAACCCTAACTTCCTTGGATCATTGCTCCAAAAATATATTGAAACAGGGTCTAAAAATGTAACCAGATGTTCATAAATATTTTTCCTTCATGTGGTATCAATTTCACAGTTTGAAGGTTTGCAGAACAAAAGAAAAAAAAATAAAAAAGAAAAATAAAAGGAAATATATATATATATATATATATATATAGATAGCAAAAAATCCATGATGACCTATTTGAAGCAGTAATACCCTAGGATTAAGAGCTTTGATACCAAATGTTATGTATACAAAAAAAAACATAGAAAAATAAGTAAAGATAGATAAAAAACTAGATAATAAGTCAATTCTAGGGGGGAACCTTCGTTTACATCACATAAATGAATAATTATTGGACGATTCAAATGACAAGACATCCTCGGTATATATAGGAGTCTAAAGGGTCAAAATATAATTAGGATCTAAATAGCAATACTAATGTAAGAGAACAACAATAACAATAGTCGATATCTATGGGGCACACAACAAAAATATAGGGGCTACACTAGTATTATAGGGACCTAAAACACAACCACCTTGAAAGGGATACATTGATCTCTCTATATCTAGTAGATTTTTTTGAATGTCATCCTCATAATCAAATAATCCTTCATAATTGGTCCAATGATGCTTATCTAGGCTACAATAGGATGTGATTTGTACAACAAATCATTTTTCCTACAACACCTTTAAACTAGTCTCCTTCCTATTGGTAACTCCTTCCCCCTTCATGTCCTATCCCCTTATATCACATAGTATGTATGTGTGTGTTCCAATCAAACGTCATAGATTCTTCATCCCATTAGTGGATGGTAATCCTAGTAAACGCGTCTACATAAATTAGGACATGTCACTCAAAGAAATTCAGATGAAACATATGTTGGCACACACTGCCCAAACACCTAAGGGCATTAATAACAATCGTCCCTTCATGTGTGTATTGCCAAAAAAATATTTTCCTTCATGGAAAGATGTTTATAGTTTTTGGTACTAAAAGAAAATAGAGAGTATTTTTTATCTTTATATCATCAAAGACATTTTATTAGAATCTATTAATATTCTTTTAAATTTTCATTTAAATTCTTAATTTCATGTTTCATAATGTGTAATAAAATCTAGGTTAACCAACTAATGCTTCTTTTCTTCAAATTTGAAATTGAACCTACTTAATTCAATCCTAAAATAGGCCTTTTTACTCTTTATAAACTTACTCATGTATGTAATATTTATTTTAATTTTAATTTTATATTAAAAACCTCCATTATTCAATATTCGTATTTGTTTATTTTTCTATATGTAATATTTATTTATCTTAAAATTTATAAAACAAAACCTCCATTACTCAATATTTGTATCCATTTATCATTTTTATTAGATTTTAGTTAAAAACTAAACTCAACATTTTTCAAACATAATTTCACTTATTAACATTAACTTGAAATCTTTGTTATAAGTAGAATCTCTTACAAATCCTCATTTGTTATACACATTGATAACAATAATTTTCAAGAATATTGTGTTAACCATATTGACAAGTCAAATTTAAAGTAGGTTTTAAGTTGATTTAAAAGTAATGTGGATATACATTTAAGTTAAAAATGTTTCACTTTAAATAAGCCAAAAAAAGAAAGAGTAAAATTGGAAAAAAAAAACAAATTGTTATTTCACGTTAAATAAACAATATATTTAATGGTATAATATATGAATGTAAGTATATTTTTTTTTTCCTATGTGGTTCATGATCCTCGAAAATTGGTGACTGCAACATCCACAAAATATTTGTATTAGGAAAATCTACTTGAAAGGGTCACTTCCTGCTAGCTCAATGACGAAACCTGACCTTAAGAGTGTCTAGATAATTGAACATTTGAACTCTCAATAGCAAAGACACTTTAATGACAAAGACTCAACCAAATAAGCTAACCCTCGTGGTTGCTCTCAAGCACATAATAGCGAGGAATACATATTATGTTAAGCTTCCTCTCCCAATGTGCGATTTCTGGAAACTGATCCACAGTTGTTTCCTTAAATTATGGAAACCAACTGCAGTTATTTCCTTAAATTAGGAAATCAACTGAGGTTAATTAATTTCTTTTTGGGAGCTTCTGAAGTGATCTGTTACTCCCATTGCAGTTATCTAGTCCGTTACTCCCATTACAGTTATCTACTATGATTTGTGGAACACTTAACGAATAGCCAACAGAAGCTTGATGGAAGCTTGGCTCTAAATTCTTCTGTTTGGTCCCCAAGCTCACGAACTTAATCCCCTTCAACCTTACACCATGAAGTCAGAGTGAGGAGAGCTTGGAAGTGCCTTCAGATTTTCTTTAGTGTTGGTGTTGAGGACGCAGTGCTGTGTAGTGATTGCGTTAAGGAGGCTTCGTTGCAGAAAAGTGAACGTGGAGAAGAACTCTTGAGGCGCTGGCTACTGCGTTATAGTTTTATTAAAGTTTGTTTCGTTTCCTTGAAGAATCTGCAATAAACCATTCATTGGAGCACTTCCTGGAGCATTGATCTTTGTGTAGATTTCATCTCTGCAAAATTACTTTTTCTACATAGTATAATTCATCAATGGTTGGAGGTATTATTTAATGGGACATTTTAAGTTTTAAGTTTTAATTTTCGATTCCTTTTAAGTATTTATTCCGTATTTTGAATCGTTATTTTTGCTAACATTTGGTATCAGAGCAAAGTTTTATCTCTACCTTGGTGATTATAGACATATTTTGAGAATTTTCTGAATTAAATTATTTGGAAATATGTCTAAAAATTTTTTCTCAGTTTTATGATTATAATATTTATTTAGTGCAATTTGAATAATTGTTGTGCAATTTAATTTGCATGAATTAATTATTATTGCTCTAGTTAAAATATGCTATTTTGGATGAGTAAACGAGACCCATCATTAAAAGTTATGCATGAATATTGTAATTTTATTTATGCAAATTATCATTATTCTCATGTCAAGTTAATTTTTTTTTTTTTTTTATGTAAATAATGTCTAGTGATCCATACAATTTTAATTGATTAAGAGAATAGCCACAACATCTCTAATTAACTAAAATTATATATATTATGATTGATTAGGATCACATGAAGTTTATTTAGACATTAATTGTAATTAATTTATACTAAATATAATAAATTTTATCCCACATGAATTTTTGTTATATTTGAGTAATTAATTAGGATAAAATATTCATAACTTACCCATAAGAATTATGAATTAATAGTTTTATCATAAAGTCCAAAACTTTAGACATTAATTGTAATTAATTATACTAAATATAATAAATTTTATCTCACAAGAATTTTTGTTATATTTATGTAATTAATTAGGATAAAATATTCATAACTTACCCATAGGAATTATGAATTAATAGTTTTATCATAAAGTTCAAAACTAAGATAGAATTTATAACAAATTATAATCATAATATACCCTTAGAACTATGAATTAAGTGAATAATTTGATAAATTCTATCATAAAGAATAAATGAATTTGCTTGAAATAAAAATTTAGTCCACAGACAATTTTTATGTCATTAGATTCATTTGTAAGCGTGATTTACATTGGTAAAGCATGAAATTTTATTTAGGCCTTAATTTTAACATAAACATGTGATATTTAATTTTATGCAGTTGCACAACCTGCAAATTTCTCTGAAACTCGTACTGATATCCCTTAACTTAAGAGAGATAACTATAAGGTCTGGAAGGAGAGAGTTCTCCTTCATTTGGGGTGGATGGACATAGACTATGCTATTAGGAAAGATGAACCACCAACACTCAATAATACCAGCACTGCAACGGACATCACGCTTTATGAACAATGGGAACGATCTAATCGCCTAAGCATGATGTTCATTAAGACCAAAATTTCAGCTGGTATTCGTGGTTCCGTTGAACAACATGAAAAGGTCCGAGACTTGTTGAAAGTCATTGATGATCAATTCGTCACTTCAGACAAGGCACTAGCAAGCACCCTAATCATGAAGTTCTCATCCCGAAGGCTCACTACTATGAAAGGTGTGCGCGAGCACATCATGCAAATGAGGGACACTGTGGCTCAATTGAAGAAACTCGAGGTGAAATATCAGAGTATTTCCTGGTGCACTACATCCTGAACACTCTTCCACACCAATACGGACCCTTCAAAATCTCATACAACACACATAAGGATAAATGGTCAATTAATGAACTCATGACCATGTGTGTTCAAGAGGAAGAGACACTGGTGATGGAAATGGGAGAAAGTGCAATGCTGACAATGCAAGGAAAGGGAAAATCTCAAGCCAATCAGAAAGGGAAAGGTAAAGTACCTCCCCAAGCCGATATCAAGAAGGATTCCAAGTGTTTCTTCTATAAAAAGAAGGGACAAATGAAGAAGGAATGCGCCAAATTTCATAAATGGCTTGCGGACAAAGGTAATCCAATCTTGTTTGTTTGTTATGAATCTAATATGATTAATGTCAATATTAACATTTGGTGGATTGATTCTGGATCAACAATTCACATTTCAAATTCCTTGCAGGGTTTGCAAAACCTAAGGAAGCTAGTGGGAAGTGAGCAAAACATCTTATCAGGAAACAAGATGGGCTCGCATGTGGAAGCTATAGGAACATGCTATTTAACTTTAAGTAGTGGCTTTGTTTTAGAATTAGAAAAGACCTTTTATGTTCCAAATTTTTCTAGAAACTTGATTTCAGTTTCAAGGCTTGTACCTTTTGGATATTCCTTTAACATTTCGAAAACATCCTTCCATTTATTTTATAAATCTGATTGTATTGGGAATGGTATTTTGTCTAATGGTCTTTACTGCATTAATTTACAAAACAATGTCACTTATGATTTAATGCATGTTCACACTGGCACTAAAAGATGTGTTATTAATGAAAATTCCTCTAAATTATGGCACCGGAGACTAGGTCATATCTCCAGAGAAAGAATTAAAAGATTGATAAATGAAGGGGTACTTAATACTCTGGATTTTACTGATTTTGAGACTTGTGTGGACTGCATAAAAGGGAAAGCAGACCAACAAGTCAAAGAAAGGTGCCAATAGAAGTTCAGACATATTAGAGATCATACATACTGATATATGTAGTCCAGACATGGACTCACATGGTCAGAGATACTTCATCTCTTTTATAGATGATTACTCATGATATATGTATCTCTACATGCTTCATAAAAAGAGCGAAACATTAGATGCCTTTAAGATCTTTAAGGCTGAAGTAGAGAATCAATGCGGCAAGCAAATTAAGATCGTGAGATCAGATAGAGGTGGAGAATATTATGGTAGATACACAAAATATGGACAAGTACCTAGGCCATTCGCAAAATTTCTTCAAAAGCATGGGATTGTTGCCCATACACCATGCTTGGTTTACCTGACCAGAATGGTGTAGCAGAAAGAAGAAACTGAACATTATTAGACATGGTGCGACATATGCTTAGCAGCTCCAATCTTCCTAAATCATTGTGGACTGAAGCACTTCATACGGCAGTGTATATATTAAACCAAGTTCCAACCAAGGTTGTTCCTAAAACACCATTTGAATTATGGAAAGGTTGGAAACCGAGTTTGCGACATATGCGCGTTTGGGGATGCCCGTCTAAAGTGAGAATATATAATCCACAAGAGAAGAAGCTGGACCCAAGGACCATTAGTAGGTATTTCATTGGATATGCTGAAAGGTCTAAAGGTTATATATTTTATTTTCCATCTCACAGCACTAGGATTGTGGAATCAAGAAATGCAAAGTTTCTTGAAAATGACTTGATCAGTGGGAGCGATCAAACTAGGAACATAGTTTATGAGAAGGATCATTTAGAATCTCAACCTTCCACCTCAAGTGATAGATTGGTTATTGTTCACAGCACCCCTCAAGTACAAACTGGCATTGAACAACGAATTGTTGAAGTTCCACAAGCTCTTGACGACATTCCAGTAGATCAAATAGTTCAAGGATTGCCAAGAATTTTTGAACAACAAGTTGAACCACATACTTCTCAGGCAGATGGTGGTACAACATTAAGAAGATCTACTAGACCAAAGAGATCAGCAATACCTGATGATTATATTGTGTATCTACAAGAATCTGACTACAACATTGGAGCCGAAAATGATCCCGAGTCTTTTTCACAAGCCATGAGTTGCAAAGAATCAGAATTATGGTATAATGCCATGAAGGAAGAGATGAATTCTATTAATAGTAACGAAGTCTGGGATCTTGTTGAGTTGCCTAATGGTGCAAAATCCATTGGATGTAAATGGGTCTTTAAGACAAAGAAAGACTCATTGGGCAACATTGAGAGATACAAGGCAAGATTCGTTGCAAAGGGATTCACTCAGAAAGAAGGAATCAATTACACGGAGACTTTCTCTCTTGTATCTAAGAAAGATTCCTTGCACGTTATTATGGCATTAGTAGCCCATTTTGACTTGGAGTTGCACCAAATGGATGTGAAAACGACATTTCTCAATGGAGATCTAGAGGAGGAGGTTTACATGAAACAACCTGAAGGATTCTCCTCTAGTGATGGTGAGCAATTGGTTTGCAAGCTCAAGAAATCATTATACGGATTAAAACAAGCATCTCGCCAATGGTATTTGAAATTTCATAATGTAATTTCTTCTTTCAGTTTTGTAGAAAACATTATGGATGAATGTATGTACCTGAAAGTCAGTGGGAGTAAAATATGTTTTCTTGTTTTATATGTGGATGACATTTTGCTAGCAACCAATGATAAGGGTTTCCTACATAAGGTGAAACAATTCCTCTCTAAAAATTTCGATATGAAGGATATGGGTGATGCATCTTATGTCATCAACATTAAGATCCATAGAGATAGATTTCGAGGCATATTGGGTCTGTCTCAGGAAACCTATATTAATAAAATTTTAGAGAGATTTCAGATGAAGGATTGTTCACCAAGTGTCGCTCCCATTGTGAAAGGTGATAGGTTCAATTTGAACCAATGCTCTAAGAACGACTTTGAAAGGGAACAAATGAATAACATTCCATATGCTTCTACTGTCAGAAGCCTAATGTATGCTCAAGTCTGCACAAGACCTGACATTGCATTTGTTGTGGGAATGTTGGGACGATATCAGAGTGATCCAGGTTTAGACCACTGGAGAGCTGCAAAGAAAGTAATGAGGTACCTTCAAGGAACCAAAAACTACATGCTTATGTATAGACGGACGGACAATTTGGAAGTAATTGACTACTCAGATTCTGACTTTGCTGGATGTGTTGATTCACGCAAATCAACATCAGGATACATTTTTATGATGGCCAGTGGAGCTGTATCATGGAGGAGTGCCAAGCAGACCTTGATTGCCACTTCCACTATGGAAGCCGAGTTCGTCTCCTGTTTTGAGGCTACTTTACAAGGTGTATGGCTTAAGAGTTTCATTTCTGGGTTTAGAATTATGGATTCTATTTCTAAGCCATTGAGAATGTATTGCGATAATTCAGCTGTTGTTTTTATGGCTAAGAACAACAAAAGTGGGAGTCGAAATAAACACATTGAAATTAAGTATTTAGCTATAAGTGAACGTGTTAAAGAAAAGAAAGTGGTCATTGAGCATGTTAGCACTGAGTTGATGATCGTTGATCCTTTGACTAAGGGCATGCCACCGTTTAAATTCAAGGATCATGTAATGAATATGGGACTTGGTTCCATTATGTAGTTTCTCATTGTATGAACAATGTTATTTTAATGAAATTATTAATTATTGTGATGTTTTTCTCATATTTATGTGCACCTTAATTTGATTTGAGAGAATTCATCTATATAGGACCAAGAATGAACATAGGGTTTATTCATTAAGAAATTGTTGCCACATAAATTTTAATAGAAATAAATACATAGTAATACATGGAAGATAATACTCGTCATTCGAGGACTAATCGCCATGATTCATGTATCTATTACTTAATACAGATTTTCAATGGGTTTTAAGATGAGACATTAAGATTGGAAGTATGGACCAAGTGGGAGAATGTTAAGCTCCCTCTCCCAACGTGTGATTTCTGGAAACTGATTTACAGTTGTTTCCTTAAATTACGGAAACCAACTGCAGTTATTTCCTTAAATTAGGAAATCAACTGAAGTTAATTAATTTCTTTTTGGGAGCTTATGAAGTGATCCGTTACTCCCATTGCAGTTATCTATTTTGTTACTCCCATTACAGTTATCTACCATGATTTGTGGAACACTTAACGAATAGCCAACAGAAGCTTGATGGAAGCTTGGCTATAAATTCTTATGTTTGGTCCCCAAGCTCACGAACTTAATCCCTTTCAGCCTTACACCATCAAGTCAGAGTGAGTAGAGCTTGGAAGTGCCTTCGTGTTGGTGTTGAGGACGCAGTGTTGTGTAGTGGCTACGTTAAGGAGGCTTCGTTGCAGAAAAGTGAACTTGGAGAAGAACTCTCGAGGCTCTAGCTGCTGCGTTATAGTTTTATTGAAGTCTGTTTCGTTTCCTTGAAGAATCTGCAATAAACCATTCGTTGGAGCACTTCTTGGAGCGTTGATCTTTGTGTAGATTTCATCTCTGCAAAATTACTTTTTCTACATAGTATAATTCATCAATGGCTGGAGGTATTATTTAATGGGCAATTTTAAGTTTTAAGTTTTAATTTTCGATTCCTTTTTAGTATTCATTCCACATTTTGAATCGTTATTTTTGCTAACATATTAAACATTACATAGATATGCTTTGCGTGTAAAGCAATATGGAATCCTCAAAGGCAGTTTGGAAGCATCTAAGAGCTTAGAGACTTAGGCTAAAAATTCATAATGACAACTCAATGAAATTACGGAGGTCTGGTGCCTCAAAGAACAAGAAATTTCACTTATGCAAGTTGAATAAAATTTTGACTCCGAAGGAGGCTGGTGGCTGGGACCTTTTGGATGTTAGAGCCTTTTCAAATTCCCTACTCATAAAATCCTTTTGGAGGGCCATTAATTCTAGTAGCATATGGTTTGATCTAATTCACCTGAAATACGTGGAGGGGGGTCCATTTTACAGTTGTATAGGGGATCGATTATCATATCAAAAAGTGAATCTGTCATATGGAAAAGCTTCAAGAAGGTTATGTCTTTGTTTGTTGATCGATTAGTTTGGTGATTCGGAAATGGCCAAAAAATTGCTTTGGGTTGTGATAAAATACTGGGGATTGGAAGAGGCATCCAGTTGGATGAGGGGATACAACACAGGTTGGCTCATAGAGGCATCTTCTATTTCTCACAGGTGATACTATGTTGGCAACAGTGTGTTTTGAAATGGAAGATGGCAGCTCAGTTGGGGTTGCCATAGTGGGATGTAGGTACCTAGATGCAATATACCAGCTGCCTCCAGGAAGGGGGTTTATGCCATCACCAAGATGGAGACAAAATTGTATGGGATGGGCTTTTGATAGATGCTGGGCTGGTTGTGAAGGATGTGTATTCGCACATTATCATCAATCAACAAACTGAAAGGTCTCCTTCCCCGTTCGGGTGGTACTTGCGATGGAAAAATCCCACAAAGATCATTCTATTTGGGTGGTTGGCATGGAAGGGACGAATTATGACTTGGGACAAACTTTCTAAGCGTGGCTTCCATGGGCCTGGAAGGTGCTCTCTTTGCCAAGATCAGGAGGAATCGACTTCTCATTTATTTCTAACACATGTGATCACCCGAAAGATTTGGTCACTGTTTTCACATTTCATCATTGGTCCATATTGGCTCCCAGAAAACTTCATCAATACATTAAAGATCTGGGGCGCCACAAATGGTAAATATAAATCTCTGCCTTTTTATCTAAGTTGGGAGGTATGGCTTGCTTGAAACCGTCTAATTTTTTATGAAAAGCTAGTTAACATACCTCACATATATGGGGCCATTATGGTTTGGATCGATGCCCAAGATTTTTCTGCACCGATCACAAAGGATCTGTTACACTGCATCTGACCTCATCCTATATCTTTGTCGGTGGTATACTTTGATGGGGCTCTATAGGGGCGATGTTGTGGTTGTGGCGCCTGAATTAAGATGGCAAACCTAGAACAATATCAGATCTTTTGGAATGGTGAGACTGACTCTAACATTAAGGCGGAGCTCTTCGCTTTATGGAGTGGTCTGTGGGTGGCTTACAAACTAGGTTTACAATTTGTATTCATATACGGTGATGCAAAGGTTTTCATTGATGGATTTTGTGGGAAGTCCAAATTTTAGCCTAGCAATCTACTGGGCTGGATTGATCGAGTAAATGTATTGCTCAACAAGCTAAATGGTCCTCCTCTACAACATATTTACCGCGAGAACAATTCTCATGCTGATCATTTGTCAAAGCTCGGCCTCACAGCTACCTCTGGTTGTCTCTACATATCTCATTTCCAGGGAACCAATAGATTAATAGTCGTGAAGTCTCTATCCCATGGTTGCTTAATGTTACTACTGGATTGCTGTTATAGATTTCTGATGTATGGCCTATGGGTTTATATTGTGGGGTTTCCATGTATTGTATTTCTTGATACAATCTGATAGGATGTAGCTGCACTAATACTCCTGCAAGCGAGCTGGTTTCCTTTTCAAACGAGCCTGCAAAACATTCCCCCATATCTATTTATGACCCTTTTATTGAAATATGGGTATGATTTACGATTAAACGCACTGGGCTCATCTACAGGGGTGCCAGATGTCTCTCATCTTCTACAGTTTATGCTATTGGTACATGAGTTGCATTTTGATGGACACATGATGATAATTCCTGCCTACATAGTCTGTTTTTGTCTTTTTTGATTGGGTGTTTTTTAAACCTTTTACTATGTGGTATAAGTATCATGAAGACCTTATTTCTCTGTCATGTTTTTTTTACATCTGGGATGCTCAATGATAATTTCTATGTCACTTTTCTGTTCTCCTCAGGCATATGGATCGATCTTAGTATTGGTGATGATGACGGACACGCTGCATATATGATCTTGGATCGATGTCCCATGAGTTAATGTACTGTTTATCTTGTATAAATATAATAAGCAGTGGTTTTTTCTTTTCTGAAAAAAAAAAAGAGAAAGACTAGTCTGTAGTATGATTGCAAGAAGACATAAGTGTGCAAGGAGAGACAAGTATGAAGTGAGATTGCAAGGAGACATGAGTCACGAGAGTGGTGTGTGCAAGGAGATATAAGTGGCAAGGGTGGTAAAACGACATTGGGGGAGTTGGTTCTCAATAAAGTTTTCAAGGAATAGAGATCTTGAAATAGATTAAGAGGGTTATCCACAAAGAGCAGACAGAGAAATAAAAACATGACAGATTTGAGATGGAAATGAATTATTAAAAATCTTTTGAGAAAGAGACAACTTGAATTAAATTGAAAATTTTAACTACAAATCTATTCGGAACGGATGAACATAAGACAATGTGAAAGAATATTATCATGCATTGCAGTGATCGTAATCTTATCCGAAATAGATTGATTGCTGAATTTTATTATAGTGAAATGTGAATGAAACATATAAACAAACCAAGATGAATTTATATTAATGACAAACAGATTTGTTTTGTGCAAGAATTTATGCTAAATGCAGATACAAACTTTCTCTGTCCCTGAAGAGGGACATGGATTTTACAGGAGAACAGTTACTGGTTGTAGCAGTATTGAAAAGCAAAATCGAAGCGCCGCGACTCCACTGGGGATCGAACCCAGAATCTCTGGTTTCGTAGACCAGCGCCTTATCCATTGGGCCATGGAGTCAGAAGTGGTCAAATTCGTCTATTCCACTTTATTTCAAGATATGCTCTCTCCGCTGAACGTTTCAACAAATCACTGCATACGACATGATCTAGTGCTGCAATAACTATTAGAATTCCCACACACTTTTATTTCCTCACTCTTGTTTTCCAACCTTCTATAATCTTATTGATTAATTTAAATCTATACCACGTAAATCTCTTTACAGAAGAAAACTATGTTAAACTGGTTTTTGGAATGGTTATCGAGAGGGTGAGGAACACATCGCCGGGTTTAATAAAGTGTATTCGTTAATTTTCCAATAGATGGTTGGGAATAACAATTATATATATAAATAAAATATACTATATATGGTTTTATATTTTTCAATTTTGAAAAAGTTTGATTAATTAAGAAATAGATTGTCATTTTATTATTGGTTTCTAGAAAACGAACAAAACTGTAGTTTAGTTTAAAAAAATTTAAGTGCAACTATTCTTGATTTATTCAAATTATGATTCATGAATGATTTACAAGTATATAGTAATTTTTTTCCCTTGTATTTTTTTTAATGATGATTATGTTAAAAGGCATTCCCTTTTCAATAGGTTTTGTATATTTTTATAACATTGTGGAAAACCACTACAAAACACTTGTGATATAGATACAAGTATTATATAAAATAACTATATTCATACTTTAGATTAAGTAGGTGATTGACTAGGAATTTGGTCAAAATTTATTACCCAATTTTACTCACTACTATCTAATTGTTTTCACAATGTTTGAGGTAGGGATGATGGAAGAACTAGACCCGAATAGTTGTTAGACAATTATGTACAATATGTATAAGCTAAGACAACACTAAAAATGAGAAGAATGAGAGCAATAACCATGAGGATCAACCTTTTGAGATGTTACATTTTCTAGTTTTTTGGCATGGAGGCTTTGCTTCTTGTGACAATCTCATTGAAAAGACAATAGTTAAATCACCATAAACCCAAATGAAAAGTAATTATATAAAACTCATATTTTGAGTTGTAATTTGTATATCCTCAATATTAGATTCAATGTATTACAAAAATAATGTGCATTATCAAAATTGAAGATACATGTTTAGAATATCTCCAAAATCTACCCCAAACATCTAAAAAATATGTATGGAACATCCCTTAAATCTATCTTCAACAGCTTGGGGATGGCCAATGAGTCCCCAACTCCTTAATGGAATCCTTGATAGTTTAGGGATGTTTCCTAAGGTTCTCCAAGTCCTCAAAATGCTAGAGTACTAGGTGTGAGTTATTTTAACAAGGGATGGGTCCCTATGTAACATAGGAAAAAAGCTACCGAAGTGAATTTATTTTCCAATGTTTTGATTTTATAATATTTTTTAATTCATCTATTAGTCACATTATGTAAAGATGCACCTAGTTAAAGATATTGGAGGCTACTCCAATGCAATCCAACCATCTTCAACTGAGCATTTCCAAATTGAGGTATAATTTTGAAGGCCCGTTCACTCTTAGGATGGTTTTGCAATCTACCCTTTCCTCTTTTCAGATGGCCTCCAAAGTTCCAAGGATGGTTTGCCAACCTACAATCACTTTTTGAAATGGTTTCCCAATCCATTTTCACTTATGGTTTTCCAATATCTATTCATTCCCCGTAACACAATTCCTTAACCTACCATGTTTATACCTTATTCTTTCTCATTCAACCTTCATAATCATATCTCAAGCAATAATTATATCTGCTAATAGTTTGTTACCTCCATTATAGAACTTTTCTATTGGTGCCTCTACACATACACCCCATCCATATCATCAATAACATCTAATGTGATCATCCATGCAAGAAGCCCTATTCTATTCTCAAGTCTATTCTCATGAATATGCACAAATCAACAATGCATGGAAGAATATTTAACAGAGTATCATTAAAAACCAACACAAAAAAACATAATAATATATTAGAGGTATACATATTCTCATTATTTGACTTCATAGTACTTAAAATTCTCATATACATTGAAAATTTATCTTTGTCACTCTTTGTTCTCCTATAGGTCTCATCCTCACCCTTCAATCTTTTAGGGTTACTTTCTTGCTAACTTGATCACTTCAACACTTTTGTAACATGTAAACTTTCCCTTAATTATCTTCTCGAGAACAAACCTTCACCTCATCCACCATCTTAAAGCACTTTCTTACCACTTTGAAGCCAACCTCATCATCTGCAAACAAACAAACGTATGAGCCTACACTATTTCCATTTTCTCATCCTTCAATGCTCCATTTTCCTCCTTCACCTCTTATACTTCCTCATTTTTTGTAAACTACCTCAATTACCACATGATAATCATTGTCCTCACCCTAATAATGTCATGTATCGATATTTTCCTTAATAACTCTTTGACTTCCCATGCACACGGCTTTGTATAATTCACACATACCAAGCTCATCCTTACATTTATACTCCATCTTTATCTTCTATATGCTCTAGTTTTGTTACATGTTACTTTATGCCTCACCCAGAGATGCTTCTACATCACCATATCTAGGTATTTATTATATTCACATTTGTTCGCTTATCTATTTCCACCTTATGTCTTTCCTTGATTTATATTATTCTTCAACCAGCTTCAACATTTTCCAATATTGTTGAATGGAAAGGGTGTTACCATTACATTTTCAAGGCATTTTGATTCATATTATACTTCGTGCATGTATAATCATTCATCTATCCATTTTCAAAAGTTACCTTTGACATAGCCTTTTCCTTATTTACCTAATTTAGAGAAGCTTCTAGCTGAGACATTATTACATTTTGTTGATGATTTTACTTGATCATGTCATGAATCAACCCATTGTGCGATATTATCTACTTATAGTGGGCCTTTGTAATGAAGTTGTTTGATATTTCCATTACCTTTGGTAGATATGTATTTGTCCATGCAATGTGATATACTTTTCTTTCTCCATAATAAGAGTTGGTTTAGTTATATGGCACTAACATGAAACTTTACTTACCATGATACTATAATATTATAACCTTTGTTTGATGGAATTAGTAGGCATCATCAAGTTATCCATTTGCATAAGAGTGTATTTGAGTTATTAATATTTCATTAATTTAATTAAATCTCTAATCTATTTGGAAGAAGGGTAAACATTTTACAAATTTGAAAATTTTCAATTCACTATTATTGTAATTTGACCATACAATCTTTGTCAACATTATAATTTCGGATTTGATACAATTGTTATTTTTAATGCTAAAATGGATTCAACACCCTTGAATGCCCTAATTGCAACCAAGTTATGCAATGTAACATTTAATATTTTCAATTCCATTAATCCAAAATAATTTTTACCAAATTTCAAATTAAAAATAATAGATTTTCCTTCTCCTTATTTTAAATAGTTAGAAAAGGACACATTCATAAAACATTGAGACTACAACATAATATTGATACCACAACTTTATTATTATGTTCATCATACAACACAAGGCCCAACCACCCAACCATGTATTACATAGAAAAATTCCTCCAATTACGTATTTGAAATATATATTATATTTTTAATTCCTATTAAACATGTATTCGTAAAGTACATTAAAATATTATAATAACTAGTGACAAGTTAGTTGAAATTTAAAATACAATTAAATGTGTATTTGTAACCCAAAAATAAAAGGAAATCACACATGCATGACCATAAAATAATAACAATGTAGTAAGACTTATGATAAGAATATTCACCACTCTATAATTGTTACATGTCATTTTATTACCATTAGGAAAATGATCTCCAATCCAGATCTCTCACTATTTGATGAAATGCTCCAAGCATTCCCCTATAATGTTGGAAGCAAAAAAATCCCAAAGACAGTAAGAATCCTAGATTAAATTGCTCAAAAACCTATTTTAAGCACTTGCACAGTTGCCCTAGAAATTTCCTACACAAGCACAATTTTGATCATTGCCGCATGCAAATTTTGCACTCTTTCTTCCACTAAAAACTCCACAAATCACTTAAAGAGGGTAAAAATAAAAAGTGATTTCTAGAAACTTTGTCGGATGAATATTTCCCAATTGAAGGCCTCGAGCCCCTACATACTTGGGCCTCATCACTCTGTTCATGGAGGAAATTCCCTCTCTTTGTGGAACCTTAATCCCTGTCTTTATGGATCTCATCCCTTGAAAAGAGGATCTCAAACTTCCTCCTCTTGGCCTATAAATTAAACACAGACCAGAGGGTATGAGAGGAATTTTGAATGTAAACTTATGTTGTAAAATTAGGGTTGGAATCATGTCACCTAAGGGGAGGATTGGAGACCATTTGGAGGAGGCTTACATCATCAAGGCTAAGGTTGTATTGCTCCTTATTTTTCAAGATTAATACAAGTAGTTGTTTCTTTCCTATTTTCACTTGTTATGATGCTTTTTGCAAAACTCCTTGACCTTTTGCTAAGTTGATAACTGAATACTGGATTAACGTTATGATACATGTTATGTTGCAATTTCCATTGACTTCGTGTTTTACTCTTTATCTACATTATTCTTGTGTTCCTTGTTTGTTTATGTTTATGAAGATCTTATTTTGAAGCAAAGAGGAAGGGCTTTTGAATACATCAAAAGGACATCCACAAGAATTTTGTAGAGAGGTAAGAGACTCTTGCACATTTCATATATCATGTTTCAGTTATAGATTAAGGAAAGGCAACAACTAATTTTTTGTTTGTTTCTATATTTGTCTTTGAATCTAGGGATATCGCTCTTGTCCGCAAGAGTGATTTGTCTGCCATAACAAATTAGCGACCATATTGGGGAACAATTTGTTCTTCATTATGTCCCCCTGTGATATTTAATCACTTTCTGTAGCCTTTTTTTGGCGGTATTTTGAACATTGAAAGTTTAAGTTTTTGGATTTTTGGATTTTTTTTTCTTAATTTTTCTCTGTTTGCGCACTTTTACTTCAGCAACAGTGTGCAAAGTTGCGCACTTTTACTTTAGCAACCGTATGCAAAGTTGCACACTTTTCCTTTAGAAACAGTGTGTCTGTGCACTGAATTTAATGGGCTACCTACGCAAGTCTTTGAAAATTTAAAAAAAATAGGGTTTTCATCTGCCGAGTCCAAAATATTTTGATTAATATCCTTTCTTGGATCTATTTAAATTCTTGAAAAGTTTGTTTCTATTCGATTGGTTGTTTTGGATTGTCTTCTTGAAAAATTCCTTATATTTGCAAATTATGGTTGAAGGTTTGATCTGATGATTTGAAAGTATCAAGGAAAGGTTGGTAATTGGTGAGATAATGTCTTCCTGTCTTTCTTTTGTCAAAGAATCATATTTAGCATTATTTTACATGTTTGTAAAATATCATTATGTTGATGAAAGATAGTGTTTTTCAAGATTAAATATTTTTTCGCTTTTAAAATTGCTTCTTTTGATGAAATTGAAATGAACAATTGTTGTTCTTTTTAGAAGTGAAGCATCTTAGAATTATACTTTAGAAAATTTTATATTCATAGCATTCATTTGAAATATTCGTCTTAAAGATTTGTTGGTTTTCTTTTTGTGTTTTGAAAAAGTTTTGGGTGTTGTGCGTATAAAAGAAGTTTTTATGATCCTTGTGTTTTTGTGTGAGTTGAAAATTTAAAGTAAAATTTCTACATTTGAGTCAAATTGAAAGTGAAAATTTTGCATTCTATGAAAGGAACTATGGTGAAATTGGAATTTTTTCACTTTGTTTGAATATTGAAAATACTTTCTCTTTACCATAAATAGAAATTCATTTGAAGTAAAAGATTAATTTTTGCATATTTGTTGCATTAGGTTTGGATTTGAAAATTGATATCATTTACACCACATCTATTAAATCAAATTTAACTAAAGATTATCTGTAAAATAAATCAAATTTTTAATTAACAAAACATTAGTGGTTCTAGGTTAGAAGACATGTTATGACGTCTATAAACATAACAACTGTAAATTTTTTTGTGCAGTACATTCTGTGGGTATTCGGTATCCTACTTTCACAAGTATATTGAACTGTTCTTCACGTACCTTCGAGTATATCGAATGGCGTTCCATGTATGAAAAGTATATCAAGATTATCCCTACCGTACATGATCACATTAGACAATGTTAACACGGATTGTACCTCCACATACCTCGAGTATATTTTGGAGTCCCCCTTCTAGGTTGCATACCATCCATAAGTAACTAAGTCAGTCTCTTTTTCCTTTATGATACACCAAACACAACATTCAGAGAAATTACCTGCACATATTGGAAATGGTATTCCATAGTTCACAGTGGCTTAGTAATCCTTTATACCTAGTTACCATTTTACTTTTTTATTTTGGTTATTTATTTGGTTGAATAAAATTGGAACAAACCTTTAATAAAATTCATCGTGGCCGAGTTACCAAGATATTCAAGTAGAATGCAGGGTTTACCCCCTTAGTATACACCTGTTTAATTAGAGAAAATCAAAGTAGAGAGATCGAAATCAACATGATCTGGAATCTCAGATCAACCTAAGACATCTGGAGTTGTAGAATTGGAAATAGTAGAAACTAAATTGATTCAAACACACATAAGAAAATTGTGCATAGTTCAATTTGGACCTAAAGTTACCAATATTATTCAAGAAGAATCTGATACCGGAGAAATTTTAGAGAAAGAATTAACTAAACTTAACGTTGAAGAACCCGAATCTAACATTTCTGAGCTTGAATCACCTTCAGTTGTTATAAACCCTACTCCTTTACTGACTTCACCTCAAAGAATAACTATAATTACAATTGTTTTACCTCCAGGTCTCATAAGTATTTAATATATTACTAAAGAAGAGGAGGAAGAATCACTACATACCCCTCTTATTGTTGGTGATCCATTAGGTTTTCCAAGACTTCCTTTTAATCCTTTTCAACTAGATCCTTGATATTTTACCTGTTTGAATTATTTATGTCAAGGTATTTCTTGTTTACACACTCCTTTTGATTTCACACCTAGGAAAATCATGTCAGAAACTCCTCTTGTGGGCCAACCTACTGTAACTTCTATGTTTACAAGCTTTGTGGAGGCATTTCTATATGGCGGGCCTGCAGTCCCCGCTGGGTATCAGTCACTTACTGAACCTTTTCGGGAGCCACTCGTTCTTCTCAAGTTTCTACTTGGTTTTCTGGAACCTCATATGGTTTATCTACCTCTAATCTAGAAACTATTGCTCAAAGCATGAATTCTATGACTGAAATAAATGTGATATATGGTAATACAAGTAATCATCAATCAAATCCAACTGGCATTTTCTATCCAGTTGGGTGGAAACCATCTTATGTTCCACCTAGAGGACAACTACCTAGTGTAATGTATCCTCCAGTTGTACAACGACCTCTTGCTGGAACTTATAAAAAATTTGGTCAGATACCTCAAGTCGGTCCAAGTCAACTTGTTATATCTCAGCCCTTGATTCGTTCTCCTATTCCATGAATGGGGAGTACTATTTTGAATCCTTCACATGTTCAAAATATTTTTCAAGGAACTCCACAAGTGTTTGTCCAATAACCTGTCCAAGGAATTTCACAAACACCTATTCAACAACCTGTCTAGGGGACCCCACAAGTATCTTTCCAGCAACATGTCCATGGAATTCCCCAAACATATTTTGGCCTACTATGAAAATAATTGTTCAAACACCCATCAAATATATCCCACAAATTACTATCCAAGGTATGCCTCAAATATCGGTTTAACAACCTACATAGACTATGCCTCAAGCATCTGCTTATCAAACTAGTCCCACTTTTTAGTCTACAACACATATACCTATTGGAAAACCTAGTGTAGGGACAATTCAAACAATGTATCAAGGTCCACCTTTTCAAGGCCAATCCTTTCATATTCAACCTTATAAAGGTCAAACTTTGCAAGGCCAACTTTACTTGGGTCAAACGGTATAGGGTCAATCATATCAGAATCAAGATTTTCAAAGTCATCCATACCCTAGTCATACTTTTGGAAATTTCCTTTTCAACTGCAACCTATTATGACATTGAGTTACCACGTGAATCTCTCCACAATATCAATTACTTGGCAACAACCTTTTTAACACATTTTTAGTTACCCATTCGATATGACACTGGTACTGAACTTTTGTCTTCATTAAAACAATTCGATTCTACCTACATTTCATATCACATACATGAATGGAGGCATATACATCATTTAGTCAAATTTTATATCCCAAACCAAATATTAGTAGAATGGCTCGCTAAATCTATGCTTCCTAATATAACAAAAGATGTTACTAAAGGAGTCGTTGTAACAAAAGAGCTAGTAATTTCTCATTCCCAGTACCTAGACCTTGTCTATTCACAATCTCGCACTTTGTATAAACACATCCCAAATTTACCTTGCCCATCCTATTCAAATCAACAAGTTTCAACTCCTTCAAGATCTCACACCGCTGATGGTGCTGAGTTGGTTCTATCAACCAACAATCAAAGAGTAAATCATCTAAGAATAATTCTGAAAATACTCAAAATGTGGTCACAAAAAATTCACCCAGTGAAAACACTTCTCCTAAAGTTACTTCTGAAATTAATGCAATAGAATCATCTACTAGAAAGGATCAGAAACCCGGGGGTAAGAAAAAATGCAAAGGAAAAGAAAAACAAAATTTCTCTCAAAATTAGAAACCAACAAAAAATGAACCTTCTAAAGAGAAAAAGAAACCATGTTGTCCTTGTATGATCTGTAATAAAGATCATTATATGAAGGAATACCCACATCCTACAGAGGTTAGTAAATTCCTAAAAGGTTCTCCCACACTTGTTGTTTTGAAAGATCCTTTCCTTTCTCAAGACAGTAAAATGGTTGCGCACAATCCATCCTCTTCATCTGCATCAACAAATATCATGATGATGTCTTCACAAGTTTCAGTAGCAACTTCTAAAGATTATGGATCTAAAACTTCCATAAATGGAAATGTTGCTAGTCAATTTGGTCAACCTTTCATATTAGTTCCATCTCCTTATGAAACTTTACAGATTGAGAAACCAAATTCTGACATGGTGATCCATTTGCCTCCCAAATTTGTTGTTTGAAATTCGTCTTTTAATCTAGATGCTAGAGTGGCTCAGAATTACAACATTGTTGAAGATCTGGCTCAGTCCCCTTCAACAATGTTGGCCCTTGAAGTGCTACACACATGTCCAACACAAAGGAAATTATTATTGCCATCTATTGGATTAATTGATCATTAGGACTCTAATCTCATAGTCTTTGGTCTTGAAATTCATATACGTATACTTCCGCATCAGTTGGCATTTAAAATACTGGTTATTGTTATAGTAATTGACGAGAGAACCTCTACATGTATTATTTATATTGCTTGTTGGAAAGCTTTGGGTTCTCCAACTATCAATCAATCACCTACTACTCTCAAAGCCTTTGATGGAAGAGGATTTCGTCCTTACAATATTTTTAATGACATACAAGTAGAATTAGAAGGTAAAATGGTTGCAATCAAGGTAGAATTTATTGATTCTTATCTTGATTAAAATATTTTACTGATTAAAAGTTGGACTTATGCAATTTCTGCAATAGTCTCATCACTTTTTCGAATGATATTATTTCCTTATCAAGGAAGGATAGTGAAAGTAGACTAGTTGTCTTATTATACTTTTGATCCTAACTCTACTGGTAGTGTACCCTTTATCATGGGAATGACTACTCCTTAAGAAGATATTGGCATCACTTTTCTTAAGGATTCATTATTGATGGGAACTTTTTCACTTCCCCCCACCCAAGATTTATTCTAATGTTTCCTGGGTCAATATGATCTCATCAAGCACTTCAGAATCATACGATCCTTGAGTTGCGAGTTCGAAATCCGATTTGACCACATATGGTGACCAAATTCCTCTAAGCCCATCGGAACTAGCTTATCAGGTTGTTCAATCATTTTTAGAACCACTCCCCATTTAAAATTATCGAGTGAATGTGATATTTGATGAGTATTCTCAATCCTCTTGGTTGGAAGGAATATCATTTCATGATCCTTTCGACAACATCTTTCCAATAAATGAAATTATCATGGAAGTTATGACTTTAGATGAAATTCCTTGGGACAATTATCACCATTGTTCCTCTTTTCTTCCCAACTTTGAAAAGATTGAGAATAAATTTTCCACAATTTTTTTTATCTTAGATCATAGATGACCCTGAATGTGTTATATTGATTCTTGAATCCAAATCTGAAAGGAATTTATAAAATATATCTACGACAATTACGATTAATATCTCAGTGAAACCTGGAATTACAGAGAAAATTCATATAGGTGCCTCATGTTCACTTGATGAAATTCAAACTTACAAGGCCCTATTCTAATAATTTCACGAAATTTTTTCTTGGTCTTATGAGGAAATTCCAGGAATCGACCCAAGTATTGTAGTTCATGAAATTAAGATCTACCCATATTTTAAGCCTATTAGACAAATATTACGTCCAATGCATCCTCGAAAGACTGCAACTATCAAAGCTAAAGTTGAAAAAATTCTAAAAGTGTGGTTTATCCATCTTGTTCCCTTGAATAATTGAGTTTTCAACATCGTTCATGTTAATAAAAAGCAAGGGAAAATTAGAGTATGCGTCGATTAAAGAGACATTAACAAAGCTTGTCCAAAGGCCAACTATCCTACTCCCTATATAGATCAAATAATTGACAATTATCCTGATAAAGAGATATTTTATTTTATGGATGGATTTTCTGGATACAATCAAATTAACATACTCCCTGTAGATCAACATAAAACCACGTTCATTTTTCCATGGGGAACTTCCACTTATCGAAAATTTCCATTTAGACTGAATAATGCTAGCGCCTCCTTTCAACTAGCTATGTCTTACGCTTTTCATGAAATTAACCATATTATACAACCATATTTAGATGATATACGATCCCATTCATTGAAATGTGAATATCATCGAGCGCACCTATGAGCAATATTTATCAGATGTTGACATTACAATAAACACTTAAATCCTCAAAAATGTATCTTTTATGTAAAATATGGTCGTTTACTGGGATTTGTCGTGTTAAAAGAAGGCATTTGTGTTTACCCTCTTATGGTAGAGGCTATTCTGAATTTTCCTCCTCCTTTCAATTTGTGCCAACTCCAAAGTTTGCAAGGGAAATAAATTTTTTTAAGTCGATTCATTCCAAATTATACAAAACTAACTAAATTTTTTACTCGAATTTTGAAAAATGGAATCTCTTTTGTATGGGATGAAACTATTCAAAAGGCTTTCGATGCACTAAAAAATGAGTGGACTCACACACCTTTGTTGCATCCGCCTGATTATCACCAAGATTATTTTTTGTATTTGGTTGCATCTTGTTCGGCCTAGAATTATGCCCATGCTTTCATCATGCAATATCACCATTCATACCCTAAAAATCTAGGCTTTTAACCCATTCCATACCCTAATTTCATAACTTACTGTCAAATACACTCCATGGTTGGTTATCATTAGTTTTCTTAGATTTCATATGACTAAAGATGATTATGCCATGATTTACTAATGACGGTTTTTCTAAGTTCATTTGTCACAAGGTTCCATCGCCGAAACTCTTTACAAGTCAGCAGAGTACGAAAATGTCCAATTTGGGGCTTTGACACTTTTGGCATGCTTCTGGAGAAACCGAGAGAGGTGAAGGAAAATGAAGAAATTCTGGCACATGGGTTTGGGTCCCAGTATAGAAAATTAATTAAACCTCAAACAATTTTCTAAAATTCATTATGGTTTGGGAGATACACAAAGGTCTTTGAGGCCAATTTATATAAAAATTGGGAAAATCTAGATTTGTAAAATTATCCCAAACAACCCTATTTTGAGTTTTCATACATAATAACCACAAAATAGTAATTAATGTTTGGGAGGCCTATTAGACCTTCAGAGCTTCGAAGGGGTCAACACAACTACCATTGTTCCAGAATTGAGTTCGATGATCCCTAAGATCGATAATCTCTATGCAGGCAGCTTCTAGGTCAGCCTCCAAATCAACATATTATTCACACAGCCTAAGGATGGAACGTAGTTTGGAAGCAGTTAGTAGTGAATTAAATATGTATTTTAGATCAGATTTGTAAAATAATAATATTAGTCCAGATCCTTTGATTTTCCATGTAATGAAATACTTTGTTACTTTATGTATAACAGTATCGCCTATAAAGGCCAACACAAGAATAAGTTAAAAGGGAGATTTATCAGTTGTTGAACACCAAGTTTCGAGCTGTTGTAAAAAATTTCTTTTTATTAATTGAAGGACCTCTGTTTATGTGATTTAACATAGGCACGTGTTAATTTGGATCATGGAAAGTACAATTACAATGTTTTTTTAATTCGAATGCATTAGATTTCCTTTTTATTGCAAGTTTCCTAGGTTCACACGGGTGTGGAAAAGGGCCCACCACAATCTGGGATCGAGCCTCTTTGTTAGTTTGTAGGAATATAGTTGTGGGATTTCATTAACTTTTGTGTGAATTCGATGATTTTATGATTGTAATCATTCTTAGTTTGCACCCAACAATCAATAATGAAGGCAACAAAGTGATGAATGGGCGTGGATGAATTGTTAATCTCATATGATTATGTGTGATCCCTTTGCGCAGAGCTATACTTTACCTCTCGGAAGAAAACATATTATGTTTGATTTCTGAGTTTGAAATAATTATGCACACATTAATTTTGATGGAAATTATAAAGTCAATCATCCTTTATGCATCGAATTTATCAGACTATATTGAAGTTCAATTTGGCAGATTGCTGGACTGTGTGATAACTTATTTCAGATTGAAAGTTATGAATTCTTGAAAAATCTCAATCTCATCAATGCATTTATATTAGGAATGATTGTTGTGTGATAGCGTTATTTTATGGTGTGTACAAATGAATTTATAATGTCGTAACTAGAGTTTGGAAGTGAGTTTCTAATAGTGTTTTAGACATGGTTGTTTCAACACTGATAGTCCAGTTTGAATAGGTCTCATACTTTCTTTCCAGATTAGTGGAGTTATTCAATGGTTGATTTCATTAAGTAGAAACAGTTTAATTTGAAAAGCATTAGGTGATTAGCTAGTTTATATAAAAAATATTTAGATACAATTCGATAGTGAAATATTTAGATCATTGTTTTATCATTGCTTGAAGGTATACTTAGTATTTTCATTCTTTCTAGGGATTGAAATGAGTGATTTGTTCTAGGTGAATTAAGTTCATTCAAGCGCTAGAAATAGTTTGACTTCCTTTAGAATAAGATTGATTTAATTTAATAGCAGTTAGTAATTAAACTCATATAATAAGAATAGATTTGATTTAAGTGCAATATTTGGATTTCATAAAAGCATTTTTCCCTTTTTAGTCTAGAAGTTTGAGATCGATAGCTTAGTAATAGGTGTGCAAACAATTAGGTATATTCACTCCAAACAATTAGGTATATTCACTCATAATTTTTTTGTCATTCATTAAGTAGGGTTATTCCTTAGTTTTATTGATAGCTTAAAGTAGAGTATTGTTTTCGATTGATCTCTGATAAGTAGAAGTTTGTAGTTATTTTTAATTTGATTCTGCCTTAGAAGGATTATTTGCTAATTTTAAAATAAGAAGATCATATTGCAAAAGGATTAGGAAGTAGAACAATGTGGTTTGACAAAGGCTAAGTGAATTAATTTCTTTTTAAACATTATTTGTTTGCAATTTAAATAGGCCTCAGATAACAGAAATTGATCATCATTATGTACTAAGGAATTTTTATCAAGGAAACCTATACACTTTGCATTTCAAAACTGAACCAAAAACGTAATACAACTCATGTTTATGACTCCCGGATTGGAAATTAAATATTAAGAGGTTTAATTCGCTAATTAAAACTCTCAAAATTTTGGCGACGTTTCCGGGGAGTTGTATTTTGATTCAGGTAAAAATTTTATTATAGAGTTTTCAAGGGTATTGCAAGACAGTCAGAGGGTGGAGAGTGTACGGTAAGACATTTGTTATGCATAGAAGTAGAAGCAGGCCTTAGAATAGTCCGAAACATTCTGTGAGACATTTCATTTCCAAATTGTTTTAATTTCAATAGATTAAATAGTACTATGATCTGGCTATTTTATAAGTGTGGTGAGCTTTATTTTAGCCAATAGCTTTTAATTTCATTAATCTTCAGATTCCAATCATTTTTTTGGTGTTGTAAGAACCCGTGGGTACTAATCCATATTGTGAGAGAGGGATCATCAACTAGCAGGAGAAATCCAAGAATGATTCAGAGCTTGAAGAATGTCCCTCAAAGCACTTTCTCAAATCCTAGCAGTAGATGGGGTATCTTCCTCTCGAGAAGAGTTCATCCTGACTGCATTCAGGAAATTATCTATCTATCCACATCCAGAAAAGGATTTGGAAGTCTCCCTTGATTCCTCTTGCCTATCTACCAAGGAGATCGATGAATTATGTAACAAATATGATGGGGATCATCTAGCTGAACCTGAGATCGAGGAACTTTCACCATTCCTAGTAGAAAGCCTTGTATGCATTCTAGAGACCAATTATCCAAGTTTTTCTGGCATGACTGAGGAGGACCTTCAAAGTGGTCCAAAAGAAGAAATGAGCCAATACCACCAGGATTACATCGAGCATTTGTTCCATATCACAATCCAGTCAAAGTACCACTCTCATCTTCAAATACTCTTTTTATCACATATTTCAAAGCTATTGATTGTTCATACTCATATACCTTCTAAATTTTATAAGTTAAATCGGGGCATGATTATATCTTTGTCCTGATCTGTACATAGCTTCAATGGAAGTTATCTTTCACTTGAAGGAGGATGTATTCTCTTCAGTGTAGTAGGAAATTTAGTATTGTAAATAAATAAATGAAATAGTAAAGAGAAAAATAAGTCCTTTTATGAAAAATAGCTTGCCTGGCACAACTAGACAAGGACTTTTCTTGAAAACCAGGTAACTAGCAGGAAAAGTTCCCAATAAAGTTTGTAAATTTATATAAGTTATTTAAATCATGTATCTTTCAAGTTATTATGTTTTTACTCAAGTTGGTTGATGTGGGATTCCTTAAGGGCCACCTACCAATGAGCCTTGTCCCATCGACATCAACACATTATCTGGGACCAAGGTTAGGGTTAGATAAGGTACCTGGGAGCCTCCATGCCTTAATGGCAGGTATCCTTGTCATCTACTAAGGAAATACATCAATGTTTCTTGGTGGATGAATTTTGTAGTCCATTCAACTCCGAAAAATCTATTCATGGCTAGTAGAATGTACCTGGTGCCTTGATTCCCATTGGCATAAAGGGTGGGATATCTCGCATTGGTTAACGACATAATCAATGGTCGGAAATCCAATTATTCTTGCTTATGTTTGACATTGACACCATTTATTCACATAAGAAATTTTTCACATGGGTGTGTAGCGGTTGAAGACTATATGGTTTTGAGAACTCGACACAGATTTGCAGCAGTTTGGATTTTTGTATCACCATTTCCATTTGCAGTAGCAGTCACCTTTCCTCAATTGTTTGGGGACATACAACTCCTCAAGCATGGGGGAGAAGGTGACCTTTAGTTCACTCTTCAAACCTTTATTTCATCCTTCATCTCTTCAGCTTATCTTTCAGCCTTCTTCAACAGATCATATCAACTCCAGCCATTCCATCCTCCACTTCATCTTACAGCACTGGGCACATCAATGATAAAGGTAACGTGAGGTAAAATTGGCTTAAGATTCTTTAATTCATTAAAAATTGAAGAAAGATTTGATGATTAACCACCAAATATTCCATTTTCATATACCCTCCATTTGCAAATAGAATTCATGCTACTCTGATAAGGTCATAATCATGAAAAGAAAAGATATTGGTTCATATAAGAAAAACAAAAACTATAGTGCCCTCCCCTCCTACATTCGCAAATATTGTCAAATGAATGTATTCAATAAAGGATGAAGTCATTGCTTCCCTTTATAAAGGAACCATCCATAAGCATTGGCCTCTCAAGAGTAGCGTATGCAACCACCTCATCTCATCCACTATCTCCATCACCACCTCATATCATCCACCATTTCCATTATCACCTATCATATCATTCATCGTCACCTTCTACCATATCTACTTCATATTCTAAATTTATATCACTCTAAAAATTAAATCTATGGCAGTCAAATAAGAATGGTGTTGCTCCACAAGAACCAACACCCTCAAAATTTCATGTAGTGTTGCTCCACAAGAACCAACCCTACCCAAAGCCATGATGCCATAAAAACCTATATATGAGCGAATTATTTGTTTGCATGAGGAAATGAAAAATCTCAGGCATGGGGGGATGTTGGGCCTCGAATTATGCCCATGTTTTCATCATGCAATATTACCATTCAGACCCTAAAACCCTAGGTTTTTTTTACCCCTTCTGTACCCTAATTCCATAACTTGTCGTCAAATACGCTCCATGGTTGGTTATCATTAGTTTTCTTAGATTTTATATGATTAAAGATGATTATGCCATGATTTACTATCGACATTTTTGCTAAGTTCATTTGTCACAGGGTTCCATTGTCAAAATTCTTTACAAGTCAGTAGAGTACAAAAATGTCCAATTTGGGGCTTTGACACTTTTGGCATGCTTCCAGAGAAACCGAGAGAGGTGAAGGAAAATGAAGAAATGTTGGCACATGGGTTTTGGTCCCAATATAGAAAATTTATTAAACCTCAAACAATTTTATAAAATTCATTAAGGTTTTGGAGATACGCAGAGGTATTTGAGGCTAATTTATATAAAAATTAGGAAAATCCATATTTGTAAAAATATCCCAAACAACCCTGTTTTGAGTTTTCGTACCTAACAGCCAAGTTCCAGAATAACAATCAAGGTTTTGGAGGCCTATTAGACATTCAAAGCTTCGAAGGGGTCAACACAACTTCCATTGTTCCATAATTGAGTTCGACAATCCCTAAGCTCGATGATCTATATGCAGACATCTTCTAGATCAACCTCCAAATCAACATATTATTCACGCAACCTAAGGATGGAACGTAGTTTGGAAGCAGTTAGAAATGAAATAAATATGTATTTGATATCAGAATTGGAAAAGGCTAAGATTAGTCTAGATCCTTTGATTTTCCATGTAATGAAATACTTTTCTATTTTATGTATAACAGTATCGCCTATAAAGGCCAGCACAGGAATAAGTTAAAAGGGAGATTTATCAGTTGTTGAACACCAAGCTTCGAGCTGCTATAAAACATTTATTTTTATTAATTGAAGGACCTCTGTTACAGTGATTTAACAGGGGCATGTGTTAATTGGGATCATGGCAAGTACAGTTACAGTGAGTTTTTAATTCGAATGCATTAGATTTCCCTTTTACTGCAAGTTTCCTAGGCTCACCCAGTGTGGCAAGGGCCCACCACAATCTGGGATCGATGAGTTTATGATTGTAATCATTCTTAGTTTGCATCGAACAATCAATAACGAAGGCAACAAAGTGATGAATGGGCATGGATGAATTATTAATCTCATATAATTATGTGTGAGCCCTCTACGTGGAGATATACTCTGCCTCTTGAAAGAAAACAAAATCTGTTTGATTTCTAAGTTTGAAACAATTATGCACACATTTATTTATGATGGCAATTATAAAGTCAATAATTCTCGATGCATCTAATTGATCAGAATGTGTTGAAGTTCAATTTGGCATATTGTTGGAATATGTGATAACTTATTTTGGATTGAAAGTTATGAATGCTTGAAAAACCTCAATTTCATCAATGCATTTAGATTAGGAATGCTTGTTGTGTGATAGCGTTATTTTATGATGTGTACAAATGAATTTAGAATGTTGTAGCTAGAGTTTGGAAGTGAGTTTCTAATAGTGTTTTAGAAATGGTTGTTTCAACACTAATAGTCTAGTTTGAATAGGTCTTGTAGTTTCTTTCCAGATTAATGGATTTATTCAATGGTTGGTTTCATTAAGTAGAAGCAGTTTAATTTGAAAAGCATTGGGTGATTAGATAGTTTCTATAATTTGTTTTAGATACAATTCGATACTGGAATATTTAGATCATTGTTTTATCATTGCTTGAAGGTATAATTAATATTTTCATTCTGTCTAGGGATTGAAATGAGTGATTTGTTCTAGGTGAATTAAGTTTAGTCAAGCGCTAGAAATATTTTGACTTCCTTTAGAATAGGATTAATTTAATTTAATAGCAGTTAGTAATTAAACTCGTATAATAAGAATAGATTTGATTTAAGTATAGTATTTGGATTTCATAAAATTATTTTTCCCTTTTTAGTCCAGAAGTTTGAGATCGATAGCTTAGTAATAGGTGTGCAAACAATTAGGTCTATTCACTCAGAATTGTTTTGTCATTCATTAAGTGGGGTTATTACTTAGTTTGATTGATAGATTAAGTAGAGTATTGTTTTCAATTGACCTCTGATAAGTAGAAGTTTGTAGTTATTTTTAATTTGATTTTGCCTTAGAAGGATTGTTTATTAATTTTAAAATAAGAAGATCAAATCGCAGAAGGATTAGGAAGTAGAACAATGTGGTTTGACAAAGGCTAAGTGAATTGATTTCTTTTTAAACATTATTTGTTTGCAATTTAAATAGGCCTCAGATAACAGAAATTGATCATCATTCTGTACTAAGAAATATTTTTCAAGGAAACCTATACACTTTGCATTTCAACATTGAACCAGAAACTCCCAGATTGACAATTAAATATTAAGAGGTTTGATTCGCTAATTAAAAATATCAACACATCTGTATTAGTTCAAGAGGATGAAATGAATAATGAGCATGTGGTTCATTATTTAAGTAGGAATCTTATGAAATCTAAAATAAAATATGCACATGTGGAGAAATTGGCCTTGGTAACTATACAAGTTTTCCAAAGATTATGTTACTATATTATTTTTCATAAAACAACAATGATTTGAGATTGAAACCCTATGGTTTACATTCTTACCAGACAATTTCTTGGGGGAAAATATTCCAAATGGATTGTTATCCTACATGAATTTGACTTAGAATTTGTGAAATCCAAGTTAAAGAAATCACTGGTCTTTGCTGAGTTGATTTGCGACTTTCCCTATTCTGAAACATAAATTGTGGTAGAGGATTCTCTTCCAGATGAATCAATCTTTCTCATCAACACATTATACCCTTGGTATGGATGTATTATTGTTTATCTTCAAATTCAAACTTTTCAGCTTGAATTATCTTGAATTGATCATCGTTGCATTCAGTACCAATCTAAACAATATACTATTTTTGGCAATACACTTTATCGTCGTGGTGCTGATTCTATTTTTAGATGATGTTTGACACATAATGAAGCTGGAAACACATTAAATGATTGTCACTCTGGAGCATGTGGTGGTCATATATTAGGGTTTTCTACTGCCTGAAAACTCTTGCGTGATGTGTATCTTCGGCTTTCCATGTTCAAATATTGCATCACTGTAGTCCAAAAATGTCATAATTTCCAAATATATCATCGCAAAATGTGCACCTCCTACTCCTCTTGCGAAATGGGGCATCAATTTCATTACTTGTAAACCCTCACTCAGCTAGGGGGCATGGGTATATTATCCTAGTTGTGGATTATTTTACAAAATGGGTTGAGGAAATGCCTACATATAAGGATGATTATGAAACCAGTTCTCTTTTCATATTCAATCATGTGATTTCTAGGTTTGGTGTTCCACAAGCCATCATCATGGACTATGGCAGTCATTTTCGAAACTTTATGATGAGGGAACTTACTGCAAATTTGGGCTTACACCATGATAACTCAACTCCATATTACCCGCAAGAAAATGATCAAGTAGAAGCCATGAACACCGTTTTAACCAGTATGTTTCAAAAAATTATAGGAATTCATAAACGAAATTGGAATTTAATGCTTTTCTCACCTTTGTGGGCATATCACACCTCAACAAAAACTGCAACCATATTTGCATCCTTTAAACCGGTTTATGGTCTAGAGGCAGTCTTACCCATTGAATGTGAAATCTCATCATTAAAACTAGAAATTAAACTATTTCCTGCTACTTCTGCAGAGAAATAACATTTTTTATACTTAGCATGCTTATATGAGACTCACCGTTATGCTACATTAGTTAACGAGACTCATAAAAAAGGAGTCAATATACAATTTAATCGAAATGTAAACCCTCACATGTATTCATAAGGTGACTTGGTATTAATTATGATCAATAACATAATAAGTTAGGATCTAGTAAGTTCGAACCTATGTGGCATTGGAAAAGGGTTCTTATGAGCTAGATGACTATGACGGTATTCCTTTAGGAAAGCCCAGAAATGGGATTTACTGGAAAAAACTACTATGCCTAATTTACTATATGGGTACATTATACATTGTTGTATCATATTTTTTGTATGGTAATTTGACTTCTTTTTACAAACACCTTCTACTTTTCTTGCTTATCTTTTGTTAAATTTGATTTCCAGTGTCGACACTCCCTCAAACTTACGTTGGCTACACTGATGGCGCTAGTCAAAATACTCAGAATTTGTCTTCTGTAACTTGGGCCATCTATTTACCCACAGATGAGCTAGTAATTCTCCATGGGATATTCCTTGGTTGAATGATGGAAAATATTGTGGAGTATAGTGTTTTTATTGAGCTATTATCTTATGTCAATTCATTTGGAATTAGTCTTTTAATTATTAGATTGGATTCTAAACTCATAATATTGAATTTAAATAACATTATTTAGTTAGAAGCTCTACAATGTCAAGGATGTTTTTATGGGTCCGTCTCTTGGAAATATAATTCGATTACATTGAATACCAACATATTCCAAGACATTTAAACACATTAACTGACACATTGGAAAATTACGTGTTAAATCGACATTTGCAACATTTTTAAAATGAAAACAGTAGTCATTCCAATATTGTACAAAATAATCTTAGAAAATAGAAATAGTCTTCATTAATCATAATGTATGTAAAAAGTTTGAGTTTACAAAAAACTATCATCCAAGACATATGTGACCCCATGTCCTTTATTATCTAAACATGCTGATAGACCAATAATCAAAATATAGCCTTCTGAATAGTTTCTAGGAACGATGCTCATAATAGCATGCAATGACACAAACCACTCGTCGTAACAAACGACTAATTCACCCAGGTACACCTACTGTGTGCCTATGATAGTGAAGAGAAAATTCATCAATCCTAATGTTTGGGACATCCAGAGTTAACCTCTCCAAATTATTCTCAAGCTCAGTTAGAGTCTCTATTGCATCTAAATCCAACACCACAGGGGTTGGTTTCTCATCATGTCTAGAAAACCGCCACATTATTGTCGATCTAACTAGTCCCACATCTACATGATAATTTTAGATGATTAGTCTTGGATGAAAAAACAAAAAAAAATGAAAAATACAAAAAAACCAAAGTGATAATTTTTACCTATGTCACCCCATTGCACTCCTGCGGGAAGAGGAATGTCTGGATCACCCGTATAATATGTAATTTCATATGGTTAGTATTAAATCATGATGATATGGTGATTCAACCATCTAAAAAAATGTGGGAGTATATTTGACCACTGGACCATAACCACCTCTGTGGCGAGCCATCAATATAGCCTACTGCAACATACAAGGATCTCGTGGACCTCCCATCTCCATGGAAACCTTTGGGAAAAGGATAGGAAACCTCTCCAAAGAAAATGATACTACTATATAACCATACCCAAATTTCTTTAGTCATCCATTGTTTTCTCTAGTGAGGTTTCCTTTTATATTAGAAACTCCTTCACACCAATTGAACACAGTGGGATGCAAGCACTCTAGTGAAATCTGCATCTGAGGTTTGGTAACAAGGTGAAGTGCAAACTTCCACATAGTTGAGAAATGGTAAATTATATTGTCATCAGTGGAATTATTTGGATGTCCTTGATCTAAATTCTTCCACCACTAATATTGGATCTAGGAACATAATGCTTAGCCAAGTAAGTTTTTGTTGTTTCACCACTTGGCCTACCACCAAATAATGAGATATCAGCTCCACAGTGAGAGAGCCCCGTTAAGAAATATATATCATCGACATAAATGGTTAGTATTTGATCTCCAAATTGAAAACATTGGTCTTGGACATTCCAAGCCCTCACTAACCATGTCAAAAAATATACTTGGGCTTTCATCCCTGGAATCATGAATTTTTTTAGTAAGACACAATTTATCAATTCTTGCATTGTAGCTGGATCATTCAGTGCTTCAACATATTCAACTTCATGTTATCTCTCTCTCCATTCCATTTTTACACACCAAAGACCTAAAATCAATGGGGGAAAATAGTTAGAAGACGAACGTGGTAAAAATTTGCAAAATATTTGTGCATTTTATATTGATTTTGGATCCCCTCGTCACATTGCATGGCCGAATTTTACAGATAGTACGTGATTGCCCATGTCCACTTCAAGTAAACTACACAACCCGCATTTTTCCATCACTAGAAAAATCGGGCTTGCACACTCCTGATGAAGAGAAACTGCGCAGGCCTGTGAGCACACCCTAAATTCATAAATATGCTCAAAAACTTAAAATTTACCATGAAACTACAAAATGAAAATCATCAATTTTGAGAGCAAAGAATGATCTCTTACCTGGAGAAGACGACACACAAAATTTTTCACCGGTCTGATCACCATCTGCTGCTAAAGATTTGGGTGAAATTGCACTCTCAAGAGCTCCAAATTGGTAACAACAAAATGGTAAAAATTGTTTTTACCTTTTTATTTTTATAAGAAAAATAGGCCTATTAAAATAATATTTTTAACCTATAAGTTTTCAAATTTAAAAATATTTTAATGATCTCTACTATTTTTGAGCAGTTATGATGATGTTGAGTTTAAGTGTGGAGTTTACTAGGCTATCTATAAAAATAGATCATTTTGGCGATAAGTAAATTTTTATCACTTTTTTGGGCTCTTAAAATTTACGAGAAAGAGAAACCCTAGAGTTACCTTTAAATCTATTTTATGTCTCCCGAAATATGAAAATATTGTCGAGCACGCTTTTTTATTTCGAACTCGTGAAATTAAATGAAAAACATATGCCTGGTATAAGTTTACCCATTTTACAGACCATGAATATTATTTACAAAAAGGGTATACTTTGACTAATCATGGTCACAAGAGTTCTCTCATGCATTATTTTACCCTTTTCTGGGCTTGAGAGACTAAATTTATGAAAAATGACTTTTCGTAGTTTACTTATGTTTTTCTCCTGAATCCCTAAATATGAAAAATGTCGAGCTTTACTTTCTTTGGGCTCATTATAATTTTACATTGAAATAATTGTATGAGTTTTATTTTCGTGTCTTTTTAAAACTCTTTAAATATGAAAATGATATCGAGTTACCCCTTCATTGGACTCATAAAATGCAAACATTGTAGGACTTTTCAATCATGATGAGACTAAACCACTTGTTCCTAGGGTTTGTTAAAAATACTCCAAAGGACTCATCCGAAGGATGAGGTCACAAGACAATAATATGTTATCCTCCTAAAGTTTGCATAAAAATAAATAGGTACTTGCTAATAATGGTGGGGGGAAATTGCAAAGAAACATTTGTTCTTATATCACAAAAAGGAAATATGTTGCTCTTGAGCATGACACTCCATCACTTTTATATATGGATTGGGAAATCCATTTTCTCTCAATTAATCATACCTTGTTGAAAGTATTCAAACTAATTTTTGGTTTTAATTTTGATTCAACTACTACCAAGTCAAATTGTTGTGTCACCGGTATGTTCAAGAGAATTTCAACCTCAGTCAAATTACATTGTGATTCTTAGCCTTCAATCACTTCGACCATCCCTGAGTCAGTCCTGAATTATTCCAAAAAATTTCTTCAAAACTTGACATGAGTTTCGCATCGTTGGCCCTCCTACGACATGTCACTTCCTAGACTTCAACTCAATATCTAGGAATTTTATCTAGAAACCTCCCTTACTACCTTGGAGCCTACATGCCTCAATGGCAGGTTTCTCACCTCCGATGACAGGTTCTCATAATTGGCCTTTGATCGAATGATTATATGAGTGTTTGACTTCAATACATTTAATTATGTTTCATAGATTTTAATGGGGTACGTTGAGAACCATTGTCATTATTGGTGGTTGTCTCGCACCAGTTAACAGTTCACATCATTTAACCGATAATTAGGTGGCTTATATCATGTTCGACTTTGAGACATTTACTCGCATGGTCAGATTCATACTATGGAATGATAGAGATGGAGACCAAGACCATGGATCTAGTTTCATCCATCCAGTCTGCGTGGAGTTTCAAATAGCCATGATTGTAAAATATGGATCCATATTTGATGGTTGTGTACATACTGTGTCTATTATTAGCATGGATCTTTATACATTTCCATACTAATTCTTTGAGATATGTTTATCTGAGTATGGGAATTCCTACCTCAGTGATGATTATATGAAGATATTGTATTATAATCCTTGAGTGTTTGCTTTAGGTCTCCAACCAATTGGTCTCTGATCCCAACTTTGGCATGATAAAGTGCTTCAGTCCTCAAATAAATTTTCTAACTTTTCACTTTATGGGGAAATTTGTTACATTTAATTTTGTCGCCATCAGGAAAATGACTGCCAATTTGTATCTCTCGCTATTCGATGAAATGTTCTAAGCATTCCCCTACAATGTTGGAAGAAAAAAAATCCAAAAGAAAACAATAATCCTGGATTACATTCCTCAAAAACCTATTTTTAAGCACTTGCATAGTTTCCCTAGAAATTTCCTGTGCAAGCGCAGTTTTGACCATAGTGGTCTGCACAATTTTGCGCTCAGTCTTCCACTAAAAACTGCACAAATCACTTAATGAGAGTAAAAATAAAAATTTATTTCTACAAATTTTGTTGCAGGAATATTTCCCAACTGAAGGCCTCGAGCCACTACATACTTGGGCCCCATCCCTCTATTCATGGAGAAAACTCCCTCTCTTTGTGGAAAATTAATCCCTCTCTTTATGGATCTCATTCCTTGAAAATAGGATCTCAAACCTCCTCTTGGCCTATAAATTCAACACAGACCAGACGTTAAGGTAGGAATTCTGAATGTAAACTTATGTTGTCATATTAGGGCTGGAATCTTGTCACCTAAGGAGAGAATGGGAGACCATTGGAAGGAGGCTTACATCATCAAGTCTAAGGTTGTATTGCTCCTTTTTGTTCAATATTAATACAAGCAACAATTTCTTTCCTATTTTCACTTTGTGTTTGACTCTTTATATACAAGCATTTCGTGAGAGGTAAGAGACTCTTGTACATCTCATATATCATGTTTTAGTTATAGATTAAGGAAAGGTAGAAGCTACTTGTCTATTTGTTTCTAGACTTGTCTATGAATCCAGGGAGATCGTTCTTGTCTGTAAGAGAGATTTTTTTGCCATTCCTTCAGATGAATCCCTTCTAGTATTTTTAATGAACCCTGAGAAGGAGTAGTTCATCCTTTTAATTTTTGAAAATTCCATCATTGTTTAATGTGTTAACGAGTCCAACGAAGGTAAAACTCGACATTTTTTTCATGTTTAGAGAGTTTGAAAAAGAGGCGAAAAATAAAACTCCACATGTTCCTTTTCGTAGATAGTCTCTCGAGTCTGAAAAGGCAGAAAAAAATACTCAAGAGAACCTCTTAGCCCTCTTCGAATAAGGTATTCCTTTTTTGTAAATAGTCTATCTCAGTTCGGAAATGGGTTAAAATTATACTAAGTAGCTGTCTTTTCATTTACTTTTACGAGTTCGTAAAGAAAAGTGCTCAAAAATATTTTCATATTTTGGTAGTTTGAAAAGAGTTGAACGAGGACTCCAAGGGGTTCCTTTTTCATAGGTTTACGAAGCCCGAAAAAGAGATAAAAATATACACCTTGGCCAAAATAACCTGTTTAAAGCATGATAAAATACTGTTAACAACTGTCGACCTGCTCAAAACATCACAAAAAGGATTAAACATATTTTTTCCATAGTAAAAATGAAGCATATCTAGGTCAAAACATTAAATACGAATAAAATATTGCAAGAAATGACCATAAATACTCAAAATGACTATTCCTTTTTACCATTTCACATTTACTTTCAATAGTGAGAGTTTTGGAGAACTTTTTCCCTCGATATTCTGGAACTAATTGTAGCCAATCCAGTGGATCATTTAGAGTATCGTCACTTCCAGGTAGGATATAAAACCCTTCTCTCTTTTTTCATAGTCTTTTTTTGTGATTTCATGCCAGTTTTTAAGGTTTTCAAGGCCGTGGGGTTCCAAAGCCACGCCCTAGGACTAACGCACCGCCCCAACATCGAAACATGTGTTTCACCTAGGCAGATTATCACTATAGGGAGTGGTGAAATGCTCTGTCTTGCACTATTGGAGTGCGTCGAGCACAAAATCCTAAGTTGTTTATCAATGTTCCTTCAAATTTTGTCATATTTTTTGCATGAAAAGGAGCCTAATGAATCTTGTGTTGATGTTTCAGGTATTCATTATCACAAAATGGAATTCATTTGGTGATAAGAGAACATGAAGAACATTATTTAACTACAACAAATGATCTTGTTACCATCGAAGCGCTGAAAAACTGTGGATTGATAAAATTATTTTAGCTTCATGGTACGAGGAAACAAATGGAACTGTTGAAATATCTTTTTTGTTCATGGGATGTTTAGGTACAATAATTCAGGTTTGAGGAACATATGCTCGAGATAAAGGTAGAAGATATCTACTTTCTGACAGGTATGTCCAATAGGGGTGCCCCCATCTCTCTCTTAGGTGGGAGAAGTGGTGGGGAGACCATGAAAGATTATATCGCTACCTATTGCAGACCTTGATCCCAACCTGTTAGCACTGGTATTTGCATCCCACCCACCCCACCTTATTTTTCTATGTTTTCACCTCATATCCATCATTATCATTGACCTCGCTTCATTTTTTACTATTTTCACCTTTTTCCCCAATATCCAAACATTTCATCTCATCTGCTAAATTATCCAAGTTATTACTAAAACCCAAACTTCATTTACTATATAGCCTAAAATATATTTAAAACCCATATTTTAGTGCTTTGAATTCCATTTAAAATCCCATTTAACCCCAAAAACCCACATATATAACCTTTCGGGGCTTATTACTTTATAAACCCATTTATTATAAAGTTTCAAACATTATGTTATAAGCTCCACCACCCCTCTAAAATTTGTGTTATATAAACTTACCGTTATATATTGCATATCATATATATAAAAAAAGGCCGCTTAAACCATTGGTAGGACCCCTTACCTTCATCGCATGTCGGCCATCACAAATCATAACAATTAACCACGATGTTCTTAACACTAAACTTATAAATCACCGTTGAGATATGAAGTGGGACCCATTCCTAGCCACGCTTCCCTTCCATTTCATTTTCCATTGAAATATATGTTACCTTACCTTTTTTCCACCTTTCCACATTACCCTTCCATCTTTACCCTTTCATCGCTTTTCATTCCCCGATCACAATTAAAGTGGGGCCCTCATCGCATTTCACAGTTTTTACGTGTTTTGCATTGGAGCTAAACTTTGAATAATGCAATCGTTGATTTGCGATATCACATCACATTTGTTTTACCTTTTTGAGCGTCCACAACATATTTATTTTAGTTTGCGATGTGGTAGGTTAGCCCCACCTCATCAGCTCCTCCCCCATTACACAATCATTGCAATACATTTTTATATCATATAAACTTCATAACACTTACCGCATAAAACCTTCCGCCGATTCATAACACTTCGCCAATTTCTAGTGCCATCCCTCTTCCCCGCATTTCGAAAATTTTAAGATTTAACCCCACAGCTTATAAATAAAACTTAAAAGTTGCAATGTGTGCCTGCGATCCGGTCCCACTTCTTCCCTACCACGTCATTCACCTCCTTCCCCATGCGTCGCACTTCGCAGTTTTTAAATTTTACATCCTCCGCGTGTCTCACTTCACAGTTTTTAAAGTTTACATCCTACGCGCTTATAAATAAAAGCTACGAATTGCGATATGCGCTGCGGTCTGGTCCCACTTACCCTCCACGTCACCTACCCTCCACGTCACTTCCCTTTTCACATCACACCAAATATTCCTTTTTAAGTTGTAAACTATTCAGTCTGTGATATGCGATAGTGCTATGAATGTGATAAATTTCAGAACTGAAATCTAAAGGCTTTCAGATCCAGTATAATGATTTTTTCACTATTTTTTTTAGAAAAAGGGTTAATCATGGTACAAAAGGATTTCGAGTGACAAAACAACATAAAGGTCGAGTCGGGCAGCAAAAATCATTCAACAATCCATTCAAGAAATATATCTTCCAGCACAACTCTTAGCTCATTTTCCAGCATATCAACAAATTGTGGTCCACGTCCTAAACTGACCAACTAGATCAACACATTAGCAAGAACGCAGCATAAGAAAAAAGGGTCGATTCATCTCAACAATCAGCATAATAAAACAGATTATTAACATTTATCCCTGTTCTCAAGGTGAATATCCGCAAGGGAGGTTTCTCCAAATTCCTCCAAATCATGAATTCAAATACTTGGGCAAGTAGTTCAATTTATTTTTAACAAATAAACAGTTTTATGTTCCTAGAGGTTAGGAAAAAATATTTGTTGTTTGAAATAATTCTGGATTTGAGATTTGCCTCATATTTTGTAAATTGGTCTATAAATTGCATAAATTCAATGTAATAGTAGTTGGAAGTTGGAGTCAGTTTCATTTTTCTTAGTTGATCAAGGAGAATTTGTGCTCAGTTTGGCCATTAATACAAGAGGAGTTGCAGCTATATTTATGGGATACATGTGGTATTAAATGTCTTTCATTGTTTCTTCTTTAGTGATGTATGTGTGAATGAATTGTTCATTTCCTTTTCATGTATATGATTTTGATCTTTTATAAGTGTGAAATTCAGAATACATGCTAGCCATGCTTTGTTTTGGGTAACTGGTCATATTTTGTTTCATATCTTTTGTCTAAGACAAATACATCTCTTATGCTTCCCTTAGCCTCCTTACATTTTCTAAACCATTCCATAGCCATTTCCCTCAAGTGATTGGAATTATACCTACCTTGCCCCATTCATCCATGAAACCCTCAATGTTTAGCCCTGACCTATTTCATTATCTGTTGATTTAACCAACCAAACCCAAATCAAAACAACCCCTTGCACTCTATACCTAGCCTAAAAACCTATTTTCTCCAGCCCTCCTGGCTGTCACCCTTTTAGAGAGAGCCCTCTCCGGCTTGATAGGGGTAGCTATCAATTCAAAATCTTGATTTATGGTTACCTTTATTGGGATTCCTTCCTCAACCTTGGCAATCTGGTGGAGTGATAACATATTGGCACTGTTTCCAGGGAGGCGAAAAGACAAATCCTCCTTGGGAAAGAAGGACAAAGATTTAGATCTAATTGTTGATGGTGAACAACAATTGGACACATATGAAGGCTGAACCATTCACCTGGCGACTCCAACTTGATGTAAAGACTCCACTGGAGGATTGACCTTGCCAACAGGAAAATGGAAGAATATCACAAAAAGGTCATGTATTCAAAATGGAATTATATTCAAGATGTAATAGGATTTCTTGTAAATTACATATTTTCTTTTCCTGAAACTATCATGAGATTTTTCCAGAGTTTTTTGTATGAAAAAGATGATCAAAGTTTTGATTCTGCCTATTTGAAGAGTGTAAATACTGAGTTTCCATTTGATTTTGATCAATATCCAGACATCTTAAAATTGTGCATATCCTTTTCAAGTTGATGAACCTCAAGAGATCAAGACTGATTCTATAGCTTCTGTACATACTCCTACACCTTGTAAAATTCCAGATAGATATAAACCACTCATCTTACCTCCTGTAGTCCATGCTTTCCCTGAAAATTATTACAAATATCTTCACAGGTTTGATGGAGAATATGGTAACATCACTATTGAGAAACACATTCAGAGTTTTGAAAATTTTCTCAACCTTTTTGAGGTTGATGAAGATGATGTTAGTAACATGATCTTCCTTCTATCTTTGCAAGGCCAAGATAAGGAATGGTTCAAAAATTTTCCAGTTGCAAGTATTTTTTATTTCCATCAGTTTGTGAAAGTATTTCTTGATAAATGGGTGATCAAGAGGAATCCTTTTCTGATTTTAGAAGAATATGATAATTTGAAAAGGCAACTAGGAGAAACAGTGCAAAATTTTCAGCTAGATTCAATCAAGTGTATCATTCGATCCCTGCTGATATAAAACTACCTCTTGGTTCAGCCCTCTTACACTACCTGGATGCCTTTGATCCAGAAATGGAATTTTGATTGAAGGAAAGGTACATTACAACACTTGAAAAAATGAAGGAAAATATAATAGCTGTAGAAGCTAATTTGATGATCAAAAGGTTAAATTTCAAATCAGAAGAAAGGGAAAACATAGAGGAAGAATGCTTGACATCTTCAGAAGTGAAGCTCGACATTTTGGTTAGTACAGTAGAGGAAATGATGCAAAATATCACTAAGAGAGATTAAATTGTTGTTCAAGAGGACCATGTCACACTTATTGAAGAAAAACAAGTTGTTGATCTGAAACATTTTCTTTCCTATCCTCATTATCATAGATCTGATAATGATTTTATGTATGCATTAAGGGACAATAAATAAATCAGTTTTATAGGTCAGATTGCAAAAGAGAGATCTGTAGATCCAATATGCATGCTTGATGACATTCTTCCTTTTGATGATTTACCTAAGTATGATCAGTATGACGAAAATTATGTTCTCCAAACAGAAGCTAATCTTGTAGATCAATCAATAGCTGGTTGGTGGGAGAAGGAAGTTCAGTTTCAACAGCTCAAACACAGGGATCAACCGATGCATATAAACTATGGTAGTGATGAGGAAAGTGTAGAAAATTTGGAAGTAAGTTAAGGATATTTTCCTCTTTGTTTAACTTCATTTCATTTCATCAGGGATAAATTTCATGCAATAAGAAATCAACAGTCATTAAGATTTTATCTTGAAAATCAAGAGGATAATCAAATTCTCGATCAGAGCTCCTTACCCTTGTGTTTCTCCTCATTTGTAAAAATAAGAGAAAACCATGAGCAGGTAGATAAGCGAGTGGTCAACATTATAAATGATAAAAATTATCCTGAACTGGCTGAGGAAATCATTTGCGACATAGAACCCTCCTTAGATCCAGATTTGCAGCCCTTGAATGCCATTGAATGTCATGTTGCAGATGAAGGCTTGGAAATTGAAACATATGATCAAATGATGCAAGATGATTATGTACCATTATGTTTTCAAGCATTTCAATTTTTAAAGGAAACTTTTCATAATGTCTCTAAAGCAAAAGATGAGCAACCTACAGAAAGTCATGCAGTCTTATTAGAACCAATGGAAAATAGGTTGCAGCAGTCTTTTCAAGTTTTTCATGACCCAACAACTGATTGATATCTGCAGTAAAATTCCTTCTCCATTAGCTAATTGTGAGCCTAAAAAGAGTGTTGGTATAAACTTGATCTGACAGCCAGTTTCATTGTCTTGTTTATCAGGAGTCTCATTACAAAGCTCATCCGAACATTTGCAACCATATCAAGAAATTAAGGGTAAAGATGAAAGTTCATATTAAAGGTACGAAGACTACCTAGAGCATAGTAGTAATGTATTAGATGGGCTGGAAATTAATATGTATTCCTATGAAGATCCTTTTGCAGCATTCTTGAGGTCAGCCAGTGGGCACATGCTTTGAAATTTCATTAAGATTCAATCTGATTTCATGTTTTCATGGGAGTTTCCTTTCAGTAGTTCTCTCTTCTTGATCATAAGCAACCACTTGCATAGAATTCAACTAACAGCCATAATGCTTACATGGTTGCATTGGTTGTTCCATTTCACTTTATTAGGTGGTGAATGGATCAATTAGAGTAGGTTGCTATCATTTCAGTTTGATTTTATTTTATTTTCAGCAAGTGTTGACAAAATTCATCAAGGTTTGAAGCCAGAGGTGTAGGCCCTAAGTCTTTGATGATCTATTATTGTGGGTTGAAGTTTGCAGTATGATTTCAGTTTTAGCTTTAGTTTCATTTTACAGATTGGACTCCATTTCCCAATGGATAAGGCACTGATCAATGAGTTCCCAGAGATCTGCGGTTCTAGACACCTCCTTCGGAGCTATCTTCCCCAGTTGGAGTCGATGTTAGCACTCGTATTCTCATCCCACCCACCCCACCTTATTTTTCTATGTTTTCACCTCATCTCCATCCTTATCACTGACCTCGCTTCATTTTTTACTATTTTAACCTTTTTCCCCAATATCCAAACATTTCATCTCATTTGCTAAATTATCCAAATTATTACTAAAACCCAAAATTCATTTACTATATATCCTAAACTATATTTAAAACCCATAGTTTAATGCTTTGAATTCCATTTAAATCCCATTTAACCCCCAAAACCCACAAATATAACCTTTCGGGGCCTATTACTTTATAAACCCATCTATTATAAAGTTTTGGACTTTATGTTATAAGCTCTGCCACCCATCTAACAACAGTCTTATATAAACATGTCATTATATATATTGCATATCATATATATAACAAAAGGTCACTTAAACCATTGGTAGGACCCCTAACCTTCATCTCATATCAGCCATCGCAAATCATAACAATTAACTGCGATGTTCTTAACACTAAACTTATAAATCATCGATGCGATATGGAGTGGGACCCATTCCCCGCCATGCTTCCTTTCCATTTCATTTTCCATTGAAATATACGTTACCTTACCTTTTTTCCGCCTTTCCACTTTACCCTTCCATATTTACTGTTTCATCGCTTTTCATTCCCCGGTCACGATTAAAGTGGGGCCCTCATCGCATTTCGTAGTTTTTACATGTTTTGCATTGGAGCTAAACTTTAAATAATGTGATCGCCAATTTGCGATATCGCATTGCATTTGTTTTACCTTTTTGAGAAGCCGCAACATATTTATTTTAATTTTTGATGTTGATATTCAACAAGATGATGAGCTTAGTGAAAAGAGTCGCCTTCACTAAGTGGGCCCGCAGGCTATTTTTGGCACAAATTCTATTTTTAGACATGTCGATCATATTCTATGAGTTGCAAGATGCTATTTGTGGATGGTTGGTCAAGTTGGAAAAATAGATGGACTTATATTTTTAGACATATTGGGCAGAATATATTTTTAGATTTCTAGTCTAAAAATAGATATGTCGAATATTATTAGCTCTTAATAATATTTGGACTCTAAACATTATCTTATTCTCTTGGAGCACTTTAGTTAAGTGCACAAATGTGGCACAGGAGCTGACAGAAGGAATTACGCTATTCCTAAGGGTTAAGTGGAGCTATTGCATGGATACTTCAGTTAGAACTCATGTGAGAGAGTTTGGTGGAGTTGATTGAGGAAGTTAATGGAGTTGTGTTCAGTTTAACTAATCTAAACATAGTTGAGCTAGTTGTATCTAGTCTAGCTGATTGATACACTAGTGAGAGTGGTGTGAATTAATTATTAATTAATTCACTAATTATAAACTCATTAATCAACTAAAGAATACATCAGTTAACTTCAGTGCATGGACAGTTTCAGTGGAGACCAGTGCAGAGATAGGTGAAAGGGTAAGTGTGACTATCAGTTGTGACTATAAGTGATGCATGGTTTGCATCCAACACTTAGTAGAGATGCCTATAAAGATTGCGTGAGCAATTCTATAGTAATTCGAACTCATTCAAAGCCATTATTTAGCAAGTATTGTGAAGTAGAGGCAAAGAAAGGTGGCAAATATCGGTGCATGGATTTGCAAGATCGGGCCTGATTAGTGTGTAGCGATTGTATTGTACTGAGAGCTTGATGTGTTCATCTTTGTATGAGGATTGTTACATGATCTATATGACATATATTATATACAGATATTTTGGGTTTTCAGCTTCAAGTTTTCCTGTTAAACAACTGTGTTCATATGTGTGAATTTTTATTGTTTCATGTATGCATTGCTATCTTGATTTTATTTCCGCAAATGATTAATGGTGGAATAGATCCCGTATTTTGCATGAAGTTAAAATAGTGTGATATCAGGCGAATATTGGATATATAAAACATAATTTATATAATTTATACATGGTATCAGAGCAATATTGATCATAGAAGATTGCAATTATTGAAGTGGTTGAGTTTTGTGCTGGTGGAATTCAAATTTGCTGCAGTGTTTTCTTGGTGTCAAAGTTGAGCATTCATTGAAATGTCTTTCAACAGATTGTGACTGGAGTATGCCCTTGATGGCAGCTCGCATTATATTGCATGGAAGGACAGGATGGAGGTGGTGCTGGATGATAATGGGTTGAAGGAGTTCATAGATGCTGATATTCCAAAGCCCGGTTCTAGCGATGCAGCCGCACTTGATGCATGGCAAAAGAAGGTAGAAAAATGTCGAAGGATTCTGTTGGAAGGTGTGAAGGATCACATAGTTTCCAGCCTTCACAGTAAATCCACTCCATTCTTGATGTGGAAGGCTTTGACAGACTTGTTCCAAAGCAAAAGCGACCAAAGGAAGTTGGCGCTTAAAGACAAGCTCAGAAAAATAAAAATGGAGAAAGGCGATAGTATACCAAAATACCTCACGAAGTTTTTCCATTGCAAGGACGAACTAGGAAGTGTGGGGGTTACTGTAGATGAAGAGGACTTGGTGAGATTTCTCTCCTTGGGCTTCCGAAGAGTTGGCATAGCTACGAGGACTCGTTAATGGACAAGAGAAACCTGGTAGGATGGGAGCGACTTTGGTCGGATTCGTGCGGAGGAGATAAGGCGGGTACCAGGATGGATCTTCATCGGAAGAATGAAGATGAAGAAAATTGCGATTTAGCTGCCAAAGCTCGGAAAGGAAAAGGAAGAAATCTTCCAAATCAAGCCAAAGTAGAAGCAAGGATTTGTCCAAGGTGAAGTGTTTTCATTTCACCCGCACGGGCATTTTGCCACTAATTGCCCACAAAAGAAGAAGAACTGATGAGAAGGAGCTTGGAGTGCACATCGAGATGGGTGATGATGGTAGATACGGTGCGACTAGTATCAGGGCCACTTCCTTTGAGAGGGATTCTGGTAAACCTTTCATATTGAAGGATTTCATGCATGTTCTAGGATTGAAGAAGAATAAGATCTCCGTGGCGATGTTGGAATATTTAAGGTTATGATGTTGTTTTTAGCGAGGGAAGCCTTCTTCGACATGTGCCAACCGGTCAAACCGTGATATTGTGGATTCGCGAGTTAAGAATCTTTATCAATCACAGTAGATTATTGCGCAGTAATGGCGGTGCAAAGCGTAAGGAGGGGTGACTCGGGATGAGGCGAATTGTGGCACAAGAGATTGGGCCATATTCACCATGGCGCTTTGAAAATTTTGCAGCAGATTTCTACCAGGCTTCTCAAGGGTACACTTGCGCAGTCAGATCAGTGCAAGGGATGTACTTTGGGAAAATTTGTGAAGACCACTTTTCATGAGAAGGATAGTCATGCCTCGATGATCCTTAAGAGAATTCACACAGACGTGTGTGGACCTTTCTCGGTTGTTTCAACAGCAAAGCACAAGTATTATGTGATATTTGTTGAGAATTTTCTCGTAAGTGCTAGATCTTCTTCATGCAGAAGAAGAGCGATACATACTCAAAGTTCTGTGAGTTCAAGGCGCTAGTTGAGAAAGAGTCGGGGAAGCAAGTGAAAGCTCTTCGAAGCGATAATGGTGGTGAATACATCTTTGGCGAATTCAAAGACTTCTGTATCAAAGAAGGAATTCGAAGAGAACTCATAGTGCCTCATAACCCACAGTAGAATGGGGTCGCGAAGAGAAAGAACAGAACGATCGTGGGTGCTGCACGGGCGATGTTGCATGATCAGGGCCTTCCCATAGACTTGTGGGCTGAGCCATGCAACACTGCGGTTTATGTGCAAAACTGTTTTCCTCATAGAGTACTTGGCATGAGTACACCCGAAGAGGCGTTTTCTGGTAAAAATCCTAATATTTCTCATTTGAAGATTTTTGTCTCACCTATTTACATTCATGTGAGGAAGGATGCCAGGAAGAAGTTGGAGCCGACCGCAGAGGTTGGGATATTTTTTGGGTACACAGAAAAACCCCACAACTATTGTGTGTATTTTCTAAATAGTCGGATGACTGTCGTGCGACGGGATATCAAATTTCATGAGGAGAAAGCCATGAATTTGTCGCTTGAGAGGGAGCTACACTTGCATGCAGAGGAGGAGCTACTTGTTCCTAAAGATGAGCCTCAAGATGTGGACTAGCCACAAGAGGAGGTTCATGGAGTGGAAGAAACCACTCATGCAGTGCCAAACATCAGAGGGTAGAAGCGCACTATAGAAGCTGAGCGACTGAATCTTGATGTAGCACAGAATGTAGGAGCTCCTACATCATAGCGCAGACAGAGACAATCACCTGACCAATTTATTGGATACATGGCTTTGATGAGCAAGTGTATCGTGATAGAGCCAACCTCTTTCAAGGAAGCTGTGGAGGATCCTGCATGGGTAGATGCCATGGTGGAAGAGTATGATTCGATTGTCAGAAACAGTGCATGGGAGATTGTCCCAAGGCCGAAAGGGAAATCAATGGTAGGTTCGAGATGGATCTACAAAGTGAAGCAAGCTGCTGACAGGAGCGTCGAGAAGTATAAGGCAAGATTTTTTTCCCGAGGCTTCTCACAGATCGAGGGGATCGACTATGAAGAAACCTTTGCACCTGTCGCAAGGTATTCTTCCATACGAACCATCCTTGCTCTCTCATTGTAGATGGGTTGGCACATTCATCAGATGGATGTGAAGACTGAGTTCCTCAACGAAATCATTGAGGAGGAGGTGTACATTAAGAAGCCTAAAGGATTCAAAATCTTCAGCAGCGAGTCACATGTGTGCAGGCTCAAAAGAGCATTGTATGGGCTAAAACAAGCACCTCGTGCTTGGTACACACGGATAGACAGTTATTTCACCGGACTTGGTTTTTCCAAGAGTGAGGCAGATCCTAACCTATACCAGATTGTGGTGGAAGGTAAGATTTTGATCATTGTGCTTTATGTAGATGATTTAATACTAATGGGTGATGAACTGTTGATACACTCATGCAAGGCAGATCTTTCAAAGGAGTTCGAGATGAAAGACTTGGGCCTCCTTCATTATTTCCTGGGATTTGAAATTCGGCAGCAGAAAGGTGAACTATTTGTGTCTCAAGGCAAGTATGCCCGGGAGATATTGGAGAAGTTTCACATGCAAGGCTGCAAGCCTATCGACACTCCTCTTCCTAGTGGTTGGAGGAAAGAGGATGCTACATCGGCAGAGTTAGTGGATGCCACTGTTTATCGATGGTTGGTTCGCTCATGTATTTAGTCAATACATGACCGAACATATGCTATGCTGTGAACCAGCTTTCACAAGCGATGGTGAAGCCTACCAAGCTCTTTTGGAAGGCAGGCAAGCATGTCCTGAGGTATCTCAGGGGCACATCTAGGTATGGATTGTGGTACAGACAGTCGGATGAGATGAAGCTGCATGGCTTCACGGATGTAGATTGGGTAGGAAGCCCAATGGACAGAAATATCACATATGGAGGGATTTTAAGTATCGGATCTACAGTAGTTTATTGGTACAGTAGGAAAAAAATATCCGTGGCACTCAGTTGAGCGGAGGCCGAGTACATGGCAACAAGTTTGGCTGCATGCGAGGCTATATGGATGAGGAAGATCCTGGTCATTTTTTTTGGTTTTCATTTAGATCCTACTGTGATATATTGTGATAATAAAAGTTGCATTAAAGTCTCAGTTAATCCAATATTTCATGATAGATCTAAACATATTGACATCCAGTACCATCATATCAGAGATTGTGTGCAGCGGAAGATCATTTTGCTTTATTACATTCCTACGGAGGATCACAATGCAGATATTCTGACGAAGGCGCTCACCAGGAGAAAATTCAAATACCATAGAGACAGGATCGGGGTGGTAGATAATCCCTATCTTGTTGAGAGGGAGTGTTGAGATTCAACAAGATGAAGAGCTTAGTGAAAAGAGTTTCCTTCACTAAGTGGGCCCGCAGGCTATTTTTGGTGCAAAATCTATTTTTAGACTATGTCTATTTTTAGACATGTCAATCATATTCTATGAGTTGCAGGATGCTATTTGTGGATGGTTGGTCAAGTTGGAAAAATAGATGGACTTATATTTTTAGACATATTGGGCGGAGTATATTTTTAGATTGCCAGTCTAAAAATAGATATGTCGAATATTATTAGCTCTTAATAATATTTGGACTCTAAACATTATCTTATTCTCTTGGAGAACTTCGCTATCCATGATAAAAAAGGTCATCAACTGACGTAAGGAATTATGCTATTCCCAAGGGTTTACTGGAGCTAATGCATGGAGGACTTAGTTAGAACTCAAGTGGCAGAGTTATGACACAGTTGGAAGAAGTAGTTATGGAGTTGTATTTAGTTTAACTCAGTTAGACTCAGTTGAGCTAGTTGCATCTAGTCTAACTGATTGATACACTAGTGAGAGTGGAGTGAATTAATTAGTTAATTAATTCACAAATAATAACTCATTAATCAACTGAAGAATACATCAGTTAACTACAGTGCATGGAAGTTTCAGTGGAGACCAGTGGAGAGATAGGTGAAAGGGTAAGTGTGACTATTAGTTGTGACTATAGTGATGCATTGATTGCATCCAACACTCAGTGGAGATGCCAATGAGGATTGCGTGAGCAAGGCTGGAGTAATTCAAAATCATTCAGAACCATTCTTCAGCAGGGATTGCGCAGTAGAGGCAGGCTAGCAGGTGGCAAAGATCGGTGCATGGATTTGCAAGATTGAGCTTGATTAGTGTGTAGCGATTGTATTGTATTGAGAGCTTGATATGATCAGCTTTGTATGAGGATTGTTACATGATATCTATGACATATATTATATACATATATTTGGGGTTTTCAGCTTTAGGCTTTCCCGTTAAACAAGTGTGTTAATGTGTGTGAATGTTTATTGTTTCATGTGTGCATTGCAATCTTGATTTAATTTCCACAAATGATCAATGGTGGAATAGATTCTGTATTTTGCATTAAGCTAAAATAGTGTGAGATCAGGAGAATCTTGGACATATAACACATAAGTTATATAATTTCTACATGTGATGTAGTAGGTTGGCCCCACCTCAGCATCTCCACCCCCATTACACAGTCGTTGCAATACATTTTTATATCATATAAACTTCATAACACTTACCGCTTAAAACCGTCCACCGATTCATAACACTCTGCCAATTTCCAGTGGGTCCCTCTTCCCCGCACTTCGCAAATTTTAAGAGTTAACCCCGCAACTTATAAATAAAACTTAAAAGTTGAGATGTGTGCATGTGATCTAGTGCCACTTCTTCTATGCCACGTCATTCACCTCCTTCCCCCCGCATTACACTTCACAATTTTTAAAGTTTACATCCTCCGTGCTTATAACTAAAAGCTATGAATTGCGATATGCGCTGCGGTCTGGTCCCACTTACCCTCCACATCACTTCCCTTTTCGCATCGCCCCACAAATTCCTTTTTATGTTTTAAACTATTCAATCTATGATATGTGATAGTGCTATGAATGCGATAAAGTTTGGAACTGAAATCTAAAGGATTTCAGATCCGGTATAATGAGTTTTTCACTGTTTTGTTTAGAAAAAGGGTTAATCACGGCACAAAAGGATTTCGGGTGAGAAAACAACAGAAAGGTCGAGTTAGGCAGCAAAAAGCATTTAGCACTCCGTTCAAGAAATAGATCTACCAGCACAGCTCTCAGCTCATCTTCCAGCATATCAGCAAATTGTGGTCCACGTCCTAAACTGACCCATTACATCAATAGATTAGTAACAACACAACACATGAAAAAAGGGTCGATTTACCTCAAGAGTCAACATAATAAAACAGATTATTAACATTTGTCCTTGTTCTCAAGGTGCAGATCCGCAAGGGAGGTTTCTCCAAATTCCTCCAAATCATGAATTCGAAGACTTGGGCAAGAAGTTCAATTTATGTTAAAAAAATAAACAGTTTTATGTTCCTAGAGGTTAGGAAAAAAGCTTTGTTGTTTGAAATAATTCTGGATCTAAGATTTGCCTCAGATTTTGTAAATTAGTATATAAATTGCAGAAATTCAATGTAATAGTAGTTGGATGTTGGAATTAGTTTCATTTTTCTTAGTTGATCAAGGAGACTTTGTACTCAGTTTTGGCCATTAATACAAGAGGAGTTGCATCTATATTTATGGGATACCTGTGGTATTAAATGTCTTTCATTTTTTCTTCTTCAGTGATGCATGTGTGAATGTATTGTTCATTTCCTTTTCATGTCTATGATTATGATCTTTTCTAAGTGTGAAATTCAGAATACATGCTAGCCATGCTGTATTTTGGGTAACTGATCATATTATGTTTCATATCTTATTTCTGAGAGAAATACATCTCTTATGCTTCCCTCAGCCTCCTTAAATTTTCTAAACCATTCCATAACATTTTCCCTCAAGTGATTGGCATTATACCTACCTTGCCCCATTCATCCCTGCAACCCTCACCCTTTAGCCCTGACCTAGTTCTCCTTGACCTATTTCATTATCTGTTGATTTAGCCAACCAAAACCAAATCAAAACAACCCCTTGCACTCTATACCTAGCCTAAAAACCTATTTTCTCCATCCCTCCTGGCTGTGACCCTTTTGGAGGGATCCCTCTCCGGCTTGATAGGGCTAGCTATCAAGTCAAAATCTTGGTTTGTAGTTACCTCTGTTGGGATTCCTTCCTCGGCCTTGGGAATCTGGTGGAGTGATAACACAACCTACTAAGGATGGAAAGATCAATATAAAATATGTGACCCAGTTACATTTGAGAGAGATCATGTTTATCATTGCGAGATTGGAAGGTAGTTCGACACTTAATGTAGTGAGTATATCGTACATGGAGTATTGGGTGGAGTGTCTAGAGCCAACAACGTTCAACTGGAGTGAGGGTGTCTTGGTTAATATGAAGGAATAGATTGAGAAAAAGGCACTTTCTTTCCTCGATAAGGAGGATTATGATAATAGTGAACCTAGGTACCAAGAGAAGGATGACTTTCATAACCAGTATACAAGTGACCTTGTTTCCCAGCCCCAGGATGATGATAAAGTTGTTTTAATGGTTAGGTATAGATTTGTTGGCCTTGAAAAGGTACTTGAGGAATACCTTTATACAGATGATACTGTTTCTCGAAGGGATTTTGTATTGTCTCATGGTAAGGTGGGTTTAGTTGGGATTGCACCATACTAGGAATAGTCTATCCTATCGAAACTTGAGGAGTACCTTGTCGAAACAGTTGAGAATGCAAGGTACCTTGTACTAGATGGGTAAGTGGGACTTGGGAAATACCATATATCGATGGAAAATGTTTTGATGCAACGAAAACATGTAAAAGTTGTCTTACATGTATTTGAGATTTTTGGGGTGCTTATGAATGGATAGGAATTTGAGAAGATGATGCAGGCTTAGGATTCAATAACCGGTCCCAAAATGAACCAGGTTGAATGAGAAAATCAGGTTTCCAAACACTGGCAACCATTCTAGGATAAGGAGGACTATAATGAGGTTGGTTACCAATTTGAGGTATGCCCACAACAGGTTTCCCCCCTGCCAAAGGAGGAGGGGATGATGGAGGAAATTGCGATCTAGATGGAGGGCACCCAACATAAGGAGAGTTAGGTTGTTGAAATTAATCTTGCCTACTAACATAGGGGCCAAATTACTGCTCGAATGTAGGTTTAAGTGGAGGAGGAGGAGAAGACTGTGTGGCATTCATAAGAGAAGTACCAGATTTTATTCCCGAATTGGATGACATGGGAGAGGTCCGAGGACTAGAAGCCACACCAGAAAAGGTACCAGATAAATACTAATAACTAGGTGGGATGGACGGGCCACCATACAGATGTGTTTCTGGTGATGTTGCAAACATAGACGAGGATGCAACATTCAATGTATCGACCATACTGGTGGACACGGGTTGAGAGGTTGGATCAGTTCTAGTCATGGTTAATAATCCCATTGAATATTGTCATGAGGAATCCACAAGTAATTCCAAAGAATCAGTTAAAGGAGCTTGTGTTGGATTTTGAAGAGGAAGAGGGTCAATTTGATAAAAATGGATTCCTTCCTAATGAATAGGAGTAGAAGGACGAGGGTCTTCTTGCAAGATCTATTCAATAGTCACAAGTCCGTATGGAAGAGGTTCACCATTGGGTCCAAGATATATAGGTTTTGTCTGATAAAAATGAAGAGAAGAGGAAGGTCCTGAAGTAATAGGTAAATATGGTTGAGGCTCCTCGGGTTCGGCAACCTCAGGAATCAAAGTGTCTGACTTGGGAAAGTCAGGTTCAACAACCTCAGGCAACAAAGTTTTAGGGATTTTTGTTTCGATTGTGTCAATGTCACTGTCAAGAGTAGATGTGATCTCAAGCTAAGAACTCAAAGGGACAGATGATTCTAGTGGATCAATATCAGGAGGAGGGAAAGAAGTAGTTCCCAATGTTCTCTATTTGGTAGTTTGCGTATTCTTATGCTTTTGACAACAGCCAAGAGTAGCCTCTGGTGGAAGAGGAGGCTTATTTTACATTCTGTGCAAATTATTGGGTGGGGGATTTTTTTCTTCCACGTTGGATAATAGATTTTAATAACACAAAAGGAAATAAATAACATATAGGGTAATCTAGGAATAAAGGATTACCAAGACAACCATGAACTAAAATATACACCTTGGTGAACTAAGGACTTAACGTATAACAAAAAATCTCCCTGAATGTTGCGTTTGGTGTATCAAAGTATACAAGGAAACAAAATCAGTTACCTATGGATGGATAGAAACCTAGAGGGGACTCCCAAAATATACTCTACAGTACATGGGAGTGCAGTCCATAGTAGTGTTGTATAATGCATAACCGTTCGATGAGAGTGTTCCGTTATACTTTACATGCATGGAGCATCGTCCGATATACCCAAAGGTATGTGGAGAACAATCCTATACACTCACATATCACCCTCGGGATGCAACACTGGAAAACAATGACAACTCCTACACTTAATGATGCCTGAATATGTGTCTAACCTAGACCTCTAAGTGTCTGCATTAATGTTAGAAATTATCCTTAGGTTGATTCGATAAATTTTGATGCTTATCTTTGATTAAGTTTTAGTTTTGGGCTCACCACGGATGTCACCTGAATGTCCTAAAATAAAAATCTAGCATGAGAAAAGTGAAATATTTCTCTTTCAATGAAAATCTAGCTAAGGGAAGAAACAATCAATATGCAACATACAACATGAAAAAATCAAGACACAAGATGCAATTTCCCTTTCAATATGATTGTTCCTATATCAATGCACATACAAAAACCTAAATTCCAAATGCAAAAAAAATCTTTTCAACGCCTTTTCGAAATGAATAAAACTAAGATGAAAATGTTTAATCATTGATTCAAATGCACTTTTTAGAATTAGGGCTAGAACAACAATTAATCCAAGCGATGAATGACCAAATGAAATCAGTTTGCAAGCAACGTAATGATAAGAACAAATAAAAATAAAAATCAATTCTTACCAAAGGAAATCAAAATCAAATTCAAACCAAATGGAGGATTTAGAGAGACCACAAGACACTCAAGACTTAGGGAATATGAGTTGGAAGTAGGCTAATCAAAGAGACACTAAAATATGTGCCAAAGCTGGTGCAGGGGAGGCACCAGTGCTTTGCAACGCTGGTACAGAGTGGGCCCAAGTGAGGTGAAACTGTCTTTTATAGGCACTGGGGGAGCTTCGGTCCAAGGATGGAGAATTCCGACACAAAAATTGCAAAAGAAGCTCAATGAAGTCACTTCCTAGGTTTGTTCTTGACTAATCAAAGAAACAAAGGTCTGTCAAAAAGTTAATAAAAAAAATGGAAAAGGAAAACCACCAAGGGAATACATTGTTCCATAGTATGGTCACCAATTTTTTATGTGGGATTTACGATTGCGGACAAAAGTATCTTCCCTAGGTTTGGTTGCAAACCTAGAATAACAGAGAGAAAAGGAACCCAATTCTTTCCTTAAAGTAAATATATGAAAGAATGAAGCCTACCTAGAATCCGTTGAATGATTTTCTCCTTATTTAGCTTGAATGTTGCAATTCCAACTCTAATTTCCAAAATTAGAGCCTGCACAGTTAGATAACACAAGCCAAGAAACTACATGATCTATGCAGTATCATCTAAGTAATCTATTCAATAAATCAACATGGTATTGAAAATACATGAAATAATGACATCACATATAAGAAAATATATAATTCTTTGCATTAATATAAATGGAAGGAGATTACAACCAAAAATAGGTGTTAATATTGTATAAGAGATCCTATAAGCTATCTTGTCCTTTCCTTGTCACAATATGCACCTCCAATCTCCCTAAATGCATGGAATGATACCTCTCACCATAGTAGCATAAGGGTAGAATCACTCTCCAAAATCCAACCTCTTGCATATGGAAGGCTGTAAATATATAGAGGAGTGGGGTAAGTTGGGAGTTCTTATCCAATTACCAATCTAAGGTTTTAGATCCACCTTTGATGGGAGGATGGGATCAAAGGATAACAGATGGAAACTCCAAAGAGGGATATGATAGGATCCAAATGTTTTATCTGAGATAAATGGTTGTAAAAAAATTTGGAAGCTTCTAGAAGAGGAGGATTTTGGAATTTCTCTATTTTTCTCGAATTTCTAGAACCAACGCAGGTGCAAAGGGGAGTAACCTATAGGTAATCAACGCAGGCCATAGTGGAGAAACTTGTAGGTGACATTTTTCTAGAAGGAGGCTAGGGAGCGTTGGTCCTAAAACTGGCTCATATGATGCAGTTTCAGGCATAAATTATGGGAGATGAAGGAGGCATACTTAGGGCTTTTTGAAATTATGCTAATGAGGGGGAATATCATTTTGATTGATCCCATTAGGAGGCCTATTGACTGGGTTTTATAAAATGGACTATAACAAGACATGTCCACTGATGAAAAATGGTGGACCCATGACTGGATGATTGTCTATGTGACCATATCCATCATACATTTTGATCTTGCATTTATCCTGAAATCGTAGCCTGGATGGATGAAACTAGATCTGGTGTCTTCTATCTCACTCACATGACCGTATAATGTACGAGTCTAACCATGTGAATCAATGAGCTAGAGTCGAACATGGAGGACACCATTTGATTACCGACCAATGATATAATTCATTAACAGATGTGAGAGAAATCGTCGATTATGTTCATGGCCCTTAAAATACTGCAATACAATTTTTATGGTGTGAATAAATGAGTTGATGTCGAGCATCACACATAATCTTTCGATCGAAGGACAATGATGTAAACTTGTCACCAAAAGCGAAGAAAGTTTCGATTGATGTATGCAAGCACCAAGGTATCGAGGGTTGTTTCTAAGTAAACTTCCTGGATAATGATTTGATGTCGACACGAAGCGAACCGTCACAGGAGGGCCTTGATGTATCCCCCCATCAATGACAGGAAAGGGGTATCATGATTTGAAATAGAATGATGTTGATACGGAACTGGATAAGGAATGGCAGACATGGAATGAATGCTTAAGAGTATTGTAGCATATATTGACCAAATGACTTCTCTTGAACACAACGATGACACCGAGTAGAGTTGGGAGCATTGACTCAAAACCAAAAATGGAGTCTTTGAAAATGTTATGATGAACTAAAATATCAGCAAGTTACCCAAACCAAAACCCACAAAGGTGAAGTGGAAGAGTGTCATGTTCAAGAGCGACTCACTTCCATTATAAAATGGAGTATCCTATTTTCCCAATATCCCCAACCATACTGCTCCGTACCTCTTTATTTTTTAACATTATTGAGGACGATAACATATGATTTATTTGTAAGTTAATCCTTCGAATGAATCCCTATGATTATGTTTAATGAACCATGAGAATGAGTGGTTTGACCTTTTCATGCTCTACAAGTCCATCATTGTTTGATGTTTTAAAGAGTCCAATGAAGGTAAAACTTGACATATTTTTCATGTTTAGAGAGTTTGAAAAATAGGAGAAAAAATAAAACTCTAGATGTTCCTTTTCGTAGATAGTCCCTTGAGTCTAAAAAGGAAGAAAACAATACCTAAGAAAACCTCTTAGTCATGTTTGACTAAGGTATTCCTTTTTCGTAAATAGTCTATCTCAGTCCAAAAAATGGTTAAAATTATACTCAGTAGACATCTTTTCATTTAATTTAACGAGTTTGAAAAGACAAGTGCTCGGTAATATTTTCATATTTTGGGAGTTTGAAAAGAGCTGAAAAAGGACTCCAGCAGATCCCTTTTTCATGAGTTTAGGGAGTCCGAAAAAGTGATGAAAGTGTACTCCTGGGTTAAAATGATCTGTGAAAACACGAGAAAAAATCGTTAAACAGTTGTCGACCTGCTCAAATCACCACAAAAAGGATAAAACATACATGTTTCAAAATAAAAATAAACAATTACTAGGCCAAAAAATTAAATATGATAAAATAATGGAAAAATTATGACTGTAACTAATGAAAATTACCTTTCATTTTACCATTTCACATTTACCTTCAACAGTGAGAGCTCTAAGCCCTTTTTTCCCTCAATCTTTTGCATTTGATTGCAATCAACCTGTTGGATCATTTCTAGTTCCATCACTTCCAGGTATGAGATAATACACTTGTCTTTCAATTCATGGTCCCCTTTTGTGATTTCATGCAAATTTTGTGGATTTTTTAGAACCTTGGGATTATACAAATTTTCCCTAGGACCAACGCAAGCCCCCCATATTAAAAGTTTCATTGCACCACAAAAATATTACACTGTAGAGATGTAAATTTTTGTAGATGTTCTATGCTTGATACAATTTTACTTTTAAAATAGCAATCACATAAATAGTTAAGTAAAATGCTGATAGAACATACCAGTGGATCTATAGAAGACAAACCAGAAACAGGAGAATGTGTTGGTGCGTTACGGTGATCCGCAGGATGCTTCAACCAGCAAAGTCTTCTTGGTCAGCCAACCCAAAATGTGTCACAACAGTCCTCAAATCAATTATCCAGTCAACTCAAAGTCAACCTCAAAAAAAGTCAACGCAGTCCAGAAAAAGTCAACGCAAGGCAGCAACAAGAAATTCAATGCAGCTCCAACTTCGGTCAATTGTTTGACCTCAATTTTTGTGCCAATGAGTACGACCTACAAAAATCGAACTCTCCACAAAATTTCAGCTCAAACAGACCATGCGTTGACCAAAGTCAACGCTGGTCAAACTTGCCCAAAAACCCTAACTGCAGAAAATTTGTTGTGGTAAATTTCGTCCTTCAGCTGCAGTCGATTTCGTCCTTCTTCTCACGTGGGAGATGAAACTGCTTCTCAATTTCTTGTAGATAATTAGAGGAGAAGATGTGTGATGAGATGAGTGAAAAGCTCTCCAACGTTGACTGTATTTATATCCATCATTGAGGTGTGTGACACATCTGTTGGGGGTGTAAAACCTTAAGGCCGACCTGCACTTAAATTTATTATAAATAATAAATTAAAAATAAATGTTCTGCTCATCAAATTAAAATCAATTTTATATCGATTTTACACCTCTCCGAAAGAGGAATCCAATACAAATATTGGAATCTTCATCTGAGCATCACAAGATGGAGTTTGGACCTAGTTTTCCAAATTTAACACTCCCTCTCAACTAGGGAGAACTCCATCCACCAGTGCAATCAAACATTGTGCGTCATCCCGCCGTAACTTGCTTTGCTGGCCTCTTTATTTCAGAACAGAAGTGGGTCAGTCACAAAGACTTCATCCCCCGGCTGACAAATTCAACCCAGAGGTCCGAAACCTCTATCAGACTCACAAAGAGTCTCCAACCAACCCGAAGTTGGTTCATCTGACCCGAAGTCAGGCGGAGGTCCGAGACCTCACTAGACTTGATCCCAGATCAAGTGGTTGGACCGTGCCATCCTAGATAGAGAGTACGACAATCTCTGATGCGTCCATCAGTATTTGCTATTAGTCTCTAGCTTTTCCCACCTCATTGGCCAAATGAGAGGTACTTCCCATGAGCCCCGAACTCAATGGGTAGGATGCATATGGGGCACAGATAATGAGAGGTGAACCAACTCAATAATCACAATGGTGGGGTCCAAGCACACCAACAAGGTTTGGCAAGCCTAGCCTTGTGGTTGCTCATAGCTCCGAGAAGCTTGTCCCCAAAGCCCCCCAGAGCTCCTCGAGCTCATCGTCCAACAGGACCCACATCATAGGGTCGTTCCACGATACCAAGTCTCTCACGGAAGGTTAGGAACTTGACCTTCCCCAGGGGCTTAGTGAGAATATCCGTGACCTGCTCATCAGTTCCTATATGATCGAGCCTTACGGCGCCTCGCTGTACCATATCCTGGATAAAGTGGTACCTGATATCAATATGCTTGGATCGGTCGTGGAACACAGGATTCTCAGTCATACGAATCCCACTCTGGTTATCACAGAGTATCACAGTGGTATCTAGCACATGTCCAAACAGCTCACTAAAGAGATTTCGCAACCAAACTGCTTCACAACAGGCCATACTAGCAGCAATGTATTCGGCCTCCGCGGTGCTCAAAGCCACCGACTTCTGCTTCCTGCTCATCCATGAGATCGAAGCAGAACCAAGATTGAAGCAACATCTCGATGTGCTCTTACGATCCACCACACCGGCCACAAGTATTCAATTCCGCAGTATCAAGTATAAGCCGTCGCAGTGTCACGCTCCCTACAGTGTATCTCGTGTACCTCATGCCATCGTGCCCCAAAGATATCTCAGAAGATTCTTGGCACCAACCCAGTGAAAGTGATGAGGCTCAACCATCTGTTGACTCAAAGTGTTCACTGCAAAACATATATCTGGACGGGTGTTCACTAAGAACATCAAAGCCCCTACAAGTTGACGATACTCAATAGGATTTGCCAATATAGGCCCAGTAGCGCTGCCACTCAAATTCTTGAGGTTGAGTTCCATTGGTGTTGACACGATCTTGCAGTCCACCATACCAAATCTTTTCCCCCCCGAGCCACAAATGGCTTTTCTTGGAGAAAGAAAATCTTCTCCTGTGTCTCTCGCTGCATCTCCGTGCTCAGGGAAGTAGCACGGGGCCCCAGGTCCTTCATCTCGAACTCAGCGAGCTCCCTCCATTAATGAATGAGAGGGTCAACAATACGTAGAAGAGGTCGTCCACATACAACACTGCGCCAAGAATAAGTGACAACCTTTGCTAAAGGTTTGGTAGACGAAGACATTTTCGAGGAAGCCTGTCCTTTTTAGTAAGCCACTGTATCCCCATCACTGGTGCCGCTTCAACCCATAGAGGGCTTTCAACCCTCGGGTACATGAGTGTCCCGATCTCGACTTCAAACTCGCAGGTTTTTCATGTATACACCTCTTTTCTTTATTGTACCATGGGTGCCAGCCTTGACATCCATCCGATAAAGACTCCATCTTCGCGTAGAAAGAAGAAGGATATGATTGATCGAATGGTGGTATATCATGCCACAGGTGCAAATATGTCATCATAGTCTATTCCTTCCCTTTGAGAGAATCCACGGGAAACAAATCTTGCCTTGAAATTTTCAGCACTTCCATCAGATCCATGCTTTATCTTGTAGAGCCATTTTGCAGTGACAACTGATTTGTCCTTCAGTCTTGGAACCACATCCCAGACATCATTCTTCATTATGGACTCATATTCTTCGTGCATAGCATCCTTCCAGACTTGATGCTTTACGGCTTCCTCAAAAGATCCAGGTTCAGATTGTACAATAGTACTCATGGCAGCTATATACCCTTGGTATCTACACGGCTTCTTGCTTTCTCGGAATGTCCCCCTTGGGGCAGCATGACCCTCAGCATCTTCGAGGGTGTCCCTGAGCCATGATGGTCTCTTTCCCAGTGAAGGAGATGGATCAATAGGGTCCATTTGTCCTTCAATATCAGGCATTGTCTCATCCTGCGGTTCTTCTTGATTTCCAGGCCTTTCTTCATGATTTTCTTCAGATCTTGGAAGATCTACTACTTTCTTCAGGGAAGCATCTTCGTCAAAAGTGACATCATGGCATATCTCTACTTCCCTTTGACCAGGTACATAGACTCTATAGGCCTTAGAGGTTTCGCTGTAGCCCAAAAACATTCCTTTCTTCCCAGAAGCATCCAGCTTACTTCTCTTTTCTTTTGGCACATGAAAATAAACAGGACATCCAAAAATTCTAAAATGTGAGACGTCAGGTTTCTTACCAGTGAAAACCTCTTCGGGAGTCTTGGAGTCCAGGGCAGAATGAGGGCATCGGTTTTGAATGTATACAGCAGTATTTGTAGCTTCTCCCCACATAAACTTTGGTAGACCTTGGTCACATAGCATGGCACGGGTAGCTTCCACAATGGTCCTGTTCTTTCGTTCAGCAACGCCATTCTGCTCAGGAGTATAGGTAGTAGTAGTCTCCCTCTTAATGCCAGCTTCTCTACAAAAGTCCTTGAACTCATTTGACTCATATTCAGTGCCATTGTTGATCCTCAAAATCTTAATCTTCTTCCCTGTCATATTTTCCACCAAGGCTTTGAAGGTACGGAACCACATGAAAGCCTCATCCTTCTTCTTCAAGAAGTATATCCAGGTTTTGCGGGAGAAGTCATCAGTGAATGTCATATAGTAAGAAAATCCTCCTAGGGATGTCACAGGTAGCATACCAGATAGATCAGAATGGACCAGTTGCAAAATATCAGATGTCTTTGTGACACTTGAGGGGAAGGATCCCCTTGTATGCTTTCCTTCGGCACAACCCTTACATACACCTTCATGATTATTTCCAAAATTGGGCATCCCTGTCACCACCTTCCTTGCTCCGAGAAGGGCCTTGTAATGAATGTGTCCAAACCTTCGATGCAATAGTTCAGTTTGTCGGATAGTATCACATGTCATAGCTCCTAGTGGACTTCCTTCAACCTGGTAGAGTGTTCCAACTCTAAAACCAATCACGATAGCTTCCTTGAGATTCTTCTTCCATATGCGCACCTTTCCATCAGTGAATGCCACATTGAAGCCTTTGTCTTCGATCGCTGATATAGCCACAAGGTTCTTCTTTAATTTTGGTACATAGAGTACATCCTGCAAATGTAGGACTTGTCCTTGAGACAAGTGGAGGGTCACAGTCCCTGTCCCTCTCACGGGATATGTGGCATTATCTCCAAGGATAATTTCCAGATTAGTATCCTTCTCAACCATGTCAAAGAGTGCTTCCTTGAACCCAGTGATGTGTCTTGAGGCACCACTATCTATTAGCCAAACATCCATAGTGTCGGGCGAGGATGCAGCTGAGAGGGCAGATACAAGAATGTATTCATTTCTTTTATCAACAACATTTGACTCCTCATACCTGGAGTTTCTAGACCTTTTGAAAGGTTGATTGTTTCCACCAGAGGGAGCCTTCCTCTTTCCTTTGGACATGTCGTTTCTTTGATTTCCATTTCTCCGGTTGTTGTTGTTGTCATCACTATCGGGAGAATCCTTCTTGAAAGGACATTCTCTAGCATAGTGACCAGGCCTATGACAAGTGAAACACTTGCCCTTCTTTCCTTGGGCCCTTGCTCTTCCTTTGTTCTTAGGACCACCAGAGTTCTTCTTTCTAGAATGAGCAACGTAGGCAGTATTTCTGTCATTTTCATATTCCTTCATTCTTGTCTCTTCTTGCATGCATCTTGACAGTAGCTCGTCAAAGTTAGGAATTGTACTATTATTGAGAATGGTAGTGTTGAATACTTGCCATTCATATGGGAGCCCTCCAAGTGCGGTGAGTACCATCTCACGATCAGCTATTGTCTCCCCAATAGCCAGCAGATTGTTCCTGATCTCGGTCAATTTCAGAAAGTATGTTTGGACAGACTCATCCCTGCCTTTCTTCAGATTCTTTAATTGATTCTTGAAGAATAGCACTTGGTTTGCATTGTTTACTTTGAACATTTGTATCAGCTTATCATACATCTCCTTGGATGTGCCTAACTCAGATATGTAGGCAAACAAACTTTTATGTATGGATTCCCTGATCATTAGCTTTGCTTTGATCTCCCCCTTCTTATACTTGGTTTTAGTTGCAGCAGTAGCAGTGGATGGAGGTTCTTGTATCTTACCCAATACATAGTCCATGAGATCATGGTCTTCCAATTTGAGATCTAATATCATCTTCCAAGCATGGAAGTCATCTCTTCCAGTCAGCTTGTCATCCTCCTTGAAGCCATAACTTGTGGAACTCATTTTTCTCAGTTGGTGATTGCTATGAGTTGGGGCTTGTCTTCACGTCAGATCTGATACCATGTAAATTTTTGTAGATGTTCTATGCTTGATACAATTTTACTTTTAAAACAACAATCACATAAATAGTTAAGTAAAATGCTGATAGAACATACCAGTGGATCTACAGAAGACAAACCAGAAACAGGAGAATGTGTTGGTGCGTTACGACGATCAGCGGGATGCTTCAACCAGCAAAGTCTTCTTGGTCGGCCAACCCAAAATGTGTCACAACAGTCCTCAAATCAATTATCCAGTCAACTCAAAGTCAACCCCAAAAAAAGTCAACGCAGTCAAGAAAAAGTCAACGCAGGGCAGCAACAAGAAAGTCAACACAGCTCCAACTTCGGTCAATTGTTTGACCTCGATTTTTGTGCCAATGAGTACGGCCTACAAAAATCGAACTCTCCACAAAATTTCAGCTCAAACGGACCATGCGTTGACCAAAGTCAACACTGGTCAAACTTGCTCAAACCCTAACTCGCGTAAAATTTGTTGCGTAAATTTCATCCTTCAACCTACTAGAGATTTCGCGTCCTTCTTCTCACGGGAGATGAAACTGCTTCAAATTGTCAGAGGATAATTAGAGGAGCAGGAGGAGCAAGAAGTGTGTGGATGAGATGATTGAAAAGCTCTCCAACGTTGACTGTATTTATATCCATCATTGAGGTGTGTGACACATCTGTTGGGGTGTAAAACCTTAAGGCCGACCTGCACTTAAATTTATTATAAATAATAAATTCAAAATAAATGTTCTGCTCATCAGATTAAAATCAATTTTATATCGATTTTACACCTCTCCGAAAGAGGAATCCAATACAAATATTGGAATCTTCATCTGAGCATCCCGAGATGGAGTTTGGATCTGAGCATCCAAGATGGAGTTTGAACAATTACTAGCAAAATATTAAATATGATAAAATAATGGAAAAATTATGACTGTAACTAATGAAAATTACCTTTCATTTTACCATTTCACATTTACCTTCAACAGTGAGAGCTCTAAGCCCTTTTTTCCCTCAATCTTTTGCATTTGATTGCAATCAAATTGGTGGATCATTTCCAGTTCCATCACTTCCAGGTATGAGATAATACATTTGTCTTTCAATTCATGGTCCCCTTTTGTGATTTCATGCAAATTTTGTGGATTTTTTAGAACCTTGGGATTATACAAATTTTCTCTAGGACCAACGCAGGCCCCCATGTTAAAAGTTTCATTGCACCACAAAAATTTTACACTGCAGAGAGGGGTGCAATGCTATGTCATACATTCTAGGGCAACATTGGGCGTAATTCCTTTGTCAAAATTTCTAGTTTTTCACAAAACTTGTTAGGTTTTTTGCATGAAAAGGATTCTAATTAGTGTCTTATTGATGTTTCAGGTACTCATCAACACAATGGACTTTGTGCAGAGAGAAAGATAAGATGAATAACATGAATTGAATGATGCAAACGATCTTGCCACCATTCAAGAACTCAAAAAATGTGGTTTGTTGAAATTATTTTGGTTACCTAGCATGAGGAAATAGATGGAATTACCTAAGGTCCTAGTTCATTCATGGGTTGTACAGGAACAAGCATTCGGATTAGGGGAACATATACTTGATATAAAAGTGGAAGACATATACATTGTGACGGGTTTTTCCATGAGGGGTGCCCCCATATCTCTCCTAGGATGGAGAAGTGGAGGAGAGTTAGTAAAGGATTACATTACCACTAATTGTAGACCTCTAGCACAATCGACTAGGGATGGGAAAATAAACATTAGAGATGTGACCCATATTCCTCTAGGAACACTCCTTTTTATTATCGCTATATTGGCCGGTAGCTCAACACATCACGTAGCCAGCAGATCGTACACACAGTATGGTTTATAGTATCTTGAGTCAACAATCTTCAACTAGAGCGAGGGGGTATTGGTAAACATGAATGAACAACTGTCTAAAGCAAAAGAAGGAAAATTGAAAAAAAATGGCTACGATTCAATTCTGATTTATTTTTCCCTGCAGAAAATTCCATTGTTACAGCCTCAACATATCATGCCTGAGCCCACTAATGTGAGGGTTCCATGGATGAGGAGGTAGATAAACCTTATGGCTCGACATTCAGGTCCATCAACAGTCAATTTCACACTAGAATTATTTAGATGGTTGTGTAACCAGTTGATTATGATTGATGATTATCCGTATGCATGAGCAGATTTCCGGGATAACCCTGAGCTCATACTTCCTGAGGGTGAGAAATGGCGTGTGCTATCACTCCAATAATTCCTAGGGCTGTTAATATTTTGTTTTAAATAATATTAGAGGTAACCACAAACCTAATTTTAAGCTTAGGAACTAGCCTTCCTAATGCTCAGAGAGGGCTCTCTCTTTCTAATTTAACTTTGTTGTTTTTAGTTGATTTTAGGCTAGTTATGTAAGATTGATTGGTTTTTTATTTTGGTTTGGTTTGGTGGTGGAATTACTAATTCAGATGGATAGAATCAGGTCTATTTTCCATTGGGCTAATGGAGTCAATGTATCAAGCAACATATTAGAATCAAGTTCTAAAGAAAGTGTTCATAGGGCAAGGTAGCTGAGCTGGTTCAAATATTTAGGCTAGAAGGTGAGATGGTTTCAATTGGGATGAGAGAGAAATTAAGGATTCTCAGATCCGGATAATGAAGGAATAAGACAAAGGTCAATCGAAACTAGGGAGCAATGAAGGATTCCCTAATCTGGATATAAGAAGAAAACATGAAAATGAATAACAATACAAGACAAAGAGTATTTAAACAAGTTCTGAAATAAAATTCATGTTATATCATTTAGATTCAAAAAACATGCAAGTATGTGAAAAACTTTAGAAAATAACAATTTAACAATAGAAAGATACTTCACTGAAGTGGCCCAACACATGAATCCTATAATATAATGCCTTTATTTCTCAATCCAGTCTGCTGACTTGAAAATGGTACAATGAACCCTCAGGTTTTAGATCAATACAACTATAAAAATGTTTAGTAATCCACAATCCACCCATAATACGAATTATGAAGTATTTATACAAAAAATATTACAAAATATCATAAAACTAACTTAGGAATTATTCAAGGAAAAATAAATATCTTCATGCAAGAAGATAGAGACACCTAGGAGACTAAATGCTAGTTGTCCCTCTTTATTTGGATTTGCTCTTTGCTTGTCGATATTTTTCTTCTTTCTCTCTAACTGTTGCTCAACGTTGGTTTTATTCGTCATGTTGAGTGTCTTCTACGCTGACTGCCTTTAACTCTGCTTTTCACTTTAAACTCTGTCTTTCACTTTAAATATCTGATTTGATACTCTTTAACCTTTTACTGCTTTACATGACTGCTTTGTTTTCATCTTTTACCTGGATCTATTTTCATCTTTTACCTAGATCTATTTTACATTTCACTTTCAAAGTAAATCACATAAATTCTCCCAAGCTTTCGCATCTTGTAACTTAATTTTTACCATTCTTCTAAAGATTTCATCAGCCTCTGTGTACTTTGCAAAAGTAGGTTTGTTAATGAATAGATTACCTCATGTTGTAGGTAAAAAAGATTCTCAAAACTCTGATAGAGCACTTTTCCTGTAGGAATTCCTTTCATGGAGAATTGTTGGCTTGTTCCTTTGCAACTTCTCTGATTTTATTATCATAATCTTCATGTTTCATCAATCTATCATTGATAACTAGAGGATTGGGTAGGCATTTTTGCCTCAGAATATCAAATTTCACCATGAATCTAGTTATTGCAAGCTCCATGTTATAACACTTGTCTTCCAGTTGTACCATTAAGTTCATTTTAGAAATTACTTTTCTAACGTCAAGGATTGTCTCAGTTCTGTCACTAATGCCAATTTCTTCCAATTCCTGCTTCTTCTTAGAATTAAGAAACTTAATGATCTCAACTGCCTCTTCTAGCTTTTTACCAAGTTCTTCCTTAACTTTCTGTATGGCTTCACTTGTTGCTTTTATTAAATCCTTATGTTCATAATAACTTGGATAGATGGCAAAATATTATTGACAAATTCAATAATATTGGCCCACAGTTGCTGCTTTTCTTGGGCAAGTGGTTCTTTCAATGTCAGTTCTTTTTCTAATTTTTGTACTTTCTCAGTCAATCTGTTTGACTTCTGAATTTCATTTTTTAGCATGATTTGAACTAGTTTCTTTTCATCCTCTAGAATTTTACTATGTTCTTTAATTCTATTTATTTCATTAGTCTGCATGGACATATCTTGTATTTCTTTAACTATTTTACCTGCTTCATCACTAGGATGAACTGTTGTTGTAGATGATTCTGTAGCTAATGTAGTGGGAAGTGTTGTAGCTATTGGAACTGATGTGGCCATTGAAGTTGCTAAAGTAGAAGGAACTATTGTATTAATTGTAGGAATAGCAGTGACATGGATTTCTTCCATGTTGGCCTTTTTCTCCTGCACTAACTTATCCATCAGTTGGGGGTATGGGGGGTATGTTCCACATCAACAACAAGAGGTTGCAGGGGAATGACTGTTACAATACCTTGGGAAACCATTAATTATTTATTTTTATTCAATTTGTTACTCTTTGGCTTTAGAAATAGGCTCAGGACTACAAATGTTGTGAAAAGATGTTTATGGTCTGCAGAAAGGTTTTTGGAAGTAACAATGGATTTTCTATTGGTCTGCAAGGCTTTTAAACTGGTTGAATTGATTAAATACATGCCTCGACACTTGGGAATACCTGGAAGGGATAATTTATGTTTGGAGAGAAGGTCCTGGAGGCAACAGAGGATTTCCGAGGCTTCAATGATCTTTATAAGGCTTCAAATTGATTCTGCACCAGCTGTAGTAGCAAAAGTGTTGAATTCTGGTGTGAAATAGCTTAAAAACAAGTCAGCAGATATTATTTTTCTTTGGAATAGGTCGGCAGAGGCTCTTTTCTGCAAACTATAACAAACAAATGGTGAAAAGACTATAAAGGGAGGTCTTATTGTTTTAACCAACAATGGTTAATCTTTATTGCACGTGGTTAAATTCAAATGAGGGTGGTATTCGTTGCAATGGGTGGAAAACCATTTGGTTGTTTTTTCATCGCGATAAGATGGTATATGATTTTAGTTGGAGGGATGTGATACAATGCGGGGCTGCCACGTAGCAGATGAGCGGGGCTGTGAAACAACTTATTTTGAAAGCCCTTGGTAATGTTAAAGATCGGGAATTTGGGGGTGCGAAGAGGCTTATTGGCCATTGGATTTGATCAATCTAGATCCGACAGATGGGAAAATGGGAAGGATCCATTGGGGATTTGATAGGAGGTGGGGTCCAAGTTTTTAAGTCATGCGATGGGGTTATGATATATGTGAAAATGTTAGGAATATACAATGAGCTGGTTAACATAGCATTGTATATATGTGGGTTGGGACTTTATAAAAGTGGGGTTTTAAAACTAAGTGGGACCCGATGTTATATGAAATGAGTTTAATTTAATATAAATGGGTTGGGGAAATATATTATGCGAGAATTAATATACTACGGGGTATATGTGTATGTATGGGAGTTAATATAATAAATTTAAACCCAGGATTAATACATGTGCGGGATTTTAAAATACACTAGGAATGAATTAAAATAATATCGTGTTGGGATTTAGTAGTGGGATCCGATATTATTTTAATTATTTAAAACTTAGGATAAGTGTATTTTAATGTGTTTAAATGGAAAAGGGAATTAGTTAAAGGGATTTTTTTTTATTTTTCAAAGGAAAATGTATTTTTAGCCAAGGAAAAGGGTTTTAATAAGGGAAAATGAGTGAAGTAAGGGAAAAAAGATTAATATGAAGGGGAGGGATATTTTTACAAGGGAAAATTCCTTTTTGCAAGTGGCATTAGGGTTTTAAACAAGGGGAAGGGGATTTTGGGATATTAGTGATATGAAATTACCAACTTGCTGCTTTCCATGCCTTGTGAAAACTGATTATGCCTATCCATCTTTTACCCTAACATTTTTTATTCATTTATTTGGGTGCATTTGAGCTTGTAGACCCTTTTTATTTTTCTTTTATTAGGCAAATTATCTAATTCTAACCTTATGACTTCCAATGGCTCAAATTAAACTGATGAGCTCATTATTATTCTCTACCTAACTACTGATCTGCCAACAGTTTGGCTAGATATTTATTCTCTAACTATCAGCATGAAATTTAAAACATGAATGAGTCAAGGTTAAGTTGTTTGACCATCATAGATTGTGGCATTTTTGACAAGTTGCACACAATATTATTTTGCAAAGTAAAGTAAAAAATAGTGGCATTTGAATTTGTATCACTTTCAGGATCTATTTTTTATCTCTTTTTTTACTGGGGTTCATTTTTTATCTTCTTTTTTTATCTTTTTCTTTTAGCGCTTTGATTTTTATTTTAGGACTTACCCTCTTTACATTTTTTAATATAGGAAAAAAATTTGCAGAAAGAAAAGTATGTACAATATTACAAGACTAATCATAGTCAATTCAAAATTATGAATCCTATTATTATAGGACCCTAACTGTGGCTCCACATGGGGATAGAATTTCCTGGTGAAATGTCAAGAACTTTAAGATCAGTAGCCTTGAACTTTGACTATGATTTCCTTGAAACTATTTTCGACCGAGCTCTTCTTTATTCATACTTATGATATTTTATCTTTCAAAGCTTAGGGCCTTCTCTTCAGTGTTCAACTTTACAAGAAAAACATCCAATCCAATATATGCTTTGCAATGGTATTTACAATGAGCAAAGTAAACAAAGTGAACTAATGGTTAGTATGGAGAAAAGTGATGCTTTAGTATCCTACCATTAACTGGTCCTCCTGGTAGATCTAATCCATCTAGTTCCTTCAAAAAGAATGCATTCTCACCTTTGTAACCATAAATGACATAAGGACCTTTCTATAGGAAATTAAATTTACCATGTTTACCTTTATCTTCTCTTCTAGAATCCCATTTAAGCACTTTATCACCTAAAAATAATCTTCCTTTGTTTTCTTGTCAAATAATTTTTTTTATTTTATCTTGGATAACTTGTGATTTGACATAGACGTCTTCCTTGGTTCGCTACAAATGTATGGTTTGATTTATCCTTCTATGGATATCATTTGGTTCTACATGCAGTTCTTGGATCATCTTCATCACTGGCACCCCCAAAGGGGATGGAAAAACAACATCCATTCCATATACTAGTTGATAGGGCGATGTACCAATGGATTTTTTTGTAGTTAATCTGTCTGCCCATAAGGCATTGATTAACCTTTTGTTCCAGGTCTTCTTGTTTTCTTCTAACAGTTTTTTGATGATATTAACCAAGATTTTGTTTAAGGATTCTACAAGTCCATTACCTTGAGGGTAATATGTAGTGGAATGGCCAAGGTTGATGTGGTATTTTTTACAGAAGTCAATCATTTTCTTAGATTTGAAAAAATCCGCATTATCAGTAATGAGATTTTGTGGGCATCCAAACCTAGACAATATATTGTTTTCAAGGAATGATATAATGAAAGAATCAGTGGCTTGTCTAGAAGGGATGGCTTCTATCCAATTGGTGAAATAATCAGTGGCTATCAAAATCCATTTATGTTGGGCTGAGGAGGGTGGTTGAATTTCACCAATGAAGTATAAACCCCATTGCTAAAATGGCATTTCTGTGGAGATGGGTTTCAGGGGTAAAGGTAATAGCTTTTTCTTCCCTTCAAATATCTGGCATTTGTGACAGGAAGTCACATACTTTTTAACATCTACAACAATATTGGGCCAGTAAAAACCTGCCCTCAATATTTTATCAGTAGTTGATTTCTAGTAAAGGTGTCCTCCACAGTCACGTGCATGAAACCCTTACATAACTTTATCAACTTCATCTTTTAGTAAACAGTTTAATAGAATGCCACCATGATCTTTCCAAAACAATGCATTTTCTATGATACAATATTTAATTTCTTTTAACTTTAAGAATCTACCTTTAGTTCTAGAAAAACCAGGAGGAGCTTGTAAGTTTAGTAAAACAAATATGATATCTGCATACCAAGGTGAATCTAAAAAAGGTTCACTGATATGTGGAGTCGCCACCTCTTCCAGATCATCTAATTGAGAAATAAAATTTATATTTAAGGCCTGACAGTTCAATTCAACGATGATTTTGGCTAAACCTTGGCCTTTAATGAGTTTAGCAGGCTTTATTTCAATGTCATATTCCAATATAGTGGCAATCCATTTTTCTCTCTTACCATCAGGCCCATTCTGAGTCAGAATGTCCTTTACTACTGAATTTGGGACATATACAATAATGTGTGAGTATAAAATATACACTCTGAAATATTTAATAGCCTTAACTAAAGCAAGTGCTTGTTTTTCCATTATATTGTACTTTAGTTTTGCATCTCTTAAGGATTTGCTGAAAAAATCAATGGGTTGTTCATAACCCCGATCATCCTTTTGCAGGAAGACTGTTGTAATGGTATGTTCAGAAGAAAAAGAAAAAATAATAAAATCTTTTTTGAAATCAAGACTTATTAGGACTGGTGTTTTTGTAAGGGCTTGTTTTATTGATTCAAAAGATTGTTTAGCCTCTACTGTCCATTTAAGTGTTGAATATTTATTTAACATGCTATTCAATTCTCTAATTAATTCTGCTAAAATAGAAATAGATCTTCTAAGAAAATTAATTTTACCTAAGAATGCCTATAATTCCTTGATATTTCTAGTATGAATTATGTTCAAAATGGCCTCTATTCTATCTGGATCTATCCTAATTCCCTATTTTGAAATTATGTGTCCTAAGAGTTTACCTTCTTCAAGTCCAAAGAGAGTTTTTTTGGGATTCAAAGAAATACAAAATTTTCTGCATTTAATAAATACTTGTCTGAGATGATCTAGATGTTCATTGTCTGTTTTTGAGAATATTGTTATATCATCTAGATAAATGACAAGAAAATCATGAATCTCCTTGGCAAAAGCTATATCCATAGCTCTCTGGAATGTAGCTCCTGCATTTACCAATCCAAAAGGCATTTTCAAATACATGAAAGTACCCCATGGAGTAGTAAATTCTATCTTTGATTGGTCTTCTGGTTGAACTAAGATTTAATTATACCGAGATAATCCATCAAGCAATGAAATCCTGGATGATCCTACCACCCTCTGTAAAATATGATCCATTTTTGGGAGAGGATAGTTATCTTTTAGTGACACTTTGTTTAAGTTCCGGAAATCAACAAAAAATATGATTTCCCTTGTTTTCTTCCTAGTGGGAACTAAGTTTGAGACCCAATTAGAATATCTGATAGGTGCTATGATTTTTTCTTCATACATCATTTTTACTTCTTTTTCAATCAAAGGCATAAGAACTGGATTGATTCTCCTAAGCTTTTGTTTAAATGGTTTTTGATCTTCTTTGATAGGTATTTTATGTTGAATGATGCTGGTGTCATAAGACTTAAGGTCTTCATAACTCCATGCAAACACATCTTGAAATTATTTAAACAAAGCTATGTATTTCAGATTTTCATCTTGAGGTAATGCTTTGGATAATTTAATGAGCTTAGGCTTGTGTTATGTTCCTATGTTACATTATTCTATGTCTGATTTTAATGGTTCCATTTTTGGTTTTCTTGCTACATCATTTTAATAAAAAAGATCTTCTAATGGGGCTAATCCATTAGGCAAAATTTATTTTTAAGGTTTAAAATCTCATAATCATAATTTTCTATTTCTTCTATTTCTACAGTCTCTAACTTATCTATTTCTACTTGAGTGAATTTAGTTGGTTCAGTCAAATCTAAATTATTTACATCTATCTCACTATCTATTATATCATCTATTGTACAATCAGTATCTATGTTACAGCTTTGGAATTCTCCCTCAGCATTCATAAAATTATAGATTTGAGCATCTTGTGAAAATATCTGCCAATATTTCAAGTTGTCTGGTATAGTAGGCCTGTGTCTTACCTCTGCTGTATATTGGTGATTTGGATGAAAAGGTAGTTTGCAGGTGCTAGCAAAAGCAACCAAACTATGTGCCTGCATGTTTTTTTTTCCTTAGAATAACAACAAAGTAAATTTCAAGCAACTCTTTAATTAGATCTAAAATTGTTTCTATGTGTTGGGTTAGTATAGGATTATACACAAAATATTCTCCTCTGATTTGTTTTATGATTAATTCTGAGTTTCCCATGATAGAAACTCTTTTTCCTCCTAGTTTTCTAACAATCTGCAGTCATAAGATTAAAGCTTCATACTCTTCCATGTTATTTGTACATTTAAAGTTTAACCTAAAGGCATGACCTTCAAAATTATTGTTTTCCATGCTATGAATCCAAACTCCTACTCCTTCTCCTAGTCTGTTTACTGAGCCATCAAAGTCTAAGTGCCACATAAATTCATGAAATATATTGTCATTGTCAAATTCTTTATGTTTTTGTTTCAATGCTGTGTTTTTATCTATGATAGTATCTGAATTACATAAAATGAAATAATCCATATCAGAGTGTATAGAATAAATAGGATAGTTCTGTGGTTGTTCTGCACTACTGACCATGTATTGCATTAGAGTTTCTATGTAAAGCTTTTTGGGTTGACCAAACACTGAAATTGTGGCAGAAGACATGTCTAATTGTAGAGATCCCTGTAGTTTTTCTCCCCATGAGCGAGATAATAACATTCCATACTTTGGAGGGATATCAGCTACTACAATATCCATGACAATACTCTTACCTGGGTATTGGACTAGAGTAACAGACAAGTCTTTTATTAGGCCAAGACATTTAACTTTGCTACAATAAAAAGAGAAAAGATATTTATATGGTCTGGTGATATCTAGATTCAAAGTTCCCTTAATAGCTTTTGGCATTAAATTGTGGGATGCTCCTGAATCTAGCATAGCATTGTGTAAAATTTGATCATGAATACTCAAGCTAATGTACAAAGGAGGAACACCACCTTCTTGATGTTTTCCATTTACCTCAGGGCAAAACAGTAATTCTGGTTGGTCATCATTTAGATTAACAGAATCTTCTCCTTCGCTAATGTTTAGTGTTTCAATGATCTATGATTTGTATAAATCATGTTTTACCAACTCTATTAAAGGAATTGGTATTTTTAGTTTGGCAATTTCATTTTGGATATTGAATGGTACTTGAGTTTTTCCTAACTAAATGATTTCTTCTTTTCCAATTGTAGTATGAATGTTTTTCTCTTCTTTATCCACAGTTGGTTTTTCTGTTTGTGTTTCCACTGTTTTATTGTTTTCAATCTTCTTGTATGGGACAGTTTGAGTAGTAGTGGTAGTTTTGGCAGTAGTAGTTGTTTGGGTATCAGGTGAAGTTTTAACAACAATAGATTTTTTAGGATCAGTTGTTGTTTTATCAACAATTTCTATAATGTTTACAATTTTAGGACTAGGTACAATTTTTGGACTAGAAATTTTCTGATACTGGAATTTTTCTGAGTTGAACTAGAGTTTTGTTGAGTTTCTCTAGGGAGAATTTGCAGTACTTTGGTTGCAGGAGCTTCTACTGTTTTCTTGGTCTGAGTTTGGGCATATTTCTTAGTAGGAGCTTATGTGTTTTTCTTACTCCTAAGGTTATGTTGCTTGTGAATTTCATTAATGGTAAATTCATAACCTTATTTATAATCAAAAGACTCCCTAGATTCTAACAGTAACTGTTGTAGCATGTATAATTCATGTTCTTCTTGTGTAAGAAAAATAGTATTATCATCATTTATTCCCATTAAGTTAATCTGAGTGTCTTCATCTTCTTTATTTTGGCGAGAACTTTCAGCATAGTTCTCTTGGAAAGGTGGTCTTATTTGTTGATCACGTGCTGATTCTCTAGATTTACTAGTGTTGGGATTCTTTCTAAAGTTTGGATTTCTTATTTGAGGACCTTGTTGTTGATTATCCCACTGTGGTTTTATTTCCATATTTTCTAATATATCCATCATTTGTTTCCATAGTTTTTGCTAAGTTATCTATCTTACTGTCCGATGTAGATGGTTCACTCTTAATTGTTACTCTTCTTTCATTTCTCATTCTATCTCTTTTAGCTAACAAATTTGCTTCTACACTAACTGCATTGCTTTACATTTGTTCTAATGTCTCTGGGTTTCTTTCTCTTAATTGTTATGACATATCAGTATCAAAACCATTAGGAAATTTGATTAAAGCTAGATCTGATGGGGGTTTGATGTTTGTTGGAATAACATTATAGATATTGTTGAATCTAGTACAATAGCCCTAAACTGATTCATTAGGAGCTCTTCTAATGTTTTCATATTTAGACTATATTTGTAAGGGATTCTTTTTTCTCTCCCATCTATTGATAAACAATCTATGGAAAGCTTCTAAATCACTAATATGATTGGCAGGTAAAGGTTTAAACCATTTATTTACATCTCCAGCTAAAGTTTGGCCAAACAGTCTCATTTGAACATCAACTTCATCAATTTCATGCAATTCAAAGTAATCAGTCATTTTTTTAACATGTTGTTGTGCATTGTATTAACCAGTTCCATAAAATTGAAATATTTTACTTTGGTAATCCCGGGGCATGGGATGTAATTAGGTTGGTAAGACCAATGGGGCATATCTGGCTGCCATGGCTAAGATTCTAGCTTGGCTAGGAGGTAAATTTGTGGTGCTTGGTGATGAGGTTGAAGTACTTGCAGATGAGCTTGGGATAGTAGAAGATGTACTTGGAAATGATGTTGAAGTACTTGAAAATATAGTAGCAGTGCTAGAATATGAACTTGAAGTATTTGGAGATGGAAATAAAACTCTAGGTTGAAGAGGAAGCTTGGGGATGAATGATTCTATGGAATAAACTGTAGTGGAAATAATAGATGAGGTGGTACTAAATAAAGATGAATTTACAAACTCTAAATGAATGGTAGAAGGCTTAGGGGTATAAGCAGATAAAGCAGTTAATTCAATAGAATGTTGAAAATAAGCTTCATCAATATCCTTAATCAAAGTTGCAGTTAAAGCCTCAATTTTATCAAATGGTTCTAGAGCTTGTTGATCTGAATCAAGTGAAACAATCTCCTTCTTAGTTTCAATAAATGAAATGAAATTAGGATCTATCACACTATCATAAATTGAACTTTCTGATTTAGTTCTAAACAAAGAGTATTCAAAAGATAAATCAAATTCAATATCTTGTAAACTTCATAATTGTTTGGGGAGTGAATTTGCTTTGATTAATTGAATTGTACTTCCTAAACTTTTTTTTTTTTTTTTCCATAAAATTCTGTCAGGATCATCAACTATTACAACAAGTTGTGGATCAGGATGAGACCTGGTATAGTATATTTTTTTGGAAGCCAAAATTTTATTTTTTAACGAAAAATTTCTGTAAAAACCCTTAAAACAACCTTAAGGTGAAAAGATGATGAAAAGTATTTTCTTTAAGGTTTATTTTAAAACTGAGGACTGATCTCCCCAATATGGTCACCAGTATGTTATCACTCCAATAATTCCTAGGGTTGTTAATATTTTATTTTAAAGAATATTAGAGGTAACGACAAACCTACTTTTAAGCTTAGGAACTAGCCTTCCTAATGCTTAGAGAGGGCTCTCTCTTTATAATTTAACTTTGTTGTTTTTAGTTGATTTTAGGCTATTTATGTAAGATTGATTGGTTTTTTATTTTGGTTTGGTTTGGTGGTGGAATTAAAAATTCAGATGGATAGATGCGGGTCTTTTTTCCATTGCGCTAATGGAGTCAATGTATCAAGCAACAGATCAAAATCAAGTTCTAAAGAAAGTGTTCATAGGGCAAGGTAGCTGAGCTGGTTCAGATCTTTAGGCTAGAAGGTGAAATGGTTTCAATCGGGATGAGAGAGAAATTAAGGATTCTCAGATCCGGATAATGAAGGAATAGGACATAGGTCAATCTAAACTAGGGAGAAATGAAGAATTCCCTAATCTAGATATCAGAAGAAAACATGAAAATGAATAACATTACAAGACAGAGTGTATTTAAAAAAGTTATGAAATAAAATTCTTGTTATATAATTTAGATTCAGAAAACATGCAAGTATGTGAAAAACTTCAGAAAATAACAATTTAACAATAGAAAGATACTTCACTGAAGTGGCCCAACACATGAATCATGTAATATAATGTCTTTATTGCTCAATCCAGCCTGCTGACTTGAAAATGGTACAATGAACCCTCAGGCTTTAGATTGATACAAATATAAATGTTTTCCAATCCACAATCCACCCACAATACTTTGAATTATGAAGTATTTATACAAAAACTATTACAAAATATCCTAAAACTGACTTAGGAATTATTCAAGGAAAAATAAATATCTTCATGCAAGAACATAAAGACACCTAGGAGACTAAATGCTAGTTGTCCCTATTTTATTTGGATTTTCTATTTGCTTGTTGATATTTTGCTTCTTTCTCTCTGATTGTTGCTCAACGCTAGTTGTCTTCTTCATGTTGAGTGTCTTCTATGTTGACTGCCTTTAACTCTGCTTTTCAATTTAAACTCTGTTTTGACTTTAAACTTTGTCTTTCACTTTAACTGCCTGATCTGATACTCTTTAACCTGTTAATACTTTACATGATTGCTCTGTTTTCATATTTTACTTGGATTTGTTTTCATGTTTTACCTGGATCTGTTTTACATCTCACTTTCAAAGTAAATCAAATAACTTCTCCCAAGCTTCCGCATCTTGTAACTTAATTTTTACCATTATTCTGAAAATTTCATCAACCTCTGTGTACTTTACAAAAGTAGATTTGTTAATGAATAGATGATTTACCTCATGTTGTAGGTAAAAAATATTCTCAAAACTATGATAGATCACTTTTCCTATAGGAATTCCTTTCATGGAGTAATTTTTGGCTTGTTCCTTTTCCACTTCTATGATTTTCTTATCATAATCTTCATGTTTCATCAATCTGTCATTGATAACCAGAGGATTGGGTAGGAATTTTTTCCTCAGAATATCAAATTTCACCATGAATATAGTTATTGCAAGCTCCATGTTCTGATACTCGTCTTCCAGTTGTACCATTAAGTTCCTTTAGAAATTACTTTTCTGACCTCAAGGATTGTCTCAATTCTGTCACTAATGCCAATTTCTTCCAATTCCTGCTTGTTCTTAGAATTAAGAAACTTAATGATCTCAGCTGCCTCTTCTGGATTTTTACCAAGTTCTTCCTTAACTTTCTATATGGCTTCACTTGTTGCTTTGATTAAATCCCTCTGTTCATAATTGACTTGGATAGATGGCCAAATATTATTGACAGATTCAATAATATTGGCCCACAATTGCTTCTTTTCTTGGGTAAGTGGTTCTTTCAATGTCAGTCCTTTTTCTAATTTATGTACTTTCTCAGTAGTCTATTTGACTTCTGAGTTTCATTTTTGTGCATGATTTGAACTAGTTTCTTTTCATCCTCTAGAATTTTAATATGTTCTTTAAGTCTATTTATTTCATGAGTCTGTATGGACATATCTTGCATTTCTTTAACTAGTTTACCTGCTTCATCACTAGGATGAACTCCTGTTGTAGATGATTCTGTAGTTGATGTAGTGAGAAGTGTTGTAGCTACCAGAACTGATGTGGGCACTAAAGCTAATAAAGTAGAAGGAACTGCTATAGTAACTGTAGGAATAGAAGTGACAGAGATTGCTTCCATGCTGGCCTTTTTCTCCTTCACTAACTTATCCATCTCATTCTCCATCTCTTTCAGTTGAGCAGTCAACTGAATGATGAGATTCATCATTTCATATTTTTGGCCTTCATTTTCTAGAACTTCTTTTTCTTGTGGGTGTTCAGTAGGGGGAAATTTGAGCTGCATCTTTAATGCATCAATGTTTGCATTCTTTTTCTTGATGAGTTTTTCTGCAACTTTAATGTTCCTAGGATCATATCCTACCTCTATGAACAATTCTTCTAGTGATTTGATTCTATTGTCCTTGGCTTGTGAGGAAGCCTTTTCTAACTTTAACTGTCCTCTGATGTTTTCTAGAGTATTTTGCAGCTTTTGTACACTCATGGCTTTGTTGTTAATTGTGGATTATATCATTTCTCCAGCTTGCTTATGGAATTCTATTTGTTCTATAGGATGACGATCTTTGGCTTGAACTTCATATGTTGTTTTCTTATAATCAGCTGATGACTTTGGATTCTTCACTGTTGGCTGCAAGAAGGTCATCTGCATCTTCCTGGTTTTATAATCAAATGTAGAAAGTAACCTACTTTGGTCACTAGGTGTCCGCTTCCAGTATTGGGCATAAGTATCTGCTTTTAATGCCTCATTCCTGATTTTGATTTCCTTGTACTTCTGCATGATATCCTGTTCTTTATCTGTTGGTTTACTTGATGAAGACACTTCAACACTATGCTGCTTTTGAATGATTTGAGTATTAGATGTTGAAGGCTGGTGAGTTTCCTCTGAAACTGCTGGAGGTGCATTCTCTTTTACCACTGTATCTGTATCAATGATCTCAATTGTCTCAACTTTTTCATTTAAAGGATTTAATTTGGGCTTCTTCCTGTACATCAATTTGAATTTTGTTTCAGTAGTGGTTTGAGTTAAATATGATCCATCTTCTCTTGGCCTTTTGGAGTTTCTATCCTATGGGGCTGGAGTTTTCAAGATGGAACTAGTATCACCTTGCTTCTCTGCCTCTTTTAAAGTGTTGTCCAACCATTCAGACTGGTTGGAGTACTTCTCTATCTCTGGCTTGGAGTCATGGACAAAAGGAGTTAGTTTAAATTTGATTCTCAGTTTGTTGATAACTCCTAAAGGATCATAATTCCATTTGAAACTTTGACTGAACTTGAATTCTTGAAGACACTTTTATGCCTGTTGACCAATAGTCCTGTTATTGTAGATGAAAGGACCAATCTAATTTTTTATTTTAAACTGTGTTTTCTTCTTGGCTGATAGAAAGTTAACCTCATCAGAGTTTAGGATCTTCCTGATATATTCAAGTGCAAATAACCTCATTGGGAGGTATTTGGGCAGCTTATATGGAGTGAGTTGACATCCATATACCCTAATCTCAGTGTGGTTCTGGTGAAGATACCAATCTCCTGTTGTTGGCTCGAGGGGTCCTGACCCAGGTTTGGAGGTTAAGGTTTGCCAACAAACCCCTATAATACTAGCCCTTTTGGCAGTGACCTGCTTGCGCAGGCCAAAGTCCCACTCGAAGCAATATGGGTGGGTGCTGGAACCAGGTTTCCGCACCCTGAGAGAGAGAGCAGGTAAGTCGAACCGTGCGACAACTACCATATCTATGCAGTTAGAGATCGTTCGCAGAACTCTCAATGATTAACCAGAGTTCAATTTTACCATATTTATATAACAGGCTCACATCCACGTGCGGATAGCCAAGTATAATCATAAAAAAATATATTCGTGGCAAACTTAATCAGATTTCAGATACAGTTATCATAACACAGATAATTCGCAACTCATAAACACATATCATTTGCAGCTCGTAACAGAGTCACATATAATTCGAGTCCACAATAATCATAACCAGATAGATCAACAACATTAGATATCCACAATACTTCGCATATATTACTCATCAACAAATCTCTTACATACCCCAAAAATCCCGCCTGCGCACAAGGCAGCAGGGTCCGCACACTACAGGACTGAGGATCTCCGCGCACACAGCTAGCAGGAGTCCTTTCCCCAAAAGCCCAAACAAATCTACTAATTCGCAATTCGCATCAATATTTTTCCAAAATCTGTCTTACAACTCAAAAAGGTTCAACTACTTATACTATTTTAGCCTACGCATCCAATGGTCCGCAAACCATGGTTTGCGAACTCTTGGTCTACCCTTGACCCGTTTACAATGCATTAGGGGCTTTGACCCACCCCAAAACCCCTGTGTTAGACTAAATATAATAAAAAATACACAAAATGGACCAGTTTCGTAGCTCTTATAGGAGACCCTGTTCCAACAGTCCCCCAACACAATCTTGTGACTCATCCTGAGTCACTGCGGTGGTGGGGTATCCTCCTGCACTTGTACAGCTACTTCGGCAATAGAGTCATTTGATTTGATATGGTTTGAGTCGGCTACCATTGATGTAGCTGGGGAGCATATCCCCGTGCAGGGTAGCAAGCCTAACCGCTCCACTATCCGTGATCTCCTTAACTGTGTAAGGACCAAGCCAATGCTGCCAGAACTTCCCAGGATGCTTTGTAAACTGGCTAACGTACAAGAGGACCAATTGGCCTTCCGTGAAAGTCTTTTGGCAAATGTGTCGGTCATGCCAAGCTTTATCGCGGGCCTTCTAGACTTGCTGATGGAAATTCGCAATAAATTGACCTTCCTCCAAAGCCATAAGTTGCGCTAATCGCTCTTCCATGACGTCCAGTTCTACCATGTTTGTAAATGCTGCGATACATAGACTAGGAACAATATACTCCATGGGCATAACGACTTCTCTACCATAAACCATCCTGAATGGGGTCTTTCCTGTTAACTTATTGCAGGTTGTTCGATAGGCACAGAGGATCGACAGGATGTGCACATCCCAATCGCAGCGATTAGCATTGCATACCTTGGTCAATGCATGCTCCAAGATTTTATTAAAAGCTTTAACCGCGTTGTTGGCCTGGGGGTGATATGGCGTGCTCTTCGCATGATGGATCTGGAATTCCTCAGTCAAAGCTTGGATTGTTTCATTAAAAAAGTGCGTACCTTTGTCACTCATGAGAATCTTCAGACATCCAAACCTGGTTAGAATTTGTTCAAAGATGAAATGCGCAGTGGTATCTATAGTACAATCCTTTACTGCTTGCGCTTCCGCCCACCTGGTGACATAGTCGGTGGTTGTAATAATGCAGTGCGCACTCGTATTTTTTCCTGGGGTTTGATAGACCCGACGAAGTCGATACCCCACTTATCAAATGCTTGTAGGGCCATTTGTGGCTGAAGGGGCATTTCATCTCTACGGGAAGGCCTCCCTATTCGTTGGCACGTACCGTAGGCTTTACAATAGTTGTGGGCATCAGTATGCAGGGTTGGCCACCATAACCCAGCACTCAAGATCTTCTGCATCGTTTCTTTACCTGCATAGTGACCTCCTGCTACTCTGCCATGGGCGTCGGTCAAGACAGAATGCCTTTCATGCTCCAAAACATATCGCCGTAATACTTCATCTGCCCCCATCTTATATAAGTGTCCTGCGATGATGGTAAAGTTTGTTGCCCGGATGACTAGCTATTTTTTCTGTTGTACAGAGTACTCTGGGGGTGCCGTCTCGGTAGTCAAGAACTGAATGATATCATCAAAGTGTGCATCTGCTACCTTGATAGCAAATAGCTGTGCATCAGGAAATTCATCTTCCAGGTTGGTTGGCTCCTCTCCACTCTCTATTCGGGACAATGGTCCGGCCCAGCATTCAACTTACTTGGTTTGACTATGATTTCAAAGTCATACTCCTGAAATAGTAGTAGCCACCGGCATATTTTCCCCCCCAACACAGGCTTATTGACCAGGTATTTTAAAGCTAAATGGTCTGTGAAAATTTTGAAGTGACTGCCTAGCAAGTAATGCCGATATTTCTGCAATGCGTAAACCATGGCTAATCCCTTCCACTCGGTGGTGGAGTAGTTCTGTTCCACCCCAGAGAGCTTCCTACTTGCAAAGGCAACCGGATGGTCAATATCTCCTTCCCCTGGCTGCGTAAGGACAACCCCGAGAGCAATGCTTGATGCATCGACATGAACATGAAATACCTTCTCCCAATCTAGAAAGATGAGAATAGGTGTTGAGTCCATCTTTTCCTTTAGTAGCTCGAAGCTCTTTTGGCATTCGTCATTCCAAAAGAACGAAACATAATTTTTGAGAAATTTTTCCATAGGGGCAGTAATCAGCGCATAGCCTTGAATTAATTTCCTGTGGTAGCTCGTGTGTCCAAGGATCGAGCGCAGCTATTTCTCCGTGGTTGGTACTGGAAAATTTATGATAATGGCGATTTTGGCAGGATCTACCATTAGTCCTTGTCGACAAACTATGTGGCCAAGCAAGATTCCAAAGGGTACGCAGAAGATACACTTCTTGATATTTAGGGAAATCTGGTGTTTCCGGCAAGCATCCAACATAATGCGCAGGCTTGAGACATGTGTCTTTACTAGGCCGAAGACAGTCCAATCATTGAAATACACCTCGAGGAACTTGTGAATGAATTATTTGAACACTGCGAAAACGACCCGGGAGTAGATCGTAGGGGTGTTTTTGAGTCCAAAAGCATGACAATATACTGAAAATATCCCCACTCAGTGGCGAATGTGGTTTTGCTGCAGTCCTCAGGTGCGATTCTTATCTGATGGTATCCTGAGAACCCATCCGTGAAAGAGTATGCTTCCTGTCCTCCCACGTTGTCTAATATTTCATCTAAGAATGGCATTGGGAATGGATCATGAATGCAGACATCATTTAACTTGCGTAGGTCTACATAGATCCGAATCTCCCCCTTAGTTTTTTTCTCCTGAACCACCATTGGACTAACCCAGTCTAATTGTTCAACAGGTTCGATGATTCCTGCAGCAAGCATTTTATCGAGCTCCTCCTTGACCTTCTGCTTATATTTGGGGTTCAACCTACAAGGTTGCTACTTTATGGGCCGCACGTCGGGTTTGAGAGTGATATGCATGACCCCTAAGTCCCCTGTGATCCCCTTTAGCTCAGAAAATTTTGTACGGAACAAGTCCTAATATTCTGTAAGCAATTCAGTGTTATGAATATAATTCATAACTAATATAACAAATATAATTATTAAATAGTCAATTAAGGATGATGTAAGTAGTCATTAAGTTAGTAAAAGGGCATGTCTAAGAGACATGCCCATTCATGAAAGGCCACCTACATAGGTATATAAGCAGGGCCTCATTGTAACATTTTATCATCATCTCTTATACATTTTATATATAATATATTATTATTACAATACCTCTTGTGTATTTTATAACTTAAGTCAACAAAACTGCAGCTTTGTTGCTCCATTCAGCCACTTTTCCTACCGTATTCTCATCCTAGTAGTCCCCGATCTTAGCCAATTTAGGGTGCTCTTTCGTCCCAATGTTTACTTCACGTGGTTTGAGAGGCTTAGTGACATCCACTTCCTTTAGTGGAGGTCCTTCAATGGCGCGCTCTCCTTCCAAATCTGGGATAGAGACAAACCACGGATCATCTTCACCTTCGTCACTTGCCAAGCTGCAGCAGTTGACAATATCCTGCATCTGTGTTTCCCATGTTAGCGTTCCGAATACTGCAGAAGAGCTAGGCTTGCCAAAAATGAATGTATCTATGTCTTGCGGAGCTTCGTCAAGCACCTTGGAACCTCCTATCAATCCAAATGTTCGTATAAAGTCATTCTTCAAAGTTTCCTAGTGGCAGGTGCGCTGATGTAGCTCCGCATCCAGGTACCAGGCAGTGGGGATTGGACCCAACACATGAATGAATAAGTGAACCCACTCTCCTATAGTTTGGTCGTCCCACGCCTCCATCCATGCAACCACATGTTCATGCAGATCCCCTAGGCCAAGGAACAGCTTGACCCGTACCTCCGCTGGGGTCTCAAATAGCAAGAGCATCCTGTCCCGACAATCCTCCCATGTCAGAAATGCTTCCTTATGCGTCTCCCACTAGAGTGCAGGAGTTGCATGCATTGCTAGGTTAAGGGTCAATAACATTCGTTCCCTAGGAACCTCGGCTTCAAATGTCCACAGAAAGTCCCTAACATTACCAGAACCATTGAAATAAGGTAGATCTCTTACCTCTGAGGAGATGCAGTAGAATTTATTCATGATCTGAAGAGTGCAGAGACATTGTGTAACCGGTTTTTCCAATTCTCCATCTCCCAATCAGAGTCAGAGAATCATTCGCTATCCTTTTCCCAGCAGAGTACCCCCTTCGCCGTGGGGTTGATCCAGTCTTCGTCTCATGCAGTCAACTTACATATGTGATCTACATCCTCTTCGTTACACATTGGTTCTGAGTATCATTCACCCTCCACTGGATCTGATGGTACTATTACCCTTGTACTGTTATTCTCGAATACCATGCTTTTGTTCTTTAGGTTAATGATGCCTCCCATATCAATGGCCCAATCCAAGCTTAGGAGCACAGGGTAGGGGTCTATATCTTCGAAAATCTAGATTACTTCAAAGTCAGCTTGGACCTTAACCCCTGTGATATCCACCACAATCTTCGCTAGTCTTCCCAATGGAATGATCTTCTGTTGATTGGCCATACACAGCTGGATAGTGGACCATTCCAACTTAGGTTCCCCCATTCATTGCCAAGTTTTTTTAGGTAATACATTCGCATCCAACCCTAGGTCCAAAATAACCTGATCCATCTCATAATCGCTGATCTGCGCAGTCAACTGCATCTCCCTGTCGATGCGTCTCTTATACCTATAGATTTTATGTACGTCCTTGACTTCCAGAGGGAGGATAGGTCATGTTGCATAGCTATCTATCAATGCCTGAAGATTCTCCATAGCCCTTGGGTTGCGCAGTAGCTTCATACATGCTTGTAAAAAGGGTTTGACCTCCTCATCTGCCTTAAGGTCCTTAGGCAGCTGCGAATTAGATGCCTCTGCCTCGGAAACCTCCTTGCGAGCTACGATAAATGTTTCTTTCTCCTTCTTTAGATCAAACCCTTCCTATTTAATAACTACTAGTCAGATCAGAGGCTCAGTTGTAGTTTTCTCCCCAGGCCCCCCAGTCCCCATCCCACTGCGTGTTACGACATTTACGCTTGGATCTTTGTCTCATAGTTCGGCCTTAACCCTCTGCACATTCTATGTAGGTGTCGGTTGCTTTTCCTGCATCTTCTCTATCAAGATTGGACAGTCTTCAGTCACATGGTCCAGCTGCCTAAAATACCAGCAAGTCTGTCTTGTGGGGTTTAGACAGTCCCTGGAAAAGTGCCCTACCTTTCCACAGTTATAATAGATGAGTTTCCATCATCCTCAACCTGCGCTTCCACCTCTTCTGCCTCTCTTGCCCCTTGCTGGGGAACCCCCTGCGCTTGAGAGGGATATGGGTGAGGATGGGTACGACTGCACCCTATAGATATTCCCTCGATCGATCATCACTTCATATGTACGATAGTTATGTTCATCATGTCCTACTGACCTACAGAACCTGCACCATTGCTGTTTTACTTCTGGGAAATACACAGCAAGGCAGGGACAGTGAGTTGTGTCGTGCATCCCTGCAACGCGGAAATCATTGCACCATAGTGTTGGCCCACTTGGTCCTGCCACTTCCCTAGGGCGCAACGAACTAGGTCCCCCAGTCTGCATGTAGTCTGTTAACATCGGGCAATTATCCTTGGTGTGACCATTCGTCCTGCAACGTATGCACCATCTCTCCGGGCTAGCCTCTGCGCCTCGCTCCTTCTGCAAGTTCTGGATCTCCATGTGCATCACCTCCAGTTGTCCTTAGATCTACTAGATGCCTAGATGGGCATCGTCTCTGGGTGCAGCTTCTAACTTCATAGCGACCTCCAGGGCTTTTTCCAATGATTCAAAAGTTTGGTGACCCATCGGTACGCGCAGGTGAGGCAGCAACATAGCAATGAACCACTCCATGTGCTATCTGTCATCGTACTGAAATCCTCCTTCCCTGATCACCTTCTTTAGCCATTGATCAGCCTCCCATACCGATTCAGAAGGCCCTTGCTTGAAATCATTTAGATTGACCACTATTTTTGAATAGGACTTAGGCTTCTTGAACTGTTGTTTTAAAGCGTCCTTGACCTCTTCGATGGTTGAGTTTGCATGTTGTCCGATGTATCCCATGTACCAATCCAAAGCTCTTCCTTCGAAGGCAAGGGACAGTTGTGCCCTCTTCACCGCGTCACTAGCTATGTTCTGTGCAGTCCATACTGATTCGGCGACAAACCAGAACTGCTCCATGTCCTCATCTCCCACACCCTTAAAGGTAGGCAATTTCATGTGCGCAACCATGTCATCTTTTGGTGGTGGAGGTGTAGGTGAATTCTTACCCCTACGCTGGTTTGAAAGTGGTGTGGCTAGAGGACTTTATGCAGATGCTTCTCTTACTGGGTTGTAGACAGATCTACCTCCTTCTAGGTTGGTCCGATAGTATTTGCCGCTTCGCGTCGTACTTCCATCCAGATCAGCAGTCATTCACTCGGTGTGGCTACACAGAATACTTTTTTTTCGCAAAGTAATATCTTAATCAGTAATGGTAAAGTCTTCAAAAACTTACCCCTAAACCCTTTGAATAATCTTCGCTCTGCTTTGGAGTAGGAAACGAATTGATCAATGGAAAATTCCGTCACGAATCCTCCTAGCACACTGTCCACCCAGTGATCTACGGTGCGAGTGATGGTGTTATCAACCTTCTCTAACTGCTGGATCAATTCTGGGGTCCACTGTGTGACCCGCTCGTCCTTTCAACACTTCTAAGATTTGACCAACCTTGTGAGCCACTCCTGGAGCTCAATCGCAATAGTTATGAAGAATATCTTGTAGATTTCTATGAAAATATACCTATTTTTCCACTCTTTGGTGGTCAACCTCTTACTGGGGTTTTCTTTTACTTCGAATTCATGAACTTGCCATTCGAACCATTCATTAATTTTTTTTTTTTCATATTTCCAGTACGGCCTTGGAATTACACGATCCCTCTCTCAAAATGCTCCTGGTCCTGACAACGGAACCATTTGTTGGCTCGAGGGGTCCTGAACCAAGTTTGGAGGTTAAGGTTTGCCAAAAAACCCCTATACTACTGGCCCTTTCGGCAGTGACCTGCTTGTGCAGGTCAAAGTCTCACCCGAAGCAGTATGGGTGGGTGCTGGAACCAGGTTTCTGCACCCTAAGAGAGAGAGAGTAGGTAAGTCAAAATGTGCAGAAAATACCAGATCTACACAATTAGAGGTCATTCGCAGGACTCTCAATGATTAACCAGAGTTCAGTTTTACCAGATTTATATACTTCCAGGCTCACATCCACGTGCAGACAACCAAGTATAAGAATAAAACAATATATTTGTGGCAGACTTAATCAGATTGCAGATACAGTTATCATAACATAGATAATTCGCAGCTCATAAACACATATCATTTGAAACTTGTAACAGAATCACATATAATTCGAGTCCACAATAATCATAACCAGATATATCAACAGCATTAGATATCCACAATACTTTTCATATATTACTCATCAAATAATCTCTTACATACCCCAAAAATCCTGCCCGCGCACACAGCAGCAAGGTCTGCACACAGCAGGACTAAGGATCTCCGCCCACACAGCCAGTAGGAGTCCTTTCCCCAAAAGCCCAAACAGATCTACTAATTCGCAATTCGCATCAATCTTTTTCCAAAATTTATCTTACAACTCAAAAAGGTCCAACTACTTATACTATTTTACCCTACGCATCCAATGGTCCGCAAACCGTGGTTTACAGACTCTTGGTCTACCCTTGACCCGTTTACAATGCATTAGGGGCTTTGACCCACCCCAAAACCCCCGCGTTAGACTAAATATAATAAAAAATATACAAAATGGACCAGTTTCGCAGCTCCTGTAGGAGACCCTATTCCAACACCTGTCCTACTGTGTTCTGATAACTGCAAGACTTTTTTATCTCATCACTAACTCTTTATTGAATGTTTTTGTTCAACATGTTGACAATTGGATAGATGAATGAGTCAATGAGTCTTTGTATGTGAATTCTGTGGAATATTTCGTGATTAATGAAGTCCAAAAGATTACTGACTGAGGATTACCTTCAATGTCCAGTTTTTGAAGGTTGATTGCAAATATTTCAAATTGAAAGTATAGGAACATATGGAACAAAATAGATGAATACTTGAACACTCCCTCCTCTGGTAATTTAACCAGCTGTTTAGGATTGTATCAAAGAGGTACTGGAAAAATTGAATGTAGAAGCAGGAGGCTGACCAGGGGAGAAAATAGAAAGAAAACCTAGTACTGAAGCATCAACATGCTTATCAGTGAAATAACCCAAAATACATGAGAGCATGGTGATAATATGTCTGGTTCTCTCAAAAAATATAGAAGCTGGATAAGGAGGGTTAATCTTAGGAATTTCTACTGATGAGTGAATAAATGTTTGAAATATATAGAACCTCTTGGGGAAGTCTAGATTTAAATACAATTTAGTGGGGATCTCAATAGACAGTGGGGCTTCATTAGGCCTAGGCTGGATTTGTAGCATTTGGTTTATTGATTCAACTGTGATGGTGAATAAAATCTCTTTACCAGGGGTTACAAGGGCTTTTTGGTTAGGTAGATAACTAGTTTGGCAGAGTCTGATAAACTTTGGACACTGGAAGGTCTGTGGGACAATATACTTGGTCATATTTGACTCCTGAACGTAAACATCATCAGCTTTGTCAATTGAATTATCATGGCTCCAGCAGTGGAGCTCAAGGAGGTTGAAATCAGTGATAGTGTCACTAATTTTAAAGTCTCTGTCTGCAAGGGTGGTATGTTCCACATCAACAACAAGAGGTTGCAGGGGATTGACTGTTACAATACCTTGGGAAGCCATTATTTATTTATTTTTATTCAATTTATTATTCTTTGGATTTAGAAATAGGCTCAGGCCTAGAAATGCTGTGAAAATATTTTTATGGTCTGCAGAAAGGGTTTTGGAAGTAACAGTGGCTTTTCTATTGGCCTGCAAGGCTTTTAAACTAGTTGAATTGATTAAATACATGCCTTGGCACTTAGGAATACCTGGAAGGGATCATTTTTGTTTGCATAGAAGGTCCTGGAGGCAGCAAAGGATTTCTGAGGCTTCAATGGTCTTTATAAGGCTTCAAATTGGTTCTGCACTGGATGTAGTAGCAAAAGTGTTGAATTCTAGTGTGAAATAGCTTAAAAACAGGTCGGAAAATATTCTTTTGCTTTGGAATAGGTCGGCAGAGGCTCTTTTCCGCAAACTATAACAAACAAATGGTGAAAATAATGTAAAGGGAGGTCTTATTGTTTTAACCAACAGTGGTTAATATTTATTGCATGGGGTTAAATTCAAATGAGGGTGGTATTCGTTGCAACAGGCGGAAAGCCACTTGGAAGTTTTCAGATCGCGATAAGATGGTATATAGTTGGAGGGATGCGATAAAATGCGGGGCTGCCACATAGCAGAGGAGCGGGCCTGCGAAACACCTTATTTCGCAAACCCTCAGTAGTGTTAAAGATCGGGAACTCAGGGCTGTGAAGATGCTTATTGGCCATTGGATTTGATCAATCCAGATCCGACGGATGGGTGAATGGGAAGGATCCATCGGGTATTTGATAGGAGGTGGGGTCCAGGTTTTTAAGTCATGCGATGGGGTTGTGAAATATGTGAAAAGGTTAGGAATATATAATGGGCTGGTTAACATAGCACTGTATATATGTGGGTCGGGACTTTATAAAAGCAAGGTTTTAAAACTAAGTGGGACCTAGGGTTATATGAAATGAGTTTAATTTAATATAAAGGGGTTGGGAAAATATAATTAAGCGGGATTTAATATAATAAGGGACATATGTGTATATACGGGAGTTAATATAATAAATTAAAACCCAAAATTAATACATGTGCGGGATTTTAAAATACACTAGGAATGAATTAAAATAATATCGAGGTGGGATTTAGTAGTGGGACCCAATATTATTTTAATTATTTAAAACTTAGGATAAGTGTATTTTAATGTGTTTAAATGGAAAAGGGAATTAGTTAAAGGGATTTTTTTTTTTTCAAAGGAAAATGTATTTTTAACTAGGGAAAAGGGTTTTAATAAGGGAAAATGAGTGAAGTAAGGGAAAAAAGATTAATATGAAGGGGAGGGATATTTTTACAAGGGAAAATTCCTTTTTGCAAGTGGCATTAGGGTTTTAAGCAAGGGGAAGGGGATTTTGGGATATTAGTGATATGAAATTACCAACTTGCTGCTTTCCATGCCTTGTGAAAACTGTTTCTGCCTACCCATCTTTTACCCTAATATTTTTTCTTTATTTATTTGGGTGTATTTGAGCTTGCAGACCCTTTTGTTTTTCTTTTATTATGCAAACTATATAATTCTAGCCTTATGACTTCCAATGGCTCAAATTAAACTTATGAGTTCATTATTATTCTCTACCTAACTACTGATCTTCCAAGGTTAAGCAGTTTAGGTAGATCTTTATTCTCTAACTATCAACATGAAATTTAAAACATGAATGAGTCAAGATTAAGCTGTTTGATCATCATGGATTGTGACATTTTTGACAAGATAACACAATTTTATTTTGCACAGTAAAGTAAAAGGTAGTGGCATATGAATTTTCATCTCTTTCAGGATCTATTTTTTATCTCTTTTTTTGGCGGGGTTCATTTTTTATCTTCTTTTTTGATCTTTTTCTTTCAATCCTTTGATTTTTCTTTTAGGACTTACCCTCTTTACATTTTTTAATATAGGAAAACAATTTGCAGAAAGAAAAGTATATACAATATTACAAGACTAATCATAGTCAATTCAAAATTATGAATCCTATTATTATAGGACCCTAGCAGGGTGCTATATGTAAGATATTTTAATCATTTTTAAAGTTTTTTAAGAAATTTTTTACAAATTTTTTTATGTTTTTTTATGTTTCCGAGATTTGTTTCATGCATATGTTGGACCTATTCGACCTCTAGGAGCTTCATATCTCCATCGTGCAGGAGATCCACATGAGGCTACTATACCAGCACAAGTTTCCACAATAGGACATGATGCATTGTAGGAGCTTGATGTAGCAGAGACCCTAGCAGAGGTGGAGCGCCACTTAGAGGGGTTGACACATGGGATTGATGAGACCATGATCGATCATATCCCTATGCAAATCTAGTGATACACTATCATAGTGCCTAGTCGTATTGGTTAGCTACTGAAAAATATGGCTCGTGCAATAACACATTATCATGAGCACTATTAATCTATTGAGGTTCATAATATTATCTTAATATAGTTTTTTATATAGGTTGTGTGGCCATATGTGTCTCAGGCACAAATTTTGTAAAACCATAAATTTATATATATATATATATATATATATATATATATATCTTCAATGTTTCTACGTTTTTATTTTTTCTTTCAATTGATGTGATGTGTATTTAAATTTAATTTACATTCGTTGAAAATGTCCAACTAAAAAATGATTAGCTAGCACATACCAATGTATTTAGATTTATAGAAATATGTTCATATTGGATAAAGTCAAAATGTCTTTCTAGAAGGTGAACCCTTAAGAACATGTGAAGGATGGTGGGACTTCTAACTGAATAGATATTTTCCAATTGTAGTACCACAAGATGTGAGTCAAGTATAATGACTAAATGACGAATACCATGCGTGATAGAATCAAACAATAGCTCAACCACTATGCTATATGTTGGGAAAAATACTAAGGAGGGGGGGTGGTGAATTAGTATTTAGAGCTTAATGATATTTTAAACTTTTTATTTAATGAATTCCATACACGGCTTTAATGAAACCAACTCACGTATACACGCACATATACCAAAAGAAACTTGCGTATACTGATATAATTAGAAAACCTTTTAGAAACAATATTTAACTCAGCTTATTAGTTATGCATCTATTAGTTGAGAAGTAAATATGCATAGTAACAACAGAATAAATCATCACACAAGAGAAACGCACATGAACACCATGATTTAAGGTGGAAACCCAATTCAGGAGAAAACCACCATTGCTGTCGTCTCTTTCTTCAATATTTATTATATGGAAAAATACTTACAATATTGTACTGGTGCAGACTTATACCAGCACGCAGACACCCACTTGCAAAAGGCTGCAACCTTCTCTCATTTTCCAGCTACTACTGGAAGGGAACTCCAACCCCCTGATCTCGTTACCAGACACTACTGGAAGGGAGCTTCAAACCCCCTGATCAGAACACTGGATTCTACTGGCAGGAAGCTTATACTTCCATACTGAAGGCTTCAACCCTCAGAACCACTGTAGACCACGTTTCATCAATTTTCATACTAGATCACACAGCTTCAACACAACTCTTCATAAAGATAAACAATAATAAAATTCACCCAATACATCAAACCGAACAGTGAGATCACTGTAATCAGAACACTGTGATAACCAGATTTCAGAATCAGTATGAAGAATCAAATTCAACCCTAAACATTCATTGTCTCAAAAAGCATACACTACTTTGATTCACTAAACCTGCATGTATATGCGCTTTCTTTAACACCAACCTACGTATCGATCTGTAAATAATGTTTTTCAGAATATAGTCAGTCTCAAATCCAGATCCGAGGCTTTCAGTCAGATATCTTTTCAAAATTGTAGAACCCTTGATCATTCAGTCATCATAACACATATTTACTCACTCATTGATCAGATTTGTACATAATCAACTTAGTAGCATAGAAAGCAATCAAGCAACCCAGATCTACATGAAGACTTCAGAAAAATAACAGAAATAACAGAAAACCTCTGCAATAAGCTTTAGAAAACCCTAACTTCCATACGTTCCTTTTCTGAAGCAAAGCCGCGTATATACGCGCCTTTTCTGAAGAAAATCCGCGTATATACGCGCCTTTTCTGAAGCAAAGCCGCGTATATACGTGCTTTTACTGAGATGAACTAGCATATAGATATGTAAATATTAATTCTGTATAATGTTTCAGATCTAAAGAACTTACCCAAATTTCTTCACTCCACTTCATCAAACATGCGCCACGTCTCAGATCTAATCATCTCTTCAATGGATCATGCAATAACATAGTAATTTCAGGTCTAGAGATCTTGATCCATCAATCTATCCAATTCAGATTTATCAATAAAATAGATTTCATCCTATGCAGATATACTTCAGAGAGAATTATTTAGTGATAGCCCTTACACATCCACACCTTTGCACTATAATCTTCTTCTCCTTATATAGATTTATCCTTTACCAATACCATGAGTCAAAACCATACATCTACCGATGGTATTCTTGGACGAAATCAAATAGACGATATGGTGCTCAATCTTGTGGGATAATACCATGGTAATGCCCCCTGGTATTATCATTTTTGGAGCACAAAAGGCATACACGACTTGGATTGAAAAAACCCACGTATAGAATCTTCAATATGAATATTACCAAATCTTCTTCTGGACATTACACATTTCTTCTGATGGACTCCTAAGCTTCTACTGAAGACATATACTCCATATTTTACCAGAGATTTACCATCAAGGACAACATATTAAGACATAGGAATCATATTTCCAACACTATAATTAGTGATGTTGTCGATAAAGTGACCGATACAAATCCCTTGTAGGCTCACTAACTCGCCATTTGGAGAAAAGATAGCCCACACAGCAAAAGGTAGATTCTGAGTAATACAACTAGCACTATCAACATAACTGATGTATGGTACAAGGGATGCTGATATCTGCAAACCAAAAGTAAAAGGATCAATATAAACCATAGGAAACTCTAAAGAGACACAGTGCAAACACACTCAGCACACCTATAAACAATATGTACACAGTGTAATAAGAATGAGATCAAGCATAGTATTGTTTGAGTTAAACCCCATTCCTAGGCTAAAAAAAATGGATTTAGTCAAAATAAACTAACTTGTAGGCTCCTTTTGCAAGGACGTGCTTGACAATATACAAGCCTAACCACATTGGTTGGAACTTTCTTGAACCTAACTTATCATCTTGTTGATAATAAAAAATAACAAGGTCTCCTTCTAAGAAGATACGAGGCTCGAGGATTTTTTCATATTGCGCCTTGATATGTATTTTATGAGCTTGATTATCTATATTGGAATCGAGTTGAGTCTCATCCAAATGGGTCATATGTAAAAGACATTCCTCTTCTACATAAGTGGCAGGAAGAAGTTCGATAGCTAGTTTGAGTGATGGAATCTTGCATTCGATTGGGAGGATTGCTCTTGGACCCTAAACCAACTGAAAGGGTGTAAATTTGATAGCAGTCCTGACTCAGGTTTGGAATTCCTGCAAGGTAGTGTTAAGAAGCAAATTCCAATTTTTGGACCCCTATCATACGTTGAAGCATAGTATTAAGAACTTTCTTGATAGCCTCAACCTATCCATTAGCCTGAGGATAGTAGGGAGTGGAAATTTAATGGGAAAGTCCTAGCTTGGCACTTAGTTTGGTAAGCATATGATTTCGGAAATGATTTCCATGATAAAACTATGGTTTTCAGAACACCAAACTGTGCGATAATGTGATTAAAAAAGAATTATGCAGTCATTTTTCTAGTGTTGTTAAATGTAGGCATTGCCTTGGAAAATTTGGTAAAATAATATACCGCGACAATGATATAACCATGCCCCTCGATTGAGTGAGGGTTGCATGTCATAAATTCGATAGCCCATTTCACAAAGGGTCTAACAACCATAATGGGATTCAGTGGAGCAGGTGGAGCATGTGTCTTATGATCATAAATTTGGCATGCATGACACTTCCGGAGAATGAGAATACAATATCGAAAAATAGTGGACCAAAAGTAATCAACCCGTAAGATATTTTGTGTGTAGAATAGCCATATAAATGGCCACCACATTCCCCTAAGTGGCATTCAATAAGGACTTTCTCATCCTCCTCATGTGTGAGGCACCTTCATATAATCATATCGATATCACGTCGATAAAGAGGGTCAACCATGATGATGTAATATTTGTCTTGGAATCAAATATGTTGCTACTCAGAGTGAGAGGTATCAGATCAGAAATTTTGGTTCTGGAGATGACTCAGAATGTCTCCATACCACGAGTCAGAAGAAATCAGAAACAACAACTCATTAGGGATAGAATCATCATTTGTAGATTCAAAATCAAAGGAAGGAATGTCTCACATAAGCTTAGCGAAAATGAAGGATTTATTTGACTTGGATTTGATGAATTCCACGTAAAAATATTTCAGGATGACGATACACTTAGAATATTTCCCTCCCAGAAATTGACGTGACAAAATGTATGTCATAGGGTTCAATATGGAACAACTGTAGTCTTCTGGAGAAATATGTAATGGAAAAACCTTTGGACGACTTTAATGACCGCTAGAGCCAAATTTTCTACATGAGTATACCTGATATCGACATCATTGAGATTCTGAGTCAAGTAATATATGGGGTGTTATTTCCTAGCATGGTCTTCTTAGACAAATACCATTTCTATAGTAGAAATGGAAGCAATGAGTTAGAGGAAATAGTCGCACTAGTAATCAGGGGGGATACAATACAAATTCTTGAACCATTAAATTTTTAAGGGCATCAAACAATTTCTGAGTTGCATTATCCCAATGGAAGGGAAACGCTTTCTTAAGCAGGCGAGTGAATCCTTTAGTCAACTTGGCATAATTAGAGATGAATCATCGCAGGAAGTTAGCTTTCCCTTGAAGTCTTTGAAGCTAAACGAGTGAAGAAGGTGCAGGTAGGTCGATGATTTCCTGTACTTTCAGAGGATCAATATGAATTCTATGTTTTGAAATAATAAAACTTAGAATTCTTCCAGAACTGATGCAAACACACATTTGTGTGGATTCAATTGAATATTATAGTATCTACACCATAGTTAAATGGCCCTAAGATGCAGCGGGTGATGAACCTAATACTTATAATGAGAAGGGAAATCGTCCAAATAGCGTTGCACAATGTGTTTAATATCTTGAAAAGTGAAATCCATGGCCCTCTGAAACATGGCCCCAACATTATTCAAACCAAATGGGAGTTTTTGGTAGGAAAATGTATCCCAAGAAAAAATAAATGCAGTCTTAGGTTGATCCTCTAGGAGAATGTTGATTTTATTATATCCGGAGAAACCATTTGTGAACGAATATATTTCACAATTGGCACAGTCATCAATAATCTGGTCGATGAACAAGGTCGACTAGTTGTCCTTAGGACAAGCGCGATTCACATCCCAATAATTGATGCATACTCGGATAGTCCCCTATTTCTTCATGACGGGGACGACATTAGACACCCAATCGGTGAGAGGAACAGGGTATATGAAACCATCATGCAGGATTTTTTCAACTTCATTCTTAATCATGACAACCTGCTTTGGATGGACCCGATGGAGGCATTGCCAGACTGTTTTAGCATCAGGATACGTTTTAATTCTATGTAATACTATATTTGGTTCGAAACCTGGGATCTCCTCATAGGTCCATGCAAATACATCACAATTTTTTTGAAAAGGGGCTATATAGGTCTTAATGTCAGATGGAGAGCAAGATGCACCAATGTGTAGATTTTCGACAACACCTGGTTTAATACAAATTTCAAGAGTTATCGTCTCTTCCATATTCAAGAAATTATTCTTGAAATTGACTTCATGGATAGAAACGAAAGTTGCAAAAGATTCGATGAAATTGGGTGGATAACAATCATTGAGATTACCCTCAATGAAATATGGTAAGGAGGAATGATGGTGATGATCACCCCATGGTGCATCATCTGGCATCATGATCGTCATGATGTTGTTGTCAGTAGAGATGCATGAGATAATGGATCAGAAGGTGTGTCATAATCTAATTATTGATCGACCCATTTGATCAAGGAAAACATATGAGCCACAAAATCCGAATAGATAACTTCATAATCAAGTTCAATAGGGCTAAGCGGCATTCGGTTGCCAAAACTATTGATGTTAGTTTCGTTTGGTACTATTCATGAATCAATTTGGAAAGTAGAAGATGATATCATGTTGATATAAGCAACCGAAGGTGAGCTATAAAGAAGATGAGGAATTGAAAAGGTCCCCATGAGCGAGGAGTCCTTAAACATTCCAACCCTAACATGCTTATAAGAATGTAGATCTACCCCTACAAGCAGAACACTTCTAATAACATGAGATTATAAGGAGAAAAAGGTGAGTTGGTCGATGGCCACAATCCCGCCTTTATGAGGAAAGAGATCATACGGAAATAAGTCAAAATGACTATGGCCACGGCATAAACCCACATGCGAACCAATATAAGATTATAATCAAGAGGTCCATCGATAGCCTCTACTTCTATAGATACAGTTTTTCCTCCTAATTCCACTTGAAAATCATTCAAAATACAAAAAGGCTTATATTTTCTTGCATCAAAAGCTTTCAATGTGGTGGATGACTGACTCAGTTGAGGAGAACCAATCTCCTTCCAACAAGACATAGACATGATGCAGGTTGAGGCTCCCTCATCCATAATAGAATGATTAACGTTCTTACCACGGACGATGAATTGAATCATAAGGTAAAATTGAGCTGGAAGTCGTGGGGAATAGTTATCATAATTGAAAACAACTAGATTGGAATCTGAATGATCCACACATCCAATAGCTGAAAGAAAATCCTTTTTCTGGGAGGGGAAATTTTGCAACACCTCGAGGGTCGACATAATTGATGGATATTGAGCCAAGTCATCAACTGCATTTTAATTTTGAGCATCCCTGGCATGAGGATTTAAAGCAGACTTATGAATAATTCCTTTCGGAGGCTTAATAGTTAACTCTGTAGAATTGAACGTGGAGGAGGATCATATGGAGGTGATTCCAAACTTGCAGGTTGATTAGTAGCCTAACCATTCATAATCTTGGCATTACCATAGTCCTTGTTCCAAATAGCCACCATAACATCAGCTTTATGCTTCATGGAGGAAAGCACTAAAACCATGTTAGAAGAAGATGGGTCTCGAGCAACCATATGGGTCTTCTGATTGGGAAACATGTCAGTCAACACGATGAGAGAAGTGGAGGATTTCATAAACTGATTCACTTCTGCATGGTGAGGACAGTCATGAGTAAGGTGATCCTAATTACAAATCAAGCATGGGTAACGAGGCTTTTTTTTCTCACTAGAGGACTGATTTTTTTGTTTATCCTTCGGTGAAGAATATTTCTTCTTTTTTCCTTTCCTTTTCTTCTTACTTCCTGTTTGATGTTGATATTTAACTTTATCAGATGAAATGACATTTATCTCGAAAGAAGAAGTTGTGGGAGGATTGGATGAAGATTTTTTGGAGGAAACAATGAGAGCAACGCCATATGGTTTTCTCACTGTCTGCGAACTGGCATAACTAATGATGCCATCTGTAGCATGAGATTATTTAATAGGAGTGGAAGGAATAGTGTTAGAAAGTATCAGAGCATCTGGTATATTTTCATAAAGTGTGCCAGATTGGGTATAAATGAGGTCGAAATACTGAGCACGAGAAATTACTTGCTCTGCATTCACGACTCAATCTTTGGTTACATCCTTTGTGATATATGGCAAAAGGGATTTAATGAACCATTCTAGTAACAATTGATCTAGATCAAAGGTCTTAACAAATAGACAATGACTTTGACACTCATGAATGTGTTTTGAAATGTGAGTGGTTTTATATTGTTTAAAGTTGTTCAGGAGTTCCGTTTTAGTTTCATATCGAATGGGTAAGTGGAAATTTGTGAGGAAGGTGGTAGTTAAGGGACTGAAATCATGAAACAAAGATCTAGGTAGCTCAATGTACCATTTAGTTATGGTACCAGTAAGAGTACGTTGAAAAAGATGAAATCAAATGGAATCATCATTAAGGGAGTTCGAAGAGAACCATAAATGATACGTCATGACATGGGTTGATGGGTCTTCCCTAGGATTCCCATTGAATTTTGGGATATCAGAAAGAAATTTGGTGGGAATTATCGGCGACCAAGGTGAATGAGAAATGGGATCGTTGGTAAGATGAGTGAAATATGGAAACTCAAGAGTCACCAAAAAAGTTAACTGTTGGTTGAAATTCGATGAAGGATATCCTAGATAAGAAGGAACAACCTAAGCAACAAGTACTTGTGTTCCCAGATAAGGAGGGTTCTGATAAAGAGGAACCTGGACACCATAATAAGGAGGATTCTGGTAACCACCATAAGCGTAACCTTGTTGACCAGCTCTAGGATAAATATGCAAAGGTTGGAATGGTTGGGTTTGGATGTATTGACCTTGAAAAGGCACTTAAGGAATGCCATGATAGGGTCTATACCATTGTCTCGCGATATTTTGCATCATCTCGACATAAGGTGGGTTCGATTGGGACTGCACCATACTAAACACATTTTTTCCTATTGGAATTTGAGTACCTTTCCCAAGCGATTAAGACTGTAAGGAACCTTTTAAAGGCTAGGTAAGTGGAACCTAAGAGTTAATAAATACCTACGAAATAGGTCATGATGCAACAAAATCCTGTAAATGTTGGACTACATGTATTTGAGATTGTTGAGGTACAAATGGATAGATAGGAATTTGAGATGAATATGACATAGGTTGAGGATTCAAAAATTGGTACCAAAATGAACTAAGTTAGATGGGAAAAGTAGGTTGCCAAATAATGGCATCCATCCAAGGATAAGGAGGATTATAATAAGGTTGATTACCAACTTGAGTTATACCAACAACAGGTTTCCTCCTACCAAAGGGTGATGGGATGATGGAAGAAACTACGATCTAGATGCAGGGTACCCAACATAAGGAAATTTAGGTTGTTGAACATAACGTTTCCCACTAACATAAGGGTCAGATTGTTGTTCAATTGTAGGTGTAGGTGGAGGACAAGGAGTAGGCTGAGTGGAATTCATAAGAGAAGTACCATATGGAATTCCTGAATTAGATGACATGGGAGAGGTCTAAGCACTTGAAGTTGCACCAGAGAAGGTACGAGATAAATACTAATAATTAAGTGGGACAGAGTGGCCACCATACAAATATGTTTCAGGTGATGTTGCAAGCATAGATGAGGAAGCAACATTTAATGTCTCAACCATAGTGGTGGACACAGGCTGAGAGGTTGGATCAGATCCAGTCATGGTTAACAATCCCAATCAATATTTCCACGAAATATCCGCAGGTGAGTCCAAAGAATCATGTAAAATAGCTTGTTCTAGAGTTGGAATAGGAGGAATAGGATCAGTCTAATAAAAATGGAGTTCACCCCATTGGAAAAGAGTAGAGGGACGAGGCTCTTATTGCGGGACCTCTTCAATACTCACAAGTCTATATGAAAGAGGTTCACCATCTGGTCCAAGAGATATAGGTGGAGGTTTTTTCGGAGACAAAGGAAGAGAAGGGGGAGGACCCAAAGTAATATTTGAAGATGGTTGAGGCTCCTCGAGTTCAAAAACCTTAGGAAGTAAAGTATATAACTTGGGAAAGTGAGGTTAAATAACCTCAATCAATAAGGTTTCAGGGACTTTTGTTTTGATTGTGTTAGATTCACCGACAAGAGTACATGTAATCGAGAGCTTGGAACTCAAAGGGACAGATGATTCTAGTGGATCAATTTCAGGAGGAGGACCAAAAGTGGTTCCCGAATTCGCAAATTCGATAGTTTGCGTCTTCTTATGCTTCTGAAGACGGCTAAGAGTAGCCTCTCGTGGAAGAGGATGTTTATATTACATTCTACGCAAATGGAAAGATCGAGGATTTTGTTCTTTCACGTTGGATTAATAAATTTTAGAAATTAACACAAAAAAGAAAATTAAAAAGAGGATAATCTAGGCATAAAGGATTACCAAGCAACTGTGTTGATTTTAGACAACTAGTTCCAAACTCCATGTTGCATTGCTCATATGATGATGATTATATTTTTGTTGGATTCCTCTTTTGGAGAGGTGATATATTGATCTAAATATCATATTGTTTGGATGAGCAACACTTATATTTTGATTTTATTTTCCACACATGTGCAAATTGGCAAGGTCGACCATATTTGTGGTGTAGGCTCTCAAGCCCCAACAGATGTGTCACACGCCCTCATTGATGGATATAAATAGGAGAGAGATTGCATCACACACTCTTCTTGTGATATGATTGGTTTGTATAGCCTATGAGAGGCTTCCTTCCCTCACACGTGTGAATCTGAAGATGTTGAAAATTGCGGATTGTTTCTAGGGTTTGCTGAAGTGTTGACCAACATTAAATATGGTTAAATTCTTGGAAGAATTTAACCCTCTTTCTTAGATAGAAATTTTGATTTCTTGAGGCGGCATTTGAGGGCACAAAAATCGAGAAGTGTTGAATTTAACTTCTGTCTGTTGACTGCAACGTTAAATTTTGCGTTGACCATTTTTTTTGTTTACTTGCGTTGAATTTTTGGAGTTGCCTTTGAGGGGTGTGTGTGAAACTTGGAGAAAGGTTGATTTGGTTTTTGGAGAAGTTGGTTAGGCCAACTGAAGACTCTGCTGGCTAGGGCATCATGTTGATTGCTGTAACAAGCATTCATCTCTATATTTTCTAGACAAGAAGAATAACAAATTCTGATACATTATTTGGCTTGTTTTCTGTTGATCTATTATTATGTTCTATCAACATTTTACTTAAAAGTTTATGTGATTTATAAATTGAATTGGGCCTATAAGAAAGATTGAATTCAAAATGCATTAAGCACAGAACATACCATGGTTATCTAAATTTAACATGGTATCAGAGCTAAGGTGAAGACAAAGCCCAAGATAATGTAAAAGGCAATTACCAAAGAAGAAGTATTGTCAGGGATCAATGGCCTCCTCTACCTACAAGGGTTTCAAGACTAATGATAAGTTGACTAGCAAGTCTGATTATCATCCTTGGAAGATGTCTTTGGATTTGGTATTAAAAGATCAAGATGTCATGGATTATGTGCAGGGGAAGATTCATGAGCCTCAATCAAATGCATCGGCTGCCACAAAGACAAAATATAGAAGAGGGGAAGTCAAGGCAAAGATGAATATTAGTAATTCTATACAAAATCACTTGGTTTATTATATATCCAAGTTGGGCACATCTAAAGAGATGTATGATAAGTTGGTTAGCATGTTCAGGGCTAGGAATTCTAATCAAGTTATTTTATTTAAAAACAAGTTGAAGAATATCAAGAAAGGCAAAAATGAATCCATCCAATCATATTTTATGAGGCTCACAGAAATCAAGAATGATCTCCTTGCCATAGGGGAAGAGTTATCCGATCAAGAGTTTGTACTCATTTCTCTTGGAGGACTCCACTGAGAATGGTATGTATTCAACACTGCTATTCTAAATAATAATGTGATTCTTGAATTTAATGATTTGTTGACAAGATGCATTCAATATGAGACAAGAATGATGGAAAGAGGTCATCCCTCAAATGGGAATGGAGGTGACCCTACTACCTTTACTGATCATACAAAGAAGAAGAACCATGGTGGTCCAATAAATCAAAACCATGGAAGAGTGGGGCCCAAAGGAAGAAAGGGAAGATGTTACAATTGTAACAAGCTCGGTCACTATGCAAGAGAGTGCCCCAATAGAAGTGACTCTCCCAGGGACGATGACAACAACGACTTCAGGGGAATGAAAATCAAAGGAACAACAAGTTCAAAGGAAAGAGGAAGGTCCCTCTGATTGAAGTGGAAATGGCCAACCTTTCAAGAGGTCAAGGAATTCCAGGTATGATGAGTCCAATGTTGTTGATAATAATAAAAATGAATTCAATGAAATTTTCACAGAAGCTAACATTAAGAGGGTGACCACAACTGTGTATACTCCTGAGCAAAATGGTGTCGCTGAAAGAAATAATATAACCATTGTGGAATTTGCATTTTCCATGCTATATGACCAAGGTCTTCGGAAGTTTCTATGGGGAGAAGCTGTGAACACTATTGTGTATGTTCAAAATAGATGCTCACATTCTGCATTGGACTCCAAAACTCCCAAAGAAATCTTCTTTGGTAAGAATCTTGATGTCTCGCACCTTCGATTTTTTAGAAGTCCTGTTTATTTTCACGTACCGAAAGAAAAGAGAAGCAATTTGGATGCTTCTAGGAACAAGGGAATGTTTGTGGGATACATTGAAACCTCGAAGGCATATATAATATATGTGTCTCATCAAAGATAAGTGGAGATATGACACAATGTCACCTTCGATGAAGATGTCGCCCTCAAGAAAGTAAGAAATCTTCCTAGTTCAAAGGAAGACAAAGAAGAAGAAGAAGAAGCTGGAAGGCAGGAAGAAACGGAGGATGAACCTATGCCCGATGTTGAAGGACCAATGGATCTTATTCATCCACCTCCTTCTAATAAAAGGAGACCATCATGGCTTATGGAAACTCTTGAAGATACCAAGAGACACATTTCCCCAAGGGAAACATTCCGTGAAAGTAAGAAGCCAAATAGGTACCAAGGGTACCTAGCAGCCATGAGTACAATTGTACAATATGAGCCTGGATCATTTGAAGAAGCCATAAAGAATCAATTTTGGAAGGATGCTATGCATAAAGATTATGGTTTCATTATGAAGAATTATGTCTGTGAATTGGTCTCGATACTGGAGGAAAAATGTGTTCTCACCTCGAAATGGCTCTTCAAGATCAAGCATGGAGGCGATGGAAGTGTTGAAAAGTACAAGGAAATATTTTTTGCCCAAGGCTTCTCTAAAAAAGAAGGCATATATTATGATTATATATTTTCACTTGTCACTTGCTATACCACCATCAGATCTATCATTTCCCTTGTTGCAATGCAAGGATGGAGTCTCCATCAGATGGATGTGAAGACTGTCTTTCTACATGGTTCAATCAAGGAAGAGGTTTATGTGGAGAAAACTTTGGGGTTCGAAGTCTAAGATAGAGACTCATATGTATGTAGGTTGAATAAATCCCTCTATGGGTTGAAGCAAGCCCCCAGGGCTTGGTATGAGAGGATCAATAGCTACTTGATGAAGTTGGGTTTCACTCGAAGTGATGTTGATCCAACCCTTTATTTTAAGGTTTACAAAGAAAGGCCTCTCATTTTGTTTCTCTATGTGGACGATCTCTTCTTGACAGGTGATGACCCTCTCATTCATCAATGTAATACGGAGCTAACTTATGAGTTCGAAATGAAGGACCTAGGACTAATGCACTATTTCCTAGGGTTGGATATCTGGCAAAAACCAGATGATATTTTCCTATCTCAAGGAATATATATTGTGAAGTTGCTGGAGAGATTTGGAATGGTGGACTGTAAATTCTGTGTCGACACCGATGGAACTAAACTTTAAGATGTTGTGCGGAAGTGTTGCTGGGCCCGAGCTGGGAAATTTGATCGAGTATCGAAAACTTGTAGGGGCCCTGATGTTCTTAGTGAACTCCCGTCCCGACATATGTTTTGTAGTGAACACTTTAAGTCAACATATGGTTGAGCCTCATCACATTCACTGGATTGGTGCCAAGAATCTATTGAGATATCTTCGAGGAACAATCAACCATGGGCTCAGATACACTCTCGGGAATTTGAGACTCCATGGATATACCAATGGCGATTGGGTTGGAAGTGTGGTGGATCATAAGAGCACATCAAGATGTTTCTTCACCTTGGGTTCTGCTTTGATATCTTGGATGAGCAAGAAGCAGGAGTCAGTTTCTTTGAGCACCGTTGATGTTGAATACATCGCAGTGAGTATGGCCTGTTGTGAAGCTGTTTGGTTGAGAAATATCTTCAGTGAGTTGTTTGGACATGTGATAGATACCACCGTTATCCTATGCGATAACCAGAGTGGGATTCTTCTTTCTGAGAATCCTTTTCTCCAAAATTGATCCAAGCATATTGAAATTAGGTACCACTTTATCCGGGATATGGTGCAGTAAGGCACCGTACGCCTTGATCATATTGGGACTAATGAGCAGGTCACGTATATTCTCACGAATCCCCTGGGAAAGTTCAAATTTTTAACCTTCTATCATAATCTTGGAATCATGGAAAGACCCTATTGTGAGGGTCCTACTTGAGATGGAAAATGAGCTCTAAGAGCTCTAGGGGGATTGGGGATAGCTTCTTGGAGTTATAAGCACATATGGGGCTAGGCTTTATGAACCTTGTTGTGATTCTGCCCCACCGTTACGATGTTGGGATGGTTCACCCTCTCTTTTATCTATGCCCCGCATGCATCCTACACATGGAGTTTCAGACTCATGGGAAGTACCTCTGATTTGGCCAATGAGGTGGGAAATGTGGATAGAGACCAATAACAAGACTGATGGAGGCATAGGTTATTGTCGTACTCTCTATGTCTAGGATGGAATTTGTCCAAAACCTTGATCTGGGATCAATTCTGATGAGGTTCTTACCTATAAACTGACTTTAGGTCAATGAAATAACTTCAAGTTAGTATGTGACTTGAATCCAATTAAGGTTTTACCCTCTAAGTTGACTTCGAGTCAGGGGAGTGTGATGTATTTGTGACTCACTCTCGTTTATTTTCCCTCAAAGCTAGTAAAGCATGTTACATCAAGATGACACAAGATTACAGGAAGATGATTATATTAGTACACAATGGTACTGATGTCAGGATGGTACAGGTGGACAAACAGAGTTCTCCCTAGTTGAAAGGGAGTGTTAATTTTTGGAAACTAGATCCAAACTCTATGTTGCACTACTCATATGATGATGATTATATTTTTTTTGGATTCCTCTTTCGGAGAGCTGCAATATTGATCTAAATATCATCTTGTTTGGATGAGAATAACTTGTATCTTTATTTTATTTTCCACACATGTGAAAATTGACAAGGTCGGCCAGATTTGTAATGTAGGCTCTCAAACCCCAAATATGTGTCACACACCCTCATTGATGGATATAAATTGGAGAGAGATGATGATCATTTCATCATCATCTCATCACACACTATTCGTATGATTTGATTGGTTAGTATAGCTTAGGAGAGGCTTCCTTCCCTCACATGTGTGAATCTGAAGTTGTTGAAAATTGCAGACGGTTTCTAGGGTTGGTTGAAGCGTTGACCATCATTGACCGTGGGTAAATTCTTGGAGTTTGACCCTATTTCTTGGACATAAATTCCTATTTATTGAGGCTGCATTTGAGGGCACAAAAATTGAGGAGAAGTGTTGACTTTAACTATTGTCCGTTGCAACATTGACTTTTGTGTTGACCATTTGTTGTTGACTTACGTTGACTTTTTGGAGTTGTCTTTTAGGGGTGTGTGTGACACTTGGAGAAAGGATGATTTGGTTGTTGGAGAAGTTGGTTATGCCAACTCAAGACTTTGCTAGCTAGGTCATCTTTTTGACTTCTGTAACAAGCATTCATCTCTATATTTGTTGGACAAGAAGAATTACAAATTCTGATATATTATTTCGCTTGTCTTCTGTTGATCTATTATTATGTTCTATCAAAATTTTACTTACAATTTTATGTTATTGATAAATTTAATTGGGCCTATAAGAAAGATTTAAGTAAAATTTCATTAAGCATAAAACATACCATGGTTATCTAAATTTAACAAACCATGAATTGCAATATATGCCTTGGAAAACAAAGGGCTTAATGTATGACAACCAATATCCCTTAATGTTGTGTTTGGTGTATCACAGTATACAAGGTAGCTGACTCAGTTACCTATGGAAAGGATAACAACGTATAAGGGACTCCCAAAATATACTCGACGATACGTGGGAGTGCAGTCCATAGTAGTGCTTTCTAATGCATAATCATTCGATGAGAGCACTCCCATATAATTTATGAGAATTGGAGCACTGTCCAATATACCCAAAGGTAAGTGGAGAAGGATCCTATACACTCACATACATGGAATTATATTTCATCCCCGAGATGCAACGCTGGAAAACAACAACAATTCTTACGTTTAACAACGTCAGAACACATCTCTAGCCTAGACCTCTAAATGTTTGTGTTAATGTTACAAATTTTCCTTAGGTTGATTCAATAAATTTTATAGTTTATCTTTGATTAAGTTTTAGTTTTGGGGCTCACCACAAATGTCACCTGAATATCCTAAAATGAAAACTATCATGAGGAAATGGAATCTTTCTCATTCAATGAAAATCTATCTAGGGAAGGGAAGAGACAAAGAGTATGCAACAAACAATATGCAACAAAATATGTGCAAAATGTAATCCATTTCCAATGCAATTGTTCCAATTTCAATGCACGCACAAAACCCTAAATGCTAATGAAAATATTTTTCCTTTCAAGTCTAATAATTTTCAAAAATGAATAAAACTAAGATGCAAAGTTTAATCACTAATTCAAATAAATTTTTCAAAATAAGGATTATAACAACAATTCATCCAAGAAACCAATGATCAAACAAAATCATTTTTCAAGCAACTTAATGATAAGAAAAAATGAAAATATTTAAAAAAAACCCTCACCAAAGGTATCAAAACAAAATAATACCAAATGGAGGCTTCAAACGGACCACAAGACACTCAGGGAGTCAAGTAAGGGTAGCTGGAACAAGGTTGATCAGAGAGAAAATAAAGACGAAGGAAAATTCATTCATGAACTGGGGCCAACATAGGTGTAGAAGAGGCACCAATTCCTTGCTACGCAGGCATAGAGAGGGCTCTGCAGAGGTGAAACGCTCTGTCCCTAGACCAGAGGGAGTGTTAGTCAAGAATAGGAGAGGTCTTACATAAATTTTGCAATTGAGACTCAATTAAAGGTATTCTTAGGTTTTTTCTTGACTGAATATGACAGTGAAGGTACAAGAAAGAGGTGAAAAAAACACTAAGGAAAAAGAAACCGCAAAAGGAATATATTGTTCCCTAATGGATTCTCCAATTTGTTAAACAAAACATATGACTACCGACAGAAATATATTACCTAGACTGAGTGGCTTAGCCTAGAACAACTAAAATACAAAGTAGCTATTGTTTCCATTAAAGTAAATAGATAATGGGATGAATCCTACCTGTGATCCGTCGTATGCTTCACTCCTTTCTTGGCTTGAATGCTCTAATCCCAGCTCATGTTGCTATAATTAAAACCTGTACAATCAAAGAACACAAGCCAATGATATACGATATCTATGTAGAATCATCTAAATACTTCATTTAATGGATCAACATGGCATCAAAATACATGAAATCATAACACCAGATATAGGAAAATAAATAAATATTTTCATTAATATAAATGGAAGTAGTTACAACTAGAAATAGGAGTTGATATTGTATAAGAGCTCCTCCAAGTTGACTTGTTCCTTGTTTGTCACAAAGTGCACCTATAATCACCCTAATACATGGAATGATAACTCTTCACAATAGCAACATGAGGGTATAATTCTATCTACAAAATCCAAACCCTATCTTGTGGATGGCCACAAATATATGAATAGGAGGGTAACTTGGGAGTACTTATCCATTTACCAATCTAGGGCTTGAGATCCACTCTTGAAGGGAGGATGGGATCAAAGGATAACAAATGGAAACTCCAACATTGGATAGGATAGGATTTGATTTTTTTATCTGAGGTAAATAGTTGTAACAAATTCTAGAAGCTTTCAGAAAAAGAGGTTTTTGGAATTTATCTCTTTCTCCTGAATTTATAGAACCAATGCAAGTGCATAGTGGATCACCTTGTAGGTGATCAACGCAGGCCACAATGGAGAAACCTGTATTTGAATGTTGTCCAGTAGGAGGCCAGGGAGCTTTGGTCCTTAAAATGACTGAAACAAGGTGTTTTTCAGGAAGAATCTCTGGGATATGAGAGTTTCATGCATAGGGATTTGTGTCATGATGATGTCAAGGGGTAAAAGGATGTTGATTGATCCATTTTGTAGGTTGACTGACCATATGTGATGAAATGGCATATATCACTCAATACTAGTCTACAACTAATGTTACACTACCTTGGAATCTCCACTAATCCCAAGGAGATAAAATTTTCTGCATGCACTAGATATTTTTGGTTGATTGATTAGTTAATTGGATGATCACTGAGTTTTAATGAAATCTCATTACTTAACTTACCTTCCACTAGTCCCTTCAACATATAGAATTATTTTAACTGAAAACAACATTAGATAACTAACCTTGATTGCTACAAGTTAGAAATCAAACATTCTTAACTGAACTCTAACTCCTCCAACTTGAATTTAATGAGAAAAATGGGTGACACAAGCCATGTCACACAATTTGACTACATCCAAGTTGTCTTCTGATGTGGAAATTCGAATTTTCTCAATTTAATGAAGGAAAAATCAAATTGAGAATTTCTTGCTACATTTTTCAACACACTCCCCATATATGAACATTGTCACAACCTAGTTATCCCTAGACCAATTCCAACATTCCAAGAAATCATCCAAGCTACCTTATGTTGTCTGTGACCTAATTCCCTTGATCTATAAACTTCCATGGATATTCCATTAGAATAGTTCATTATGACAGATTTTATAATATTTTGAAACCTTAGATTGTTGATTTATTTCCTTAGATTATAGATTAATTAACTACTAGATTCGTTCTAATTTATGAAAAATATGAAATAAGAAATGGAAACAATAAACACATAAAAAAACCATCCACAAAAATGAACACGAGTTTTATCCTAGTAACCCACTACGGGAGGAAACCCAGTTAGAAGATGAGGCCTATTTTATTCTCTCTTTGCTTCACTTATATAAATGCACATACAAATGAATGATGACTCTTATGGATTTACCTTTGAGAATGTGACCTAGAATACTGCTACAAAATCCTCCTCCTCCTATGTTATGCTTTGAAAATACAACTCCCAAATTTTTTTCTCATCTATGGAACATGTACGATGCAAAAGAATGTAACCCCTTCCCCTCCTAATGGCCTGATATTTAACATATCTTGATATTCATCTAAGGTTAGGGTTTTTACTTCCTAAACCCTCAATTTGATAGGTTTATGGACCTTATATAATCTCCTTGAAATTCATCACATGGATTATACCATGTGTGTGAGTAATTGGGGGCTAACATGGCATCCACTCATACCATGGTGGTTAACTAAGTAGGTCAACTTGCGAGAGACCTAAATTCCATATACAAGCTTTAATTGAGGCGATATTTGTATTGTTGAAAAGGTATGAAAGTGTAGAATAATGTTGGGGGGGGGGGAGCTATGTTTAGAAATATTTGACCCCAAAGAATTACATTTTTTGTCTCAAAATGACTTTGGATGGTTCAAAACCCCAACTTTCCAAACTAGGATTGGCACTAAAATGGGGCTTAGAAGACAATTCCTCTAATTTTTTCCACTGAGAAAGTGTTAAGATAGATAAAAAATAGTATGAATATCTAATCCATATCATCCCTCCTCAATAATGAAAAATTATCCTCCTATGAAGTAGGGAATCTCCAAGAAAGTAATTATTTTCATGTGGATATCACACAAAACACAACCAAAGTTGTTAGGAGATATCCAACAACTTATGGAAGAATATCTACAAGCACCCAACCAAAGTAAAACAACCACTAATTAATATATCTAAAATGTTAAAATCCGTCAGAAACCATCTAGGTGATGATTACACACTAGGTACCAAAATCTCATGAAGCACCCCCAAACATGGTGTAAAACACTTTCAAAGTAATCGTAAAAGCGAACAAATATCCTATGCTTGATCACAATAAAATTGAAATATTCAACCAACCTTATTCATATAATATAAATCCACGTAGACATGGAACTAGAATTGTTTGCATGATTTTCCTAAGAACTCAAATTCAATCTCATGTATGGTACTTGTACTTAATTTAACAAACATGTTAACCTAGTTGTTCGTTAGTGCTATCATACATGCATTACTTTTGATGGTAGAGTGCATTGTTGTTCCTAGATATTTTGTTCTTGTCCCTTATGTATTTGGATATGGTTTAGAACCTTCTCTTGGCATACTCAACATTCAAAATTGTGGTGGTGATTAAGGAAAGGATAGGTCAATGGTCATCACTTAAAATTTTAAACAACCTACCAAGAATTTTTGTCTTAGTACTAATTACTTTCTCCATTGCTACTATGTGGGTGTAAGAAGAAAGGTGTTTGATCTCATGAAATTGGTTTTATGCCATCAACAAATGGGTTCAACACATGTTCAGATCCATAAAATAGCTTGAATATTCCACTAGACAATTCATCACAATAGATCTGATAAAATTATACTTAAAAATCTGAAATCAACAATATGACGGTTTATTTCTCTTTAGATTTATGGATATGTAAATTATTATTATTTCATATGCATGAAAATTATAAATATGAAGAAAATTGATAACAATGAAATAAAAACTGACAAACCTCAATTGACACAGGATATATCCTGGGAAACACTTTTGGCAAAAAACCCAACTAGAAGGTGAGGCCACTCTATTCTCTTTATTTGAATATAAAATGGATGCAAGTACAAATAAGTAAGGCGAGTGCCTCATGGGCTACTAAAGTGCACAAATACTCCCTTTGTTATTGTTACCCACCACCTATGGGTAGTGTATATAAGATAACATTTTTCTCCTAGATGGCCCTCATCCGGTAACAAGCAGCCCCTTGCAGCCACCACATAGCTCGATATTCCATTTTCTCTGCCACTTGAGCCAACCATGTGGTCTCTCGCTCGCTTGTTATGATGTTTGAATGTGGGACTCCCGACCCCAAAGGTATGAATTTTCACTGGTATAGTTGAGTAAATTTCCTTACTTGTCATGGCCACTTTTAGGCATGGAATGGTGGGGGGATTCGACAGAAAGAGTGGGCTAGGTCTGTACTCTTGTCTCCACTTCCTTATTTTGTGGTTAGCATTGTATCCTAGTCCAGTGGAATCTCCTTTACTGTCCATTAGCTTTAGGGTTGGCACTACATGGGAAATCCAAATTTTGGTTGCATGGTCCCGCTTCCCGACACCATGTACATCACTCCCTTCTGCTCATTTTATCCCCATTCATCTCTTTTCCCATCCAGGTCCACATGTGTCCATTGGCTCCACATAGGTTTATTATCCCCCTCCCCTTGCCCGTACATTGGGTCTGGCCTGAACAATGCCCTGGATATTGATGCAACTAAAAATAAAATAAAAAGCATAATTTGGACACTCTCAATAGGAAATGTACCACAAAATGAAAAATATGGTTGGGACATGCAAATTTAGCATGTGGGAAAAATCCAAACATGATCTCTACCCCTATTCATGGCCATCACCCTAGTTCCTATGGGCCCTAGATGAGACCCCTACACATTAAGGAACCCATGATTGTCCCAACCCCTAGTGGGCAATGAAATGACCCACATTAAAAAGGGGTACCTACTTCTATGAGTCTTATACATCATGCTCTCATCCCCTGGACCGTTGAGTAGTTATGCAAAAAAATCATTCAAAGGAAAGAGTAATATGAATAAGGATGGAAAAACAAAGTCCTGACATGGCTACCCTTGTACCATGACTTTTGGTCTAGAGAATTCTCTGATCCCCACTCTGTTCCATCTCTATATTATTTTCCGGCTACCACTTGATGGATATACCATGGAAATGTAAGCTGCTTTAAAGGTTGAAACTACCTAATAGGGTCCTTGATTAACCCACTTGGAGACACTTGTACATGGCAAAGCCCACTATGGAAGGACATGGAACCATGAAGTTCCTCATTGGTTACATGACTTGTATGCTTTTTTACTTGATTAGTCTGATTATAATTTTTTTTAGGGCAAGGGGACAAATTGGATCTTATGAAGGATTGCAGGTGGGTCTCCATTTAGGGATTGGTCTCCTTATAAAGGGTCCTAGCTCAGTAGAGGGCCACATTGGCACTTCTAGGGTGAGAGTTGAGAGCCATGGGCCTCCACCATAGTAGAGGGTACTTCATGGATCCCCAACACCGCTCATTTATTGTTCGTGTTCCACCTTTTGGATTAGGATGATGCACCTGGTTCACCATGCCCATCTGAGTCCACACTTTCTCCATATAGTTGGAAGATGTTCCAGGGTCTAGATGAGGATGTGTCTCATTATAGGAGATAAAGGGAGGGAATATGTCATCATAATATACCTTACAAACAGTTTACAATAATTTCCAACCCACTTGGAGACCCATGAGGATGTCCTTCTACCCCCCACACCCACATGGGAGCACCACAGGTTCTTTCTTGGAAAAAAATGGTCCAACCCCTTCTCCACTATGTTGGAAGTTCATTTTCACATCATGAAACACTTTGGACTTCATTATACCTCCTCAAAGTCCCAACGACTCATTATATTGATCATTTTCCCCTCTTAATAGACTTATTCTTATTCTTATTCTTATTTTATTTTATTTTATAGGCTTAGGCTTATTCTATTCTTATTTTATTCTTGGTGGGCTTGTCACCAAGGGATGTTATTACAACACACTATTTTATTATTTGGGCTTAATTAGGAAAATTAGGAAAATCTAACTCATTATAGATTGTATAAATGGATAAGAGGTGATTCATTTCTCTCATCACTTGGATTGGATTAGTATCTCTTGAGAGATTTTCACACTTTTTACTAGGGTAAAATTTTAGAGCTTTCTTGATGCACTTTGATATATGGATTTTGATGTTGTATTTGGAGTTTCTTTCTAATGCGAAGTTGATGAATGTATACACTCTCTCTCTCATATAAGTCATGTTGAAAAAGTGTAACTAGGTTCGATCTTAATAATGACATGTAATAATGATTTTATGTAATGAAGAGACAAAGATAATAAAATGTATTTGTTGTAATGCTTGCATCATGGGTTTCATGAGCAAGGAGATTCAATTATAGGTCAAATAATTCTTCTTGATGCCTTTAGGTATTTTTTATCTTCTCATAAATATATTTAGGGTCATTTATATGAAGTAATGTTACATAATGTTGATGTAAAAGTATACTCCAAGACCTTGTCACTAGGCTCCAAGAAGTCGGCCTACCTACTTGTGATCATGCCGGCCTATAACAGAGATAAATTCCATATATATAAGAGGAATACGACCTCATTTGTCACCACCAATTTGGATTAGTTCTTCAATTCAGTGCGAAGAAAGGTGTGAGAAGAGAAGGAGTTTGAGCAAGGAGAAGTTATATGATTGGGTCAAGAAAGGAATGTGTGTTATATCCGTTTAAGGGTCTTCTCCCTCCTCTCATAACTCATAAAATACTTAGGGTACTTACAGTGTGAAGGAAGGTCATCGCAATGTATACACATTTTTGGTCTTGGGCTAAGGGAGAGTCATACACATCTCTAGTTTGCCTCAACTTCTATCTAGTATATCTCATTAAGGAGGCGAAGGAGACTGCAATACTAAGGAGGATTATCAGTGCAAGAAAGAGATATCGGACTTGAGCATCAATGGTATAGAATGGAGGTCGAGAAGGAGTCTCTAGGAGGCTGAGACAAGATAAAAGGAGGGTAGAAAAGAAGTATATTGTTTAAGGTTAGGTTCTGAGCTTCCCTAGTGCTGGTGCATTGAAGTGCAGAAAGGAAGGATCAACTAGAGAAGCCGAGAAGAGCATAAAGGAATAGTGACAAGGGTCTTGGAGGTATATTGGTGTCAAGGGTATATCTCATGGTCTTGGTACTCGTCAGTTGAAGGTCTATAAGAATAAATTTGATCGTGTTTTCCTCTCAAATAATGAGAGGTTTTGTCCTTGGCTTGCTAGCCTAAAAATTGTATCTCTTTTGCATTTTATAATTTACTTTATGAAGATCATAATAATATAATGAAGGAAATATCTAAGTAAAATAAGCTTAAATGACATCAAAAGTAATTATCAAGAAGAGAAATTGTAATAAAAGCCCTAATTTCTAAACATGGTATCAGAGCTAAGGTAAGTAAGGGAATTTTAGCAAGAAGACACACAAGGATCAAGCTTCAAAGTATATATCAAGGATCACTTATTAAGAAAGCATCAAGGAAAAGTAAAGGATCTGCATTGAAGAGTCAAATGCTAGATCTAAGAAGGAAGATCATCATTCAAGAAGAAGGCTACAAAGGAGTTGGTGAAACAATCAAGCCATCCCAAGAGACCAAAGACCTTGAGGACTTATTCATCAAATTCCTTCCAAAGGAAAAAGCTAGATCACGAAGGAGATACTTATCTTAAAAGAATCTAAAGCTACCTCGTGTTTAATTCTATTTAAAATTATTGAAGGCTTCATCAAATCATCATAATTTTTCTAAAGTCATCATCAATCCATCCTTGATCTTCATCATCATCAAGGATTCAAGAAGGAGTCCCTCTGAGAAGAAGCTTCTACATTATGTACATCATCATGAAAGAAGAAGCTGGTGGAGGAAGAAAAGCATCCACTTCAAGTAAGTATCTTTATGAATTCATTTGAATCTCTCAAAATGTCTTTTTGAAAAGGAAGCAACAAATTGGTTAGGGTTTCAAACTTTCTTGCATGGAAGAAAAGGACAGATCTAAATCTTATTGAGAATGAATTCATGGACCATATCAAAGGGTCATCAACTCAACCTTCAAATGAATATACTCAATATCATTTCAAATGCATGAAGGGAGAAGTGAGAGCCTAAAGTATTCTTACAGAATCCATAAAGGACTCTCTCATCCTGTATGTATCAAAACTAGAAACTTCAAAATAAATATATGACAAATTGGTGGATATGTTCTCAGTAAGTATTGCAGGAGAAGTAATATCGATGAGACAAGAACTATACAAGTTGAAGTTGTCAAGAGAGGAAGGAATCACTTCATGTTTTATGAATATTTATGAAATACGAGATCAAGTGCAGGAATTGGGAGAAGTAATGTCTGATACATAAATGACTATAGTGGTATTGAATGCTCTACCGGAGGGATGGGGAAACTTCACTTCAAGTATATACGGGAAGAAAGAAGCAACTCCATTTGAAGATCTATGGTCTCTATGTAAGATTGAGGAAACGAGGTTGAAAGAAAAAATTGATATAGGATCAAATGGAGAAAATAAAGCCAATGTTTCCATTTCAAGAAGAAAGGGAAGATTCGGTAAATTTGGTCCTCAGAAGAAAACTAGAAACATGGATAAGATTAGGTGCTATGGATGTAATGAACTTGGGCACTATAAAAGAGATTTTCCTAAACCTAATAAGGATAAGAGTAAAAAGGAAGAATCCCATATCGTTGAAGAAATGGAAAAACTTGAGACAAAGAAGCCTAAGAAAGAAGAAGTGAGAGATCTATACTATGACTGAGATCATCTTCTTCTAAGAGGTATCTGTCGATTGTAAAATCAGTAAGGTAGGAATAATTTTAAATTAGATATATGCATCACATTAGAATTAAAATCATGATAGAAGCATTGGAGTAGGAGAACTTGTCATAAGAGAATGTCTAAAATAAATTTATGTAACAATCATGCTATGAAAAGTGGCTCCTCGGAACCTCACTGAAAATAACATTTATGAAAGGAAGTCATCTAGATAAAGGTTCATCATTCATTAATAAATGTGGAAACATGTGATGATATTTTCTAATGGAATCCTCTTTAAAGTCACTGTTTTATAAAGAAAGAAAAAGGTTTCATCAAGAATTATAACTTGCAGAATTATGGGATTGAGATATGTTGACATATTGATAAAGTAGTTACGGGGAATGAATCTCTTTCATTCTAAGGAAAACTGCTGCAAATATTAGATGAATCAAAATAAAGGGTGAGGTATATATGTATCTTTACAATAGATACTATGGCATAGGTAGTATACTTCTATCTTTAGAAGTATGATCAAAGGAAAAGAGAATCTCCTCTCAAGCACAGGTTTCCAACAGGCATGAAGCACACCAGATGAAATCCACATATTATGTCCTCATATGGAGTATGAGGTGGTTGTATACAATTAATGAAATATATATTGGAAGCTCCCGGTAATGAAATAAAACTTTATGGTGAAAGAAAGGAAGAAGTGCAACCATGAAAAAAGGCAATCAACATCCAGGGAAACCTAGAAGACTTGACTAAAAAATATCATGATAAGATATGTAGACTCTGATAAAAGTTTGGAAAAGATGGAGATACTTGACAATACATATCTTTAGGAGATGTGCCAATCTATATGAAGGATGTTGATACCTACAAGAAGATGTCATGATGAAAGATCATCACTAAGGTAATTTTTAATTTAAGTGTTCATATTTATAATTGAATAATATCGAGATGAGCTAATGTAGTGCTTCCAAAGGGAATTATATGTATTCCACAATTGAAAACCATATGAAAGGATGGAATATCGTTGGAATAAATATGGTTCTAAAAGGAAAGCAACATAACATGAAGCTAGACTAGATGAGAAGAATGATGGATCACTTTCTGATAGAATGAATACATGACTCATGGATTAAAGTGATGGATGATCTATGCTCTATGAAGAGATATCAAATATGAAGACTCCTCATCAATGAAGAAATCCATGACATTGAAGGAAGCAGTTCTTCAGAGCATCTAGATGTCCCATTATTTTCATAAAGAGGTATTGCTAGCCCTTGATTAAGAGGGAGCCTGGAAATAGGTTTCTTACTTAAAATAAACTTGGTAATTCCTAAGCCGAGAGGGAGCTTAGGTAAATTCCTTGTATAGGAATGAGTAAATTACTTGGTGGAATATGTCCTCCCTAGTTGACAGGGAGAGATAGACACATCATTTTTTTCTTCACCTGGGAAGAAAAATTGGAGGATTGGGTAATCATCTGGCATATGATACTCTTTGAGGATGTATTAGGGAATCCAAGATAAGAGTAGTCGAGGAAGGACCAATATTCTTTGAGGATTGGGAATCCAATATAAGAATAGTCCTAGACTACTCTGAGTGAACCCAAGCAAGGTATGTTCCAAGAGAGACAATGATGAAGGTGTCTATTAATCATTGTTCTCGCCATCATTGGGGCTCAAGATATCGTGGAGAGATGGAGACATTAGTTAAGGCCTTGCACTATGGCAATGTTGGTTGATATGATGCTATACAAATGGGATTACTAATATGATTCTTCATATGAGATTCTTTAGATTGAGAATGACCAAGTACCATTATGAATACCTCCCTAGTTAAGAGGGAGTGTTGAAAAAGTGTAACTAGGTTCAGTCTTCATAATGAAATTTAATTATGATTTCATGCAAAGAAGAGACAAAGATAATAAAATGTATTTGTTTTAATTCTTGCATCATGGGTTTCATGAGCAAGGAGATTTTATTATAGGTCAAAGACTTCTTCTTGATGTCTTTAGGTGCTTTTCATCTTGTCATAAATATAATTAGGGTCATGTATATGAAGTCATGTTACACAATGTTGATGTAAAAGTATACTCCAAGACCTTGTCACTAGGCTCCAAGAAGTCGGCCTACCTACTTGTGATCATGTCGGCCTAGAACAGAGAGATATTCCATATATAAAAGAGGACTGCGACCTAATTTTTCACCACCAATTCAGATCAATTCTGTAATTCGATACGAACAAATGTGTGAGAAGAGAAGGAGTTAGAGCAAGGAGAAGTTTTGTGATTGGATCAAGAAAGGGACATGTGCTATCTCTGTTTAAGGGTCTGCTCCCTCCTCTCATAACTAAGAAATAATGAGGTTACTTACAACATGAAGGAAGTTCATCACAATGTATACACATTTTATGTCTTGGGATAAAGGAGAGTCATACACACCTGGGGTTTGGATCATCTTGTCTCTAGTATATCTCAGCAAGGAGGTGAATGTGATTGCGGTACTAAGAAGGATTATCACAACAAGAAATAGATCTAGGTCTTGAGCATCAAGGGTGAAGAAATTAGGCCAAGAAGGATTCTCTAAGAGGCCGAGGAAATATCAAAGGAGGGAAGAAAGGAAGCATGATGTTTAAGGCTAGGGACCAAACTTCCCTAGTGGTGTTGTAGTGAAGTGTAGAAATGAATGACCAACTAGAGAAGCCGAGAAGAGAAGCAAGGAATAGTAACAAGGGTCTTGGAGGTATAATGGTGTCAAGGGTCCATGTCATGGTCTTTTTACTCGTCAGTTGAAGGTATATAAGAATAATTTTGATTGGGTTTTCCTCTCAAAGAATGAGAGGTTTTGGCCCTGGATTGCTAGCCTAAAAATTGTGTATCTTGTGCATTTTATAGTTGACTTGATGAATATCATAATAATATAACACATACAAGTACTAATTAAAACAAGCTTAAAGGAAATCATAAGTAATTATTAAGAAGAAAAACTGTAATAAAATCCCTCATTTCTCAACAAGTCGAATTTTGATGCTATTCTTGTTATTTTACTAGTTTACATCATGTCATGGTTATCATTATTCTTGTATGGGTTCAAATAAATGGAAAATTGTTTTAGGAACCTTGAATAAGTAATTTAATGCATGTGTTGTACTTTAAGAGAGTGGGTGAATGTTCCTAGAAGTAGCTAATAGGTTTTAAGCCTGGAAACTTCATCTCTTTGAAAAGTTTGAAGTATAAATCTATAATTACCTAATTGTTTCCCTCAAGTAGGCTAGAAAAGGTTAAGTAAGGCTACTTATCTCTCTAAAATCTTCCATATAGGTGTATCTTGACTCCATTAAGCCCCCTAAGCAAGTCATTGATCCTCACATCCTCTTGGTGATCAAATTCATCTTTCGTTTCTTCACCTCTCCCAATTCTAGGCCTAACCTTAGAAGGTCACCTAGGGCATCAAGTAAAACATTTTGTATCCAGAAAACACCTTTAAAATAGCCCACTTTTGAATTGGAGTTTTCTTAAGAGGTCCTCCAAATTTGAAGCAAATCCGATAATGGAATCTCAGGATATAACAGGCCCTAGCCACGAGACCGATTCTTTCCCTAGATTGAATTGGGTTAGTGTTCTCATTAGGATAATTGCATCCAAATTTCAAAATAAAATTATTCCTTTGATCCTATTCCCTACCATAATTAGGTCAAGCCCCTCATTTGTTGATCAACTCCATACCCTTGATCTAGTTTTGGGTCCACTTTGATTTGTGTGGTCTTGCATCTTTGTAACTTCAATTCCACAAGGATTAAATAGAAGCCTTTCATCAACAAGGATCCTTTAGTCTAGGAAGCCCATTTTTAAGCTATATCCTCCAAAAATATACCCAAGAATTGTCATAGCCCTTCGTAGAGAGCCTACCACCTTTCCTTTGAAGAAAGCAAGTTATCTAATTGAGCATCTCTTGTGAATAGGCCTTGGGAATCACTTCCTATCCTTTCATATATTCATCCTTCCTTTTGAATCCTCTTATATCGAGTCTCCTCCCATTGGTTAAAGTTGGTAAAGAGCAGGGAACCTTAGCTAAGATGAGAATGGGCTATCGCTCCACTAATTCCCTTGACCTTGTAGTTTCTCTATAGGATCCCCTCCTGAGACCCCTCTTAGTTTGAGTGGTAACATTTTTTGGCATTGTTGTCGGGGACATGAGATGTGTGTCTTGTTCCTCATACAACAATATTGAAATATCATTATTGGTGACTCCATTGGAAGAAAAAAATCCCTAGTTCTTAATTTAAATTTAAGGTCAATACTTGTAGGGTGAAGCAAGCATCTCTCTAGGCATCTCTAAATTCATATTGGCAACTCTATATCGAAGATCTTATGAATATTTACATGGAAATAAATTTGACAGGCATATTTTACATGTTTCAAGACAACGATCCTAAATCTAATGATCATGATGTCATTAGAAGCCAAGAGGATCTTGATGCCCCTCTTAATGAATATCTTGAGGGACATGAAATTGAGAAACCTTCTCAATACCCTGAAAGGGGATTGTGGTCCATCCCAAGATATGATGATCATAGTCAACATTGTTCCCCCCTTGATAATCAGGAAAATGTAAATGTGCATGTGGATAATAAATCTATCTCGTTATTCCACGAGGAGGATATGCTCGAGGTTTCTATTCATTGAAATGTTATGAGCATAGTGATTGTGTTCTCCATATTTTCATTACAAGAAATATTTCATGAGTTTGATTCCTCTTTTCCCTCCTATATGACCATTGATGCATGTTACTCAAATGTTCCCACCTCCCACCCTTACCATTCATCAAGAAAATATTTCAATGGGAAAAGTGATATTTTGGTCCAATGCCTCATGATGATTCATAAGGGGAAATGTTTTTATATTTGATTTAATAATATGCAATGTAAAAAACCTGGTTAAAATTTCATGTAATAAATTTAATAAAGTAAAAATAATAACCAAGGTCATGGGACACGTGTTCCAAGCTGAATGTTGGGAAAAACATCCTAATGTGGGTGCTCATTTATGAAAATAATGGAAATTAGGAGAAAAGGAAGGTAAAAGGTCACAAGTTGCATGTGAGAAGGAAAATGAAGGAAAAAAATGGAAAATTGAATAAAATAGAGGCCTCATTAATAAAAAGGATTATTAGGACCAGTTGGTACCTTTTGTTAGTTCAGTTTTGGAGCTCTCTCTCTCTACTCTCCCTCTCTCTCTCACTCTTAGACAATTAGAGTTTTTCTTGGAGCATGTTGAAATTTGGTTACTGGAGGACAGGTGGTTCCCTAAGGCTTTGATCTTTGGCCTAGGGAAAAGTGTCCAAAATAATTTAATTTTTCTCTTAAAGTGACTTTATAAAATTATAAAGTCATATCTAATTTAAAAGTGACTTTAACTGATAAAGTTACTAAAGTCTAATTTTAAAGTGACTTTAATAAAGTCAATGTGAAATTAGAAAGGAAAAGTGACCTTGGAAATAAATGACTAAGTTGGTCTTTATTAAAGTGGGGTGAATTAAAAATTAGAAAGTGAGATTTAAATGAGCATTTAATCTCAGCCCTAGATCTAAAGCTATCTCAGCCATTAAATTTAGAGATTCCCCAAAAGTCACTTAAGGTTAGGTTAAAGGAGGAAAATGAGGGAAAAAGTCATTCATTCTTTCATGAGCAGATTGAGAGAGGAGAAGAGAAAGCTAAGGAGATTTTTCTGAGCAGTGAGAAGAAAGAGGGCAACAGTGAGGAGATTCAGCAAAAGGTATAGTAGCATTTATTGGCTCAAATCCCAAGGCAAAAATCCATACAACAAGATAGAGGCATTGTTTCTAAGAAAGGGAGGCACAAAAATTGAGGAAGAGAGCAGCAACATTAAGCACGAAGTTTGAGGCAAAAATATTGGCACAGAAATCAAGGAGAAGTGCTGCTATTTTTTCGGCACAAAAACTAAGAAAAAGGATAGCAACGTCAGCACTGATTTCAAGGTTGTTTCTGGGCACAAATTTCGAGGAGGGCTGTTGTACAAATATGTACAGTCCGTACATCACCGTACAGTCAGTTTCAACATGCTTCTCGAGGTGGTTGTACAACATTTATTGCTATCATTAATGCTGTAAAATTTTCTATTTTGCAAGTTGCTGATTTGGCACAATTTTTGAGGTGGTTTGTAAGCACAAAAATCGAGGTAAGTTTGTAAATTTGGTTGCTGGAATTTTTACTGTGTTTTTCCTGTTTCACTGTAAAAGAAATATTCAGAAAATAAAGAGGAGCTTTCTAACTAGTTTTCCACAAGAGTTGTAGGGGGTTTTTTCAGGGTCAAGTTCACCAAAAATCAACGTGTCAAAATTCTGTGTGTGGATGATTTAATTTTCTGAGTTTTATTTTTGCATTTCAGCGTTGTGAAATTTCAAGAATTAGTGTTTTCAGAAAATATTTATTTTTTCTAGCTTGTTGAATGTATGGCTATGGGAATGGGCATTTAACTTTATGGGAGAAATAAGGAGAAACTAAAAACCGGGGTTGGTTATTAAAATTTCTACATGGTATCAGAGCTATTTTGCTGAAAAATGCAGTTGGGACAACAAGAAGAAAAATTACAGCAAGCTGATTTTTTCACACAGAAATTACAGCAAGCTGATTTTTCACACAGAAATCATTACCTTTACTACAACAGTGTTATTTTCAGTTTATTAGGATAGCAAGCATGTCTTTGGGCTTGAGGGTGGAGGATAGGTTGGATGGGCATAGTAACTACAGTGTATGGAAGGAGAGAATGCATAGCATCTTTGAGGATGTAGAAGTCTGGGATATCATGGTGCATACCGCACAAAACCTTGTTAATGTGCCTACTGATGTTGTTCAGTTGGAAGTCTTTAATAAAAGGAATAACAAGGGTAAGAGACTGATTCTAGATGGAATCAAATACCATTGCATTCCTCATGTGAGAGGAAAGAGATATGCTCATGAGATGTGGACAACATTGACCAATCTCTACCAGAGTACCAATGAGAACAGTAAAATGGTCCTAAGGGAGAAGCTAAAGACCATTAAGATGGGTAATACTGATAGTGCAACTGGATATCTCACAAAGATTAGTAATGTGAGAGATGCATTGGCAGCAGTTGGAGAGGTCATTCCACCCACTGAGTTGGTGCGAATTGTAGTGAATGGCCTCCCCAGTTCATGGCTGAACTTTTCTGATGCGGTTTGTGCGTGTGAGACCCTTCCCTCTTAGGAGAGGTTCTGGGATGATTGCACACAGACATAAATCAGAAAGAGCCAGCTTGGGGCAGCCAAACCAGTTGAGCAGGATGAGGATGTAGCACTATCGGCAAGAGGTAATAAAGGCAAGGGAAAGAAGCAGGCTTCCACAAGTGTTGGTGGGGGCAAAGGCAAAGGTAAAGGTAAATAGGGGAACGCACAGAAGGACTATTCCAAAGTGAAGTGTTGGAATTGTCAGAAGATGGGACACTATGCAGTTGTGTGTCCAGAGAAGAAGAAGAAGGGGAAGAACCAGAGCATGGCAGCATCAGCAGAGATAGAGGACTTTACGAATAGATTTGATCGGGAGTTTGGGTTCATTGCTTGTGAGTCCACTAGTCCAGGATCACCTGCCACAGAGGTTGAGAGGGAGTGTGCATTTCCCTCCACTAGTGGAGCATCTTCAAGTATCTGGTATGTTGACAATGGGGCTTCACGTCATATGACAGGAGTCTGTGAGTACTTCTCAGAGCTTTCAGAGAGTGGCACTGATATAGAGGTAGTACTCGGAGATGACAACGTAGTTAGAGCAATCGGTGTGGGGACATTGGCATTTAACAGGGAACCCAAACCTCCCTTGAAGATGTCAGATGTTTTATATGTGCTAGGTGTTGTAACTCCTAGAGATAGCCTTGAGTTGTATAAAGACTAGTGCCTAGGACATCTTAAATTGTAGGGAACATATGATTCAATTGATTGCAGTTGAAAATGTTAGGCTCTCATGTTAATATCACTCAGATGGAATGGTTTTAATAAGGGTGGAACCAACCCCAAAGTTAAATACAACAACTGGGAAAACTGCAGAAACTAAGTACAAACTGCAATAAGTAAATGCATCAGACAGCTTTAAAACAAAATGCTGTAAAAGGGGGGCGACTTCTAAAATCAACACACAGCTATAAAGTTATATGCGAGCGATGACGATAGCAGAAGATGAGGTAAGATATCAACTATAACCAGGCTTATCCAAGGGTAAGAATCCATATATACTGGGATTAAAGATAAGAATCCATATATCTGGGCTCATTCAAAGATAAGAATCCATTGTAGTTATTATCGGAAAAAAGGCGGAAGAGATAGAAAATGAAACAAAATATCTTGCCTGAGCCATATTTAAAGCGCTATAGATGAGTAAATATGAGTATCTTCTATGATAAATTCACATTTAAACATGGGAGCATTCGCATTCCAGATTATGTAGATACGAGAAGTATATAGAGATAAAAAATGAACACTTATATTAAAAGACACAAGGAGAGAGTTACAAACTTTGAATCATTCTGAGCGGAATCCCCAATTCCAGCAAAACTTCTTATTATTGAGTCCCTACGGGATCTTCAAACATTCACTATCAAAGTTCAAACAACATACACACATAATACTCAAGCTAGTGAGTCCTTTGGAAAATCTGGAACCTTTTGTTAGTGTTGTCTTCCTGTTTTTATAACCTCTAATTCCTATGCGCGAGAAGATATTTTGGGAAAATATCTTCCCTGCGTGCTTGTATGTTGTTTCAGGTCTAAATCAAAAACAGAAATGATGATGAGGTAAACTGCCTCTCATCATCTTACAACACAGGCCTAAAGCCGTTTCTAACTGAAATGTAAACAATATGCTAACTGGAAGTAAAAACTGCAGGAGTGAAATAAGGATTTCAACCGAAATGAAAAAGTGAAAAGAAAATAAGGTAAAAAGGCCATGCAGGCCCAGTCATGAATGATCATCGCTGTTTGATGAGGCGAAGCTCCTGTTGCTGCTAGCGAAGGCAATACCGTTAATCGTGGGAAGGAGTGGCCTTCTGTGCTGGAGGGTGCGACACTGCTGGTAGTGGCTGAGTTGGTCTTTTGCGCTGGAGGGTCTTATAGAACGGCCAATGGTCATGATCCATTGACTAAGACATGAAACTGACCCTTATTATCTCTTTTCTTTGATTTCTTGGGCGGCCTCAAGCCGCTATGATTGGCTATGAGAGGGCCTGTGCACTTAAAATGCCATGAAAAACCTGCACAGACAGTGAACCAATTAAATAAATCCTGCGACGAGTGGTTGACTGCTTTAGAAGGCTCAGGTGAAGGCGAAAGAGTAGTGCAGAGGTAGTGGATGCAGCAGAAAAGAGCCTCATGGCAAAAAACCATGAAAACCAGGGTTCAAAACTAAATTTGGCGCAAAGAGGTGTAATGGCGGTTTTCGAGAATATTGGAGGTGGTATTCGCGTAGGATTTGGGTGGTAAGCGGTAAGTAAATGGGGGAATGTGATTCAATTTAGAGAGTGACGCGTGTCCCTCTAAAACCGCTCATTTCACATTATAAATGCGCTCAGGGGAGAAATGGTGATTTGGGCACGAAGATGAACGAGAGCTGTCCAATCATGAGGGAGATCAACAGTGGAGATCAACTGCGGCGGCATGGAGAGTACAGACGGGTTTGCGGGCTGGGTGCCTCCGCAGTGAATATGGACTATTGGATGAAGATCTTCCTCAGTCAAACAGGTCAACTACAGAGGCACTCAAGGTGTTAAATCGTGCGCTGATAGTGCCTCCAGGTAGAGAGGAAGACTGGCAGTGACCGTTGGATCGGGCTTGATCAACGACGAAGATAACTTGGGGAAAAGTGAGCGGGGTGAAAGGAAAAGGTGCACTGGCCATTGGATCATGATGATCAATAGTCCAGAATGCATCGCGGAATCGCACAAGGTCATGAATGGTGCGAGGGGAGGGGTGAACTGCGATATGGCGACGAAGCGATGACCGTCCGATCAGGATGATCAACAGTCCGAATTTAATCACAACTTCACAGAAATGAATGAAAGAGGCGGAGAACAGCAGAATGGTGAAACAGCGCCGACCATTGGATCTGGGGGAGCCAGATCAACGACTCAGATTATATCGGCAGGGAATGAACATCGATAGTGAAAAATAGAGTGGAAACGGGGAAGAGCGATACGCGATGTGTGATGGAGCGATGACCATTGGATCTGCGGAAGGAGATCAATGGTCAGGATCGTGTCGAGGTTTCGCACATCGGCAGAAAATAATTCAGGAGCGAGAACTTTGGAGTGCTGCGATGTGCGATGAGCGATGGATGGGCACAGCGTAATGGAGTGATGACCATTGGATTTGCGGAAGGAGATCAATGGTCAGGATCGCATCGAGGTTTCACACATCGGCGGAAAAATATAAAAGGCAGATGGAAATGGCGATGTGCGATGGATGGGGGCAGTGCGATGGAGCGATGACCGTTGGATCTGCGGGAGGAGATCAACGGTCAGGATCGCATCAGGGTTTTGCACATCGGCGGAAAAATATAAAAGGCGGATGGAAACGAAAATGTGTGATGTGCAATGGATGGGGGCAGTGTGATGGAGCGATGACCGTTGGATCTGTGGGAGGAGATCAACGGTCAGTATCTCTTCGGCAAAGATGAACCTTAGTGGTGAAAAAAAAGAGAAAATGAGTGGATTTGGGAATCAGTGAAGTCTGATGGCTGAAGAGGGCTTAAGGAATTTTAGTTGTCGTTCATAAAGTGGGTTTATATGAGAAATGAGGGCCAAGGGCTTAAGCCGAAAGGCGCTTAGAGGTCCGATATGTTAGAATGAGTGCTTTTAAAGCTAAAAGGTGGATTTTCAGCCCTTTCAAAGGTTTCGATAGGTGAAAAAGGGGCTTTGACAGTCCATGTGATCCTTATAATATTTGCTTTGCAGTATAGGGTCCCTTATCATTAGACATCCCGACTCGGTGAGGGATGTCATAACAACATTGGCTCCATTTGGGGACGACCTGTTTGTCCTCGAATGCATTGAGAATTCTGCAGACCATCTGTTAGCCTTCTTCTTGTGAACACAGTCTCCTTGATGCCTTTTCTTATTTCTTCATGACAAATAAAAACATCAAACATCATAATAAAAGCAACTAAATATTGTACAATATCATACAGCAGACCTTTCGGCCTAAATCAATACTGAAAAAAGGGTTTTAAGAATTTCCCATTCATAGGGGCCTCAAGCAGATCACCCTGCAAATTTTCCAGTCTGAAAGTGTTGTTTCCTCCCTCTTTAGTGATTTTGAAAGGTCTGAACCATAGAGGGTCGAACTTCCCATGCTTTCCTTTCTCAACCCTTCTTAATTCCCATCTTAGCACCAAATCTCCAGCCTGCATCTCTTTATCCTTAGCATGTTGATCGAACAGGTCTTTCATTTTCTCTTGGTACTCAGTCAACCTCTGATTTACTCGACTTCGAGACTCTTCCAGCTCTACCAACTGATTCATTCTTCTGGTAAGATCGTTTGGTTCCTCTTGACAATCTTGCATGAACCTAGCCACAGGTAAGGCCAATTGTATCGGGAAAACCGCTGCTCTACCATAGACCAATTCATATGGGGATTTCCCTGTTGACCTCTTACTAGTGATTCTGTTGGCCCATATCACGAACTTGAACTGTGAATCCTAGTTCTTTTGGTTTTCATTTATGGCCTTTTTCAATGCCCTTACCAAGGTTTTGTTTGAGGATTCTGCCAATCCATTTCCCTGTGGGTAGTAAGCAGTAGAGTGTCCTAACACAATATTATATTGTTGGAAAAAATTGACAAATTTGACAAACTTAAAAGCTTGAGCATTATCTGTGACAATCTTAGCAGGGCAGCCAAACCTTGAGATGATGTTATCTTCCAGAAACTTGATCACCACTGTGTCAGTAGCATTCCTTGCTGGCACAGCCTCTACCCATTTATTGAAGTAATTGGTGGCTGTTAGTATCCACTTGTGTTGCCCGCTTGAGGCAGGATGAATTTCGCCGATGAAATCGATTCCCCATTGTTGGAAAGGTTCTTCTATGTGCATCGGGATCATAGGAAAAGGTGCAAACTTCTACCTTTCAGCAAATTTTTGACATTTTTCATAGGCCCTTACCCGAGCATAAAAATCTCCGAAAATTCTGGGCCAGAAAAAGCCTACTTTCATAATCTTGTGAGTCGTAGCCATCCAGCTGTAGTGGCCACCATAGATGCCCTCGTGGAATTCTTCCATCACTTCTTCTACTTCATTTTCTGTGAGACATAAAAGTAGTATGCCCGATGGGTCTCTCTAGTACAAACGACCATTTTCTACGATGAACTTCTGAGATTTTAGCCTCAGTGTTCTATACTTTGTCTTGTCGCATCTTGGAGGACATCTAAGAGTCAAGAGTTACTCTACAATTTCCTTGTACCATGGACTAAGAAGGTACTTCATATGGGTCTTTTGTGTAGCGGTTTCTATCCCGTGCTGCTCATCTGCTCTTCCAGGGTCTTCATTGGCCACCATAGACAAATTTATCCCCAAAGCCTGACAGCTTGATTCAAAAAGGATCTTGGCTAATCCCTGTCCCTTTATTAGCTTAGTGGGGTGTATCTCCAACTCATACTCTTGTATCTTGGCTATCCATTTGCCTCTCTTTCCTTCACTATCTCCCTGAATCAAGATGTCTTTTACAGCCGCTATGGGTACAAATGCAGTTATAGCTGACTGCAATACATACATCCAAAATCCTTAAGGGATTTGACCAAGGCATAGGCCTGTTTCTCCAGGATATTATACTTCAGCTCAGAATCATGGAGCACTTGATTGAAGAAGGCGATAGGTTGCTCATGCCCCTCCTCATTCTTTTGCAATAATACTGCTACGACAGTGTGGGGAGATGCAAACGAAAAGATCATAAAGGATTTTGCATAATCAGGTCCCACCAATATTGGGGCTTCTGCGAAAGCATTTTTGATCCTGTTAAATTCTTCTCGCGACTTGGTAGTCCACTTTACTTCGTTATCCTTTTTCATCATTTCAGTTATGTACCGCACTATCTCTGCATAGTTTAATATGAATCTTCTCAGGAAGTTGATGCGTCCAAGAAAAACTTGGATCTGTTTCTTGTTTCTAGGCAAGGATATACCATTTATGACTTCTACCCTTTTCGGGTCAATTTTTACCCCTGTCTTTGTTACAATATGCCCCAATAGTTTACCCTCTTCTAAAGAAAACATATATTTTTGAGGGTTTAAAGACAATCCATACATGTGGCACTTGTCAAAGGTTCTGCGTAAATGCTCTATATGTTCAGCATCATCCTTTGAGAAGACTGTGATATCGTCCAGGTACACTACCACGAATTTGTCGTGTTCTCCCACAAAAGCAATGTCCTTGGCCCTTTGGAATGTAGCTCCCGCATTGATCAATCCAAACAACATTCGAGCATACATAAAAGTTCCCCAAGGAGTGGTGAATGCGGTTTTCTTTTGGTCCTCCAGAAGCACTGCTACTTGATTTTACCCAGAAAAGCCATCCATCATAAACATTCGTGAAGATCCTACCACCTTCTGCAATATATGTTCCATCTTAGGCAGCGGATAATTGTCTTTCAAAGATTCTCTATTCAAGTTCCGAAAGTCAACACACAATCTTATTTCCCCATTCTTCTTTCGTACTGGGACCAAGTTGGCCACCCATTCGGAATATCTTTGGCACAATAATCTTAGCTTTCAACAGTTTCTTTATTTCCTTTTCTATGGAAGGAAGGAGTAAAGGATTAATCTATCTTAATTTCTGTTTGGGTGGCTTAGCATCTCCTTTTAATGGAATCTTGTGCTGAATAATGCTAATATCAAAGGTCTTCAAATCTTGATAGGACCAGGAAAAGACATCTTTATATGTCTGAAATAGCTTCCGATATTGCTCTTTGTATTCTTCGGGTACCTTATTAGACAATTTCACAAGCTTGGGATCAGCCTCCATGCTGAGGTTCAGGTCATCTACCTGATTTTCTTCAACAACCTTGTTTGGCTTGATGGGGACATTGTTCTTATCGAACAACCTCTCCAGGGGGACTAGTCCTCTGGGTATTACATTCCCTTTAAGCTGCAGCACCTTATGGCCAGCCATGGTATCCTGCCATTTATTCTGAGGAAGGTCCTAAATCTCCTCCTCGCCAAAATCTATGTCCATATTGGAGAATTCCCCAACAGTCTCCATGAATCTTTTCACTTTCTCTTCATCTTCAAACACCTGCCAGTGTTTGACATTGTCAGGGATGGAAGGACGGTAGTGAACCTCTATTTCATACCTCAGGAGGGGGTTCTGAGGTGGTAAAAAAGTGCTTTTAGCTACTGCAAGAGAGTCTGCCATTCTGTTTTGATCTCTTGGCATGAATTGAATATTGAATGCTGAGAATAAATTCTCTACCAACTCCCATACATCATTTCTGTAATCCCTCAGTTGTGGGTGCTTAGTTTGACATTGATTTCTTACTTGTCTCACCACCAGTTTTGAATCTCCCAAAACCTTCAAGCTCTGAATATTCATGTTCTTTGTTGTTTGTAGACCTAGCAGCAAGGCTTCATATTCAGCCACATTGTTCGTGGCTTCATACTCCAATTTGAAAGATAATGGGACCAGTTGTCTAGTAGGGGAGATAAGGAGAACCCCAACTCCATTCCCTTCCTTTGAGTTGGCTCCGTCAAATTGCAAGGTCCAAATCCCACCTTCTTCATTACTTGAAGACTACTCAGTCTTCACTTGACAGAAAGATGGCTCCTGCAGGTAATATTGGTCTTCCTCAAGCATTAGAAAAGAAAACTCACCCTCTTTGCTGTACACTAGTGAATTTACTGAATTATCAGCTTTAGTGACCATCTTCACAAACCTTGTTTCCCGGTATAATCTCCTTTCTTGGCCTCCAAACACAGGGATGGTCGCATAAGTTAGGTCCAACTTTATAGATCCTCTGATTTTTGTACCCCATGAACTTGATAATAGAATCCAAAACCGAGATGGAATGTTAGCCACTACTATGTCCATTACCACGCTCTTAGCTGGGATTTGGGCTAGATTTACCACCAAATCCTTGATCATCCCCAAACATTTGACTCTTTTAGAATCAAAAGAGTAGAGATCTTTATATGGAAAAGTGATCTACAACCCCAATTGTTCCATCACTGATAGGGGCAGGAGGTTATGAGATGCTCCAGAATTTAGCATACAATTATGCAATAATAGGTCATGAATTACTAAGGAGACATAGAAAGGGGGAGTTGAAGAATCTAGTTCCTCAACATGGGGACCAAACACAACCATGGGCCTTTCTTCTTGGAGGTTTAAACGGTCTGGGATTGGAGCAGCTCCTTGAGGAAGCATGAATGATGACACTTGAGCCTGATAGGCTGGTTGCTTCAGGAGTTCAGTCAAAGGGACGGGAATTTTTACTTTTTCTAGCTCTTTCTGAAGGCTAAACACAGAAGGAGGCTTCTCTACGAGACTTTCCTTTGGCTCTTTACTATTGGCTGGAGGTTTTTCTTCCTTTGGGATGGGTTTAAAATTTGCAATTGGATTAGAGGCAAACTTAGAAGAGGAAGTAATGGAGTCATTAGAATGTAAAGGTTTAGTTATAGGTCTCTTACCTTTATCTCCGAATTTCTGAACAACAGTATCCTTATGTGGAATCTCTTCTTCTTGTTCTTGTGTGCGCGTTCTCTTTCTGGAGGACCTGAGATCATATTTTCTATGAAATTATGCTTGCATGAAGTCTACAAAATTTTTACAGTAATCATCGATCTCTGGATCTTCAGCAACACATGTTTTTTCTTCTTCTTCTTTCAAGGAAAGCTCCACTCCCTCACTTTCTTGCAAAGAAGACTCATCTTCATCACCATTTGAGTAAGCAAGATATTGATCATCTTGCCCATCAGAAATGTCTTCGGTAGGGCCATCCAGCTGCCCTTCCAGATACAGCGGGGGCTGTATGTGGTCTTGCTTCTCCTTCTGATCTCTTTGCAATATTTGCAAAGGAGGCTTTCTGTATGGGGGATTATAACCCATGTTCGGAGCAGCTTGAGGTGGCCTCGAGGACGAATTATTTGCTTTGAGATCAAGCTTCACCAGCTTGCTCAAAAGGTTCTTGATCATTTTATTCATCTCCTCTATTTTGTAATCTGCTACCTCTCTATCTTGACTTGAGGTAGATGCTTCTTCTTTCCCTCTACGTCTAGCATCATGGTCTGACCTCCATTTTGATTTACCCGTAGAAGCAAAGTTAGCTTCCACTTCCAATGCATCAGTCTAGGCTTCATCCAGAGTAGCAGACTTCCTTTCTCTTAAAGAGAATCCGAATTCTGACTCAAATTCTGCCATAAACACCACATTAGCAGCGATCTGGTGAGGCTTCATTTCGGCCGGAAGACTTGTATATAATTTATTAAACCTCTTGATGAATTCAGACACATCTTCATTCTGTCTCTTTCTGAGTGCATTGAATTTTGTAAGACAGTATCCGTGGTCCTTCTTGTCTCCCCATTTCTTGGTGAAGGCATTTTCCATTTCCTCCCAGTTAGTAATGGAGCCGTCTCCCAAGGTATTGAACCATTTTCTGGCCTCTCCATCTAGAGACTAGACAAACAATCTCAACACCACATCCAGATGTTCAACATTGAATTTTTCTGAGAAGGCGTAGAAAACTTCAAGGTGTTTCTGAGCTTCAGTATCATTTTCCCCATTGAAACGAGGTAGGATCTTTAAGTTATCCTGAGACATGTCGTTCAGGATATGAGGCAATGCTAGGGGGGCATATTTGTTCAGTAGGAAGCCAGGAACAACCATCGGAGGTTATGGAGGTGGTGGGAAAGTCTGATGTGTATTAGGAGGTGGTGGAAGAGAAGCATGTATGATGATGGGGATATGTTGAACCACGAATTGAGGGATTGATTGAACTGCTAAAATATGAGAAGTGGAAACCTCTGTGAATTCTTTAACTTCTTCGACTTTGGGAGTGGGATGCAGAAAGAAGCTCGAGGTATCTACAGATTCAACTTCATCTTTTACTTCAATATTTTCAAGGGAGAAGGTATCAGAATTATAATCAAGGGTTCTTACAGCAGAATCAGGTCCTTGATCTTGAGCTAATTGAGAGGAGGATGGAGAGTCTTCCAGGGAGAATCTGGGAATATCTGTATAAGTTGATTTCCTTTATCTCCAACTTCTCTTGTGCAAAATCTTCTCTGGATCAGACACTGAAGGTGTTCTCAACTGGGATGTATCTGACCTCAGGTGTGGCTTTCGGGAATCTAGGACTGAAAATAGATTTATCCTTTGAATGATAGTGGAGACACCAAGGTGAGGGATCTACAACTCCCAACCCTTCCTGCTCACCTATTCTAAAGTGTGGATGAATATTTTTCTAGGCCCAGGGATTTAGTTCTTCGAATTCTTTCCCCAGAAATGGTGCCATAAAGATGTTGTAGCTCCTAGAGGCAGCCTTGATTTGTATAAAGACCAGTGCCTAGGACATCTTAAATTGCAAGGAGCATATGACTCAACTGATTGCAGTTGACAATGTTAGGCTCTCATGCTAATCTCACTCAGATGGAATGGTTTTAATAAGGGTGGAACCAAGACCCCAAATTTAAACAAAAAAACTGGGAAAAATACAGAAACTAAGTACAAACTGCAATAAGTAAATGCATCAGAAAACTTTAAAACAGAATATTGTAAAAGGGGGCCGACTTCTAAAATCAACACGCAGCTATCAAGTTATATGTGAGCGATGACGATGGGAGAAGATGAGGTAAGATATCACCTATAACCAGGCTTATCCAAGGGTAAGAATCCATATATACTAGGCTTAAAGATAAGAATCCATATATCTGGGCTCATTCAAAGATAAGAATCCATTGTAGTTATTATTGGAAGAAAGGCGGAAGAGACAAAAAATGAAACAAAATATCCTGCCTGAGCCATATTTAAAGCACTATAGATGAGTAAATATGAGTATCTGCTATGATAAATTCACATTTAAACATGGGAGTACTCACATTCCAAAGCATGTAGATATGAGAAGTATGGAGAGATACAAAATGAACACTTATATTAAAAGACACAGGGAGATAGTTATAAACTGTGAATCATTCCGAGCGGAATCCCCAATGGAGAATTTAAGTTGCTGGAGGAAATGTTGGAGCAAAAAACTGAAGTGTTTCCAGAAGAGGAGGAAGAGACACAAATATTTTGTAACTTTGATGTGTGTTTTATGATTACAGGTATTGAAGGAAGGACGAAGGGATGTCTGGTCCAGGAGAAGAAAAGAGTTGATGACAGATACTAGCAATTTAAATACCAGCCCAGAGAATTGCTGAAGGCAGAGAATGAAGAAATTGTCATGAGTGACAATCAGGAAGAGTTTTTCTATAGTAGAAGACAAGAGGGTATGGATGATTGGGTGGCAGTAAGAAGAGCTACAGATACAACTGAAGCTAGCACATGAGCTAGAGATAGAGTTGAAGCTGGGGCTAAAGCTACAATAAGTGTATGAGCTCAGCAAGTAAAAGCAGTAGTGAGAGTTTAGCAATTAAGAACTCAGCAAGCAGAAGTAGAAGTTCAAAAAACAAGGAGAAAAAACATCCAGCAGTCAAAAGAAATATTAGATAGAGAAAATGAATTGATAAGAAGGATGATGGTGAAAGTTTCTGAGAGAAAGATAGCAACAAGAAAACAAAGGAGCAGCAGCAGCAAAAGAAGGATAGAAAGAGAATGTAAAAGTGCAGCTAGTGGAGCAAGACAACATAAAATATGGAAGCCTGGAGAAGTATAGAAGAAGAATGTTGTAACAAATGATCAACTAAAAAACAAAGTGTGGGATCCAGGAAGACAAGGATGAAAGCACATGACCAGGAGATCATGAATCATTTTAACCTGGGGAGTCTGATGTAGGGGCATTAGGCTCAAGACAATACTTTGTATATAAATAGACATAGGGGGGTCTCATGTTTTTATTTCTTGTGTAATTGTTAATATTTGAGTGGGTTTAATTAAATTTAGTGAGAAATTATAAATGTTCTCCAATCATTGGAAAACATGAGGAGAAGTCGATTAGCTGGGAATATGAAGAGATAGTCAGTTTCAGTTTATCTAGGGATTAGGCTAATTTTAGAAGTGTAGGAGTTCAAGAGTTTTGTTGAGTCATCAAAGAATTTGAATCGATTCATTAGTATTTTTTGTATAAAAATAAGTCTCAAGGGCCTTTGTAGGCAGACCTGCATAGACCTGCATAGACCTGCATAGAGCTAGAAAGCTGTAGAAGAAGAGTAGTGAGGTAGGAGGGCCATCGAAAAGAAGATCAGGCCAGAATCAAGAAATGTTCTGTATTTGATTTCATGTTTATTTATGAAAGGACTTATTCTGAATTATGTGTATGATGAAGTTCTGTGTCCAGGATTGAAATGGTGGATCTGTGTGAAACATATATGTATTCCTTGATTGAATAACTATGTGAAGAATGTTGGGTTTCGGTGAATAAGTATATGATAAACCTTACAATAAATAAGTCTCTACATGTGAAGGGAGGATCGATTTTAATGTTGATTTGTGTTTTGAATCGAATGCAATAAAATTTTGCATATGTTAGAGAAGGCACGCCGATCTGAACTATGATTATCTACCAGTGAATTCGAAACAATTATTCAAGTGGGAGATTGTGAAGGTGCTGGTGGAGAGAATACCCAAATTCGATGAGGATCAAAACTTTGGTAACATTGCAGAGTTAGAAATCAAAGAAAGGAGCGTAAGTTCACAAGTGCAATTCGAATGGGCATGCGGAGATGGCCTAGTCATGCTTGGACAATAGATGTAGAGAGGAATCATTAACCGTGGATGAAACACGATTGGCACAGTGGAAGAGTGCACACAGAGAGTTAATATATATTTGAAGTGAAGCGAAGAATGGAACCATAGTCTGGTTGGAACCCGAGTAGTTAAACGCCAAGGTGGTTTTTGAAAACCTTAAGTGGGTTTTGCATTGCAAATAAATGGTAAGCGGATTTCCTAAAAGAAATGTGATAGCGCTTGGCATAAGGCACATGGCATAAAGCACATGGCATAAGGTGGTATTAGCCCATTTTGCAATTTATTTGCGTGTTAACCCTCGATAGGAAAAAAATGTGAATGGCATCGATCTTGAGGACGAGAGATCAAGGGGCATTCGCATCATCGAGTTGCGAGGGAATTAACGCAAGGTAATAACGTTTTTTTTTTTCTGAATCGGTCTGCTTCTATATTGATACAAAAATATTACAAAGAGGCTGAGGCCTCAGGATAGCTAGCCCAAAGATGCGGCATTATGAAATTACAGTGCTGGCCATTGACAGACAAAAACAACTGTTTACTAGCTGATGAAACATTAGTAACCAAGACCTTGTCCGTCTCTATAAACAGCTGATACTTATGTCTGAAGTGATAACTGGAGTATAGGACTCTATTCATTAGACCAGACAAAAACAAGCGCTTCCCATGGCAAAAAACACAAACAGACACATTGTAGCGTTGGAGCATTGTCCTGGGGACAGTAACATGGATAACATTGTGCTGCCCACGCAGGGGAAACCGGCGATAAGGTGAAAGAGAGAGCATTTGAACTTGAAAACAATACGCCTGCAAAAAACTGTGGAGAAGAAGGAGAATGAGCACCTTCTTGTTACCTGAATTCAAAAACCAGCGGGCATAAACCTATTTAAGCATCATTGGTGGGAGAGGGCGCTTCTTCCACGACTGGACACGCATACGGATCGGGAGCATCTTCAACTAGATGAGGGCATGCCTTGCCTGAGAAATCACCACCTGACGGAGCGCTAGGCCCAGCCTGCTAGAGCTCATGCTGTGAAGTCAATGCACCCTAAACATTCTGCAGATTAACCCCATGGGGGCAAAACAGAATTTCGTCCTCAGAAGCCGGAGTAATTTTAGAGGGGGTCGTAACCTGAGAAATCAGATTATTTCTTAGCTTTATGGTAACAGAGGCTAGGAAATTTTGATTGTTGAGAGAGCAAGGGTAGTGAAAACGGGCAGTGTGGAAATGAGCGGACGAGGTGAGACGGACTTGCGCCGCAGAGGTGGAAGGACCACGACCACGACCACGACCCCGGCCACTCCTGTGAGCTGCAACACGGCCAACACTGGAATCAGAGGATTCAGACAAAGAAGCAAAAGAGGGAAACGAAGGCGGCCGAATGACTTGCCCACGAGAGGAGCCACGTCTGCTAGTCATTCGAGGACGTAGGCGAGGCATGTTGAGCTGAGCAAGGAGGGCTAGGCAAAAAACCGAAAGGGGACTGATGAACGAATGCGGAGGATTCATGAAGACAACAGAGGCATAACTGCTATGATTGCAATAAGGGCCAAAGGAGATGTGTATACCAGTAGAAAGCTTGATGCAGCAGCTCAGAGAACAACGCTTCCCTATGCTAGTGCGCAAGCAGGGCTTAGCGTCAACCTGAGAGCAACAGGATCGCAGAGGGGAAACTCGAAGAATAGACGGAATGGGCGCCATGACAGTGGGAGGTTCGAGAAAATGAGGTGAGGTTGGCTGCATTAAAGCAGCATTAACGATTGTAGCCGGCATTATTAACTCCTGCCTTGAGCGAGGATGGATGGCGGTGGAGGTATACCACGTGCCGATCCACCACCCCGTCAGCAGATCATACGTCTCCGAGTACACCCGCATCCAGGAGAGAGAGGTATTGTTGCACCAAGAGTGTGCAGTCTCTTTGGATTTGTAGATCATTGGAACTGCTTAAGGGACCAGAGACGAATGGGAGCTTCTGTTTAACACCCTGATTAGCCAATCTGTCTGCAACCTTATTTGCTGTGTGCCTGATGTGCTTGAAGTTTACACTTCTGGGAGTCCTTAACCAGTCTTCAATTTGCTCTAATCTGCTTAAGAGCCTCCAACTAGATGCAATCTTTGCTGCTGAGGTTCCGGATTGAATTCGGATCGCGGCTTCGATTAAAATTTGAGAATCCCCTTCTATGTCAAGTGGGAAGAAATTTTCAATTTCAGCGATGCTTAGACCTTTCCATAATCCTTCCAGTTCGGCTGCATTATTAGAATCCCTGCCAATCGAGCCATGGTAGATGTGTACCGGTGAACCCTCAGAGTTTCTAAAAATTCCACCAAACCCAGCAGGGCCAGGATTACCCTTGGCAGTGCCATCGAAATTCAATTTGAAAGAGGGAGGGTTGGGAGGCGACCAACAAAGAGGAGAGTCCTTGTGAGAGGAGTGATTGGAACTTCCTTGAGCAGAGGAAGAAATATTCAGGTTCCAATTTTGCATAATAAGGCGTTCCTGGGGGGAATTAGGCATTTCCGTATCATGCCATTTCCTTAAAGCCAGAGTGTCTTGTAGGTACTGTTTGAGTTGAAGCCATAGGGTGTTAAGCAGTGATCTGTGATTCTTGAAGATTCTGTTGTTGCGCTCTTTCCATATTATCCAGTAGATGAATCCCGGTAGTAGTTTCCAGAGTGTGTTGAGAAATAGACATTGGAAAGGATTCCTGGGCCAGTTCCTTATGGTGTTGACTATATCTCCCACACGACGACCTGATCTTCTGTTGCATTGCTCCATTCTCTCCCATAGTTGCTCAGCTAGAGAGAAAGTGTCCAAGAGATGTGTGATGGTTTCTGCCTGGAGGTTACAGTTCGGACATCTCGAAGGGCCAATAAATCCTTTCTTTTGTAAATTATCCCATGTGAGGATTCGATGTTTACTAAGCATCCAGAGAAAAGTTGAGACTTTAGGCCATATGAGTGGTTGCCATATCTGGTCCCAAAGCTGGTCCTTTATGGTCTACGCTGACTGGTAGAGAAGATGGTAGGCTTCCTTGGTAGTGAACATACCTTTGGGAGTATAGCCCCATCTGACTTTATCCTGTTGATCAGAGAGTTTTATTTTTCTCAGATTGAGCTCTTGATCCAGATCAGCGTAGGTTTCCTCCTGCCAGTCGTCTTGCCAGGTTTCTGCAGGACGCCAAAGATAAAATCCTTGAGAGGGCTGCTGCTGCCAAAATTGTTGAACGTATATTTGACCTGTGTCCTGCATTGAAGCCTGCCATTTGGGTTTATGAAAGAGAGAGGCAAGTTTGGGATATTGTTGCCAAGAGTCCTCCCAAAATCTTGCCAATGATCCCGTATGTATTTCCCAAAAACTGTGCGCTTGAATGAAAGCACTGTGCTGCTTGGCCGCGTTCCATATTAGAGAACCTGGGGTAGTTGAGCTGAAGCGAATGAGGGCTTCCGTAGGACTACCTGAAGCATATTTGGCATGCCAGAGACGAGCCCAGGGGGAATGGGTTTTGGAGATCCAATTCCACCAAATGCGGGCTCCCATGGTATTGTTGCTGTGAAGGGGATGTCTTAGCCCCAGACCTCCTGCTAACTTTGGAAGACATACTTCGGTCCATTTAACAAGCGCCCATTTCCTGTTGAGACCTGAGGAACCCCAGAGAAAGTCTCTTTGAAGATTGTGGATTTTTTTTAGCACCCATTTGGGGGCAGCCAGAATGGAGAATAAGTAAAGAGGCATAGCTTGGAGAAAAGATTTAATGAGGATGAGCCTGCTGGCAATATTGAGAGACCGGTAGGTCCAGGAGGAGAGCCTATGATCTAATTTGTCAAGGAGAGATCGCCAGGAAGCATGTTTGACCGCAGAATCAAGGAGAGGGGCTCCAAGATATTTCGAAGGGAGCATCGCGATAGGAAAACCCAGGATTCTGGCGATGTTTCTCTGCGTTAAAATGGGAGTGTTGAAGAAAAAGAGTTTTGATTTGGAGGCGTTTATAGTAGTGCCAGAAGCTTCTGAAAAAAGATCAAGTAAGTCCTTGAAGGCAGAGGCTTCTTGAACCGATGGATGGCCAAAAAGCATAGTGTCGTCAACAAACTGTTGATGGGAAATAGGGGGTTGATTATGGAGGGAGAGGCCTTTAAGAGAGTGGGAGGAGATGGCAGCATGAAGAAGGCGACCAAGACCTTCAGCCATTAGAACAAAGAGGAACGGGGAAAGAGGATCGCCTTGACGTATACCACGGGTAGGATGAAAGGGCGAACAAGGAGAGCCATTGAAAAGGATGGAGAAACTAGGGGAGGAAATTAGATTCATTATCCAGCGTGTCTAAGTAGCACTGAAACCAAATGCTAATAGAACTTGATTGATATAATTCCAACTGAGTTTGTCGAAAGCTTTTGAGAGATCAAGCTTGAGAATCATACCTGACTTTTTGAGCGTCTTGAGGGAGTGGATCACTTCATGGGAAAGAATTATGCCGTCCAGAATCTGGTGGCCTTCGACATAGCCTGTCTGCTCTGGCGAGATGAGGCAAGGAAGGAGAGGTTTCAACCTGTTTGCAAGAACTTTAGAAATGAGCTTGTAAATTACATTGCACAGCGCTATAGGTCGGAACTTGTCCGGAGTGTTAGAATCTTCTGTTTTGGGAATAAGCGCTATAAAGGTAGTGTTTAAGGAAGGAAGGATCCAATGCATCGATCTCGATTCCTCCACAATCTCCGAGACTTCTGATTTGATTAGATCCCAGAAGTTGTGAAAGAAATTGGCTGTGAAGTCGTCTGGGCCAGGCGCTTTGCCATCCTGGAGTTGGGCCATGGCATCTTCCACTTCTTGCTTGGAAATTGGTTGAAGTAATTTGCTGTTCTGATCCTCAGCGATGATTTTGGGTATGTGCTGCATAATTGAGCTGATGGCTTGATTTCTGCAACCAGGTGGCTCCTGAAGAATATCCTGAAAGTAGTCTTTAAATTCCTGCTCCATGTCTTCATGCTGCTCCAAGCGTTCCCCTTTCCTATTGTTGATGAAGGCTATGTTGTTATGCATGCGTCTTTGAATTGTAGATCTATGAAAGAATTTAGTGTTCTTTTCTCCCTCCTTGAGCCATCTGATCCTTGATTTTTGCCTCCACAGAATCTCTTCTTGAAGTCTCCGATCTTCGATCTTGGCTGAAAGTACCTGCTCCTGGTGTGCGTGTTCCTCAGTTCTTCCCTCAGTGATGATGCATTGTTGCAATGTTTTCATTTGCTGCTCCAGCACTCTCTGTTGTTCAAAAATGTTGTCAAACTGATGGAGATTCCAAGATTTGAGGGCTTGTTTGAGATGTTTTAATTTTTGTTGAAATTGATACATTTTTGCACCTGCAGGGGGATTGAAAGAGTTCCAAACATCCTTAACCATCTCTGTGAAGTTTGGGTGAGAGAACCAAAATGCTTCGAAGCGAAAGGGTCTATTACATCTTGATCCCGGGCGTGTCCACTGCAGCATTATGGGCCAGTGATCGGAGCCCATCTGGGGCAGGATAGAGGCATGAAAGGCCCCACCTAGATGGATGGTGTTATCCGACATGAGGAAGTGATCCAGCCTGGAAGCGATGTGCTGTGGTCCCCTTCTTTTGTTGGTCCAGGTATAAATGCCGTTGGAGGTTTGGAGATCCATTAACTGGTTCCTATGGATGAAGTCTCTCAAGCCCATGCTGTCTCCTTCGAGTCTCATTCTCCCACCAGATTTTTCTTCCAGAGCCGAGATCATATTGAAGTCCCCGCCACAAATCCATAAGGGGAATCTTCGTGTAGAATTGAGCTCGGAAAGAGTTTCCAATAATGCCATCTTGTTTTGGAGATCTTGTGGGAAGTACACGTTGGAGAGGTGACCATGGATATTGGTCCCTATAAGGTGGAATGTAGCTTGAATGACGAAGTGAGAGGCGTGAAAATCCTCCAGGTTGAAGGCTTGAGGATTCCAAAGGATGGCAAGCCCTCCTGATGCCCCCGACGCATCCATAGAAACCGATCGACATCCTGGCCAGATTCTGTTGAGGATGTTTTCCATGACGGTACTGTTACATTTCATTTCTTGTAGAAAGACCATAGCTGGCTTATCTTGCTGTATCATGTTTTTTAAGATTCTTTGTTTTGCAGGGCTATTAAACCCTCGCACGTTCCAGGAGATGAGTTTCATGAGGAACGGTGGGGGAGGGTTTTGTAAAACTTAGTCAGCTTGGGGAATCTGCCTGAATCTACAAGCATTTCTCCAATGATAATGGTTCTCTGCAAATCCGTTTTACGCCCTCTTTTTTTTTATTCTTTCATGATTTTCTTCCCATCCCAAGGGCTACCTGCTTGGATGCCTAGACATTTGTGTTGCTGAGCTCTGGCTAAGACTACTTCAAGACTTTCGATTTGCCTGGGAGGTATTGTACTGTAATCCTTCTGTCGGCAAGCTGTTTCTAAACCAAGAATGTCCAAATCCCCCAGATCTATACTCTCTGGTTCCTCCTCCATGTGTGTGGGTTGAGTTTGATCTTCCTTGTAAAGCTTGTGATGTACCGTGAGAGCAAGAGTTGTATCTGTCTCCATGATGGAATATTTGAGTCCTGTATCAATGATTGGGTTGACAGAGGATGTGGAGGCAGGAGTTTGGGCTTGGACAGAGTCCGAGGGCCGATTTGAGGATGTGGGAATGTCAAATGAAGTGGGAAGATCAGATGAAGTGGGATTGACCGATGTGTTATCTTGGGTGTGAGTAGCAGACAAAGATTCAAAGTTGTTCCTTGTTTCTGGTGTAATGGGGATGTCAGACACCATAGGAGATTTCTTGGCATGCTTTCTGCGTCCAGTGACCTTGGTGTAGCCTTCCGCATCTTTGCTGATCTCCGTGGCAGGGACTTTAGCCTGTTGATTTAGGGGGCAGTCCCTAAAAAGATGGCCATGTTCATGGCATTTCCTGCAACGAAAGGGAACATGCTCGTAGTCTATTGTCTGGATCCATTCAAAATCGTCATGAAAAATACTTACCGAGTCCGTTAGTGCTTTTGCCAGGTGCATGTGGACGTATATTCTGGCATAGGAGGTGTACCGACGATTTTTTGTTTCCTCTGCTACTTTGATGAAAACCCCCAGTCCATTGCCTATATCTTTCAAGGTCTCCTCATCCCAGTATTCCAGAGGTAGAGAATACATGCGGATCCAGACAGGAGCCCAGTTAAAGTCTTCTTTGTCAGGATGAAATCTTTCCACCCAATCACGAAGGTAAAGGCCTGCAGAGTTGAAGAAGTACAGGCCTCCTTCGAAGATTTGAGTTTTGTCCTCCAGGCAATGGAAAATAGCTGTGAAGAAGCCTTTGGGACCAAGCTGTAGGGTAACTTGTCCTTTAGGTTTCCATTTAGAAATGATCCATCCTTGCAAAGCCTTTTCAGTGGGCCAGAGGCCTAAGAACTTTCCGATGAGGGCATGATCCCTCATGTATTGGATTCGGCCGTTGATTCGGTGGTTGGGTAGATCGATTTTAGTTCTTTCAGGAGACTTTGGAATACAAGTTGCAGAAGAGGCTTTGGGCCTGGTCGTGGAGTCGTTTTGGTCAAGTTCTTTGTCTGTAACGGCCGAGGTGCCCTTGTCCGTGTTGCCGACTTTGTCTTTTGCATCCTTGGTGCTGTCAATCGGAGTGTCGCTTTTGTCTATAGTGACCGTGGAATGACCATTGGGGGCGACGTCTTTTGGAACCAGGGGAGTGGTGCCCGTCCTGTCAAAGGGATCCAGTCTTTGCCCGCCCCTCCAGAGGCCTGGTGCATGGGGAGAGGATTAGTCAAAGAGATTGAGGCGTATTGCAAGCCAGCAGAAAGCGAATAGGATCAGAGTTGCAGGGTTTGCTCAGAAACCCTAGCAGAGCGTAAGCCAGCAGAGCGCATTTTTCTCCATTGTCAACGCAAGGTAATAACGTTGGGCCTGTTGATTTATTGCATTAATATTTGGGCATGAAACGATAAGGTATGGTTGATTGATGAAATATTGACCAATGAATAAAATATTTGGTTGATTTATTGATTTCAAACGCGATATTGGTTAAAGGGTTCATATGGAATGAATGTGAATGTCGTGTTGAGGGGCCTAGCAATTATCAAGTAGGTAGTTGGGTTGGTTGGTGTAATTCCGGGTGAGGTTTTGTTTGGATAGTAAACGAAAGAGCATAGTATATGCGGTGAGAGTTTATACTTTGGTTGAACCATAAGTTCGAAGGGTTCCACCATTTAAAATAATTTAACCACATTGAAGTTGACTGGGTTTGGTGTAAAAAAGCACTTGATATTCCTTGTATGGTTTCAAACCATTAATTGAAGTAGCTTCCACATTTATTATTTATTTAAATCGCCAGTGCAAGAAATTAGAACATTGTGAGGTTTCCCAGATGGGTTGAGATTTATTGGGTGGAATTTTGGGATGCATTTAAATGCATAGAAGATGGAAAATGTGAGTAAGCAAGTAGGCATGCCATCATTAGGTTAGCTATGAGATTAGTAGGAAGTTGTTTAATTATATTAAATAGTTAGGACTGCGAGCCTTTTGATATATATTAGAAATTTAGAAACAGTTAGGAGGTTGCAGATTTCAAGGAGTCCATTCGAGACTATTTTTAATTTAATTATTTTAGATAGCTTGATTAAGTTTTTGTTATTTTATTTTCCTAAAAGCTAGTAATAACTAGCTTATTGTAATATATATATATATATGATGGATATTAATAAGAAAGTGTGGGCTTTTGAGACCAATATCTTTCAGCTTTGTAAAACCTTTCTCCAGAAATTCTAATTGAAGTATTTCAACTCTGGCTTTGACAACCTTTTGTGTTTCTAGTGCGTTTTTCCAGTATTTCCATATCTTTTTTCTTCATATGATTTAATTCATGTATAGTTATCCAATTGAAAATTTAATTGAATCTCAGTTTCATTTTTAATTCGTTGTGAAGTTTTAATTTGATTAAGAGATTAATTTACAGGGCTATATATTTTTGTTTATTCCTCTTAAAATCTAAATTACAAAAGGTTTCTGTAATGACTTGATTATATTTTGTTTATTATGAAAACATGGTTTTCATAATTTATGAAAACTATAATAGTTTTAAAGATATTAGTATATCAAACTGTCTATCTGATCAAGCTCCTCTTTGAAACTGGTTATTGTTTGTCCTTCTATTTTCTCCTGAATATGTTTTGTTAGGTTGTAGAAATCTTCTACACGCATCCAAATATCCCTAGTTGTTAAGTACTCAATTTGGCTACTACATTATTAGGGATCCCCTTACATTCTTCTATCAAATTCTTATACAAATCAAGTCGTTCTGTCAGGCTGGAAGCTGACATTTTGAGAAAGGACTCTGTGAAGGAGGGATTTATTCATGAATAGGGATTTTCATTGATAGCCAACCACCCCCAATTAAAACCATAAATCTGACCATTGTGCTTCAAAGGCTGTTGTTTGGTGACAGTGAACAACGTTATATAAGGCCTTGTAACAAATGAAGGAGCCCCCTCTGGCTGGTTGAGTTGGTTTCCTGGCGTAATTTTTGCACCTAAGTATTGCCTACGGGAAACAGATACAACAGGAAGAAAATATCAATCTAGGAAGATCATGATCAAGTGGATACAACAAGATTACCTATATGTGTCAATTTGCATGTGTGGTTTCCTTGCTAGATGTGGCATGCATGGTACATGTTTGTATGTTCTTGGTTCTCTTGCTGTCATTGGCATGGGTTTTTCTAGGTGTGGTAGTGTTCTTCAATCTTGCCTTGTCATTTATAGATATCCATGGTGTGGTGGGTTCTCTTGTATTTGATTGAGCTGGATTGTCAGATGGACTCGAAGCTAAGTGGGGTGCTCTCAGGATTATTCACAAGGCCTAGGAATCTCTAGATGGGATACATGGTAAATCCTGGTTGTGAACACCTCGATTGGGCCTAATAATCCTTGAATGGTGAATGAAGGGATATATGGTAAAGGTTAGAGGTGAATAACCTTGATTGAGCCTAGGAATCCTTAATCGATGAATGACAGGATACACAGTAACTCAAAGGGGAATACCCTTTTTTGGGCCTAAGAACCCCTTGACTGGTAATGGCATGATACATGGTAAATCCCAAAGGGTGGAGACCTCATAGGATTTGGAATCCCTTGACCGATAGTGGAAGGATACATGGTAAAGCCGACAGATTGAGACAGAAAAATTTCTCACAATTTAGGTGGAGAGATCCTGAGGCATCCATGCTTTTTTAGGGCCTAGTGATCTGGTGAGGATTACGGTAAATTTTGGTTGTATTGATGAGGGTTCAGGCCTAGAAATACCTTGGTGGTATATATGGTAAGGCCCGAGGAAGCCCTGGATGGTTTTTTGTGAGTCTCACATTCATGCTTGGAATATGGCACAGGAGTTATTGGATGAAAGAAAGATTTGTTTCAGCCCAATCTATGGTCAAGTGGTATGTGTAAGTCCTAGACCTAGTTGGCTTATGCATTCATTAATAAGAGTTCCTTGCCCTTGGTATTTCATGTGTAAATTCCTTGGTTCATATGTGATTATTATGGTTGTTGTATCCTTGCTATTTCTGTTGGTTATATGTTGGTTATGAGTATGTTTTATGAAAAACTTGATGTATATATCTCATCATGTTTTGATTAGAAAATGAATGCAAAATGACTATATGACCTAATAGAAGATAATGCATCTATTTTGATAAGGCAACAATGCTTCTTTACGAATATCAGATAAGTATGAGACCCCTGTGCTCAAATATGTTGTTATGACCTATAGATTACATATTTGTGACATGGTTGACAAAATTTCAATCACGGATAGTAGGGGCCATTTCAAGTATTTGTACCAATTATTACATTAGTAACATTATTCCATTGTTTTTTTATCATTTCTAAAGGTTTCATGAAGTTCTTTGCAGTGGCCTAAGTCCTGACCCTGAAAAAGTGGCACAAAATATAGGGTAAATAGCTCAGACCTGCCTAATTTCCACAGTCATTGGCATGCCTTATTTTAGGGGAAACTTGAAGGCCTCAGTCACATGCATGGCTTTTCATGGGAGCGACTGAGGGTCCATATCAAAAAAATGAAAAGTTGTCTCAGGGTTTAAGCATGTAATATTCCAAATAGTAAAACGACAACAATACAAAGCATACAAAGACTAAATCTACAGAAATATGGAAAACACATTAAAAACACCATGAAAAGAGCCAGAACTACTGAGCCATTTTATTAAAATACTTGAGATGAAAAATAATTACAACAGTGCTAAAAAAGATAGTACTCTAGCTAGCTAAGTTGGCTAGAATGGCCCCTAGTTTCCCCCACTCAAAAGATTGGTCTATTATTGCTCTGATGGACTCTCCCTCTGCGCTGCCCTATTGGAAATGTTGTTGCTCGCTGAATAAGGCTGCGTAGATGAGGATGATCTAGTGCTAATAAAATGTCAATATTCGGACACTAGAATTTACTCTAAAAACCTAGAAAAACCCAGAAAGTATTTTCGTAAAGGTTGACCCCAGAAAATCACCCTTCTAGGGTTTTAAAATGCAAAAGTGTTGGGTATGCAAAGATATGAGCTGAAATGAAAGATAAACTGGCTGAAAATTCTCCCCAAAGCTCAAATATTGAAGGGTTGATCCCCTCACTAGATTCCAAGTGGAAATTCCTTGGAAATTCTCCCACTCCAGAACCCCTCTGCTACTAGACTACGTAAATCACGAGGTGACTGCGCTGCTATGGGAGGGACTAAATGTGGCCTAGTGCTAAGATACTGAATTGGCTCTCGTCGAACAATAAAACTCCTCTCCTGAGTGGGCACTCAAAGTCCCCCAAGGAGGAGGTTTGGATCTCTACTCGAAGACACCCATGTTCTAAACAACACTGCAGACATGGCTAAACAACTCAAGCATGCTCAAGTCATAAAGACCAGAAAATTAGAATATGCAAGAATGATTTCCATGTCTACCCTCACCCCCTTATTATTCTTGTGAAAACCTACATCCTTGGGTCCACTCATTAATTGTGCTACTACTTGGCCCCTTGACTTTCACACTTGCTGCACATCCTTGGGTCCACTCATTAATTGCGCTGCTACTTGGCCCCTTGGCTTTCACAATAGTTGTGCTTCCCTCTTGGCCTCTTAGCCCTACAAGATTTGTGTTATCCACATTAGCTCTAGAAAAGTGGTTTTATTCTAACTGGTGGGTTTATGGGTCCCTTCACCCTTTTATTTCCCTACTGAAATTAAGAAAAAAAAAATTGGAAAAAATTAATATTTCTAATTAGTTGTCAGCTAATTAGAAATATTATAGTCCTCCCTACCAAAACCTTGCTTGTCCTCAAGCAATTGCAAAGATGGATGCTGTAGAATTTTCTCCCCCTCCCAAGTGGCATCCTCATCTGAAGGTTCCTCCATCTGATCAGATATTCTTTGACTACCCTGTTCCTTAGTTGCCTCTCTCGAGTGTTTAAAATGGCCTCTGGCTATAAAACAAAATTCCCCTCATCATCTATAAGTGGGAGTCCCCCAACGGAAACCACCTTCTTCCCAAGAGCCTTTTTCAGGCATGAGATGTGAATAATGTTGTGGATCGTGCTCCTAGTTGGCAACTCCAAATCATATGCTACCTCCCTAACACATTGGATCACTTTGTATGGCCCATAAAAATGGGGTTTGAGCTTCTCATCTCCCTTTTTCTTCAGTGTAGAGTGCTTATATGGCTGAAGACAGAGTTAGACCAAATCATTTACCTCAAAATTCCTCTCCACATGGCCTCGATCTGCATACAACTTCTGTTGGTTCTGCATTGTACCCAGGTTGTCCTTGAGAGCATGAAGTATGTCTTAGCTCTCCTAGATCTAGTCCTTGGCCCTGGGGGCCTTTCTTGCTCCAAACATCACATCAGCAAAGGTTAAATCATCATAACCATATAAAGAATAAAACAGATACATACCAAGTGACATATGAAATTTCGTGTTGTAGGAGTACTCTCCCAAGTGAAGCCAACGTAGTCATGCCTTCGTTGCCCTGAGACATAGTTCCACAAGTAGCCTTCTAGCCACTTGTTTACTATCTATGTATGTCCATTCGTCTGTGGGTGATAACTAGTACTGGGTGTAAACTCGGTACCCACCAAACAGAAAATATCTTGCCAAAATATGCCCATGAAATGACTGTCCCTATCACTGACTATGGTCTTGGAAAAACCATGAAGCCTGAGGATATCTCGGAAAAACAATTTGGCCACTTGTGAAGTAGTGTACTATGCGGGGATGGCGAAGAAGTGTGCATACTTCATCAGTCGATCGACAACCACATAGATACAATCCTTGCCTTGCACCATAGGCAAAGCCATGATGAAATCCATGGAAATTCTCTCCCACTTCCCCTCAAGAATGGGGAGTGGCTATAAAAACCTTGCGGGATTTCTAAACTCCCCTTTGTTCCTCTGACAAACTTTTCACTCCCTAACATGCCAGAGTACATCCTCCTTGAGGCCTCCCCATGATAACCTCTCCCTGATGGCTCGGTACGTTTTGGTGAACCCTTGATGCCCTGAAAACAATGATTCATGTTCTGTGTGCAAGATCTTCTTCTTGAGCTGAGAGGCCCTTTTCAAGAAAATCCTGCCCCTAAAATAGATGACCTCATCCATCACTTGATACCGGTAATCAGTCACTTGTTCATCCAATACCTCACAACAAAAGCGGTCCTTGGAATAATATACCAATAGTTGATCTCTCTAATCTGCATCAAGGCTCATCAAAGACAACGATACTAGCCTCCGAGATAAGGCATCAACCACCACATTTTTCTTCCCTTTGACATACTCGATGTCAAAATTGTAGGCCTAGATTTTTTTGACCCACTTCTACTCTCTCTCCTGCAACTGTTCCTGCTCAAGGAAGAATGGGAGACTATTGTGGTCCATCCTTACCCGAAATCTGTTACCCACCAAATACTGCCGGAACTTGGCCAACGCATGCATGATGACCAGAATCTCTTTGTCGTATATCAAATAAAACCTCTCATGCATAAATAGATTCCAACTCTCGAAAGCTATAGGATGGCCACCCTACATGATATTTGCGCCAACTCCCTCTCCCAAAGCATCAAATTCTAGAACAAAGGGTTGTGTGAAATCCGGCAATGGCAACACCAGACAACTTCTCATCACCTCCTTGAGCATGTCAAAGGCCCTCTGCATAGTTTCTGTCCAAAAAAAGGCCATTTTCTTGGTGAGGTCCGTGAGGGGTGTTGCAAGTTGTGAAAACCCCTTGGAAAACTTCCTATAGTAGGTGCAAATTCCTACAAACCCCCGAATTTTTGTCACATTATTTTGTTTCAGCCAATCCCGAATGGCCAGGATATTCTCCTCATGGACCCTTACTCCATCCACTACAAAGATATTCCCTAGGTAGAGCATCTATGTAAGTCAAAATTCACACTTGGATAGCTTGGCATAGAAATTTTCTCCTCCAAGATACATAATACAACCTCAATATGCTGTAAGTGTTCCTCCCATGTGCGACTATAGATGAGAATGTAGTCGAATAATACCAGCACAAACTTCCTCAACTAGCCATGGAATATGTGGTTCACACAAGACTGGATAGTAGTCAGAGAATTGGTCAGCCTAAAGGGCATTACAAAAAACTCAAAGTGGCCATAGTGGCATCTGAACGCAGTCTTGGGGATATCCTTGTCCCTCACCTTGATCTTATGGTACCTCGACCTGAGATCGATCTTGGAAAATAACTTCGATCCCCTCAATTCATCCATTAGCTCATCAATCTTGGGAATGGGGTATCATTTATTCATGGTTTTCTTATTTAGAGCCTTGTAGTCGATGCATATCCGTAAGGTGCCGTCCTTCTTCTTCACCAACACTGCAGAAGAAACAAAGGGGCTAGTGTTGGGCCGGATGTGCCCTAATGCCAAGAGCTCGTGGATGGTTCTCTCAATCTCATCCCTGTAGGCCTTAGGGTGCCTATAGGGAGTGGTGATCACTGCCTAGATCCCCTGCTCCAACTAAATAGTGTGCTCGAACCCTTGGTTTGGTGGTCGCCCCTGTGGTATGTCCCCAAAGACTATGGGGTAGCGGTCCAATATAGACTGCACATCGGGGTGTGTAGACTGCCCTGTGACTCTTGCCTCTAAAATACACAGCTCCACTACCCACTCTATGACCCCCTTTTAGAAATCTGCCTCCATCCAATGTGCCGAGACTATCTGGGGTGGATATGTGTGCATGCATCTGATCATCTGGCACTTCCCACTCTTCTTGTCTGTCCAATCCATATCCAATGTCTTCCAATCTGCAGTGACTTTTCCCAGCATAATCAGCCACTGCACCCAATATCACATTGTTGTCTCGGATGTTAGCCACAAAAAAATGATCTGTCACCATATATGTTCCCATGGTTACCGCTAATGCTAGAACATATATCGTGCACTGCATGGTCTTGGCACCTGGAACCAATACAGAGAAACCATCAAAACTCTCAGTTGGTATGCCCCTCCTCTACACTAGTTGAGTATCGATGAAATTATGTGTGGCCCCACTTTCCACCAATACCGTAACATGGTGTCCTTGGACCATACCTTAGACTCTCAGTGTCAGATACTTGGGAACTCCTAGCAAGGATACAAGGACTGCTCCTATTGGTGAGAATTCCCCTCCTCCTGGTGGTGGTGGATCTCCTCCTAGTGCATCAGCACTGGCATCTCCTTCCAACTCCTCATATACCTATTCTTCTTCCTCACTGTCGGAGAAGACCTCAATGTAGTGTGACTTCCCTGCAGCAGAATGACGACCCGACGCCCATGGCTCTTGGAAAGTGAAGCATATCTTCCTTTATCTCAAATCCCTATGGGTATCATCATCCAAAGGCCCTCGACACTGGTTCTTCTCCTGGGGTGGAGCCCTCATGTCTTTCCCCTTCAGCTGAAATGTTGGGTTTTGGGGAAATGAATCTCTTGTCCTTTGCAAGGCATCTTGTAGATCCCTATCCCTTCCAACTGCATCATGAAGTGTAGCCGATCTAGTGGATATGACTAGCTCAAACAAAGGTTTTTCCAGTCCGTTGATAAACATATACACCCTCCTGCCCACAGGCAAATCTGGAACCACCATTGAGAGCTTCAGGAACTCGGAGATATAAGTCTCTGGGTGTTGTGCCTATTTGAGCTTGGTCAACTCGACAAAATTTTCTTATGTGTCCTTCTGGTCAAACCTCTCCACTAGTCTCCAGGTGAATTCTGCATACGCAGTCACCCCTGCATGACCCAATGTGGTCATCCCAAGGAACCACCAATCATGAGCTTCCCCTTCAGGGTGCAGCACTGCCACCTTGATGGCCTCTACCTCCGCCATTTGGTTCAATTGGAAATAGATGTCTAGCTTCTCCACCCAACCCTTTGATGACCCATCAAAAAGTAGGCAAAATAAGTCTACCCGTTATGCGTTGCAGGTCGTTTCCCTACGTGTACCATCCTCCTCTATTATAGTTGCGGGGTTTATGGTTGTCCCTTAGATGAAAAACTTCATTGAAGGTCAATTGATCTCTAAAATCTTGCCCATGAGGCATGTACTCCATAAAATACTCGTTGTAATGATCTGGCCCCAGCCCCCGAGGTCCTCTTGCTCCTGTCTCTGCTACTAAGAAATTGGGCATGGTAGAGCATGGTGAGGTATGTGGCACCACCATTTTCTCAGGCCAATGGCGAGAGGTTCTTGATCTTTCTCCATTCTAAAACCTTCTCTGGATTTCCCTCTGTTTGCTTTCTCTAACAAGTCTTTGCCTCATCTCTTCTATTTTCTTTGTGAGCTCCTGCACAGATTTAAGGAGGAGGTTTCCAAACTCCTTCCCGTCATCCTCTTCTAGCATTGTTGCCTTCCCTTTAGCCTCCTCCACTGGAACGCAGTCTCCTTTGTCAGATGTGATCTCAAGCCTACGTTCTTTGTCTCTATACTACCTTGTCCAGTCCGAAATGTATTCTATACCTTCAGGTGTCATAGACTGGTTGTGCCACAGGCTGAGTCAATTCTATGAGATCTGATACCACTGGAATATTCCAAATAGTAAAATGATAGCGATACAAATCATACAAAGAATAAATCTACAAAAATATGGAAAACACATTAAAAACACCATGAAAAGAGCCATAACTGTTGAGCAATTTTATTGAAATACTGGAGATTAAAAATAAGTACAACAATGCTAAAAAAGATAGCACTCTAGCAGTCTAAGCTTGTTGGAATGGCCCCCAGTTTCCCCCACTCAAAACACTACTCTATTGTTGCTTTTTTGGACTCTCCCTCTATGCTTCCCTGTTGGAAATGATGTTGTTGGATGAATAGGGCTATGTATATGAGGTTGATCTAGTGCTCAGAAAATTTTGGGATTTGGACATCGGACTCTACTTCAAAAACCCAGAAAGGATTTTCGGAAAGGCTGACCCCAAAAAAACACCCTCCTAGGGTTTGAAAATGCACAACTAATGGGTATGCAAAGCTATGAGCTGAACTGAAATATATATTGGTTGCAACTACTCCCCAAAGCTAAAATATTGAAGGGTTGATCCCCTCACTGGATTCCAAGAGGAAATGCATTGGAATTTCTTCCTCTCCAGAAACCCTATGCTGTTGGACTGCGTAAATCACTGGGTGACTGTGCTGCTATGGGAGGGACTGCATGTGGCCTGATGCCAAGATATTGAATCAACTCTCATAGAAAAATAAAACTCCTCTCCTGAGAATGCACTCGAAGTCCCCCGAGGATGAGGTTGGTATCTTAGCTTGGAGACACTCGTTTGATAAAAAACAATGCAGGCTCGACTAAATAGCTCAAGCATGCTCAAGTCGTACAGACTAGAAAATCATAAAATGCAAGAATGATTTCCATGGTTTCCCTCACCCCCTTCTTATTCTTGTGAAACCCTACATCCTTGGGTCCACTCATTAACTGCGCTACTACTTGCCCTTGAATTTCACACTTGTTGAACATCCTTGGGTCCACTCATTAACTGTGCTGCTACTTGGCCCCTTGGCTTTCACAATAGTTGTGCTGCCCTCTTGGCCTCTTGACCCCACAAGAGTTGTGTTATCCACATTAGCTCTATGAAAGTGCTTTTATTCTAACTACTGGGTTTATGGGTCCCTTCACCCTTTTATTTCCCTACTGAACTTAAGAAATAAAAAATTGGAAAAAATTTCTATTTCTACTTAGCTGTTAGCTAATTAGGAATATTACAAAGCACCTGGGAGGATTGGTTTCCTCTTGAAGGGTCTGTAGCTCTTGAGGAAGGTCAGTTTGGTTGTGTTTTTCCAGTTACACTTCCTTAATTATACATGGGTATTTGAATTACATCATATTAGCCTCTTGTCACATGTTTACCCTAGTGGAATGGTTACCTTGGGTAAATGTGGGAGGAGGTTGGTTATAGAGTGGTATCATAGCATGGTTCACCCCTTGGACTGGATGGGCGGTGTTGGTTTGAGGGGTCTTGACCCAGGTTCAGATTTAAGGTTTTACCAACAAACCCCTGTACTACTGGCTCTTTTGGTAATGGCCTGCTTGCGCAGGTCAAGGTCTCACCCAAAGTAGTATGGGAGGGTATTGGAACCAAGTTTCTGCACCCAGAGAGAGAGAGAGAGAGAGTTAATTAAAGAGGGTACCTTCAGATCTAACAGGCATGCGCTGAAGAATCCATAACCCTGAAACCCTTAACAATATACTTTCCTGAATGACTTGTGTGAAGCTCGTAAATCATAAGATAACCAGTAATCAAAGGTAAAACAATCCAACATAACTAGATCTAAACATTCATTACTCTTTTAAAGCATCGCATCCACGTCATCAATTAGCTACAGTATTCAGTATACAGACATAACTCGAAAATCAACAGATAACGTAACTCATAACATAACACATAGACATTTTGATATCATCAAAAGGGTCTTCTCATTCAATAATAGTCAGATTCCACTTATAGACTCTTTACCAGCCCATGCACACAACCAGCAGGGTCCACACATAGCAGGACTTAGGGTCTCCACGCACACAACCAGCAAGAGCCCTTACCCAGAAAAATCCACACAAAAGATATCACAAATCCAACATTCGTATCCAAACTTAATCCAAAACTTACTTCTAGACTCGATCTATTCATATATTTATACCATATCATCCTTCATTACTCTATGGTTTGTAAACTATGGTTTGCGGACCCTTGGTCTACCCTTTGACCCATTACAATTCATTGGGGCCTTGACCCACCCCAAATCCCCTGCGCTAGACTAAAATATTACAAAATTGCATCAAAATTGCATCAAAATTGTTGTTAGGGGACCTTGCTCCAACAGGCCCCCAACACAATCTTGTGACTCGTCCCAAGTCATAGCGGTAGTGGGGTCTTCATCTTGGCTTGGAGTTGCTCGACGGTGGCAGAAAATGGTGGCAGGATGTCTTCACTCTACACTCCTGCGTTCTGTGTAATCTCAACCAAATTTTGGGAAGTCGGTCCTTTAGTAGCCGCAGTGACACTGTCCAATGTCTGGTTCAGCTGCTTGATTGTCACGTCTAAGTTCTGCGAGAGCTTGAGTGCTTCATCTGCCCATGGCTTCAGATGATCGTTGAGGTCCTGCTTCTTGTGGTGGAGCTTCTCGATTTCTTCCCTTAGAGCATGGTTGGTATGAATGCATGCTAGGCATTGGGCTACTACAAGGGTTAGCATGGTGGCTTCCATCTATTTAAAGTACTGCTCTTTTTGGCGTAGCTCCTGGCTGAACTGCTGGAGTAGGGGATCGCGCTGCACCGTGGACGATAGTCCCATAGCGGTATATAATAATTTTGGGCCCTTGGAGATGTGTACCGAAATACTGCTTGTTGCTTCTTTTACCAACGCGGCTCATTGGGCTCGCACCTCTGGAGGGGTTTCTGGCTGCAGCTTGGCTTGCAACATAGCAATCTGTTGCTCCATGTATACTTTGACGGCTTACACTTTTGTCTTGGATGCCTTCAACGCAGCCACCAAGACCTCAATATTGGCCTCCAGCACAGTAGAGGCAATAATTACTTCCGGCATGTCTCCACATAACCAGTCGATCAGGTGCTCTAACTCTACTTGTTATGCTACCACCGCGAGCTGTGTTGCCTACGCTTGGGAAAATTTAGTAGCCTTAGTGGCAATTGTTTGTTCGGCCTCACCCAGTTGTTACTGCACCTGAATTTCCCTGTGTTGGGGTTCACCAGAGATGAAAAAGTGGAGAGTGTGTAGCTACCCACTTGTTATTTTTGCAATGTCGAGGCCAACCCTGGAACATACGCGGACTTGCTCGCACAGGGCTGGTGGTTCTATTGTCAATTCCACACCCGGGAAGGGGAAAATCCTACTCTCACTGCTGTGATGATGGTTCTGGTTTGCAGGCTCGCTTGAATCGGCCTTTCCTGGTTCACGCTCGCTTGAAGTGTATTCGCTTTCATCTGGAGCACCTACAACCCAAACTACAAATCCTCCACTGTGGCCTTCTGTTGATCTTCTAGAGAATCCCATCAATCCTCGGAGGCAGTAGCAACGACATTTGCAATATTTTCCAGATCCTCCTCTGTCAATGTAATGTCCGCTTCTCCTCCAGTCTTGTCAGTCTTGCACTTCTTTCGCTGCCCTTTGGGAGGCTTTCCAGTGCGCTTCGTTCCACGTGGGGAATCCGTTCCCTCCCCACCAACACCTCCAGTCTCCACATCATGTTGAGGCTCTTGCTCCACCCCCTTGGTGGCATCCTTGGGGGTTTCCTTGTTGGTCATTTTTTCAGTGGAGCGCACCTCAGTCTCCTTCGATGTGCTCAGTGGAACAGTATCCTTCGGCGCTGCATCTTTTTCCGATGTGCCCATTGTGACCAGGGCAAAGGATTTGAGGCTAAGTTTCCAGGCAAGTACCCATGTTGCAACGACTTGATCGACCTCTGCCTCAGTGACCATATACAGGAGGTTTTACCACACCGGATATTTTCGGGCCCTAATCTACACATTGTGCATGGTGACATGAAATTCAGTGATGCACTTATACTTTTCATATACCGCTGGGGACAAGCGTGACCTCGAATGTATCGTTGTTGCCAGCACACCATCGAATAGCACCCAAAAAACCTTTTTCTCCTTGATGTGCAGAAAATCCTTGGAGTCCTATAGGTTCACGTAACGTGCTCCTTCACATACATCAGGCTCGAGCTCAGGGAGCACTGCATCGTCAGGCATCTCCCACGAGACCAGGGCGATCAACAGCAATAACCAGGAGTAGCATAAGGGCTTCCCCTAGTCCTGCACCTCGGGCATGTTGTCTAAGAACTCTTCACATAGGTACTGTGACAAGTTGTAGCAGACACCCTTGTCGCACCGTCCTACCAACTGAATAACATAGGCAAGGACAATTGATGCCCTACACTTACGCATCATCTTACACGCAAGTAGCAAAGTGCCGACGCACACTCCTAAGTCACTGATGGTCTCTACTAGGAATCCTCTCTTGTCGCGATCCACCTTGTATTTTTCCCTAACTTCATCAGCCACCTTCTGCTCGTATTTCTTTCCGAATACCTTCATGGGATGGGGCCCCTTCATGGACAGGTTGGTGATCCTATGAATCAGTGTGGCGTCAATTGGGATGTGGCCTTAGATCCACAAACATCCATCATGGATTAGCACAAGTAGCTGCTGCATGACCAAAATGGTGATAGCTTATCACTTGAAGTGGGGGATGCACAACAAATTAAAAATCCCTAAGGCCTCCAGCCCGCGCGCCCACAACATTGGTTCCACCTTCGGTACGTTGTCATACAATACTCATTTGAGGTACAATTCTAGGGCCAGAACCAGAAAGATGTCTTCATTTTCTAAGTCATGGTCATCAAACTTTATGGATGGAATGCTGCCAAACATGTCCCTGATGAAAGGGACCTCCTCCGAAACTAGTGGAATTTGGAGATATTCTCGAACAACATCGATATTTTTGGGGGTGTGCACTATCGACTTCCTTGGCTTAGCATACGTTGGTAGCCATGGGAGCAGAGCCACCATAAAAGCTTCTTCTTGAGCTATCATAAGGCGCCCCGAGGGATTAGGCGAGTGTGCCTGAGGCACCTGCCAAGGGGAATGCACAATCCTGGGGGAGGTGCATGACTTTGTTGAAGCCTACTTCATGGCTTTCCCCTTCCCCTTCTCCTTAACTTGTTCTTTCCCTTTTTCCTTCCCCTTTCCCTTTCCTTTAGCTGGTGTGGACACGACCTCTTTGACATTAGGCGTTACTTTGAACACATCTTCAAATCCAATCTTAATGGAGGTCGTAACGGGCGATGACTCGGTGGGGTTAGAGGCAGTCATCCTTGCTCAGAATATGAATTCGGGGTTGCTGCTATCAGAAGGGGTAACTCATACAGACATACATATGGCATGGTTATAAAACACATAGAATTCCGAGCAAAACATAGGGCATAAGATCTTCAGAGAGAAAAGGAACTGATTATGACCCGTGCCCCTTCTTTTATAGGCCATCGTGAGTAAAAACTGCCAGATTATAATTAAATGCAACTTACCATCGAGGAAATGGTAAAAAATCCTCCAATATCGCTGCATTAATTTCCACGTAGCCGCTCCATACAACAATAAAATCACTTCTTCACCTAGTTTTGTTGTTCCAACATCTATTTTTTCTAGCTGCGCGCTAACACTGTGCCTCTGTCACACCTTCCCACGTCTCCTTATCTATGCACTACCGCTACACTCCCATCGCACCTGCATGCACCTTCCCTTCCGATTGCATGCAACATTCTTAATGCATATACTCCGGCCATATAGTCTTTTTGTAGGCGTTGGGTCATCCCTGTAAGGTTTCAGACGACTCCCATTAACATTCCCGGGTAGGTAGTCTCTGTGTAGCACATCCAACTGCATCGCACCATCACATGTAATCTCTTTTAATATATATGGACCCAACCAGTGCTTACAGAACTTCCTTGGGTGGCGCGCAAATTGATTGTCATAGAGAAACACTAATTCTTCTTCCTTGAACACCTTCTGTTGGATGTGCTGATCATGCCAAGCTTTTTCTTGAGCCTTCTAAACCTGCTGGTGAAAATTAGCAATAAATTGATCTTCTTCCAAGGCAACCAGTTGTGCCAAGTGTTCCTCCATGATGTCAGGTTCCGCCATATTTTTAAAAGATGCAATTAGTAGGCTGGGGACAATAAATTCCATGGGCATGATGGACTCCTTTCCATAGACCATCCTGAAAGGAGTCCTCTCGATCAGTTTCTTGCATGTAGTCCTATAGGCCCATAGCACTGAAGGGATGCACACGTCCCAGTCACTCTGATCAACATTACAGACCTTAGTTAGCGCATTCTCCAAAATTTTGTTGAAAGCCTCTACTGCGCCATTAGCTTGTGGGTGATATGGGTGCTTTTTGCATGGTGGATCTGAAATTCTTCTGTCAAAGCTTCAATAGCTTCATTAACAAAATGCATACCGCGATTGCTCATCAAGATCTTAGGACAACCAAATCTGGTCTAAATATGCTCAAATATAAAGTGCGCATCGGAGTCTGCAGTACAGTGCTTCACAGCCTTTTCCTCTGCGCATCTGGTCACATAATTAGTGGTAGTAATGATGTAATGTGCGCTAGTCTTCTTTCCCGAGGGATTGATGGGTCCTACAAATTTTATAGCCCATTTATCGAATGCCTGCAAAGGCATCTGTAGTTGCAGGGGCATTTCATCTCTGCACAAAGGTTTCCCTATTTTTTGGCATGCATCATAGGCTCTGTAGTATGCATGCGCGTCGCTATGCAATGTGGGCCACCACAACCCAACCCTCATCACCTTTTTCTCAGTGGATTTTCCTGCATAGTGGCCTCCTGCCACCCCTCCATGGGCCTCAGCCAAGATAGCTTGTCTCTCATGTTCTAATACATATCTTCGCAACACCTCATCTATGCCCAGCTTGTATAATTGACTGGAAATTAGAGTGAAATCAGTTTCACGGGCCACCAACTCCTTTTTCTATTGCACTAAGTAGTCTATAGGTGCCATACCAGTGGTCAAAAAGTGAAAAATGTCCTCAAAGTGCTCGTCAACCACCTTGATAGAAAAAAGTTGTGCATCGAGTAATCCTTCTTCAAGACTAGTTGGCTCTTCCCCACTCTCAATTCGAGACAAGTGATCAGGTCCTGCATTCAGTCTCACGGGCTTCATAATTATTTCAAAATCATACTCTTTGAATAGTAGTAACCATCGACATATCTTCCCCCCCAACACAGGCTTATTGACCAGGTATTTTAAAGTTGAATGATCAATGAACATTTTAAAGTGTCCTCCCAAAAGATAGTGCTTGTATTTCTACAGGGAATACACCATTTCCAGTCCTTCTCGTTCAGTAGTAGAATAGTTGCACTCTGCGCTAGAGAGTTTCCTTCTAGCAAACGCAACCGGATGATCAATGTCTCCTTCACCTGGTTGTGCTAAGACAACTCCTAGGGCCATTCCTAATGCATCCACATGTACATGAAATACCTTCGCCGAGTCTGGAAATATGATAATAGGTGCAGTGACCATCTTTTCTTTCAGCGTCTCAAAACTCTTCTGACAATCCTCATCCCAGAAAAATGATACATCCTTCTTTAGCAGCTTCTCCATTGGTGCAGGGTCAAGGCGTACCCTTGAATAAACTTCCTATAGTAGCCTGTGTGCCCTAAGATGGAGCACATCTATTTCTCAGTGGTGGGGACTACTAGAAAATTGGGGAGGCTTAGTTAAAAGGAAGCAATCTGCTCATTTTGGATTCATTAATTCATTCAGCTATTTTCTTCTTGTCATTTTGACATAGCACGCTTGAGTGGGAGAGCCAAGTCTGCGGTGCTATTTAGCACACGATATATTCAAGCGGAGATCTCAACATCTACCTCGGGGGAATTCAAGTGCCCGCTCAGGAGAGGAGTTCCATACCTTGTGAGGATAATTTCCATCAGCATTATCATGAGGAAGCATAACTAGTTCTGGACTGTGCAGAGGAGGAGGATACTGCATAGGGGAGGAGTTGTTGGTTCTAGGAAGTGAGAAGAGAGGGATTTCCAACTGAGATTCGGTGAGGAGGTGTGGAGCTTCCTAACAGGTATTTTTGTGGAATTTTGGAGACTTCCAGCAGCAAGATTTACAGGAGGATTTATTTACCCAACAACGTAGTGAGCCAAGCCCAAGAGGGCCAATTTTTGGGGTCAAGCTTTGGGCGAACCCTTTCTGGGTTTTTCTGGATTTATTGAGGAGAAGCCAAGATTAATTTGGCAGAATTTTCTAGGATGATTTGAGTTGTCAAACAAAGATCCCAACTTAGCCAGCAACTAGAGGAGCTAGGGGAAATTGGGCTAAAATTCCAGGGTAAACATTTGACCAATTCCTTCGTGGGTTTTTGTGGGTTTCTTGAGTAGAGTCTTGGGTTAAAGTCCCAAAATGTTTTGAGCAGTGTAGCAGGCCCTAGCAACATTTCTTCGGGAGTAGCAACAACATTTCTAACATATTGTAGCACAAAGCTATAGCCATAATCAGTGGGGGATTTCAACATTAATTCAGAGGGCTTCTCTAGCTTACTTAGAGAAAGCCCAATTGCCCTCATTCCAACACCTCCATTGTACTCATTTCTAGAAAATTAATAAAATGGTTCAACATTATTTTATGGCTTCGTTGGTGTTATGATATCAGTTATTGTTTATTTGTCTCCTTAATATCTTTTAGCATGTTATTACTATTATTTTCTCATATGGGATATTACACCTGTACTAAAAAACAAAAACAATGCAAGAGAGGTCACACTAAAAAAAATCCCTCGGATGGGAGAGAATCACACTAATTAAAAATAACGTAGCCAAATTGATAGCAAAAGGTTGAGCTCCTCAGTGTAGAGATCATGTTAATTTTCTTAGGGTCCATGTTGATTTCCTAAGGCATTTCGCATTAGGGTGGCTGAGTAATTGAAGAAGGTTGAATTATTTTACTGTGGGGGTTGATTTATCCTCAAAGGTTGAGTTATCCTTGTAGCTACAAAACCATTTTGTGAAGGCTAAGTCTATATTCTCTAGGGACAACTTTATTTGGGTTGAATTCATCCTTTAGTTAAATTTCATCCATGGCACAAATTAGAGAAGGCTTTAGTGTCCTTGAAATCCATTGAAATTTAATGTGGGGAAAAATCCAGAAGATAAAATGTAATATTCCCAATTAGCAGCAGCTAATTAGTAATATTAATTTTTGGCCAACTTACCTTTTATAAAGTTAAATCAGTTAATAAAGTGGGTGATGAGATACATAGCCTACACATAGGAAATAAACATTCTCTGAAGTCACTTGAGCATATACTTATTTCATAGCGTGGGGCCCAGGAGGAGGAAGTGGCAGCGTGAGGGAAGTGGTAGCATGGGGAGCATGGGCCCATGACAACGCAGTGAGAGAGGGACATCGTAGTTTTGTGGGGCCCAGGTGAGAGAAAGGCTCTCAAAGCATAAAAAGGGGAAGAGGCTCCTCATTCTCTCATTCTATTATGGATATATGATTTCTGTCTTTTGACATTGAGTACGCTTTTTCTGTTGAGCGAAGTCTACAAGTGTTGTTCAGCACACCAGGTGTCTCCAAGCGGAGATCCCAACCTCAGCCCTGGGGGACTTCGAGTGCCTACTCAAGTGAGGAGTTCTATCCATTTTTTTTAGGAAGGAGCCCTAGCATCTTTAGCCAAGAGTTATGCACTTGCTTGGGTAGCACAGTCTCTGGGAGAGATCACGCAGTTCTTGGAGGAGGTAGTTCTAGGAGTGAGGATTCATCAGGGGATTCAGTCTGAGATAGTGAGAAGGGATCAACCCTTCACTATTGCATCATTTTGGTACAGGAGGAGGCCAATATTTGCATAGGATCATTCAAGGTCAGCGTATTTCACTAGGATAGCATTATTCCTCAAGGGATGTCAAATTTCGGGGTCATCCATTCCGGAATTCTTTTTTGGGATTTTTTGGGTATTTGAAGGAGAGCTAATTCCCAGAGTTTCATATTTTTCTGAGCAAGGGAACAGCCCCAAAGAGCCATCTCATTCTAGTAGTAGCAATAGTCCGATAGCAGCAACAACATCATTTTGGAGATTACACAATCCTTGACAGAGCAGCCATTCCTTGAGCATTTTTTAGAGTATTTCCAGCTTGCCTTGTGAAAGCCAAGGTGCCATCATTGTGATCACATTTGTACTCATTGTACCTTTCAATTATATAATAAAATGCCTCAGTGTTTCTCCATATTTTTCATTGTTTATGTGATGTCTCTCTATTTGTTGTAGATTCTTGTTTATGTCGCTTTATATTAATGTTTATTTCTATTCAGAATATTACAGGGGTTTTGGGGCTCATAGACTTGGCTCAACTTGTGGAGAAGATTGTCTATGACACCAGTAGGAAAACCATATATCACTTATTGGGGAAGGAAATACAAGTACCAAGAGTAAAGGCTTGAGGCCACTTTTGGAGAGGGAGACTGCGTGACAATAATGGACATAGAGAAGGAAGGACCAATGGCAGAGGAGAAGGATGAGAGAGAGTTTGGGAAACTCCTCCTAAATTTTGTGCAAGAGCTATCGAGGAGGATAGAAGAGATTGGACAGAATTTTACTGCAGACTAGATACAGCGTGAAACCCCAAGGGATTTTCACATCAGAGAAGGGTCTAGCACTTCCCACCATTTGTAGGAGCAACTCACAGCGCAACAAGTTGTATCACTTACTCCCCCACATTCCACGATGCCCACATTTCTAGCTATAGGCACCGAAATAGGAGCACCTCAGGAACTAGAGCCAGTTCATATGGGGGATTATTTTCTTGAGTATCAGTCTTATGGGCAAGAGTTTGGTGAGGCTCTCACTTTCCATGATTTTTTTCAGCTCAAGAAGGACAACAAACCCCATAACTAGAACAGAGGGGGCAGGTACACACAGGATGGGGATGTACATCGTATAATGGGCAATTTTTTCTTTCCAACATTTGATGGATCCTCAAAATGTTTGGCAAAGGCTTGGGTGGAGAAGCTGGATATCTATTTCTAGTTCAATTAGATGGCAGAGGGAGAGGCCATCAAGGTGGCAGCACTGCACCTAGAGGGAGAGGCCCATGATTGGTGGTCCCATGAGATGGACACGCTGGGTCACTTGACTGTGAAAGCGTATGCAGAGTTTACACGGAAACTAGTAGAGAGATTTGACTGGAGGGATCCAGAAGAGCACTTTATTAAACTGACTAAGCTCAAGTAGACCTTGAACCCAAAAACCTACATTTCTGAGTTCTTGAGGCTTTCTGTTATGGTGCCTGACTTGTCCTCAACTATAATGATATATATGTTTATTAATGGGTTGGCAGAACCTTTGCATGGGTTAGTTTGATCCACAAGGCCTACTACACTTCATGATGCAGTTGGGAGGACCAGGGACTTGCAGGATGCTCTACCCTGGACTAGAGCTCCTTTCCCCAGAGACTGACATTCCAGTTGAAGCGGAAGAACACAAGGGTTCCACCTCCGAAGGGGAACCAAGGCCAGGGGCCTTTAGACGATGAGACCCAGAGATATCTGAGATAGAAGAAGCTATGCGCCACATGCCAGGATCCATGGGCACCGGGACATTGATGTGCCATTGGGAAGGAACACTACATAGAGATCTTCCCCAATAGTGATGGGGAAGAAGATGAATATGAGGAGATGGAGGTAGGGGGCAGCGTTGTAGTGCAAAGAGGCGATCATCCACCACCAGGAGCAGGAGGGGCAACGTTTGCACCTACTAGGGGAGTTCTTGCTTCCTTGCGAGCGGTTCCCAAGAATTTGAGACTGCGTGTCTAGGGTACCGTGCAGGGACAGCATGTTTCAGTGCTAGTCGACAGTGGGGCCACCCACAAATTTTATTGATGCACATTTATTAGAGTAGAGGAGCATACCGGAGGATTACTACAACCACTTCCTATTCCAGAGGGAAAGTGGGAGAGCATTTCGATGGATTTTATCACATGGTTATCCATAGTGCAGGGAAAGGATTGCATCTTTGTAGTTGTTGACCGGCTAACAAAGTATGCACATTTCTTCTCTATATTAGCACAGTACATGACATCACATGTAGCAAAGTTTCTTTTCAGGGAGGTTTTCAGGTTGCATGGTCTTTCGAAGACCATTGTTAGTGATCGGGAAAGTCGTTTCATGGGCGTCTTTTGGCAGGAGCTCTTTCGTTTGGTGGGTAAAGAGTTGACTCTAAGTACCAATTATCACCCTCAAACAGATGGGAAAACAAAGATATTGAAAAAGTGGCTGGAAGGCTACTTGTGAAACTATGTCACAGGGCAGTAGAAGGCATGGTTATGCTGGTTGCATCTGGGAGAGTACTACTACAACACCATTTTTCACATGTCTATTAGTATGTCTCCATTCTATGCTTTGTATGGATATCATGCTTTGTCTTTTGCTGATGTGATGTTTGGTGCTAGTAAGGCCCCCAGGAGGCAAGGAATAGATCCAAGAGAGTCAGGATATACTCTGGCTCTTAAGGATAAATAGCTATAGCTCAGAACCATCAAAATTTGTATGCTAACAGAGGACGGGTTGAGAGGCAGTTTGAGTTAGGGGACTTGGTCTACCTACGACTTCAACCATATGGGCAGTCCACGCTGAAGCAGAATGGGGCCAAGAAGCTCAAGCCCTACTTCTATGGACCTTACAGGGTGATCCGCAGAATTAGGGAGGTTTCATATGAGCTAGAGTTTCCTACAAGTAGTCGGATCCATAACATATTCCATGTATCATGCCTGGAAAAGGAATTGGGGCAGCAGGTGACTGCAACAGAGGATATTCCACCAACATATGATGAGGGGCATTTGATGTTGTAACCAGAAGCCATCATAGACACTAGGGAGAGGCAACTACGGAGCAGGACAGTCAAAGAGTACTTGGTGAGGTGGAGGAACCTGCCAGATGAGGATGCCACTTGGGAGAGTGAGAAAGTTTTAAAGCATCCATCTTTGCAGTTGCTTGAGGACAAGCAACGTTTTTGCGGGGAGGAATGCAATATTCCCAATTAGCAACAGCTAATTGGTAATATTAATTTTTGGCCAGCTCACTTTTGATAAAGTTAAATCAGTTAATAAAGTGGGTGATGAGATACATAGCATTCACTTAGGAAATAAACATTCCCTAAAGTCACTTGAGCATATAATTATTTGGCAGCGTGGGGCCGAGGAGGACGAAGTGGCAGTGTGGGCAGCGTGGGCCCATGACAGCGCAGTGAGAGAGGCACAGCATGGGCTAAGAGGGACAACATGATTTTGTGGGGCCCAGGTGAGAGCAAGGCTCTCAAAGCATAAAAAGGGGAAGAGGCTCTTCATTCTCTCATTCTATTATGCATCTATGATTTAGTCTTTTGACATTGAGCACGCTTTTGCTGTTGAGCGAAGTATGCAAGTGCTCTTCAGCACACCGTGTGTCTCCGAGCGGAGATCCCAAACTCAGCCCTGGGGGACTTCGAATGCTTGCTCAGGTGAGGAGTTCTATGCATTTTTTTTCAAGAAGGATCCATATGATCTTCAGCCAAGAGTTATGCACTTGCTTGGACAGCGCAGTCTCTAGGAGAGATCACACAGTTCTTGGAGGAGGCAGTTCCGGGGGTGAGGATTCATCAAGGGATTCAGTCCGAGATAGTGAGAAGGGATCAGCCCTTCACTATTGCATCATTTTGGTACATAAGGAGACCACTATTTGTAGAGGATCATTCTGGTCCAACGTATTTCACTGAGATAGCATTATTCCTCAAGGGAGGTAAAATTCTTGGGTCATCCATTCCAGAATTCCTTTCTAGGCTTTTCTGGGTATTTTGAGGAGAGCTCATTCCCAGAGTTTCATATTTTTTTTAGCAGAGGAACAACCCCAAAGAGCCATCCCATTCCATAAGTAACAACAATATGATAGTAGCAGCAACATTTTGGAGATTACGCAATCCTTGATAGAGCAACCATTCCTTGAGCATTTCTTAGAGTATTTCCAGCTTGCCTTGTGCAAGCCAAGGTGCCATCATTCTGATCACTTTTGTACTCTTTGTATCTTTCAGTTATATAATAAAATGGCTCAACTTTTCTCCATATTTTGCATTTTTTATGTGATGTCTATTTATTTTTTGTAGATTCTTGTTTATGTCGCTTTATATTATTGTTAATTTCTATTCAAAATATTAAATAAAAAATTTATTGTAGGAGATAAGTTAGGTAATTGGTCTCCATTAAAAGATACCCTTCTTATCTTTTCGGAGGAGTTGGAAGAATTTTTACACAAGGTGGATCAAACACCTTCCCAACTAATGCAAGTAGATATGATTTGTTAGTTTACATAGCTCAAACAAGCATTCTAGTATCTAATTGTGTCTATGAGGCTACATAGCACGTTTTATCCAATACCTAGAAAATATTTCGCAAGAAAAGGACTTGATTAGATTTAATTAAGTAGTTTATTAATTTTCCTAAGTCTAACTTAATGAAATAAGCTTAATTAATCATCATTAATTATGGTAAATCAATTTTCCTTTAGATACTTACCGAAAAGTAACTTGACAGGTTCAAGATGATCTTAGCCATGGATTGTGATTAGATCATGGTTGTTGATTTTTCAACGAGAGATTATACGAGGAACTTGATGGGCATTGGGAGAACACATAGAGACACAAAGTTGGATTGATAGCAAGGGAAGAGAGGCAATGTAGGGACATCAGAAACAAGGGTTTTAATAGATATTCCAAAGGAGAATTAGAGATCTATTTTCCTACAGTGAGAGGCTAATTTTCCATCAGTGTGAGTTGTGAAAATTCCTAATCTAAATGATCTCCAAAATCCTACTGCAACTAGCTATATTTACTTCTCATATTTGTAAATTAAATTACAGAATTATTTCAGATTTCTTCATGAAATATTGAAGCAACCTAAACTTAATTACTTATGATTCTGAAACAAGGAAACTGAGCAAAGAAAACTATACACATAGGACAGCATTATTTTTGGACGAAAGTCCCCGGAAAAACCCAATGTGGGAAAATCGGTGCAACAAATATGAGGGTTTGATTTTATTAAGCAGTAGAAAAATTTGAATACATATTTGAATACCAAAAAGGTAATTCAATTACAGAGAGATAAATACTGGCATAAATATTGTGACTTTTACCTCACTTAATCACTGAAAAAATCTCAGTTGATCCTGTCACTAGATGAAGTGCCCATGGTAGGTCCTACGCTACCTCTTCGCAATCCCTACACAATCCCTACATCAGACTCTCTAGGAAATGTGTCACCCAGTTAGGTGATCAGTCTGTAGCCTAGAATCACTTCTCTCATCCTCCCGGTCTCACACTCTAGTTCCCGGCCTCTGAAACTAATTCTTCTACAAAATCTTAGACTCTTTCTCACCCTTTGTGTTGCCTTTGTGTGGCCCTGCGTCAGCTTCTGCGTAAGAGTTTCTGGATCACTCTCTTCCTATCTCTGCTGATGATTCTCTGAATGAGAAAATCTCTATTCGGAAGTTATCCCAGCCCCTCACTGCACTAGAATCACATATTTCGAATTCTCCTCTGAGCACTGCTCACTTCAGAAAATTGATCACGTAGATTCACTCGGTGTGTCTTTCCAAATGACCCTCAAGCCTTCCTTTATAGCCTTCTCATTGAGACTTCAATAGCTGAGATTAGATCTCCAATCAACTACAAATATTATAACTTGACTTTATCCATGTACTCTAAAAGATTCACTCTCTGTTTTATTTATACCCTTTAATTATTTAATTTTCCTAAGTTTAAACTTAAGGTCACATTAAAATAATTAATTATGTTAATTAAACACATTCTGAGTGGAATTTTCACAAACGATTTCAGAGTTATTTGGAATACATGTGCCTAAGCGTCTCCACAAATTTCAGACTTAGAGCACATCTGATGCTACCAAAAATCAACACTCCCTCCCAGCGAGGAAAGTGCTCTAACAACATGCGTGTTGCACATTGCTCCAATCTTGAAGAAGCTTCTGCACTATTGATGTCTAACAAGTTGTCCAGTACCAACCATTGTGTTGTTCTTGTAACTGTATTGTTTTCCTTAACACTACCATTTCCAATTCTACATATGCACTATAGCTCCCTCTCAAGTGTTGCATATACTATGCTGCTAGCATTGCCACTGCTAACAATACATCTTCACTGCAACTCGGTTGCTTAGAGAAGCATCTGAAACCACCCAAAAAATGAACAAGCGTTCAGTGGATGAACCTCGCTGCTGAAGATCTGACTGCTGGTAGTCCCACGATGCCCTTTGAATCCACTGCGATGTTGAAGCTACTTCATTGTGCCTCTATGTATTTTCGCCTCTCTGCTCTGCGCTGCTCAGATTTTGGCACTGCTAACAATTGCATTTTTCGCCCCATCACTCCTTAGCTCCCACTGAAAAATCCTCCATCCCGCTAATACTAATCATGGGCTCTCATAGCAAGGTGATGATCCATGATGTGGGTTCCTCAACGAGCCTTCCCAACTGAATTTCAAGGTGAACTAAAGTTCCATGTCACCCCATCTCCCTCTTAGAGATGTGTGGGCACTCATGGCATACTCATCATCCTCAATCTTCGCAGCTGTAACCTTCGGATTGTGCATCTCATCCTTGTCACTTTTATTCAAAGGAAAAGTTGATGCATAGTGGTCCATCTCCCAACATCTGAAACACTTCTCCTTGGAGACGTCCTTCTTGCATCTTGGTATCCCTTTTTTCCCCTTCGATGTGAGGGTTTCATTCTCCTCCTCCTTTGGATTCTTCAATACACTCCTGATGCTACCGTCAAGTTTACACTTGACCAGATCTCTTCTCAGCTCCTCCTCCTGAAGAGTTTCCCACATCACCTCCCAACTTGATAGTGTCACCCTACCCAAGATACTTTGTAAAAAAACTTGCTACTCCTCAGTGACTGTGTTAAGGACCAGTCTCACCATAGTTGTAGAATATGGGGTAGATCCCACGGTCGCCAACTAATCACATATATCATGAAGTCTCGATAGAAATGGAACAAATCATTCCCCCTTCTACATCTGAATCATCCAGAGCTTCTGCTCCAATCACATCTTTTGATGCTCGGAATTTCCTTGGTATAGCATGAACAAGGCCTTTGATATCTCCCTGGATGTGTTCTTGCTAGCTATATGAGAGACTATATGATCCTTGACACCATCAAGGATAAGTCTCTTGTCCTTTGCCATATCAAACTTGTACTTTTTATTCTGATCCAAATCTGTAGGCACAACAAGCACGTTGTCTACAAATGCCTTGAGATCATACTCATCTAGAAGGAATCTAAGCCTTTCCTTCCATATCACATAGTTGGAGGATCCCTCCAACTGATCTTGATCTCTAATTCTGTGAGCTTCCATTTTAGCCAAAAATTGTTGTACTGCTCCCTCCTTCTCCCTACTACATAACTTCTCGTTTGGCTTAAGTACGCCCTGATGGAGATGGTAAGTCTGTTTCTCCTCTACTGCCTAGAAAATGAAAAAAAAACTGAATTCCTTGGCCAGGAACTCAATGAGGAAGAATTCCCTCACTATGTGCTCTTCTTCTTCGTCTGATGCTTCTCTACCTAGCAAATGCTTGCAGAAAAACTGTGTCCCTGTGGCTATTCGCGATTCCCTCTTCCTTGGCAAGATCTCAATTTGGAAGTCTTACCTCTCTGTCAACTCACTCAGAGAGAGACCACATTGAAAATTCAGCCCTTCTGGCTAGAACTGCGCAATCCCTCTGGGGATTAGATCTATTGCTGCAGTAGAAATTCAACCCTTCTAGCTAGAACTGCGCAATCCCTCTAGGGATTCGATTTGTTGTTGTAGTAGCAATTCAGCCTTCACTTCAGTGCTATATTTTCTCTTCCTGTTTCACATCAAACTTTGCTCTGATACCATGTGAAAATTCCTAGATCTAAATGATCTCTAGAATCCTATTGCAGCTAGATGAATTTGTTTCTCCTATTTGTAAATTACATTACAGAAATATTTCATATTTCTTCATGGAATATTGAAGAAAATTATTGAAGCAACCTACACTTAATTACTTATGATTCTGAAACAAGGAAACTGAGAAAAGAAAAATATACACATAGGACACCGCTATTTTTGGACAAAAGTCCCCAGAAAAACCCAATGTGGGAAAATTGGTGCAGCAGATCATATTTGGTCCTCTTGATTAAATATCAGTTCCATATCCTTGTACATGAAAAAATGGAATGTAGTGTTGCATTCCCCCCAATCTTGAAATCCTAGAAAATTGTTAAGTCTGCTGGATTTTGAGTGAGATCTAAAGTTCTACTTTCTCCATATGAAATCCAATGAGGTCAAAACCACTCTCAAACATCCTAAGACTAACTACACCTATAGCTTCATACAATGATGATGTTATGAGGAGGATTCTAAGACAAGATGCAACTGGAAGGCTATCCCCTTGATATATTTTGGCTGTTAGTCGTGCATCTTAGTCTTGTGGGATCTTCTTTATTGACCATTTATTCTAGGGTGGTACTACTTAGGAAACCCTGACGTTGGGTGTGTGGTCCCGCTCTTTTATCCACCTATATTACTTCCCCTTCCATTATACCCCCATTCATCATTTCTCCCACGTGGGTCCACATAGACCCCATGGGTCCACATAGGGTCATCCACCCTATCCCCTTGCCCCCACCTTGGGTGAGGCCTAGAATGATGCCCCGAAGGTTGAAGCAGCTAAAAGAAAAGGAAACAACATAATTAGCCACACTTAATAGGAAATTGTACCAAAAAATGAAAAAAAAAAATCGAGATAAAAATAATTATCACGCAGGAAAAAGAAAATACATGAGCTCTGCCCCATACACATGAATTTATCTTGGTTCCATAGGACCTAGATGAGCCTCTTCTGTCATACAGGAACCCATGATTGCCCCAACCTCTGGAGGTCAAAGAACCGCCATACCTTAAAGGGGTAATCACTATTATATCTGACACATCATGGTCTTATCCTTGAGCCTTGAGTAGATAATTAAAGAAAATTCATAAAAGGCAAACTACATATAAAGAGGGGTGGAAAAATCATGGTTGGGACACCTCACGTACCATGATTTCTCCCTCCTACACATTATATACCCTGGTGTGGGCTTCCTCTTATCTGGATACCCCTATGCCCCGATATGTGGCCCAGGATTGCCCCTCTCATTCCCTATTTTTTTTCACTTATTTATCACTTGCCACCCCCATTCAAGGGATATACTTAGGACCTACTATCCCCTTTAAGGGTTGAAACCACTTAATAGGGTACATGGTTAACCCCCTTTGGACTATGGAGACACTAGCACATGCCAAAGGCCACTACGGAAGGGCATGCCATTGTGAAGTGCCCACTTTGTTATCCATTATTTTCAAGCTCTTTTACATGATTACTCTAATGACCAATTCTACTAGAAGCCTAGGGGACTCATTGGATCTTATACAGGATTGCAGGTGGTTTCCATTTGGGTTTGGTCTCACTATACGAGGTCCTAACCCCCAGAGGGTTTGATTGGCACACATAGGGTGTGCGTAGAGAGCCATGGGCCTCCAAAATATCAAAAAAAACTCCATGGATCCCCATCGATATTTAGATACTACTAGGGATCCACCTTTGGGATGATGGTGATGTGCTTGGTACACTATGCCCTGTAGGCCCCATAGGAGCCCCACACTCTTTGAAGATGTCCCAGGACTTGTACGATGTAATGGCAGTGTTCATTACATCACTCGATCCCTTTCAGAGTATCTACAGGCATCTCTGATCCATATGGATACCCATGGGGTCATTTGTGTTCCCCCACACCCACTAGGAGCACCACAAGTCCACTACTTGGAGAACAAGCGGCCACCCCCTTGTCCACCATATTTAGAGGATTTTTTCCTCATTATGGAACTTCAAGATATTATTAGGCCTTTGGAGGGCCCCACGACATGTACATATTATTATTTGGCCCCCTGAGCTGCTTATTTTTCCATTTATGAGCTAGTTTGGTGGGCTTGTCATGAATAGGGGTTTTATTTGCACATTATTTTATCATTATGGGATAATTTAGGATCTAAGGTTAATTCAAACTCCTAAAAGGGGTATATATTTATGTTAGCTACATTCATTTGTATCATCACTTCACTTAATATCTCTCTATATCTAAAGAACTTCACATTTCTTCTTGGAGGATTGTTTTAGATAAATAGATGAATTTTGATGTATGGAATTGCACAATTTTTATCTTGGAGCTTCATTTTTTGCAAATGTGATGTTGGTTTGACATACTCTCTAACACAGTAAGTGAATTTTGATTATATATTTTTGTTGTCGCGGACTGTTGAAATTCGCTATAATTAGGGCTAGTTGTTGCATTATTGAAATGTGGAATTAAGTTTCTATTTTGCTTGTCTAATGTATGGGTCATTGTTAGATGAATGAAATGTCCTAGAGAGTGTTTTATCTCGATAATCTTGCACTGTTTTCATGAAGTATAAATTCTTAAAGGCTTATTTTCTTCTTTTTCCCTTAACATTGGATGAAGTTAAATTTCCAATCCTCCTTGATCAAGAAACCGAATTCTCAATCATAATCATCCTTGAATTCATATCCCCAAGGGAAATACACACTGGTCCCTCAAAAGGGTGGTAATATTCCCCTTATTTTTCACCTTTCTCCCCTTTTCCCTGGGTCTAGCCCTAACACGTCACCAAGGACATCAATTTATCAAGAATTCACTCATAGGAAAATTTCGATCTCTTGGAGGCTACTACGCTGGTGGGTCCCCTCCCTCTCCTCCGAATTTGAGACAATTCCAATGGTTGAATCTCCAGAAATCCCAATCCCTAACTCTAGGACCACATTTTTCCTAAGGATCCCCAAAGCTGGACCCTAGTAGGATCAATTTGACCTTTTGAAGAAAATTTTCTTGTCTAATCCTTTCCCCTCACCTTTTCTAGGATAGGAACATCATTGGTTGCTATATTCCATCCCGGAACCTGGGCTGGGTCCACTTTTTCCCGTGTGGTCCCATTTTCTATCAAAGAATAATCATAAAGGGATATTTGGAAAACCAAGTTCATATAGGATTTGAGGGATTGGGAAGTACCTCTTCAAGTTGTATCATTCTCCCTTATCCTCACCCCTTCTCACTTGGAAGGAAATTCCCTTGCTTAAAGAGAAAGAAACACCATTTCTTCACCTCCTCCTTGGGAAAGGGTTATTGGGATCACTTCACACTTATTCATTGACATGTCCTTTATAAGTGGCTTTCAAAAAATATCTGGACTCCTCCCATCAATGAAAGTCCATAAAGAGCAGGGAATATTAGTTATGGTGATAGTGGGTTAAGCCTCCACCGTTGCCCTTAGTCTAGCAGTTTCCCTATTACGAACCCCTTTAGGTCCCCTGCTGGTTTGAGTGGTAACATTTTTGGCATCGTTGTCGAGGACGAGATGTGTGTCTAGTTCTCTATACGATAATATTGATATATCATTCTTGGCAACTCCATTAGAGGAATGAAGCCCTAGTTCTTCAATACACTCTAAAGTTAATACTTGTAGGGTGAAGCAAGCATCTATCAAGGAATTTCATCTCACCCTGGTGACTCCATCTTAATATTAATATGCAAAATCATAAAAAATGGACTAATGGAAAATGGAGGTTTTTTTTGGTCCTATATTTTCAAATCTCAATAGCCAAGAAATTTAAGAACTAAAAAATAATGTGGTTAAGTATGCAGAATCCTATAAAAGTATATTGGAAGGTATGGATATGGAATTCAAGCTCAGGTTTTATAGGTCGCAACAAGCACAACTCCACATATTGAGGTGTTCCTGACATGGATCCTACTTTCCTTCTTGAATTTTCTCGAATGACCTATTCTTTGAATATCTTGGATAACCTGATCAAAGACTATAACAAGGTACAAAGTCCCACAAAGGGTATTCAATTGGATGACATTGAAGAAAGCTCAAGTGCAAGCAAGGATGATGAGAAAATGTCAGTTATGGAGGTGGAAGACCATGACAATTAAAAACATAATATCTCTTCTGAGGATGATTAAGAGTTGGATCCTCCAAGCCTACAAATCACGCAAGAAAGAATGGATGAATATAGTAGGTCATGCAAAGGGTTGGTGAGGGAATGTAATTATAATGAAGTATTCTTTCATTTGCATGAAGAAGAGGTGAATCTTCATAAGATGAAATGAGAGTATAAATAAAACCCCACTAATTCTCTCCTCTTAGAAGCATACTACCAAAATCATGTAAAAAATACCTTGGCTATTTTTCTCCAAGAGAAGAGGGAATAAGAGTTGTCGCGTTGGTCAACTAACCAAGATGAAGATATCCTTGAGGATATAGCTGAGGAATATGAGTCCTTATTGAATCTACATGATGAATGGGAGGATTATGATAGCATGTATGTTGAGGATGAAGAGGCTATGGAAAGTAAAGTTGAGGCTTATGTTATAACATCATTTTTCACCCTCATGTGAATAATGATTGTCTCTTTGGCCTTGGGCACCTTTTCCCCCAGACTTGAACAACTTCATAAAAAACAGTGTCTAAAATCACATAAGTGATTATGCCTAGACTTTTCCGCGTATATACGCGAGCCCATTCATACTTTTCCGTGTATGCCATTTAAATCATTAAAAATATATATAAAGTTCCTTATTTTCGAGGCAGGGTGATGGTTATTCCCATAATTCAACCACCCTAGCCCGTGGCCCAACTGTTTCCAACTACTGAAACTACTTTGAGGGAGTATAAAATTCCCTCATGTGTATGGCCTAAGGGAGGGAAAATTATAGATATGATACTCTATTGGAGCCCTATTTCAAGTCTGATATTCCCGTGCCTCCTGCACTTCCTAGGTATATTCAGGAAACTCTTGTTTCCTTGAGATGATCATCATCCTAGGTGAGGGCTGGATGGATCCAGATGACGGTATGCTCGAAGGTTGTGGAAGGATTCAGGTGATCTCTCCACTTTTCTATTATTGTACATGCCATTTATAACGAGAAGAACCATCTTGTTCCCAAAATTCATGTGTTTATATCTCTTTATATATGTGTAAATATCATTGATTTAACATCCAGTATCATTTATATGATATTATACATGAGTTACAATGACATTTAGGAACAATATATGATGTAAAACTAGTGTTTCGTGTTCATTCTTTCTTGATTTCCAGGTTACGGAGCACGAGGAGTTGTTGGGGGTTTGCACCCCACGAGATCTACATCAAACGTAGGACTTTCGGGTAAGTTCCACAACTAATTAAATCTAGTTTTCGGCATAAAAGATAGGCTAAGTGAGTCCTTCTTGAATGGTATGCCCCTGATCTGTGAAGGTTGCTGACCCAAAAACCTTTAGGGACTGTTTTTTACCACAAAGAACCGAAACATAAATGGTGACTCCACTAGGTATCACATTCTTGTGATTTCCCTTTTGGGGTGCTTCATCTGTATTGAAGGTTCCCAACAGTTTCAATCACTTTTTCCAGTTCAGTAAATCTTTTTCCAGTCAGACTAAAGACCTGGCCTCTTTTTCAGGCTTAACCTTTTTTATTTTTCCTTATTTACTTTTCCATACGCACTTTTTCTTTTGCACAGTCGCGTATACACGCTGATTGTTGTAAAGGAACCCGCGTATATGCGAATTTCCTTTACCACAGTCGCATATGCACGCTTGTTGAGAAGCTACTAAAGCGCGTATGCCTGAGTGAAATTTGAAATTTTTGGTTTTAAGCTTTCTTGGTCTTGTCTGCCTGTGGTGACTTGTTCTTGTGGTATCTTTGAAGTCTCTGGACTATGTCTAAGGTGGTTTCATGCTTGTTTCTCTCTTAATTGTTTGAATACCGACTCATTTGGTGAAATCTTTGTCTGTTGTGCTTGCAATTCTGGCCTGAGCACCAAGATCTTTTTCTGAAGATTCTTGGTTGTTCTGAGTATTTAGGACAGAGAGCTTTTGCTCATTTTCTTTTTCCTAACTTTATGAGTTGCTTTGCATTTTGATTTTTTCCTATTTTTGTGTTTGGTTTTCTTGATTTCATTGACTAGGTCTTGTTGCAATTTTCAAAGAGTCTCTTTTTTATTCTTTGGAGTTTGAGTTTGCCGCAATTTTATGCTATTGTGCTTAGTTGATTTGTTGCATTTCTTGTCTTCTTCTTGCTCATACAAGTCCTGCTACGAGAGTATCACAGTTGGCTTAGGGAATTTTGTTGAAGTTTTGCTTGAAATTCAAAGTTTGCTTGACTCAGTAACTGGATAATTTCTTGGTCTCGTTGAAGTCTCTTTTTCTTTATAAAACTCAAAAGCCAAAAAAAAAATAAAATTTGTTTCCCATTACTTTTGTTTTGTTTAATGGTTTCTTTTCATCTTTTGAAGCTTTGTTGAAGTCTTTATTCTTCGGTTCTTGACTTTATTAGGAAGGGAGTATTCTTTTGATTTCGTTCTGTTATGTCAAGTATGTTTTTGGCATCTTTATACATTGAGTTTCGGATTTGGAACTGGATTTGTTGACTGCCAAAAAGTGATTGAACCTTGGTATCATTAGAGATTTCTCTTTGCTTTTCTAGATCTAGCATCTTGGGATTTGCATGCCATTAGTAATTTTCATTAGGTGCACATAAGCATTTTTATTCTTTGTCGCAACTTTTTGAGGCGTGTGAAGTCTAATTATCTGAAAAGAAAAGTAAAAAGTAGTCTCGTAGAACCTGTGTAGAAATCACTCTTCATCGAAAGGCAATTAGTGCATTTTCATATAGTTTGGTTTTCATTGGTTTCTTTTTGCGTCATGCAAACATCATCGGTTTCATTTCCATATCCCTTGAGATAAAATAACAACCAATTAAAATAAGTGATATAATTTAAAAACAACTAGCAATTTTTGTATTAAGTGTCATACATCAACTAGCTAGGTTGTAGGGCCTTGGATTAGGTGAGTGGAGAGTTAACTCTCCAAGGCCGCTCAAATTTTGAAACAAAGAAGTTTATTAATGAGCAAAATCCAACACCGTTAGGTGGACCAAGAAAGCTCTCCTCAGAGAGTCAAGCGCGAGGGAAAGTGCAGGCAAAGAAGAGAGATACCCCCTCTATAATTTGTTGAATTTTGACCTAAGACCGTTCCGCCCGGCTGCTGATACGGATTGGTGTCCTTAGTTGCCCATCCTAGGTATCTGTAATATTCCTAATTAGCGACAGCTAATTGTAATATTTGATTTTGTTCAGTTTTGCGGTCTATAGTTTATAAATAAATAAAAAGTGAGTGGAGAGGGTCTAACTCACTTAAGTGGAATAAAACACCCTCCTAGTAGCACAAAATTGTGTCTTAAGGGGGAGCCAAGGGGGCCAAGCACCACATAGAGAGGGGGCCCACGTATGCTCTAGAAGCTACTGCGCAGGAGAGGATGAGCACGTGGCAAGAGAGGGAGGCTATGTTGAGGAGATGGGCCTTAGGGTTCGAGGAAAGCCAATGTTATAAAAGAGGGAGGAGCCTTCTCATTTGATTCATTCTGTTGTTGATAATATTGAGCTTGACGTTTTGTCTACTTGAGCACGCTGGCTGTTTAGCCTGTCTGCAGCACTGTTTAGTGCATTGAGTGTCTCCGGTCAGAGATCTCACCCTTAGCCCCGGGGGACTTCGAGTGCCTGCTTGGGCAAGGTTATTTCTTCAGCATTTTGTGAGTGGTTTTGGTGTTTGGGTTTGTTGTGGAGCTGAGCATTCATAGAGACTGTGCAGTCACTGAGAGGGAGGACGCAATCCATCTTGGAGGTGTTCCGGATCGGGATTTTGCAGAAGATTAGAGCCGAGATTTTGAGCAGAGGATCAGCCTTTGCCTTTGGGAGGATTTTGGTGGAGTTTGGGGGAGAATTTCAGTCATTCTCATTTAGCCTCTGCGCAGAGCCTTGGAGGCCAGCGTAATCCCCAAGGGGTGTTTTTTTGGGGTCGGCCATTTCTGATATGGTTTCTGGGTTTTGCCAAGATTGGTGAGTAGAGGAGGATTCCAGATTTTCAGCTCATTCCGGCAAGGGGAACAACCCCTAGTCTTCAGTTCATTCTAGCAATAGCAGCTACACGACAGTTTTCCAGCAGCTGGGACGTAGTTCAGAGAGCATCCATTTCCTGTATATTCTAAGAGTATTTCTTCACTTGCCTTGAGCAAGTTTAGGTGCCATCACTCTAATCACCTATTGTACTTCATTATATTTCTCAGTTTAATAAAATGGATTAGCATTTCCTCTCTATATTTCTAGATGAGTTGTCGTACATTCTGTCTATGTTATTATATGTCTGCTGCACTGTTATTTATATATATTCTTGAGCATTCTAGTTCTATACCACTTGGTGTGTTTATCTTTCACTCTTAGAGAGAGTCTGGAAAGGGCCAGGTAGCCTCCGGATTTCGTCCTCTTTTCAAAGGCGGCATATCCAGTAAATGCCCTCCTAGTCCATCTCTAGTTGGAGTTTGCTGTGTTTTAGAGATATCCCCGAAACGGGATATTACAGTATCACACAAGTGACTGTGGGGGGGAATACTCGTGGTACTTGAGGTAGACGTTGTATCACTTCCAACAGTGCTTCTGGAGGGTGCCCTTGCAAAGCTTAGGTACTTGCACCAACAAAGGCTGTTGTTAGGAGGTCAGCGTAACTGCTTCTGTTACCTTCGCTAGTAGGCCTGGGTCGTAATTACCCCAGACTACTTTCGGGAGGTCCTATTTTTCGCTTTCTTGTATTTTGGTGTCTGGTCTTAATCACCCAGAGCGAAAATACCTGAAATTCGCTTACTTGGTTTTATCTTAGGGACTCTGTAAGTGAGTGCTCTTTGCTCCTAACTTGCTTAGCTTTATACTTTTTGAGTCTAATAAATCTTTTAAAGTGGTTGACCGATCGCTTTGTCGATCGAGACAGCTTCATGGGTTGTCTCCCACGAGTGTCAGGCCTTCTTCAAGAAGGCGTAGGAGTAATTCAGAAGGTGATTATCACTCGGTGTTATCAGACGCAGCGGAGAGAGATTTTTTTTTAGGGCTTGAAGTTTCTGTAGCTGGTTTTGGTGTCAGTGTCAGTACCGATAGGAGTACTCCACTCACCTCGAGAGTTTTATTTCTAGAGGAAGAAGTAGAAGTAGAGGAAGTACCTCAACCTATTGAATCACTTCCATCTCCTCTTTCTCCTAGTTCTCCGTTTATCATCGAGTACATCGAACCTGAGTCTGAGAGACCCGAGAGTCCTTATCCATCACATTCTTACCTTTCAATGGCCACGACTGGGAACACATCTTCAGCTGTGAGTGATGCAAGTATTCAGACTCCTAAAGTTGAAGGAGGAGATACTATTGATATATCTTCAATTTCTTCTAGTGTTGTTGTGTTTGGCTTTGGTTACACCCAAGCACGAGCTTCTCAATCTAGTCCCTTTTGTTTCGGAACGTCCATTAGTGGGATTCCTCTATTTTCCTTTTCTACTGCTACAACTGCATCTGCACCCATCTCTTCTATGGCTAGTGGATCAGCTTCTTTTCAAGGGTTCCCATTTGGAAACAGGCATATTCCTAATTCGAATCCTTCGTTAGGGTCTTTTCCTTTTACTTCCCAGACTCAGAGTTTTAATCCATGGTATAGAGGTCAAAATTTTACTACCTTTACAGGTTGGAACCCTATCTTTACAGCAGTAGGGGCAAGGAATCATTTTCTCGCTAGTCACCAAGGGAATATTCCTTTATCTTCGTCAAGTGCTTATCAGAATTTTTCTCCTTTTTCAAATGCTTGGAACCCCTATCAGGGGGTTTCTTCTTCATTCATTGCTTCAATGTGGGGAGCTGGTCTGGTTTATAGTAACTCCATGTTGGGAGGGGGTCCTTCTCCGAATGATGGGTCAAAAGGATTTTTTTATGGCCCGATATTTTCTACGAACTCTTTCTTGCAACCTAGTGCCTTATCAAATCCAAGGTATTCTTTTCAGAATGTGGGGAATTCATCCTATCAGGGATGGAATTCCCAGGCTCCTCTTCGTTTACCATTTTTGGCAACGTTAAACTTGCTAGATTTGTCTAAGTTGACTAATGATCCAATCCAATATAGTCTGGGTTGGCCTCCGGTCCCCACCAAACTACCTTCAGACATTCCAAAGTTTGAAGGAAAGAATGGAGAGGATTCGGCAGATCACATCACCACTTTCCATCTATGGTGTTCATCAAACTCCCTGATCGATGATTCGATTAGGTTGAGGTTATTTCAATTTTCAGCGCACCTTGACTGGAAATGCAGCTAAGTGGTATATTGAGTTAACTGGGGCAAGTTTTGCCACTTTTGGAGATCTGGCTACTATGTTTTTAAATCATTTTCAGTTGCCTATTCGTTATGATGTCGGGACTGAGCTCTTGGCTAATTTTAAGTAGGACAAGGCAACCCACATTTCTGATCATATTCAGGAATGGAAGAGAAGGAAGAGGCTCATTAAATACTATATTCCAAATGATCTCCTTCTGGAATGGTTTTTGAAATCCTTGCAGCCAAATATTTCGAAGGACGTATCCCTGTCAGGGGTATTTTCCGAGGAACAAGCTATTTTTAGGGCCCAACAATTAGAACTGATTTATTCTAAGTTTGGAGTCCTCAGTAAAAATTTTCCTAATGCTCCTCACTCCAAATTGGACTTGTCCAAAGCTAAACTTGGTCCTCATGGTGATGGACTTATTAGATAGATCGATAGTGGTGCAACTAATTTGCTTAGCCAATTGCAGCAGTTGTCCATACAATCTGCTTCTTCAGATTAGGCTATACCTTCAGTGCCAACCTCTTCCCAAGATTTGTCGATAAATAACGTCCAGACTTCAAACCGCAAAGGAAATCAACAATCCGAAGGGAAGAACAAAGGACGAAATAATAATAATAAGAATGGCAAATATGGGAAGGGCAATGAAAATAAATCCAACGAGCATGTTGGTGAGGGACAAAAGGATAAAAAGAAAGTGAATTTTCCATGCAAGGTATGTACTAGAGATCATCTTACTCACCTTTGCCCTAAAATTCAGGATGCGCAATGCTTGTTAGCTCAACAGGGATATTCAAGTTCCCAGGCTGTGTTAACAAACCCTTTTCCCTAAGGGCAACAATTAGTTGTTGGCGCGAATCAAAATACTGGGGCTCCCTCTGGAGGCACCCAAGAAGGGTTTGTCCAGGCACCGCGACAACGGCTCAAATCGGGGGCTGTCACCCTGATCCCCAATCTCTCTATTTAAGTTCTCTCCTTGCAAGCTGAGGGAGGTAGACCCTATCAGAAATGAAGGACAAGAATCCAGGAGACACAGCTAAAACACCAAATACTTGATAAAATCAACGAGACTTCACAAATTGATTAAAACCAATGCCTTATGGAGTCAAACAAGATCATGTTATCAAATTAAAGATAAGTATTGGATGCATAACTGTTGCTAAATGACCACAATGATATTCAATAGAAAGTGCCACGAACATTCATTAAGATACTTAAGCCAATCAACAAAGCTTATCATGATAAATAAAAAATGCCCGATGCTTGAAGAATTTTCGAAATTATGATGCTTCAATTATAACACAGCTCGAAAATTAAAATACTCCACAGTGAAACTTCATATAAAAATTTGAGGCTCATTCGACTATAGAGAATTTTTTTTTTTTGAAATTTTTTTATGTTTTTGTATTTATTTTTAGATTTTCAGAATTTTGAAATTTTTATATTTTTTATTTTTAAATTTAAAACATGTTAAAAGTCTAAATAAAAGTTCTAATCTAAAATTTGAACTAAACTAAAATTAAAAATTAAATCTAATATTGAAATAAATCAAAATCGAATATAACAAATCTAACTCTAACTTACGCTAACTTAAAACTAACTAAATCAATTAACTAACTTATATTTTAACTAAAATAAAATTAAAATGAAAATCTAACTAATGCTAAACAAAGTCTACAAAATCTAAATCTAAAAATAAATGAATCTAAAACTAAACGAAATCTATTAAAAAAAAGAAAACCGACTCAATTAAAATCTAAAATCTAATACTTTTAAAACTATACAAAAAATAAAAAATCAAATGCATGTGATAGATATATCTTTTATGATGTGCGTTTGTCGTTTGTGTATATCGCAGGTCGACTTGGACGGCGTGGAGAGTTTGGACGCAAGTAGACGACGTAAGGGGGAGATCGAACAAGGAAAGAAGATAGAGGGCCAGGGTTCAGGTGATGGCAGAGCAGCATGATGGCAGAGGGAGAATTGGATGGGCAACAGAGACGAGTTCGATGGGTTGCGTTTGCAGGCTGGACAGGTTAAGGAATGTGATGGCTAGCGTGGGGAAAAACGCAGGTTGAAGTCGAGAAGCAAGGAGGAAGGGTTGGACGCTGAATGAGAGGGTCAAACAATAGGATTAAGAAGAGATGGGGGGCTGATGCAGCAGAAGAAATCAAGGAAACGAGCGGATTTGAAGGGAGATCGAAAGGCATAATAGGTTCAATGGCAGATGGATGAGGAAATTCAAGTTTTGAATAGGCAGAAGTATGGCAACGTTTTTTTGTAGTAGATAAACCCAATACATGAAAATGTCCAACAAACTCAATTTTTTCCGTCTTAAGCTCATATTTATATTGCTCTATAAATCGAATATTATGCAGATCTACTCATAGAGGCGATTTGAGGCCAGATCTGGCCTTTGAGGGTTAGATCTGGCTTCAAATCTAAAAAAAAAAATCTGGTCAACCCTGCAACCTGCAAAACCAGTCAGATCCTGAAGATAAACACACCAAGAAAATGATTATACCCTTACAATTTTTTAAATTACAAATATACAAATTTACAAACTAATTGACAGATCTGAGGCCCTCGTGGCCATATTTGAACCCTTTTAGCACAGTTTTAGAAAATGAAATTGAAAGAGAGGCACAAGCCCTATGAGATCCTGCAAAACCACCAATTTCGTAAGATAGACTTGGAATTTAACAAATAATGAGCTTTTTAGATTTATTTCATTTGAGAGTCGGCTGGTCTAACCGAAGACTTCCCCAGACGCTCAAACCCTTAAAAAAAATTCCCTGCACACTTAGATCTGAACCTTAGATCGATAGAGATTCAAGAAAACAACATGAGATCCTTCAGAAAAATCAGAATGTCATTTTATGAAACTAGAAAACTACACAAGATACCTGTATGCAAATTAATCCATGAAGGCCATCAACCATAAAATGCAAACACAAAATAGTAGAGTTTAGAGACAATTCACCACATAGATCCGAGAAGGAACATCAAAATTTGTAACCCCAAAGTCTTTATGCTTTATTCCTCAAAAAAAAAAAATTACAAGAGCTTCCAAGACAAGTGCACGATCCTAAGATCGGATGACTCAAGACTGACAAAGACCTCTAAATTTATAGGACAAAATCTCCAACGGCTAGTTTGGATGATCCTTGTCAAAATAATCTCAACTGTCCAAAATATTTAATTATCTTTTAATCAGGAGCGTTGAAATTAAAATTTTGGGAAAAAAAAGAATTTATCATTTAATTCAATTTTAATTAACTAAAAAATATTATTTTTGAGTTAATTACCCCAAAATTTTGACTTTGACTTAACCACCAAGGCCCAAAGGTCCAAAATTTCTTAAAATTCTCAATATTCCCTTGGCCTGGGGCTTTCAAAATCATTTTCCAAGGACCCACAAATTTTTTCTTTATAGATTTAATCCTAAATTAGGACCCTAAATTAATTAAATTTCTGGTTTAAGATTTTTTTTTAAATTAATTCACCAGAAAATTTAATTAATTGACTGAGAGGGGATTTTAATTATTTTTCCAACCCTCTTTACATGAGATAATACATTTACATACATGAAGGGGGAATACCCATTCGTATAGACCCTCAAATAAATACCCAATTCTGCGACTCAAATATGATCTAGTAGACCAAGTAGCACAAACTAATTTTACAAGGACTCGATAGAAAACATCAGGACTCACTTAGCATGCTGATGATAAAATCCACCCTATCTTTGGGGTGAGGCTGGAGGGAAAAACTCTGCCGATCACTTACGTGAATCAGTGAGACAAAAAACCTCCTAGGATGGAAATCATCAACAACATACTAGGCTTACCTAGGTTGTTACATACATGGACGGTCTTACTTAGATCATTTACATCATAACATGCAGAATGGGTTTACATTATTATAAAACTGTCGACTGATGATGGAATCTGAATGACGCAAACACATCGAACATGATGAATCCCATTTGAAAAAATGGGGGTGTACTGCTATGGAGTCGTTGACAAAGTGTGGCCAACATCTCGCTTTACTTGGGGACACGTTGTTTCATCGGAGGAATGTGAGAATCCAGAATCTGTATTCAAGCAACACACAAAATTACATAAGTAGCGTCCATCCAAATATCATCATATAACACTAACCTCATGAAAAATTGAAGTTTTCTTTTTATTTATTATTCTACTTAACATGAAAAGTAATATCACTCTAATCAGTGAAAAATGAATGTCAAATAACAAGGTGTATAAGTCAGAGATACAATAAAAAGGGATGCCCGTGGCATCGCATGTTCTCTAATATAAAGTATGTCGAGCATTTTTCCTCGTTTCAGAAAGCTAGGTCGTCGGGAGCAAAGGCGTCCAATATCGTTAATTGTAGACCGTCTTTATTCGAATGTCAAGTCGTCTCTAATTAATTTACCAATCTTAAACCACTACTTGTCTTTTTTGCTTTCTTGATTTGAGTGGTTGTACGGTTTAGAAACCCTTAGACTAATTGTGAGATTTCCTGTCCTCATCTTGAATATGTTTGTACAAAATATCTGAAGAACCTAGAGCGTGACCAATATTATTCTGGATATACTCTGTCAATGGTGACACATAAGCTTGGTCTTTCTCAACATCCTTTCAAACCATAGTTAAATCCTTCGTGTGATGAGATGGGAATTGATTTAGTAGACAAGAAGTCTTATGATCTGTTGATGAATCTTCATAATCAAATTTCGGCTGAAACTTTTGTATATGTAATTTTTCCATTTTTTCCAACCTTTTATGTATGGAACTCATCTCCAACAAGTGATTTTCCTTCATGGTAGTCATTTCCTGGGTGTGTCTTGCTTCCATTGCAATCATATGATTCTGTATAATGGACATCTGATTAGAATGATTAACTTCCATTATCTTTAACCTATTATTTATTTCCTGTGCGTGACTTGCTTCCATGGAATTTATCCTATTTTGAAGATTGATTTGGTTAGCTTCCATGTTTTGAATCATTTGCATATGACTGGGTTGCACATCCTTAATCATCTGAGCTGGTTCCTTAACATGACTTTCATGATCTTCTATATGCATGTGATAGTCCTTACCAACAACATTAATTTGATGGCTCGACCCTGCCATTCTACTATCTATGATTCTTTTGACAACATGGCAAGTAACCTCTTCATGAAGAGCATTACAGGCTCTACAATAAGGCAGAGCCTCATCCACAAGATTTGTAAACTCAAGTTGATTTGTCAGTCTCTGCTCATTATATAGGCCTCTTTTCTGCAAAGCATTATTATTTCTAGGTTGGGAATTCTACGTTTGAGCCCTTTCCATTTGGACCAACCTAGCCTGTAAGACAGTTATTTCCTTAGCATGTTCAGAGATCAATTTCACTTGATTAAGCTCCACGCTTTCAAGCATTTGCATTAACTTTTTCATAGGGTCATCATCATATTTTTCAATTTCTTTTCCCTTTGAATCTGCCAAAGACCTATCAAAATCTGGAGTTTTGGACATTCCAGATGCTTTCTTATCCTTTTCAATCTCCTCAGCCAAAGATTGACAAGATTTATAATTTGCAGTTTTAGCCCTCCTTAACTCATATGAAGTATCAGAATTAAAAGCATCAATGTAAAAATTCAAAAGAGATCCATCAGGAGGTTTATGAGTTTGAGATATTTCTCTAAGGATACCATTAAATCTCCTGTTAAATTCTTCAATCATTTCATTATCTTTCTTTTTTATGGTACTGATCTCTCTTACCAAATGCCTATCTTCCCTTTTATCACCATACTTTTCCTTAAAAGCAGTTACAATGGATTCAAAAGTATTGAATGAATTATCAGGTTTTTCCGTAAACCATTCAGCAACATCCTCGCCAAAAGTAAGAACAAAAGTTTTCATCTTTACATCCTCGAAATTATTATTTCCAACTGCAAATCTATTCCACCAGTTAGTGAAAGCAAACAAATGAGATTTGACACTAACTGCTTCATTTCCTTGAAAAGATGGTAATTTATCCATTTGAGGGACATGATGGGGATAACCCTGAATATTATCAAAATTAAATGGGGCAAAAACATCCATGATATCATTTTTAGGATTTTAGAAATAGATCCATGTTCAAGAATAGTCAAAAGGTCCTCAAGAAGCGAACTTCTTAGCAGGAACTCTTGTAAGAAATAAAAGAATTGGAGTCGCCACTTGAACATGAAACTAATTCTAAAATAGCAGAAATAATCGAGAAATAGCAGATGGATATCAGGGGGGGATTTTTGTCTAGGAGTAAATAGATGAATAAGTGGAGTCACCACCCAAACAAGAAGCCAACTGAAATGTCCAGGTGCTAAAGATGAAATGATTAGTGATATGACGACAGATAAGGCGATGAAAATATGAAGAGATGAAAAGACGCCAGAAAAAATGTGATCCCCTGCGACAGGCTAATGAATGGTGAAAGAATATTTGAAGATTATAAAATGTCATTCAGACCAAGGACAGAAAAAATCTATCGCCAGCAACGGCGCCAAAAAATGTTGTCGCACAAATTGTCCAGGCACCGCGACAACGACTCAGAATGGGGGTTGTCACCCTGATCCCCAATCTCTCTATTTAAGCTGTCTCTTTGCAAGCTAAGGGCGGTAGACCCTATTATAAATGAAGGACAAGAATCTAGGAGACACAGCTAAAACACCAAATACTTGATAAAATGAACGAGACTTCACAGATTGATTAAAACCAATGCCTTATGGAGTCAAACAATATCCCGTTATCAAATTAAAGATAAGTATTGGATGTATAACTATTGCTAAATGACCACAATGATATTCAATAGAAAGTGCCACGATCATTCATTGAGATACTTAAGCCAATCAACAGAGCTTATCATGATAAATAAAAACTGCCCAATGCTTGAAGAATTTTCGCAATTATGATGCTTCAATTATAACCCAGCTCAAAAATTAAAATACTCCACAGTGAAACTTCAGATAAAAATTTGAGGCTCATTCGACTATAGCAAATTTTCTTTTTTTTTGAAATTTTTTTATGATTTTGTATTTTTTTTAGATTTTTAGAATTTTGAAATTTCTATATTTTTATTTTTAAATTTAAAACAAGTTAAAAGTCTAAATAAAAGTTCTAATCTAAAATTTGAACTAAACTAAAATTAAAAATTAAATCTAATATTGAAATAAATCAAAATCGAATATAACAAATCTAACTCTAACTTACGCTAACTTAAAACTAACTAAATCAATTAACTAACTTAAATTTTAACTAAAATAAAATTAAAATGAAAATCTAACTAATGCTAAACAAAGTCTACAAAATCTAAATCTAAAAATAAATGAATCTAAAACTAAATGAAATCTATTAAAAAAAAGAAAACCGACTCAATTAAACTATAAAATCTAATACATTTAAAACTATACAAAAAATAAAAAATCAAATGCATGTGATAGATATATCTTTTATGATGTGCGTTTGTCGTTTGTGTATATCACAGGTCAACTTGGACGGCGTGGAGAGTTTGGACATAGGTAGACGGTGTAAGGGGGAGATCGAACAAGGAAAGAAGATGGAGGTCCAGGGTTCAGGTGATGGCAGAGTAGCACAATGGCAGAGGGAGAATTGGACGGGCAACAGAGACGGGTTCGATGGGTTGCGTTTGCAGGCTGGACGGATTAAGGAATGTGACAGCTAGCGTGGGGAAAAACGCAGGTTGAAGTCGAGAAGCAAGGAGGAAGGGTTGAACGCTGAATGAGAGGGTCAAAAAATAGGATTAAGAAGAGATGGGGGATTGATGCAGCAGAAGAAATCAAGGAAAGGAGCGGATGTGAAGGGAGATCGAAAGGCAGAACAGGTTCGATGGCAGATGGATGAGGAAATTCAAGGTTTGAATAGGCAGAAGTATGGCAGCGTTTTTTTGCAGTAGATAAACCCAATACATGAAAACGTCCAACAAACTCAAATTTTTCCGTCTTAAGCTCAGATTTATATTTCTCTATAAATCGAATATTATGCAGATCTACTCATAGAGGCGATTTGAGGTCAGATCTAGCCCTTGAGGGTTAGATCTGGCTTTAGATCTAAAAAAAAAAATCCTAGTCAACCCTGCAACCTGCAAAACCAGTCAGATCTTGATGATAAACATGCCAAGAAAATTATTAAACCCTTACAATATTTTAAATTACAAATATACAAATTTACAAACTAATTTACAGATCTGAGGCCCTCATGGCCAGATTTGAACCCTTTTAGCACAGTTTTAGAAAATGAAATTGAAAGAGAGACACAAGCCCTAGGAGATCCTGCAAAACCACCAATTTCGTAAGATAGACTTGGAATTTAACAAATAATGAGATTTTTAGATTTATTTCATTTGAGAGTCGGCTGGTCTAACCGAAGACTTCCCCAGATGCTCAAACCCTTAAAAAAAATTCCCTGCACACTTAGATCTGAACCTTAGATCGATAGAGATTCAAGAAAACAACATGAGATCCTTCAGAAAAATCAGAATGTCATTTTATGAATCTAGAAAACTGCACAAGATACCTGTATGCAAATTAATCCATGAAGGCCATCAACCGTAAAATGAAAACACAAAGTAGTAGAGTTTAGAGACAATTCACCACATAGATCCGAGAAGGAACATCAAAATTTGTAACCCCAAAGTCTTTATGCTTTATTCCTCAAAAAAAAAATTTACAAGAGCTTCCAAGACAAGTGCACGATCCTAAGATCGGATGACTCAAGACTGACAAAGACCTCTAAATTTATAGAACAAAATCTCCAACGGCTAGTTTGGATGATCCTTGTCAAAATAATCTCAACCGTCCGAAAGATTTAATCATCTTTTAATCAGGAGCGTTGAAATTAAAATTTTGGGGAAAAAACGAATTTATCATTTAATTCAATTTTAATTAACTCAAAAATATTAATTTTGAGTTAATTACCCCAAAATTTTGACTTTGACTTAACCACCAAGGCCCAAAGGTCCAAAATTTCTTAAAATTCTCAATATTACCTTGGCCTGGGGCTTTCAAAATCATTTTCCAAGGACTCACAAATTTTTCCTTTAAAAATTTAATCCTAACTTAGGACCCTAAATTAATTAAATTTCTGGTTTAAGATTTTTTTAAATTAATTCACTAGAAAATTTAATTAATTGACTGAGAGGGGATTTTAATTATTTTTCCAACCCTATTTACATGAGATAATACATTTACATATATGAAGGGGGAATACCCATTTGTATAGACCTTCAAATAAATACCCAATTCTACGACTCAAATATGATCTAGTAGACCAAGTAGCACAAACTACTTTTACAAGGACTCGATAGAAAACATCAGGACTCACTTAGCATGCTGATGATAAAATCCACCCTAGCTTTGGGGTGAGGCTGGAGGGAAAAACTCTGCCGATCACTTATGTGAATCAATGAGGCAAAAAACCTCCTAGGATGGAAATCATCAAAAACATACTAGGCTTACCTAGGTTGTTACATACATTGACAGTCTTACTTAGATCATTTACATCATAACATGCAGAATGGGTTTACATTATTTATAAAAATTGTCGACTGGTGATGAAATCTGGATGACACGAGCCTCGAACATGATAAGTCCCATTTGAAAAAAATGGGGGTGTACTGCTATGGGCTCATTGACAAAGTGTGGTCAACAAAGGGGAAACCCCATCAAACATAGATATGATGAGTGCTCACGTAGATATCGCTACAAGATCTCATGATTATGGCGCAGCTGAGTCTTCGAAAGCCAAGGGTGCTCCTAATAGTGCTGAGCCACTTCATATTATGAGGCCCACTATTAGCCCATACCTCAAATGCCAAAAGCATCTACAAAGTGTATGACGATTAATCCAAATGCCAAGGCTGCCCATAACTACTCTGTTGTAGAAGATTTCGTGCAAAGCCCTTGTGCTATGTCTGCTCTCGAGGTGCTCCAGTCTTGTCCAGCTCAACGAAGTGCTCTTCTCACTGCTATTGGGGTTTTTGATCCGAAGAACTATCTTATGATTACATTCGATATGTCTAATTTTAAAAAGAGACTCCCACATCATATGGATTTCCATATTAGATCGTCATTTCGAAAGTTCACTATATTTCAAATGGTCGTTGATGATGGTGCTTCCACGTGTGTATGTCTCTCGCATGATGGAAGGGAATCAGATCTCCCGCAGCTGTTCCATCAGCCACTCTTCTGCTTCGTTTGATGGTCATTCTCACAGGCTGCATGGTATTTTCCCGGCTTTGCCCATCTGTGTTGGGGACAAAACTGTAAATATAGAGGTTGAGATAGTTGATGCAAGCTTGGACTACTACCTTCTATTGGGGCGAAACTGGATTTATGAGATGGATGCTATTGCATCCTCCTTGTTTCGTATTATTTGTTTCCCTCATGAAGGGAGGATTGTCACAGTTGACCAACTGGATTTTTCTCCTGTAGACCCGAATGCATCTACTGACTCAACTATCCCTTTGGTGGATAATGTCAATTTGCCTATTGAGAATCTCGGGGTTGGAATGTATTCTTCTCTAATGGGTACTTTTGATATTCCACCTCCTTCCGTTCATATAAATGCAATTTCATCCTCCAAGGCTCCTATTTGACAAGGGTTCTTCAGAACTCATTATTTTTTGGACCCTTGGACCTTACCTTCCCCTACCTCCACGTTAGGAGAAGGTCAAGTGGGTGGAATGGCATTTCCGATGTCTGCAGCTGAGATTGCTTATAGATCTATTGTTGACTCTGCAGAATCCATTCCAGTTTCTCTTTCACCAAAGGAATTGGATGGCGATGTGGCCCCGACTTGGACACTTAGTTCTTCTTCTGCCCAAGATTTCCTAGATACCACTCTTCCATATTAAGAGGCTATCCTAGAAGCTATGAATGGTATAGATAGGCCGTGGGATGATTTGCATCATCAGTCTTACTTTCTACCAGACTTGAGTGAAGTTGATTCAAGTTTTTCAAGTCCTCGGTCTCCTAGCCCTATTCACCCAGTCCTAAACCCTTTAGCACCAGCACATGTATTTTCTGAAGGGAACATGGCTGTGATTTCTCTGACTATCCTGGTGAACATCTCCAGGAATCCCAACGTTATCGATAATGTTTTCATCGGAGCTGAATGTTCCCCTGAAGAGATTCAAATTTACACCGATCTCTTTAAAGAGTTTAGGGATGTGTTCACTTGGTCTTATGAGGAAATGCCTGGTATAGATCCATCTATTGTCCAACATGAGATCAAGATCTACAAAAATGCTAAGCCTGTGAGGAAAAAGCTTCGTCCGGTCAACCCTGTGAAGCCTGCAGCTATCAAAGCTGAGGTAGAGAAGTTGCTCAAGGCGAGATTCATTTTCCATGTTTCTTTAATAGAATGGGTTTTGAATCCAGTTCCGATGGATAAGAAACAAGGGACAATTCGTGTTTGCATTGATTTTAGAGACCTTAATAAAGCATGTCCGAAAGATAATTACCCCACACCATTCATAGATCAGATCATTGATGAGTGTGCCGGTAATGAGATTTTCTCCTTCATGGACGGTTTTTCTGGATATAATCAAATTACTATACGTCCTGAAGATCAGCATAAGACTGCCTTTACTTGTCCCTGGGGTACTTTTTCTTACAAGAAAATGCCTTTCGGCCTTAAAAATGTTGGAGCTACTTTTCAGCAGGCCATGTCATATTCCTTCCATGATATCAAACATATTATCGAGGCGTACTTGGATGATTTAGCTGCTCGTTCTCGCAAGAGAATTGATCATCCTTCTCACCTCCATCAATTATTTGAAAGATGTCATTTTTACAAAATTAGGTTGAATCCGAACAAGTGTTTTTTTGCAGTAACATCCGTTCAGTTGTTGGGATTTATTGTTTCTACGGAAGGGATTCAAGTAGATCCCTTCAAGGTTGAGGCAATACTTCTGTTGCCTCCCCCATCTTCTATTCGTCAATTTCAAAGTCTACAAGGAAAAGCTAATTTTCTGCGGAGATTTATCGTAAATTATGCCAAAATTACAAGAGGATTCATAAGATTATTAAAGAAGGGAGTCCCATTTTTGTGGGATGACTTTTCTCAACGCTCATTTTATGCTTTGAAAAAAGCATTGACCTCTGCTCCTATACTGAGTCCACCTGATTATAGCAGAGATTTCTTCTTGTATCTCACAGCAGCAGAATCTACTATCGTTATGGTTCTGGTTCAGGATGATGATGCTCTTGTAGAGCATGTTATATACTACCTTAGTCGAGGATTGGTAGGACCTGAACTCCGGTATTCTCCGATAGAAAAGCTTGATTTAGCGGTTGTCCATGTTGTACAGCAGCTCAGACATTATATTCTCCTTCGAAAAACTTATGTTTTGGCAACCGTCAATCCATTTCAGGTTGTTCTCGACAAGCGAGTGATTGGGGGCAAATACAATCGATGGATTGTGATTTTTCAGGAATTTAATCTTGAGTGTATGTCTGCCAAGTCAAAGAAATCATTAGTTTTCGCAGAATTAATTTCTTAGTTGCCCTGTGGAGAGGAGATAGTTTATGATGAATCCTTTCTGGATGAGCATCATTTTCTCATCTCTTCATAGGATCCTTGGTATGGGAATCTCATTGTATATCTTCAAACTGCGAAGTTTCCTTCAACTTTTTCGAAAGATGAGCGTCGTAAGTTGCATCACCTGGCTAAAAATTACTTGATCATTGGTAATACTTTATACCGTCGAGCGGTCGATTCGATCCTAAGACGATGCTTAACTCTCGACAAAGATGAGGTTGTGTTGAATGATTGCCACAGTGGAGATTGTGGTGGTCATTTATTTGGGCTTGCTATAGCCCAAAAAATCCTGTGTACTAGATATTTTTGGCCTTCAATTTTCAAAGATTGTATGGAGTCGGTCAAACGGTGTCATCCGTGTCAAGTCTATACTCGAAAGATGCGTGCTTATCCAGCTCTGCTCTTCCCGATTGTCACTGTCGGTCCTTTTACAAAGTGGGGTATTGGTTATACTACTTATAACCTACCTTCGGCTAAAGGTCACAAGTACATTATTGTAGCAGTAGACTACTTCATGAAGTGGGTCGAGGCTATGCCTACTTTTTGGAATGACGGTGAGACAACAACTCTTTTTCTCTTCAATCAAGTTATTACTCATTTTGGTATTCCTAAAGAGATTGTCAATGATCATGGTAGTCATTTTCAGAATAGCATGATGGCTGAGTTGGCTCTAAAATTAGGTTTCCGCCAAGAGCATTCATCTCCTTACTATCCTCGGCCAATGGGAAAGTGGAAGCCATAAACAAATCCTTGAAGACCATTCTTCAATGGACAATTGATAAAGCTAGATCTAATTGGCATATCATGTTGTATCCTACGCTTTGGGCATACCAGATGTCAGTAAAAACTACAACTGGTTTTACTCCGTTTCAACTAGCTTACGAGTTGGAATCAATGTTTCCCATTGAGTGAGATCCCTTCTCTTAAGTTAGCTGTAGAAATTCTTCGTGACACTTCTAGTCTTGAAGAATGCCTCCTTCATCTAGAACATCTAGATGAGCAGTGTCGAGATGCTGCCACGATGAACGAGGAACATAAGAAACGGGTACAAGTTCAGTACGATAAAGTGGTCAAACCTAGGGTTTTCTCCGAAGGAAATCTTGTTCTGGTTTATTCCCAGGAAAATTATTCCCTAGGGGCAGGTAAATTCAAGTCTATGTGGTATGGCCCCTTCATCGTTAAAAAGTAACTCAAAAAAGGAGCTTACAACTTGGTTGATTTTGAGGGAAATGAGTTGGCAGAGCCCAGAAATGGGCTCTATCTGAAAAGGTATTATGCCTAGGCCTCGGCCTGGCATCTTGCTTTTTGTATATATTTTTGTTTTTGTTTTTGTACATATCTGAGTTTTCAGTCTATGAGGTACTGGTGATGTTTTTTGATATGCTTTGGCAAGTTGTGTTGGATATCATGAGTCATTATGGTTTCACCGATGGTGCTAGTAGACACACCCGGAACTTAGCTTCTGCGGCTTGGGTACTTTATTATCCATCTGGTCAACTGTTAGTTTCAAGAGGGGTCTGCATTGGTCCTACTTCCAACAATGTAGTAGAATACACTGCAGTCATTTATCTACTCTCATAAGCAATATCTTCAGGTGTTGATTCGTTGGTAGTATTCTTGGACTCCCAGCTCTTGGTGTCACAGTTGAACAATACATATCGGGTCTGGAATCCTTTTTTATTTCAATTTTTTTTTAGGGTACGTTTATTAAAAAGATCGTTTCAATTTATAACATTTATTCATATTCCTCGAGCTAACAATAAAATGGCAAACTCATTAGCTAATCAAGAAATTGACTGGCATATTAATCATTCAATACTTTAATCAAATCATTAAAATCATCATACATTTTCACACATTTGTTTCGTCGCATCATAAATCGTTGTATATATGTATATATCATCAGAATGTATAAAAAAATATACAAAAATTTGGACCCATATGTCCTACAAAATTAGGGCTTATGCCCGATCATGTTAAGTATCAAAAATATAAGTACAGTCATCCGATAAAATCTATGGTCCCTGCCCAACATTCGTGTTCCTATAGAACACAATCGCAGTAGCCACACGGCGGAATAACCGCACCCAGTCTCGCGGTACCCCGACTACCCGTCTCTGGATAGCCTCTGGTAGGTCGTCTACTGCAGACATAGGCACTTGGCGAGTTAAACTCTCCAAGTTTCTCTGAACAACATGTAGGGTTCTACTAGGGTTTTCAGCATCCGCTTCGCTTCTGCAACGTTTGTGCCTTGGGTATCCTTCAAGACGAACTGGTCCCATATCTACATCATGGTCATCACATAATTTTGTAAGTCATTTGGAATCCAATCAAAAACATGTTTGTTTTTCATTTTTCACATATATTGAAAAAATAAAAATCAAAAATCAAAAACTTGCAGTCTCACCAATTGCACCCCATGCTGCGCCGGGTGGAAGGACTAGATCTAGATCACCGTGAAAATCCATCCCAGCATAGGGATAATCATCCACTGCAATAATCTGTTCTTCCCACCATTGAAAGAACTCATCATCCCATGTAGTTCGGGGAACTTCACTTCCCCCCAGTCTCTTCATCATATTAGCCCAACGGGCTATTCTTGGATCTCTAGGGCTGGCGATGGATGAGATCACTTTGGGTCGAAGCCCTGAAATTTTCTCAAAGAAGAATGTCATCAAAATGGCTCCATACCCAAAATTATTTGTTTTAGCTTTCTGGATGGAGGACAATTGTTTTTTCATGTTTGTCAGTAGAGCTGTACACCAATCAAAGAGGTGAACTAAGCATTCCACAGCTATACTCATCTGTGTCCTTGATGCCTGGTGTAAGGAAGCAGATCCTCCCATCTTGCCAATGGTGAAAAGGATAATTTTCATATGCAGCTCTCATAAATCTTTGATTGCAATTTGAGTCCCTACTTTTTGAGATCCCTCTACACAATAGATGTGGACATAATCATCTACTATAAGCCCTCCCAAAGGCTTACCATTCAAATCTACTGGGTCTCCTCTTCGAGAGAGTCCAGTAATAAAGTAAATGTCTTCCACCTCTATGTGTATGGGTATTTGGTCAATCATGAAGAAATATTCCTCCGGTTCCCAATGATTCACAAGCATTTCAAGCAACCAGATGTTACTCTTCATATTTGGAATTTTGAAGAATTTAAGCACTCCACATTTTAGGAGGATATTGAGCGAATTTTGATCCCCCATGACTTCTTGGTAAATGGCACTGTGCTCACGTTCCCTCCAAGAAATTGTCATCCTGGAAAAAGTCATTTAAAATCTCATTAGGTTCATTTTTTTAAAACACGGTCTGCACACACGCGACTTCCCTTGTGGACAGTCACGTATCATACGCGGGTTTGTCCACACGAACCCGCATATGCGCAGAATGCTCAATCAAATTAAATCTTTTCTACGGTGAAAAATCAAAATTTTTAACCTGTTTATGGATGAAATTGATAAAAATGATGAATTTAAAGCTTACCTGACTAATCCGACGAAGTTTGATGGCTGATTGCTCCTATTTTGAGGAAAGAGGTTTTTTCTCCATAGCTCTTTTCGCCAATTTAGCAAAGTAACAATGAACCAAATATGAGGTAAAATGTGTATTTATGCCCAGAAATTGAATTTTTTTTGCAAAATTTCATTATGCTTATTTTTAAAATCTGTATTAAGCTGCATAACCCTGTTGCTTGTAAGTGTTGGGATAGGTATATTTTCAGGTACATTTTGTTGACTTTGAGATTTTTTCCAGTTTTCGAATCCATGACCACTGACCTGTCATGGCAGATATATGATCTTAACTAGCATATAGGTTAGGGAATCCACTTTCCGTTGCATTCTGCATTCTAGCCTCCATTTTGATCACTTGCCATAGGGCCGATCCCATTATGTCATGAGTACTTAACCCATTTCACTCACCGACTATTTAATCATGACTTGGTGGTAGAGCCTTCCTTTACATGGGCTTCCTAGTTAGTTTCTCGCTAGCACTTGTCGCCCATGCTGCACTTTATGTAGGCTCGGGAGTCCTCTTTAATCCCGCCATGACTTATATGTTGAAGCTTCATTCTTCTTCTTCTTCATTATCATTTTTCTGGCTATTACCCTAGAGGCTCCCTGGTGTTGTTAAGTTGCATCACTGCATTGCATATTGACTACTTGTTTATCTTGGCCTTCAGCCGGCTTCATTTGGACTCGATGTTTAAGCCATCTTTTGACCTTGACTCTCTATACAAAGTTAACCATTGCAAAGCACTTAGCTATCGCGACTTGACACCCTTGTTACCCATGGATGGAACACTCTTTTGAGTATCGTTTACCAGTTTCAGCCACCTTGCATTGAGCATAGGATTGTTCCTATCCCAGGAACTAGTGCATATGTTTCCTGATACTTGTTCTATCCATTGTACCATAGCATTCTTTTATTCTTTTTCAGACTTACTATTTGAAAAAGACAAAAAAAATCAAATATGTTAAAAAGAGCGGGAACGGGATGTTACTTCATATTTTGATGGCAGTTAAAGTATTAGTTTTATTTCCCTTGAACAAAGCACATACCACCATGTATTTTCATCATTTGGGATGGTTTTAGTTTTGGCCTAGGAAATGCCATAACCTTGTTTCATGAGTCAGTTCTCCCCCGGTTGGTTATCTCTTCCAATCATATGGAGAGTTTGTTTTTGCCTCCTGCATAACAGACTTATAAAATGTCATTATTTTCTTCCATGGTCATCATGAGTCGTGCTTTTGTTCAAGGGAAGTTAAACCTAAGTCGGCCATTCTGCGGTGTCTCTTGACTTATTTTCAGGCCTGCTCGATCTTGTCAGTATCTTGTCCTATCACATCAGATGTTTAGTCCTCTACTCATGCTGGTTTGAGAAGGTCTCCATTGACTTCTTGCCGGCGGGTTTGTCTCCTATCGACTATGACATATTCCTCTGAGAGTAAACCTAGAGCCGCACCCTGGCCCTATTTACATGATTGATAGGTGAACTTGTGCTTAGCATTTGATCATCATTATGGGTCTTCGACTGAGTGGTTTTCCTTGTGTTTGACGTCAGCATACATTATCACACTTGGGATTCGTGCAGTACCTTGATTTCCAGTTGACCCTATCGGTGGATATCTCGCCTCTTTGTCATCTTTCATTATTGGTTGGTTCAGAGGGTTTCTTCCATGCGTTAGCTTCATCTTGTGCATGTCGGAAACATACTTCAGGTTGGTTCCTTCACTCTACTTTGTCTGATTCCTTCCAAATCTTGGCCTGCGGGTTACACTCGCGCTGGACTGATGTGGGATGCCTCAATGCCTTCCTTCCAACAGATCTTTTCCCATCGACTCCGACTCATTTCTCTGGGAATAAGGTCTAGAGTTTTTTTGTCAGTACCTTAGGGTTTGCAGTCATCAGTGGCAGACTCTTCATTGTCGACAGTGAAGATTCATTATTGCCCCCTGATTGATAGATTCTTACAATTGTTTGACTTCAACTCATTCATTCACACTTGTTAGATTGTACTGTGACACCTTGACACTCATTATCATTATCAGTGGGTTGTCTCATGTTTGTTAACGGTATACATTATTGACCGGTAATCAAACGATTTCTCACATGGTCGACTTCAGCTCATTTATTCTCATTGTGTAGAATTGTACCATGGTGATCGGTGAAGACCTCGGGTTTGCATCAACATGCTTCGGTTCACTTTTGACAGTTCATCCAGTTTTTACCAGTGATGTCGTCCACCCTTATATGTTGCAGTTTCAGTACAGCAGCATCTTATATGTTGGCTCCCGAGTTGCGTGATTGTACCATGTACTCCACCTTTTATGATTTGGTACCTGGAGATTCAGTTACTTGTGAGATCAAATATCTATTACAGCATCATTGATCAGTCTTTTATATGTGATACTTAGACTTCATTTCGAGTTGTACTTCTGGGCAGTGATCAGATGATTCACTGTGTACTTTCCAGTTCAGCTATACTTGTATACATTTTGGATCTATAGACATGATTTTCTTTCACTGAGCATGGGTATGCCTGCCTCAAACATGATTTGACTCTCTAACTTCTTTCATTGGTTTTTTGGCAGGCTGAAATCTGGTGAAGTCCTCTCTTGTCTTCGCAAGGTTCTTTCTATGCACATAATATATTTCGGCCATCATGTTCTCCTTCTGACCTCATATATTAGGGGGCCTCTGTTATAGCATCATTTTTCACCCTCATGTGAATAATGATTGTCTCTTTGGCCCTGGGCACCTTTTCCCCTAGACTTGAACAACTTCGTAAAAAACAGTGTCTAAAATACCATATGCGATTATGCCTAGAATTTTCTGCATATATACGCGATCCCATTCATAATTTTCCATGTATGCCATTTAAATCATTAAAAATATATATAAAGTTCCTTATTTTCAAGGCAGGGTGATGGTTATTCCCGTAATTCAACCACTCCAGCCCATGGCCCAACTGTTTCCAACTGCTGAAACTACTTTGAGGGAGTATAAAAGCCCCTCATGTGTATGGCCTAAGGGAGAGAAAATTATAGATATTATACTCTGTTGGAGCCCTATTTCAAGTCTGATATTCCCGTGCCTCCTACACTTCCCAGGTATATTCAAGAAACTCTTGTTTCCTTGAGATGATCATCATCCTATATGACATCTTGTGTGCACACATCTTGGAAGAATCCTAGCGAGGTGAGGGCTGGACGGATCCAGAGGACGGTCTGCTCAAAGGCCGTGGAAGGATTTAGGTGATCTCTCCACTTTTCTATTATTGTACATGCCATTTATAATGAGAAGAACCATCTTGTTCCTGAAATTCACGTGTTTATATCTCTTTAGATATGTGTAAAGATCATTAATTTAACATCTAGTATCGTTTATATGATATTATACATGAGTTACATTGACATTTAGGAACAATATATGTTGTACAACTAGTGTTTCGTGTTCGTTCTTTCTTGATTTCCAGGTTACGAAGCACGAGGAGTTACTGGGGGTTTGCACCCCGCGGGATCTACATCAAACGTAGGACTTTCGGGTAAGTTCCGCAACTGATTAAATCTAGTTTCCAGCATAAAATATACGCTAAGTGAGTCCTTATTGAATGGTATGCCCCCGATCTATGAAGGTTTCTGACCCAAAAACCTCTAGGGAGTTATTTCCCGAAATAGCTTAACTTATCTTTCTCAAGGATGTCACTCTTGATAATTCTCCTTTTCAGGACCTTAAGGAAGGTGGTCCCATGAGCTCCTTGGAAGATAACATTGAAGATTATTTCCGCATCGAAAAGGAGAAGTGGAAAATTGTTGGGCCTCAATTTGATGCTGCCCCTATTTATGATACTGACAAAGAGGTGTTGAAATTTGGTACCGGAGGACAGGTGGTTCCCTAAGGCTTTGATCTTTGGCCTAGGGAAAAGTGTCCAAAAGAATTTAATTTTTCTCCTAAAGTGACTTTATAAAGTTATAAAGTCAAATCTAATTTAAAAGTGACTTTAAGTGATAAAGTTACTAAAGTGACTTTATAAAGTTATAAAATCAAATCTAATTTAAAAGTGACTTTAAGTGATAAAGTTACTAAAGTCTAATTTTAAAGTGACTTTAATAAAGTCAATGTAAAATTAGAAAGGAAAAGTGACTTTGGAAATAAATGATTAAGTGGGTCTTTATTAAAGTGGGGTGAATTAAAAAATAGAAAGTGAGATTTAAATGAGCATTTAATCTCAGCCCTAGATCTCAATCTATCTCAGCCATTGGATTTAGGGATTCCCCAAAAGTCACTTAGAGTTAGGTTAAAGGAGGAAAAGGAGGAAAAGGTCATTCATTCTTTCATGAGCATATTGGGAGAAGGAGAGCAAGAGAGCAAGGGAGATTTCTGGGCAGAGAGGAGAAGGAGGCAGCAGCTTGGCATGCATTCCAAGGCAGCATTTCAGCAAGACAAGTGCAGCAGATTTAGCAAACAGCAGGCAGATTTTTGGCACGATTTTCTAGGCAGGGAGGCCGTACAGCAGGGCCGTACAGCAGGTCGTACAGCAAGCCGTACAACAATATTGGGCACGGAAATCGAGGCAGCAAGGGGCTATTCCGTACAGCAGAGTTTTGCAGCAGTTTTGGCACGCAAATCGAGGTTTTGGACAGCAGCATTAATTGCTGTTTGCACAGATTTTGAGGAGGCCGTACAGCTGCATTTATTGCAGATTTTTGGGCACACAAATCGAGGAGAACGTACAGCATTTATTGCTGTTCTGTTTTTGATGTTTGTACATTTTCCGAGGCGGTGGTTAAGCACGGAAAAAGAGATAAGTTGTAAAAGTTTGTTTGTTGATTTTTATTTTGCTGAATATTTCTCTCACTGTAAAAAGCATTTTTCCAGAAATAAGAAGGAGCTTTCGAACTGGTTTTCCCCAAGAGTTGTAGGGGGTTTTTCCAGGGTCACCTTGACCAAAAATTACTGTGTTATGATGTGTTGAATGGATGTTTGTTACTGCTGTTTTTGGAAATTTTCCAGAATTCTGAAAAATTTCCAGAATTTGTGTTTTCAACAAAATTTATTTTCCAATTGTTGAATGTATGGTTATGGAAAAGGGCATTTAACTATTTTGGAGTAATAAGGTGAAAAACTGAAAACCGGGGTGGGAAACTATAAATTTGCCCTACATCTCGAGGTTGAGGCCGAAAAGAGGGGCCAGAGATGTTGTATGAGAGTGTCACATAAAATTTCAGCTTTTGATTTTTCTACCGTGTACCTGCCAGCTGATTTTTCACACACAGAATTTTTATCTTTACTATCGGAGCTTGAGTGCTGAAAAACAGTTTGGGACAGCAAGGAGGAAAATTACAGCCTGCTGATTTTTCACTCAGAAAATTCCAGCAAGCTGATTTTTCACAAACAGCAGTTTTATCTTTACTACAACAGTGCTATTTTTTCAGTTTTAGGACAGCAGGATGTCTTTGGGACTGAGGGTGGAGGATAGGTTGGATGGGCATTCCAATTACAGCATTTGGAAGGAGAGAATGCAGAGTATCTTTGAAGAGGCAGAAGTCTGGGACATTATGATGCATACCACACGGAACCCTGTAAATGTGCCTACTGATGCTACTCAGTTGGCAGCATATAATAAAAAGAACAACAAGGGTAAGAGACCGATTCTAGACGGAATCAAAGACCATTGCATTCCTCATGTGAGAGGAAAGAGAAATGCTCATGAGATGTGGACAGCATTGTCCAATCTCTACCAGAGTACCAATGAGAACCGGAAAATGGTCCTGAAGGAGAAGCTGAAGACCATTAAGATGGGAAATGATAGTGCAGCTGGATATCTCACAAAGATTACTAATGTGAGAGATGAATTGGCAGCGATTGGAGAGGCCATTCCACCCACTGAGTTGGTGCGGATTGCAGTGAATGGCCTCCCCTGTTCATGGATGAACTTTGCTTATGGGGTTTGTGCACGTGAGACCCTTCCCACATGGGAGAGGTTTTGGGATGATTGAATTTAGACAGAGATCAGGAAAGGTCAGCTTGGGGCAGCCAAGCCAGTTGAGCAGGATGAGGATGTAGCACTGTTGGCAGGACGCAAGAAAGGTAAAGGGAAGAAGCAGGCTTCCACAAGCAATGGTGGGGGCAAAGGCAAAGGTAAAGGTAAATAGGATAACACACAGAAGGACTATTCCAAAGTGAAGTGTTGGAATTGTCAGAAGATGGGACACTATGCAGTTGTGTTTCCGGAGAAGAAGAAGAAGAAGGGGAAGAACCAGAGCATGGCAGCTTCAGCAGAGGTTGAGGACTTTGCAGATCGTTTTGACCGGGAGTTTGGGTTCACTGCATGTGAGTCCTCTAGTGCGGGATTATCTGCCATAGAGGTTCAGAGGGAGCATGCATTTCTCTCGATTAGCGGAGCATCTTCGGGTATCTGGTATGTGGACAGTGGGGCTTCACGTCACATGACAGGAGTCCGTGAGTACTTCTCAGAGCTTTCAGAGAGTGGCACTGATGTAGAGGTAGTACTCGGTGATGACAGAGTTGTTAGAGCAGTCGGTGTGGGAACATTGACATTTCAGAGGGAGTCCAAACCTCCCTTGAAGGTGTTAGATGTTCTTTATGTGCCAGGGATGAGGAAGAACCTCATATCCGTCTCAACTTTGGAGGATAGAGGATATGAGGTATTGTTCAGGGGAGGACAGGTGTTGATGTATGCCAGGGGCACTCCAGCTGATTCAGCTAGAGTGATAGGTGTACGCCATGCAAAGGTGTACAAGTTTGCATTTCAGTCCCTTTTGGCATTGAGCAGCAGTACCGACAGCAGAGCTAGCAGTTCTGAGCAGTGTGAGATTTGGCACCGCAGGATGGGGCACATGTATCATGGGGCCTTGAGGACTTTGCGGGAGATCACTACAGGTGTGCCAGAGTTCAGTACTGATCACTTTGATACTTGCAGAGGATGTGCGATGGGCAAGTTTGCCAAATCCCCTTTTCCCAGCAGTGACAGCAGAGCGACTGGGATACTTGATTTGATTCATTCCGATGTGAGCGGTCGGATGTCTCATGTTTACTTGAGTGGGTATGAGTACTATGTCTTATTCATTGATGATCACTCCAGGAGGACTTGGATCTATTTCTTGAAGACCAAGAGTGAGGTCTTCAAGCGGTTTCAGGAGTTCAGAGCTCTTGTGGAGACACAGACAGGTCGGAAGATCAAGTCCCCGAGGTCGGACAATGGGGGAGAGTACACCCTTGGAGAGTTTGTTGACTATTGTGCGGAGGCAGGCATTAGGAGGGAGCTCACTGTTCCTTACAACCCCCAGCAGACCGGGGTTGCGGAGAGGAAGAACAGATCCATCGGAGGGGCTGCCAAAGCCATGTTACATGATCAGGGGTTGCCATTGTTTTTGTGGGCAGAGGCCTGCAACACAGTTGTTTACTTGCAGAACAGGAGTCCGCATCGTGCCTTGGGGCACATGACTCCGGAGGAGGCTTTTTCTGGGAAGAAGCCCGATATTGGTCATCTTCGTATCTTTGGGTGCATTACATACTCCTACATACCCAAGGAGAAGAGGACCAAACTAGAGCCCACCGCAGAGAAGGGTATCTTTGTGGGCTACAGTGAGACCTCCAAGGCCTTTCGGATTTACATTCCTGCACAGAGGAAAGTTGTTGTCGGGCGGGATGTGAAGTTCGAGGAGGACAGGGCCTTCAGGAGGTCACGGGAGTTAGAGTATCTGGATCAGCCAGACCCTCAGCAGCAGTTGAGTCAGTCACAGGGATCCAGTGGGCAGGGATCAGGAGGATCCGGAGGTACATCGATGACGATGTCAGGTCCGTCAGTGGGCAGTGGCTCGCAGAGTCAGAGGGGTGGTGCTACGGGCAGCATGCAGAGCAGTCCACAGAGCAGTTCACTGGGGAGTCCACTGATGGACAGTTCACACGGTACCTCAGCATCTACAGGTTCAGGTGCAGGCAGGAGGATAGCAGACAGACAGTCAGGAGTTCAGGCTCCTGATGTTGAGGAGGAGGAGTTTTATTCTCCGGCGGAAGAAGTGTGCTCAGGGAAGAGGAAGCCCAAGTGGCTTCAGGACACCTTGAGAGATGCCACATCTGTTGCTGAGCCTAAGAGGCCGGTCAGAGAGAGCAGACCACCTGAGAGGTTTTGTAGCTATATGGCAATGGCTACCAGCATCCTTGACTCCGAGCCTTCTAGCTATGAGGAGGCAGCTAGCCAGCAGGTCTGGAGAGAGGCCATGCAGGAGGAGTATTCTTCTATCATGAAGAATGATGTTTGGGAGGTGGTGCCGAGGCCTGAGGGAAAATCCGTGGTTACTTCCAGATGGCTTTACAAGGTAAAGCATGCTGCAGATGGCAGCATTGAGAAATTCAAAGCGAGGTTTGTGGCTAGAGGGTTCTCCCAGGTCGAGGGAGTTGATTATGAGGAGACCTTCGCTCCCGTGGCTCGATATACTTCGATTCGCTCCATTATATCGATAGCAGCAGAGATGGGTTGGAAGATCCACGAGATGGATGTGAAGACCGCATTTCTCAATGGCTTCATACAGGAGGAGGTGTACATTGAGCAGCCACAGGGCTTTGAGGTGCATGGGAAGGAGTCCCATGTGTGCAGACTGAAGAAGGCCCTTTATGGCCTGAAGCAAGCTCCCAGAGCTTGGTACTCCAGGATAGATACTTACTTGCGGAAGATGGGTTTCACAAAGAGTGAGGCAGATCCGAACCTTTACTATATTGTGATAGGTGAGGAGCCTCTCATTCTGGTGCTGTATGTGGATGACTTAGTCATTACGGGTGCAGAGAGACTCATAGAGCACTGCAAGAGAGATCTTGCGGCGGAGTTTGAGATGAAGGACATCGGCTTGATGCATTACTTTTTGGGTTTGGAGGTGTGGCAGGAGGAGGGGCATTTCTTCCTGGGACAGGGGAAGTATATTGTGGGCATCCTTGGCAGATTCCACATGGAGGATTGTAGACCCATGTCGACACCGATGATCACCAACTGGAAGAAGCTTCATGCTTCGGATTCCGAGTTGGTGGATCCCACATTGTACAGGCAGCTGAGTGGTTCCTTGATGTATTTGGTCAACACTAGACCAGATATTTGTTTTGCAGTCAACACGATGAGTCAGTTTATGTGTGAGCCTAGGAAGGTTCACTGGGTGGCTGCAAAACACATTTTGCGGTACTTGCAGGGGACAGTGGATTATGGTCTGGACTACAGGCAGGGGGATGGAGTGAGATTGGCAGTTTACACTGATTCTGATTGGGCAGGTTGTGCTTCTGATAGGAAGAGCACTTCAGGGTGCTGTTTTGGGTTGGGTTCGGCAGTGGTGTCATGGTTCAGCCAGAAGCAGCAGTCAGTAGCATTGAGTTCAGCGGAAGCAGAGTATATGGCAGCCAGTCTAGCTAGTTGTGAGGCCATCTGGCTTCGCAAGATGTTGTTTAGCTTATTTGGTCAGCCGTTGAGACCTTCAGTGATTTACTGTGATAATCAGAGTTGCATTAAACTCACGGAGAATCCAGTATTTCATGACAGGTCAAAGCATATCGGGATCAAATATCACTTCATCAGAGACTATGTTCAGAGAGGAGCTGTGAAGCTTGTGATGCTCTTCCTTGATGGCAGGGTTGGATATTCTTACCAAAGCCTTACCACGGGGCAAGCATGTCTACTTCAGAGACAAGATGGGTGTGGTGAGGAACACCCTCCTCGGTAAGAGGGAGTGTTGAAATTTGGTTACCGGAGGACAGGTGGTTCCCTAAGGCTTTGATCTTTGGCCTAGGGAAAAGTGTCCAAAAGAATTTAATTTTTCTCCTAAAGTGACTTTATAAAGTTATAAAGTCAAATCTAATTTAAAAGTGACATTAAGTGATAAAGTTACTAAAATGACTTTATAAAGTTATAAAGTCAAATCTAATTTAAAAGTGACTTTAAGTGATAAAGTTACTAAAGTCTAATTTTAAAGTGACTTTAATAAAGTCAATATAAAATTAGAAAGGAAAAAATGATTTTGGAAATAAAAGACTAAGTGGGTCTTTATTAGAGTGGGGTGAATTAAAAAATAGAAAGTGAGATTTAAATGAGTATTTAATCTCAGCCCTAGATCTCAATCTATCTCAGCCATTGGATTTAGGGATTCCCCAAAAGTCACTTAGGGTTAGGTTAAAGGAGGAAAAGGAGGAAAAGGTCATTCATTCTTTCATGAGCAGATTGAGAGAAGGAGAGCAAGAGAGCAAGGGAGATTTCTGGGCAGTGAGGAGAAGGAGGCAGCGGCTTGGCACGCATTCCAAGGTGGCAGCTGTGAACATTCCATGAGACAAGTGCGTAGATTCCAGCAAACGGACAGATTTTTGGCACAGTTTCTAGAGCGGGGAGCCGTACAACTAAGGCCCATTGTGGGGGCTTACATCTCATGACCATACGTAAGCCGTCACAAATAATATTAGACATAAATCGAAAGCTGACAAATGGCTATTTGTCTGTGGTTGTGATTTGTACAAGCCAGAAGTTTTGGACATGACATTAATTGTTGTTGCTACAGATTTTGAGGAAATTTGCATCCTGAAATTTGCATTTATTGCGGATTTGCAGACCGCATAAATCGAGGAGAACATACGGCATTTATTCTTGTTCTTTCTCTGTTTGTACATTTTCCGAGGCGGTGGTTAAGCACAGAAAAAGAGATAAGTTGTAAAAGTCTGTTTGCTGATTTTTATTTTGCTGAATATTTCTCTCACTGTAAAAAGCATTTTTCCAGAAATAAGGAGGAGCTTTCGAACTCGTTTTCCCCAAGAGTTGTAAGGGGTTTTTCCAGGGTCACCTTGACCAAAAATTATTGTGTTATGATGTGTTGAATGGTTGTTTGTTACTGCTGTTTTTTATTTCTGCATTTTCCAGCATTCTGAAAAATTTCCAGAATTTGTGTTTTCAGCAAAATTTATTTTCCAGTTGTTGAATGTATGGTTATGGGAAAGGGCATTTAACTATTTTGGAGTAATAAGGTGAAAACTGAAAACCGGGGTGGGAAACTATAAATTTCTACAAGAGGATGAGGTAGAAATTAGTATTCCTTTTCTCTTGAGCACTACTTACGATGACATATCCATTGATACCCTTGGCAAGGAGGATTATTATTTTCCTTTTCATGAGGAGGGGTAATTGGAAGCAGTTGGTTCTCCTTTTAGGGGAGACTCAATCTTTGGTATTGATAACAATGAAATCGATAAGACTCCCACCTATCTTCCTTATGATTCTATATTCAAATCACTTGATCCTTTAGATTATGGTTTGGAGGAAGAAAGACCCATTGAATGTAATATTTCACTTTCCCCTTTGTCTTTTCCTCCTGTTCATCATCTTGAATCTCCCACAAGTGATTCTCTCTCCCCTTATCATATGGTACCAAATGTCTGTGAGCCCTTTTCCCCTTCTGAGTGTACTTTCAAGGGAGAACCCCTCGTTGACTATAATTTACCTCCTTGGATGCACCCTCGGGATTTTTATCACTCCACAACTTCCCCTCATTAGAGAACTTCTGAGGTATAAAATGGGCCTCCTAAGAAAAATGTACAACCAAAATAAAATTTATAAGAACCAATAGGATTCAAGATGATGATGTCAACCATGGGGAATGATTCACCATTTTTGGGGTAAAAATGTAAAAAGATTAAAAAATAATAAAATTATAAAACCACTTTTTCAACTTGTATTTTCAACTTATATCCCTAAGGGTTTAACAAAATTTCAAGCGGGAATACTCGTTGGATGCAAAACTTAATTCCTCATCCAAGGAGTACCCATGTTGCGTACTTTCGATGGACCCTGCTACACGAAAAATGAGAAATACATGAAAACACTTGATTGCAATCATGTTTTTTCATGTATTTCTCATAATTCATGTAGCAGGGTCCATTTAAAGTATGCAACATGGGTACTCCTTAGATGAGGAATTAAATTATGCATCCAAAAAGTGTTCCCACTCGAAATTTGAGTAAACCCATAGGGATATAAGTTGAAAATACGAGTTGAAAAAGTAGTTTCTTCTTTGTTCCCTCTAAAATTTGATGATGTAATCTAATCTTATTTTATTATTTCCACTATTATTTTATAATTTCCTTAAGAGGCCCATTTTATACCTAAAAAATCCCCTAATTCTCCAATGTGACCATTTCCTTGAGCAACCTAATTGTTGTGCTCCTTATTTCCTTCATCGTTCATTTCCCTCTCATCACAAACCTGTGGCATCTACAAAGCATAATATTAGGAGCAATGATCATGATAGTGAGTTCTTGAGAGTGACCATTTATTCCACCATTTTTTACTTTGAGGGAAATCCCAAGACTTCTAGATTGACTTATTTTCCTTATCTGGAAAGGGGATAATGTTCTCGTACCTCCCACCCATTTCATTCTCCATGTGACTATGACCACATTCAATTTCAGATTTTCTACATGAGTAATCATAATGACAGGCATATGTATATTGATATTGATATGATGATATGTTGGTTGCACTGGATTTATGATTACACTTAGTGGTGGAATATCCATATGCATGTTAGAGTAGGATGCATTGCATAATTATTTTTGCATTAGAACTAACCACATATGGTATTTCTCATGATATAGTATTTGAATTTAGATTAAAATTTGCATATTTTATTACTTGTTGGTTTTATGGGCAGACATTGAGCATGGGAGATCATAAGACACCATGAAAAACATGTTTCCTCATGGCTTTGATCTTTTACATGTGCATATAATAGGTCTACAGAGACCAATAGATTGTTAGAGTTCTCATGACCTCCCATTCGAGTTTCCTTTCCCACTTCTTCAATATATCACATCCCATTTGGAGCCAGATGTTACCCACCATTTCATGGGTGATATCCCTAGGAAAAAAATTTCTCCATGATGGACCTCATTTGGTAGCTAGTAGCCCCTTGCAGCCTCCTACTATCTCGTTGTGTTGTTTCTCCACCACCTGAGCCAACCATGTGTTCCCTCACCCATCTATATTGATCGTATGTTTGAAGGTGGGCCTCCCGAATTTAAAGGTATGCCTTTTCATTTGGTAATTGAGTATTGGGTTTACTTATCATGGATAATCCTGGGCATGGATTGATGGGGGGATTTGGCGAGAATTGTGGGCATAATTTGTGCTCTTGTACCCTTGATCTATTTTGGGTGTTACCGTTACATATTAGTCCTGCGAGATCTTCTTTATTGACCATTTGGTTTTAGGGTAGTACTACTTGGGAAACCCCGACTTTGGGTGTGTGGTCTCACTCTTTTATCTACATACATTACTCCCCTTCCATTATACCCCCATTAATCATTTCTCTCACCTGAGTCCACATAGCCCCCAAGGGTCCATATAGGGTCATCCTCCCTATCCCCTTGCCCCCACCTTGGGTCAGGCCTGCAATGATGCCCCGATGGTCGAAGTAGCTAAAAGAAAAGGAAAAATCATAATTGGCCACACTTAATAGGAATTGTACCACAAAATGAAAAATATGGTCAGGAAAAAAATAATTAGCACATGGGAAAAATCCAATACATGATCTTTTCCCCATACCCATGGCTATAACCCTAGTTCCATAGGCCCTAGATGAGCCTCCTTTTTCATACAGGAACCCATGATTGTCCCAACCTATGAAGGGCGATGAACTGCCCTACCTTAAATGGGTAATCACTGTTATATCTGACACATCATGCTCTTATCCTTGAACCCCAAGTAGTTAATTAAATAAAATTCATAAAAGGAAAAATGCATATAAAGAAGGTTGGAAAACACATGGTTGGGACACCTCATGTACCACGATTTCTCCCTCCTACACATTATATACCCTAGTCTGGGCTTCCTAATATCTGGTCCTTTATGCCTTGATATGTGGCCCAGTTATTCCCCTCTCATTCCCTATTCCATTACAATTATTTCTAACTTGCCACCCCTATTCAAGGGATGTACCTTGGACCTATTATCCCCTTTAAGGGTTGAAACCACTTAATAAGGGGCACGGCTAACCCCATTTGGAGTATAGAGACACTGGCACATGCCAAATTCCACTATAGAAGGGCATGCCATTGTGAAGTGCCCACTTTGTCATCCATGATTTGTAAGCTCTTTTACATGATTAATCTAATGACTGGTTTTACAGCCTAGGGGACACATTGGATATTATACAGGATTGCAGGTGGTTTCCATTTGGGTTTGGTCTCCCTATACAAGTTCCTAAACCCAAAGGGATACATTAGCACACATAGGGTGTGCATAGAGATACAAGGGCCTCCACAGCAGCAGAAAATACTCCACGGATCCCCATCGATGTTCAAAGGCTACTAGCAATCCACTTTTGGGATGATGGTGATGTTCTTGGTACACTATGCCCAGCAGGCCCCATAGGAGCCCCACACTCTTGGTGGATGTCACAGAACTTGTAAAGTGGCATGGCAACATTCATTCCATCACTCGAGCCCCTTCAGGGGATCTACAGGCGTCTTCGACTCATATGGAGACCCATGGGGTCATTTGTGTGCCCCCATACCCACTAGGAGTACCACAGGTCTACTACTTGCAGAATAATTGGCCACCCCCTTGTCGATAACATTTCGAGGAGTTTATTCCTCATTATGGCACTTCAGGATATTTTAGTACTTTGGAGGGCCCCATGGCATGTACATATTATTATTTTCCCCCCTCAGAGGCTTATTTTTCCATTTATGAGCTAGTTTGGTAGGCTTGTCACCAATAGGGGATTTATTTACACATTATCTTATCATTAGGGGCTAATGTAGTCTCATAGGCTAATTTGAACTCCTAAGAGGGGTATATATTGATGTTAGCTACATTCATTTGTATTGTCACTTCACTTGGGATATCTCTATCTTTAGAGAACTTCACATTTCTTCTTGGAGGATTATTTTGGATAAATAGATGATTTTTGATGTATGGATTTGGGACATTTTTATCTTGGAGCTTCGTTTTTTGAAAATGTGATGTTGGTTGGATATACTCGCTAACAATGTAAGTGAAATTTGATGATATATTTTTGTTGTTGCATACTGTTGAACTTCGCTATAATTAGGGCTAGTTGTTACATGATTGAAATGTTGAATTAAGTTTCTATTTAGCTCACTTAATGTATGGGCCATCCTTAGATGAATGAAATTTCCTAGAGAGTGTTTTATCTCGATAATCTTGCATTATTTTCATGAAGTATAAATTCTTGAAGGTCACTTTTCTTCTTTTTCTCTTAACATTGGACGAAGTTGATTTTATGAGCCTCCTTGATCAAGAAACTAAATTCTCAATCATAATCACACTTGACTCCATATCCCCAAGAGAAATAGGAACTAGTACCTCAAAAGGGTGGTCATTTTCCCCTTCATTTCCACCTTTTTCACCTTTTCCTGAGGTATAGTCGTGATAGTTCACCTAGGGCGTCAATTTCTCGAGAATTCACCCACATGAAAACTTTGATCGTTTGGAGGCTACTGCACTGGTGGGTCCCCTCCTATTAATTTTTCAACTATAGTCAAATTCCACTTTGGACAACTCATATGTTCGAGATTATAATTTCATTAGATTCCTCTTTTCGAGAGGACCAAACTCAACCTATAGAGTTCCCCTATTGGTTAAGCATAAGTTAAATTATGAATTATTTTATTTATAAATGAAATGGAAAGGGTTGGCCTCAACACATGTGGATTTGGTTAAATCCCCAAGAGGTCCCTCACAAAAGCTATAAAAAGAAGCAACCTCAAGCTCATTCTCACAATTTCGCTCATGAGATTTTATTCTTGCACTCTTTTTCTTAGATCGTGTTTTCTGTTTTGGTTCACACAGGTTCGACAGAAGAAGCTCACACATGGCTCAGAATTACAGGTGAGAGGCTCACTTTGATCTAGGGCTTCTAGGCCATAGTTGTTGGCACAAAACTAGTGAAACCAAGCCAGAGCCATGAGCATAGCATGGCAAGGTATCAACCAAGCTACTATAGTTGTGGTCAGAGCGTGTCAATGTCATGAATAGGGTTCAAAGATTAGATCAAGATGATCTGGAGTATAAATGTCATCACAATGTGTCCTTCCAGCGGTCAAGAGAGCTTTAGTCACAGGCACATATTGTTGAGGTCATGGCTAATGGTTTTTCTGTGAAGATCTGTGTCAGGTTATCTTCAGTTGCTTGCATAGTGCTTCCAGACTTCAGTCGCTCAGTCACAGATTTTTGCGATATGTCTTTGAGAGAATCCTAGATTCAAATCTAGAATTTAGCAGTTGATATCACATTGTTTCAGTGATCTATTGGATCCGAGTTTCTTGTTATTGTAGATCTGGAGATCTGTAGATCTGATATATTTATTTCTATTGCATATGTATTGGGCTCATTTTACTCTCTGCTAAAAACGTTTTATGATGATCTATTGATGAATATTTGAAATTATTTACCCCTTGTGGGGTTTTTCCCTAGTCTTGGACCAATTTGTTGTCTCTTATGGTTGTGTTTTTTTCTTCTTTATCATTGCATTTATTGTTCTATCTTCAGTTACAATTTATGATTAATTAAACTGCTTATAATTGGATGCATTTTTTATGAAGAAGTAATTTGGGCTAAAGTAATTGATACAACATAGAACAATCTGAAAAATTAAAATGGTACCAGAGCTAAGGTGAGGGACGAGCCCAGAAGAAGACAAGTAGTGAAGCCCTCATTATCAGTAAGCAGATATACTTACCAAAGTCAATATGTCTTCCTCTACCTTCAAGGAGCATGAGAAATTGGGTGATGCATCAAACTTTACTACATGGAAAGTCAGGTTGGAGATCATAGCTGACAACAATGATGTGTTGGAATACATTCAAGGAAGGATGCCTGAGCCTACTTAAAATGCCTCTGATTCTATCAAGAACATATATAAGAAAGGTGAGTCCAAATCAAAGAAAATTATAGTTGGTAGTTTACAAGATCATTTACTTGCATATGTTGGGAATTTAAGAAAGTCTAAAGCAATGTATGAAAATATAGCCAACATGTATGAAATTAACAATTTGAGTGAGATTATCACCTTGAAATATCAACTCAAGGAAATGAAGATGAGCAAAGGTGAAATTTTTCAGTCATACATTATGAGGATCTCTCGTCTTAGAGATCAAATACAAAGGGTTGGAGAGAATGCGCCTGACAGAGAGCTGGTTTTCATGACTCTTCAAGGTCTCCCCCCTATTTGGGAAACCTGTGAAAAATCCTAGATCTGGATTCCTACTACAACAAATCTAAATTACTTCTCCTATTATTTGATAATTATTTCATTACATTTAAATACCAAAGTAATTGCTGAAGTAGTCTACACAAATAATACTGCGGAATAAATCTAAGTGCTGAAACAATCTGAAAAAAACTCAATGAAAAACAACCACATTGACAAAGTTATTTTTGGACTAAGTCCCCGGAAAAACCCAACTTGGGAAAACTGGTGCAATAGATCTGAGGGTTTGTGTTATTAAGCAGTAGAATCTTGAATACAACTAGGGTGCCAAAATCCATAAAACCCTTTAGAGAAATCTAGACAAAAAAAATTACTGTGAGATATACCTCACTCGGCAAGTCTTTGGCTGATCAAAACAGCGCTAATGAAGCCCTCACTGCCTCTGCATGATTTCTTACGTTGGATCTGTGTAAGCTTGCATAGGAAAGCTAGAGGGACTGTGTCACCCCTTCCTGTAGTTGATCTGGCTGATCTGAAGCTGGACCTTGGCCCTCCTAGCTCAGAACCCCAGCCTCTATCTTTCTCCGGACCGACTTCAAGAGACATTGTGTGATTCTCTGCAGTAACTGCGTCACCCTAGCCAAGAATTGTGTTGTCTCTCTCTTGCGTTGATGTTGCCTCTCTCTAAAATGTATTCTTGACCCTCCTGACCAATCTCTGCTTCTGCCCCCCTTCGGATCTGATCACTGAATAAAATCACTTAGTAAACCCAACCCTAGTGATTTGTTCTTGATCAAAAGCTATGTCTCCTCACACAAATTCGAAAATTCTCAATGGCTCCAGTGTCAAGTGTATTTTCCATAGGCCCCTTACCCTTCTTCTTATAATCTTCCATTGACTCTTCAATGGCCAAGATTAAAACATAATCAAGGGCTAAGATTAACTTGGAGGTGATCCATGACTTTATCTAGAAGATTCACACTTGATTTAATTAATACACTTTAATTAATCGGTTTCCCTAAGTTTAGACTTAGGAAAACATTAAAAATGGATTAATTAATTTAATTAAATCATCTCTAAGTGGAATTTCGAAAACCATTTCTGGGTTTTATAGAATACATGTGTCTTAACCTATATACAAAATTACAAGGCTAGACCACATCTGATGCTACCATAAATCAACACTCCTTAGCGAGGAAAGTGCTCAAGAAAAACACCTCAATGTGTTGTTGATCTGACTTCTAGAACATCTGTTGTTGTGTTGTTGATGCTGTTCACCAACACTGCACAAACATGTTGCAACTGTACTGCTGTTGAATCTACATGTTGTTGCCAGCTTCCACTGTATTGCAACTCCCTCTAAATTCTGCAACCATGTTGTTGCACTGCGTGAGCACCACTCTGCACTGCACTGCCTCTATGTGCACTACGTTGCCTCTCTGTGCACTGCGTTGCTACTACTCATATGTTGCTGCTACTGCTCATATTTTCTATTGTTTCACTACTGCTATTGTTCCTAATTGCAACAGAAAAACATCCAAAATTGGACAAGTAGATCTGCAACTGAAAAATAAGACTGATTGTTGCTAGTTTATGCAGTATCTCTCTGAAAATATTGCATTGTTGCTACTCTACACTGCATGAGCACTTCTCTGCACTGTGCTGCACCAGTGTGCAGTACGTCGTTGCTGCTCAACTACTACTGCTGCTGCTCCCTCTCTACACTAATCAGGATCTAGTACTTCTAGCCACTGCATCATCTCATCATCTTCTGCTGCAAGTGTCCATCCTGCTACTGTATTTAGGCTATCGTAGCTCACATGTGATCCAAGAGTTAAAAAATACTCAAGGATCCTACCTCCTTGTAGATTATGGATCTACAAATCCAAATTAGCCCACTTTTCTCCTTTTGGAATATGAGCTAACATAGCACAATCTTTCTTTGCCTCAATCTTGGAAGCTCCTGCATGTGGATCTTCCTTCTCCTCTTTATCCTTTTTCTTAAGAGGACATTGTGTGGAATAATGCCCCATTTCTCCACAGCGGAAGCACTTGATCTTGGATAGATATTTCTTCTTCTGCTTTTGTTTCCCTTTTGATGCAAGGGCAGCGTTATCTTCTTCCTCCTTCTTGACCTTTGAACTGCTACTGCCATCCTCCAAGTGGGTTTTTAGGAGATCTCTCCTCAACTCCTCTTGTTGTAATATTGCCCACATTGCTTCCCATCCTGGAAGCCTTTATCTTCCCAATATACTTTGTACAAATACTTCATAATCCTCTAAAATATAGTTCAGTGTGAGCCTTACTAGCTCTGAGTCTCTAGGAGCAAATCCTACTGCAGACAGTTGATCTCGGTTTTCCCGAATCTAAGACAAGGAGTCAAAACATTCTCCCTTATTCATCCTGATATTCCACATCTTCTCTTCAAGGTACATCTTCCGCTGACCGGAATATCCTTGGTACAACTGTTCTAGCCTTGCCCACATTTCTCTAGCAGTGTTTTTGGCTGCTATGTGAGGTACAATGTGATCCTTCACTCCATCTAGGATCAATCTCTTGGCTCTAGCCATATTATTCTTGAACTGCCTCAGGTGTGCTGCATCAAGATGTTATGCAACTGTGCTGTCTATGAGGGCTTTCAAATCGTGTTCATGAAGGAGAAATTCTATCCTTGATTTCCATATAACATAGTTGGAGGCACTCTCCAATCTATCTTGGTCACGCAGTCCATTACTGTCCATCTCTTCAACTGTCGATACCTTGCTCTCACCCTTTGCTCAGCTTTGACTTATTCACTCCTTGTGTAGTAATTCACTTCTTCTGTTGTTGCACAGGAAAAAAACTAAGTTTCCTTGAGTAAGAAACCCTCTGAGATCAAGAAATCCCCAACTGTGTTTTTCAGAATTTTCTGACGCTTATGCACCAGCTCTTACTGTTGTGCAGTAACTGCATCCTTCAGCTACACTGCCTCTTCTAAAACTGAAAATCTTACCCCTTTGTCAACTCTCTCAGAGTGAGCCTTTTCTGCACTGGAATGCCCTCCTGGCCTGGACAACGTAATTTTCTGGGAGGGTCTATTGCTGCTTACGCAGATCCCAGACTCTACAGCGTTGATCTGCTATTTCTATTCGTTTCTCCTGCACTTTAGCTTAAATAAGCTCTGATACAATGTGAAAAATCCTAGATCTGGATTCCTACAGCAACAAAGTTGAATTACTTCTCCTATTATTTGATAATTATTTCATTACATTGAAATACTAAAGTAATTACTGAAGCACTCTACACAAATAATACTGCGGAATAAATCTAAGTGCTGAAACAATCTAAACAAAACTCAATGAAAAACAACCACATTGACACAGTTATTTTTGGACTAAGTCCCCGAAAAAACCCCAACTTGGGAAAATCGGTGTAGCAGATCTGAGGGTTTGTATTATTAAGCAACAGAATCTTGAATACAACTAGGGTGCTAACATCTGGCAAACCCTTTAGAGAAATATAGATAGAAAAATTGACTGTGAGATATACCTCACTCAACAAGTCTCTGGCTAATCAAAACAGTGCTGATGAAGCCCTCACTTCCTCTGTGTGATTGCTTACGCTGGATCTGCATAAGCATGTGTAGGCAAACTAGAGGGACTACATCACCCCTTCCTGTAGCTGATCTGGTTGATTTGAAGCTGGATCTTGGTCCTCCTGGCTCAGAACCCTACCCTCTATCTTTCTCCGGACTAACCTCAAGAGAAACTGCACTGCCTCTGCGTGATTCTCTGCAGTAACTGCATCACCCTAGCTAGAAACTGCATTGTCTCTCTCCTGCGTTGATGTTGTCTCTCTCTGAAATGTATTCTTGGCCCCCCTGACCAATCTCTGCTTCTGCCCCTCTCCGGATCTGATCACTGAACCCAACCCAGCCCTAGTGATTTTTTCTTGATCAAAAGTTGTGTCTCCTCACACAAATTCGAAAATGCTCAATGGCTCAAGTGTCAAGTGTATTTTCCATAGGCCCCTCACCCTCCTTCTTATAATCTTCCATTGACTATTCAATGGCCAAGATTAAAACATAATCAAGGGCTAAGATTAACTTGGAGATGATCCATGACTTTATCCAGAATATTCACACTTGATTTAATTAATACACTTTAATTAATCATTTTCCCTAAGTTTAGACTTAGGAAAACATTAAAAATCGATTAATTAATTTATTAAATCATCTCTAAGTGGAATTTTACAAAACCATTTCTGGGTTTTATGGAATACATGTGTCTTAGCCTATATACAAAATTACAAGGCTAGAGCACATCTGATGCTACCATAAATCAACAAAACCTTCATTACTACAATCAGCGACAACAACGTTCTCCCATCATTTGATGAAATTTTTGAAAATCTTACTCAAGAATAATCAAGAATGATAGAAAGAGGAAGAATTCAAAATCATGAGGGAGATCTTGTTGCATATGTATCCCATAATAAAAGGAATAGGTTAAAAGGAGTCCCTTCTATAATACCTCCTCCTCAAAGCTCAAAAGGAAGGAATGACATATCACTATCCCATATTGAATGCTATAACTACCACAAGAAAGGTCATTATGCTCGTGATTGTTCCGAGAAGAGAAAAATGACATAATACAACACTAGAAGTAACAATAATGATAAAATAAGAAGAGACAATCAAAGGAACAGCCACAACATAAGATATGAAAGGAGAAGAGATTCTTCAAGGGACCATGAAGAATAACATCCTTCTCAAAATAAGTCAAGGGCTCCCAGGTATGAAAGTAATGTTGTGAATAAATCTAAATATATTCTCATTTCTACACTTACTAGTTATTCTCCACTGGATTCGTGGGGTAGTTGGTTGGTTGAAAGTGGGTCCATTCATCACTTATCTGGATATAAAGAATTCCTCTCTAATCTGGTAGAGATGGAGACTAAATTGAAGATCATTCTTGGAGATAACTCCACGCATCCCATAAAAGGATTTGGATTTGTTTAGTTTCAGTTGAATTCTGGGGAATTAGTATTGTTTCGTGATGTTATGTATTTGTCAGGTCTAATGAATAATTTGATTTCTATATCCTCATTAGAAGATAAAGGGATGAGGGTTAACTTCATAATTGGAAAGGTATTGACTTGGTCTGTTGATTCACATATGAAATATGTATTCACATTAGGTCTGAGATCTGAAGGACTCTATAAAGTCACAGGAAGGTCGCTTCTAGCATTGGTTCATAACACCAATCATCCAAGAGAATTGTGACACCACAGGTTGGCTCATCTACACTATGATGATCTTCCGAAATTGAAGAAACTGGTCTTAGATATTCCTGATGTTCAAGATCATCATGATGGATTTTTTCTAGGTTGCACGAGTGGAAAGAAAAAAAGTGGACCATTCCCTTTTAATAAGAACAAGACAAATGACATCCTCCATCTCATTCATTTAGATATATGTAGTCTGATGCCTCTTCATTCTATTGGTGGTCATATCTACTACATCACCTTCATTGATGATTTATCAAGAAAGACATGGCTATACTTCCTCAAGCACAAGGATGAAGCCTTTGAAAATTTCCAGGAATTCAAAGCTTTGATCGAAAAGCAACCAGTAAAAAGAATCAAAATTTTCAGGTCTGAAAATGGAGGAAAATACCTGTCCAAAGAATTCATAGCATTCTGCAAGAAAGAAGGGATCAAGAAGGAAGCTATTGTGCCTTATACACCAGAACAGAATGGCTTATCTATATTGGAAGCTACTTATCCCATGCTTCATGATCAAAAGGTACCAAAGTTTTTGTGGGTTGAAGCCATACATGCTACTATATACGTTCAATACCAAGTGCCTCATCAAGCATTGAAAAAAAAGACTCCCAAATAAATATTCTCAGGTAACAAACCCGACATTATCCATCTTCGTATATTTGGTTGCCCCATATTCTTTCATGTGCCAAAGGACAAAAGAAACAAGTTGGAAGCTACAGTAAGAAACAATATGTTTATGGGTTACTGTGAAATCTCTAAGGCATACAGAATATATATTCATAGTCAAAGGAAGGTCGAAATTAGCAAGGACGTAACTTTTGATGAAAATTGTTGGACACCTAATCCTCTATGGGTAGGTGTGGAAGTTGAACAGTCACAAAAGGAGTCTAAGTGACCTTGGAATGTGGAATCCAAGGGTCACCTCATTTTATTATAAATATACATCATATCAATGATAATAGCAACTCATGCTTATCCTATCTTTCTATGTGTATGTTCTCCATTTACCATGCGTTTTGTGAACATGGTATCAGAGCCGGAAAATTCTGGGCCTGCTCAAATATGAGCCACTAGTTTTGTGGCCAATTCTATGGTCAATCCTGACTTCCTAGGCTTTGCACCTCGGTGTTCTGCCATTCTAAATATTCACTAGTCCCATTGCACCTGCCATGCTACTCTATATTACTTTTCTCTAAGATTCTGCACACTAGTGTAACCGTAATATTTACTACCGTGCACCTAGTTTTCTGCTGAGAAATTTTGAGGTGTGCCTGTGTATTGTCAGCACAATCAGAGCATGTAGTAACACTTCCATACTATTATTGGCTCCTAGTTAATACCTCAGCACTGCCATAGCTCCGCGCTCCACACAAATCACTCCATACGCTCCTCCCACTGCGTGGCCTCACTCCATTCCATCGACTGTTTATATTCCTAGTGTGACATATTCCATCCACCCAGTATATGCCTGACATATAACGTTCCATATTTTTTGACATATAACGCTCCACTGCATAGTGCTCTCAGACCTCGGCTCTGGTTCATCCTTTCATCCGGTTCATTCGAGGACTTTCATTTTTATATTCGAAGGCAACTCTACGAGAAGATACAGGAAGTCTGGTGATTGGCGAATATGCTCTATGGGTTCGAGGTAGAAGAAAATGCAGACTTCGCAAACCTTACAAATCCTCCATAATAAGCCACCATTGTGCGAGCTCGATGATGAAAGCGGACAGAGATAATATGCGAAATGTGCATTCTTCACTCCACGCCTCAAATACTGCCTTGAACTCCCTCCAAACGCTTCAATTTCCCACTATAATATGCTCCTAGAGGATAATCCATGCATACGTCGCTCCATACCACTATCAATATAATGTAATGTCTGCACCATAACATTGTCCTACACCACTTGTTTGCATTCAACGAGACCCCTCCTCTTGTTTCCATCACCATTTTAATCTCATAAACTAGAAATCATGGTGGACCTTCCCTTCTCTTCCACTCAGGGTCATGCAAAACCGACCCTCAACTTACAGGCATTGGCTTCGTTATCAAAAAAATCTAGTCTAGAAGGCCATGTTATAGAGTAGTCCAGGGCTTACCTCAACTTCTCCATATCCAGCTAGGCCGCCCATCGAACAATGCTTGTTGCTTTCCTTCAACATGCTTTATCTCATCACATCAACCACATCGCGTTAATACACAACCCCCATATATTTCTCCCGTGTTTAATGATCCCAACCTCTGTGTTGTGCCATAATGATCACACCACGATTCCATATACCTACATCATCAGTATAAGACTCCCTCAGCCCTCGCAATCGGTAACACTTCTCCATACTGACGGTCCCACAGCTCGGTTACTCCATACCACTGGTTTCTCCATCGAATTTTGTGAGAAAGAGCCGCACCTGTAAAGAGGTCGAGAAAGGCCAAATTAGTTATTTTTGAATTCACTTAAGGTAATGGGATAACAGTAACTATAATATTGCTCCATTTTCATGTTTCAATCACTATACAATTGCTCGACTGTGAGGGTTTTTAGTTGCAGCAATAGTATCATTATTTGAGGTGTTGACCCAATTCCATACAGACCATATGGCACAAAGTTGGCTCTCCTGGGCCGAAATCAAGTAGAAATATAGTCCAACCTCCTAGACAATTGTGTGAATACCGCTACAAGGTAGGCATTTGGGTCTAATTATACTTAAAAAGAGTTATATGTTGAACCAACCTTTCATATTCTTATTATAATTCTGGAAGCTCTATGTTGATTTCGTTATATATATGTGTATTCTTAAGAAGGTCTTTCCATTGTTAAGAGCTAGTTGCTGCTACTCTATTACTGTAAGCTTAATTGCATGATTGGAAAGCACAAATCTAAGTTACATTGTTCATCCAAGGGTACCTTTCATTTACAAAGTGGAATGAGTCATGAACCTTAGGCCTAATTCTAGGCATTGATTATTGTAATTTATTCATTCTTCAGAGTAGTACTTGTGAAAATGACCAGAATTAATACTATATTAGAGTCCTTGAAGACTCTAATATTTTGTTCTGTTGAAGACAATCAAAATCGATAAAACCACTCTTGTCGACATCCAAATATACAAAATGCACATGAGAAAATTGATTTTTTGCAGCTTGAATCTCATCTACAACAAGAGGAGATACATCAAAAGAGTTGTCATTATGAACCTTTTTTTGTTCAGAACATTGAGATAAACTCACATCAGCAACAAGAAATTATAGAAGCAGTACCCATTTCAGGAGCATATGTGCAGAAAGATGCAGAAATGCAGCATGCATCTCCCAAGCCCATCATTAGGCCTTGGGAAGAGCTTGTCCACAACAAGCACAAAACTGGTCTTGGATATGAAAAGGAATTGTCCTTTCATATTTTGGACTACTCCAAGCCCATTCAATTTCAGAGCGCTAGATTTCTTCATGATAGTTCACATTCAGCTGTTCCAGATCTTTCCCCTCTTCCACGGCAACAACAATAGATTGAAAAACGCCAACACTATGATCAAGTTGGCCATATGAAAGATCATTGTTTCGATCTTCACCCATGCAAGCACTGTGGTCTGCACACTCATTCTTAACACAAATGCTTCAGAAACAAGCCTCCTGCAAGAAAAAATATTCATCTTGGATGGATCGCTTCTTGGAAATGGGCATCAACAGCCAAGAAGATGTTTAAGTCACATGTCAGAACTTTTTCTAGAATATTGAACAATCTTGCAATTGATTTTTTGCCATCATCTCACCTTGTACCTGACAGGGGGGGGGAATGGTGGTCATCTACAAGATTCAAAACCACATCAAGCGAGCCTGAGCCACAATCTCTCATTCGAGATTCAGAGTTGTAGCCAGAGACACAACAGTTCAAGCAAGCCTGAGCCACAACTTGTCATTCCAGATTCAGAGTTGTAGCTAGAGACACGGATGCCCATGAGAATTCCTTTGGTTGGTGGGCAGCCTTAAACCATTTATGCGAGGTTGATATTCTTCCTCTTCAAAGAATTCAGAGCACTTCCTCTAGCAGAAGACTTCAGCTTCTTTCCATCTTTGGTAGAGTTCCGGGAAATGCATTAGGCATTCCCGTGTTGGTGGTCATCCTTAAATCATCATAGGTTGTAGACCTCCCTTCTTATAGTTTGAAGGTATCCCTCTTCAAATATGAGGGACACTTCCTCTAGCAGAAGCCCTCAGCTTCTTTCCAGGTTTGGAAGAGTTCCGGGAACTGCACTAAGCATTCCAGTTTTGGTGGTCATCCTTAAACCACATCTTTATGCCAACATTTTAGAGACCTGATTCAACCTAAGTGATGCCATGCATACTTTTCATATTTGTATTACAACTCTCTTCTTGGACTCTCACATACCCCTTCGGATTAAGGTGGGAATGTTGGACACCTAATCCTCTATGCGTAGGTGTGGAAGCTGAAATGTCACAAAAGGAGTCCAAGTTACCTTGGAATGTGGAATCCAAGGGTCACCTCATTGTATTATAAATATACATCATATCAATGATAATAGCGACTCACGCTTATCCTATCTTTCTATGTGTATGTTCTCCATTTACCATGCGTGTCTTTAACAAAATTCAATCACTTGGTAAAGTAAGAGACCTTCCTCTGTCTTGCAAGGAAGATGATGACGACATGGATATTCTAGATGGTCCTTCTATGCCCAAGTCATATGATATTGATATTCCCATGGAGCCTATGGATCCTTTAGATCCACCTCCTAGTGATCCTCCTTCAAAGAAAAACCACTTTGTCTTCATAACACTCTACAGGATAATGAAAGAAGCATTCCCATTTGTAGATCCTTCAGAGAAAGGAAGGAACCATGCAGGTATCAGGGATATGTAGCTACTATGAGAACTACGATTCAAGTTGAACCATCCTCATTCGAAGAAGTAGTCAAAGAACAAGTTTGGAATTATTCCATGGCCAATGAATATGAATCTATTGTGAAAAATGATGTATGGGATGTTGTGACGAGACTGCATGGGAATTATATTGTGACTTCGAAGTGGCTATTCAAGATCAAACATGTAATCGATGGCATCATTGAGAAATACAAAGCGAGGTTTGTAGATCGAGGTTTCTCTCAGAAAGAGGGAGAATATTACGATGACATATTTTGTCTTGTAGCTTGATACACAATTATTAGTTCGACAGTTTCCCTTGCTACTAATCAAGGATGGAATATTCATCACATGGATGTAAATATTGCTTTCCTTCATGCCATGTTATAGGAAGAAATGTATGCTGAAAAACCATAGGGATTTGAAGTGGAATATCACAGAACACATGTTTTCAGGTTGAAGAAAGCATTGTATGGTTTGAAACAAGCTCCCCGATCTTGGTATGCATGCATTGACACTACCTAATGAAACTAAGTTTCACAAGAAGCAATGCTGATCCCAACCTCTATTTTAAGGTTTTCCAAGGTATGCCATTGATTCTGGTTCTATATGTTGATGATCTACTCTTAATAGGAAGTGAATCATTGATGATCAAATGTAAGAGGAAGTTAGCCTCTGAATTCGAGATGAAATACCTTTGTGTTATGCACTAATTTTTGGGCCTTGAGGTGTGGCAAATGCCTGGCGAGATTTTTCTCTCACAGGGAAAGTATATAGTGAAGCTCCTCAAAAGTTTTGGCATGACTAAGTGCAAATCCATGACTACTTTGAAGGAGATGAATTTCAAGAAGTTGTGTGGAAAGGAAATTGGACCTGATCTGGAAAATCCATCCGAGTACAAACAACTAATTAGGGCTCTGATGTTCCTTGTGAACACCCATCTAGATATATGTTATGCAGTTAACACATTGATTCAATTCATGACTAAGCCCCTTCATGTGCATTGGATTGCTGCCAAACGTGTATTGAGATACTTACATGGATCGATCACACTTGGCCTGAGATATTTTGTTGGAGTTATTCAACTTCATGGATACAGTGACATTGATTGGGTAGGAAATGTTTCTAACTTAAAAATTACATCTACCTATTGTTTCAGTCTTGGTTCTGTCATGATATCATGGATGAGCAGGAAAAAAAAGTCAGTAGCATTGATCATTGCGTAAGCAGAATGAATTGATACTAGCACAGTTAGTTGCAAAGATATGTGGTTAAGAAAAATCTTTGGTGAGTTATTTGTTCAAGTCTAAGATACCATAGTGATATACTATGACAACAAGAGCGGTATCCATTTAACATAGAATCTTGTGTTTCATGACAAGTCCAAACACATAGAGATTCAATATCACTTTCTACATGACATGGTGCAAATAGGAGTTGTTAGACTCCACCACATATCGACTGGTAAGAAAATAGCAGATATTCTAATCAAGGCACTACCGAAAGGAAATTTATTGGTCTTAAGAGAACAAATTGGACTGATGGATGTATCCCCTCTAGATAATGGGTAACGTTGATCTAGGACACTGAGAAAACTCTTCCTCCCCTGCTTGAGATCTAGAGGTGAGGAGAGATAGAGGGCTCCTGGGGTTGAGGGATCTCTTGATAATAGGGTACTTCCATATCTATTACCTAGGGTTGAGATGTTGCTCCCCTATCTAGTCTATGTAGAGTATACCTCAGTCGGTATCATACCCTTAAGCAAGGATTGTTAGGAATATCGCTTCTCCTTTGGCCAATGAATTGAGAGTGTACTTGGGGTTTACAACCCATGTCAATTATGATGTAGGTGTTCTACCATGTCACTGTTGAGAGTCATTGATGGGAAGATTGGTAAGAAACAATATTGGGTTGAGGATTTCTCCCCTTTTGTGATTTTGGGTTGAGAAAGAGCTCCCCAATGAGATTATAAGGTCAGAGATGTGCTCCCCTGGATGATGAATTATTATGTTGCTCAGTATGGGTGGAATTTATTGCTCCACAATTATTATTATTCTATATCCAAGAAAGTTTCAACATATGGAGTTGATTCGTGACGACACCATGATGTAAATCTCTACAGGAAGAGGTTATCAAGTGGAATCCTTTGTAGTTGAGAGGGAGTGTTAATTTTACAACTAGAGTCAAATTCCACTTTTGAAAGATCATATTGTCTAGATTATAATTTCATTATATTCATCTTTTCGAGAGGGCCAAGATCGACCTCTAAATGACCCCAATCGGTTAAGAAGAATTTAAATTATGAATTATTTTATTTATTAATGAAATGGAAAGGGTCAGCCTCAAAACATGTGGATTTGGTTAAAGCCCTAAGTGGTCCCTCAAAAAATCTATAAATAGAAGCGACCTCAAGCTCATTCTCACACTTTCACTCATGATATTTTCCTCTTGCACTCTTTGTCTTGGATTGTCTTTTATGTTTTGGTTCACACATGTTCGACCGAAGAAGCTTGTGTAGGGTTTGGAATCACAAGCGAGAGGCTCACTCCAATCTAGGGCTTTTGGGCCATAGTTGCAGGCACAGAACTAGTGAAACTATGCCAGAGCCGTGGGCACAACATGGCAAGGTAGCAGCCAAGAGAGCTTTAGCTGCAGGTACAGATTCTTGAGATCATGGCTAAGGGTTTTTCTGAGAAAATTTGGGTTAATTCGTCTCAAGTTGCTTGTGCAGTGCTTCCATACTTCAATCACTCAGTCACAGATGTTTGCGATCTGTCTTTGAGAACATCCTCGATTCAAATCTAGAATTTGGAATCTAATATCTCATTGCTTCAGTGATCTATTGGATTTGGGTTTCTTGTTATTGTAGATCTTCATATATGTAGACTTGATATATTTATTTCCCCTACATCTTATTTCCACTGCATATGTATTGGGCTCATTGTAATCTCTGGTGAAAAATTTTTATGACGATCAATTGAAGAAGAATATTTGAAAGGGTTTCCCCCTTGTGGGGTTTTTCCCTAGTCTTGGACCAATTTGTTGTCTCTTATGGTGGTGATGTTGTTTTATTTATCACTACATGTATTTTTCTATCTTCAGTTACAGTTTATGATTAATTACATTGCTTATAATTGGATGCATTTTTTTTTAAGAACTAATTTGGGCTAAATTAATTGATACAACATAGAAAAATCTAAAAAATTAACACCTCACTCTCCTCCAAATTTGAGGAAATTACAATGGTGGAATCTCTGGGAATCCCAATCCCTAGCTCTAGGACCAATTTTTTCCAAGGCATCCCCAAGGCTAGACCCTAGTAGGATAAATTTGACCTTTTGAAGCAAAATTTCTTGTTTAATCCTTTCCCCTCAGCCTATCCAAGACAGGAACATCATTGGTTTCTATATTCCATCCCCGAACCTGGGTTGGGTCCACTTGGTCCTATGTGGTCCCATTTTCTATAAAATACTAATCATCAAGGGATATTTGGGAAACCAAGTTCATATAGGATTTTATGGATTTGGAAGTACCTCTTCATGTTGTATCCTTCTCCCTTATCCCCACCCCTTCTCCCTTGGAAGGAAATTCCCTTGCTTAAAGAGCAAGCAAGCACCATTTCTTCACCTCCTCCTTGGGAAAGGGTTACTGGGATCACTTCACACTTATTCATTGACATATCCTTTATAAGTGGCTTCCCAAAAATAGTGGGACTCCTCCCATCGGTGAAAGTTCGTAAAGAGCAGGGAAACTTAATCATGGTGATAGTGGGATAAGCCTCCACCATTGCCCTTAGTCCAGTAGTTTCCCTATTAGGAACCCCTTTAGGTCCCCTGTTGTCTTGAGTGACAAAAATTCCCACAACAAGTTTGAGAGATCAAGACATGTTGGATGGGGCCTCCAACTTTTGCATTTGGAAGGCTAGGATATCATTCTTTCTAGATGATTTTGGACCAAAGGAGGCTCTAGGATTCCATAGTAAAAAAATTCTAGGAACCTTCAGAAAATAGGAAGATGATTCTCAAGTAGAAGTTGAGGACTGTCAAGCAGAATAAGGGAGAAAACATGACTTCCAACCTCACAAGAGTTCAAATTTTTAGATATAAGTTAGTTGTAGTTAGATACAAGCCTAGTAATGATGAACTAGTGTGTATAACACTCAATGGGTTTTCCAAGGAATGTGTCATGTTTTTCTAAGTGATTTCTAGGAGAGACAAACTACCATATTGGGATTTCCTATGGAGTGATCTCACTTAGGAGGAGTTGAGGTTCAGACATAGATGATATCTCTAGCATAATGGAGGAGTACACATTAATAGCTTTCTTGTCTAGCTTGAATTCACAGGGTGTTTTGTACTTAGAAAATGGAGCATCATTTCATGTGACATGAGTTATAGAGTATTTCTCTAGTTACAAGGAGGAGGACATCAGATTCTATATTAAGATGGGGAACAATTCAAATTGCAACCTAGTTTCTATAGGGACTGTTGTATTTCAGAGGGATAATGGAAAGTTAATACCTATCCATGATATGTTGCATGTGCCAGGTTTGGGGATTAACTTGATCTAAATATTAGTCCTTCAAGACAAAGGATACAATGTTATCTTTATAGGGGTGAAAATGTTGAAGCAGAAGGATTGGTGGTCACCTATAGCAATAGGGTAATGAGTGGCAGGTTATACATACTATAGGTGGACACTCCAAAGGCACTAGTTAACAACAATAGTTTGAGATACCATGGGGAGATATGGCATAGGAGGATGGACCATATTCATCATGGATAACTTATATTTCTTTGTGATATGATGATAGGTGTTCCAAAGGTAAGCATAGAGCACGATGATGTTTATAAAGGATGTGTGTTGGGAAAGTTTGTGAAAGAATATTTTCCAAGGACTGAAAATATATCACAAGGGGCACTAAACATTTTGCATTCAAATATATGTGGGTTTATTTCAACGAAATATCTCACTGTGTATGGGTACTTTAATACTTTTATCGATGATATCTCCAAGAATACCTCGATCAATTTCTTGAAGACCAGGGATGAGGCCTTCAATCGCTTTCAGGAGTTTAAGGCTTTGGGGGAGAATGTGATGTTAAGAGAGATCTAGACTCTTCAATTAAGAAATGGAGGTGAGTGCACCAGCAAAGAATTGCATGAGTTTTATACTAGTGAAGGAATCAGGAGAGAATTTACAGTTCCTTACAACTTGCAACTGAATGGGGATGCTAAGAGAAATAACCTATTTATTTTAGAGGCAGTGAGAGGGATGTTGTATGACCAAGATCTCCCATGATATTTATGGGAAGAGGCATGCAATATAGTAATTTATATTCAAAATAAGGTCTCACATAGAGCTCTTGGAAATATGACACTAGAGGAGGAATTCATCAGAAAGAATTCAGATGTCATAAACTTTAGGATATTTGGTTGCCTAGTGTATTGTCACATTCTAGGTGATACACATTCAAAATTGGATCAGACTATAGAGTGAGGTTACTTCATTGGATACAATGACACTTCGAGGGAATATAGGATCTTCATCCCAGGGGCTAGGAGGATTATAGTTAGGTAGGATTTCAAGTTCATGGAGGACAACACATAGATCAATTTCTCTCGAGGCTTCAGGAAATCCATGATCAATTTCCTATCACAATGGTAAGGTTGGCCCTCAACGCAGCCATAGAATAATGGAAGTTTTTTTTCCAGAGCATCCTTGGTAGAGAAACCTTGCTGAGCTGGGAGGAGATGTGGGTTTCTCTTCAAGAAGAAGAGCTAGGGAGGGACCTAGTCAACTGCAAACTTGAGGGAAACAGTAGAAGTGGTTTGAAGGAAAAGGAGGAGGAGTGAAATGAAACCCTTGCATCCAAGCAGTAGCAATAGCAACGGAGACAGAAGAAGGACGTCTCAAAGATAAAATGCTTCAGGTGTGTTGAACTTGATCACTACGCAATGCATTGTCCTTTGAATAAAAATGACAAGGATGAGAAGCATGATCCGAAGGCTGCTTCCACAAATATCGAAGAAGATGAGTATGCCATGAGTGCCCATGCATCTCCATTAGGGAGATGAGGCAATATTGAACAGTAATTTCGCAAGTACTAAAGATTGGCAGGATCCTTGAGAATTCCACCTCTTGGATCATGACCTTGCTATGGGTGCCCAAGATCAGTAGTAGTAGGCTGGAAGAGTTTCAGTTGGTGAAAAGGAGTGTTGTAGTGACATATGCAATAGTTAGCAGTGTAGTGAAAATTTGCAGTAGTGCAGAGTTACGGTAGTGCAGAAAGGCACAACGCAGAGCAAAAACAATGCAATGCTTCAGAGGGACAACGTAGGACTAGCAGCAATCAGAGTTCCAGCATCGAGATATATCTTGAATACTTGTTCATATTTATGGATATTTTTCAGATGCTTCTCTTAGCAACTGATTTGCAATGCAGAGTCAGTAGTGGAAGTGCTAGAAGTAGATGCAACATTTGATAGGGAGTTGAAGTAAAAATGCAGTGTTTATCGTGGCAGGGTCAACAATAGTACAATTGCAGTAGAAGTGCAGTGGTTGGTGGAAAACATGTCAGACATCAACAACGCATAAGGAGATGCTTCAGAGTCAAAGCAGTGTGCAACGGGGCATATTTTATAGAGCACATTCTTCACTAAGAGGGAGTGTTTATTTTTGGTAGCATCGTATGTGCTCTCTAAGTCTCAAACTTTTTGGAGAGGCTTAGACACATGTATTCCAAATAACCCATAAATCGTTTGGGGAAATTTCACCCAGAGACGGTTTTATTTAATAATTTAATTATTTTTAATGAGACCCTACGTCTAAACTTAGGAAATTAAAATCATTAATGGGTATTAATCTAAACTGTGGGTGTAACTTCCGAAAAAAACTGATCAAGTCAAAATGTAATTTCTAGCCATTGAATGGAGATATAATCTCGGCCGTTGAAGTATAAACGAAAATAATATAAAGAATACTTTAGGGTAATTTGGAAAAATACACCAAGAGATGAAGAGATCGAATTTTTCTAGAGTGAACAGTGCTCAGAGGAAAACTTTAATCAAGAGATTATCATGCAGAGAGGGGCAGAAGTATTTTTCGTCGGAGAATCTTCTCCAGGGCCAATAATACTCAGCAGAGAGGCAGATAAAGACGTATAGGAGGCAACACAATGCCTATAGAGGGAGACGTGGCACCTATAAATGGTGACTCAAGGCCACGAAGGCCACACGCATAGGCAGTGTGGCATTTCCAAGCAATAGTCCAAGATGAAGCTAGGAGATCGAAGTTCTGAGTCGGGAGGGCTGGAATCGAGATTTCTGAGGGTTGAAAAATTCAGCAGAGGAGGTGACGCAAAACTTCAGAGGTTACCACACAAAACTATGCAATTACTATGCAGAGGTAGCGCAAAGGGTGCTAGGGTTTCGTCAATTCAGCTACCAGATCAGCCGGGACTTGCAGAGTGAGGTAAAATCATAATTTTTCTTCTGCCGATTAATATTCTCTGTACTATATTTCCAACAAGGCATCCAAATATTATATTCAGAAATATTTTTTTTTCTTAATAATAAAACCCTCAGATCTGTTGCGTCGGTTTTCCCACATTGGGTTTTTCCAAGGACGTTTGTCCAAAAATAATGGTGTCCTGTGTGATATTCTTTTCCTTTGCTTAGTTTCGTGTTTTCGCATAATAATTTAATTAAGTGAAGGAGGCAATAGTAATTGCTTTAGTATTATTAGTAGAACATTGTTAATAACTTGTTCATTTTAATAACAAGTAGCAGAAGTAACTTCAGTTGGTTGTAGTAGGATTCCGAACTTAGAAATTTCACAATTGCTTCGAGCTCACTATCTCTCTCTCGAGCAACTGAATGATGCTACTCTAGAAATCGATCTGCCAATGAAATCAAATTTTTGGTGTGTCTTCTCCAAGCCCCATCGGGTTCTTCTTATAATATTTAATTGATACTTCAACAACCACAATTAAAACTTAATCAATGGATAATATTAACTAGAAATCGATCCATGTCTTTTTCTAGAAGACTATCACCATGACTTAATTAATTCCTTTTAATCATATTTTCTCTAGGTGGAATTTCCAAAAACAATTTTTGGGTATTGGAGAACACATGTATTGTAGTCATTCTGTCAAATCTCGTGGCTAGAACACATTTGATGCTACAAAAACTAACATGAGGTCCAACAAAAACTCAAAGATGCTTAGGAGTTTGTGGGGACTCCTAGGATGGGTAGGAGAGGGGAGAAAACCAGAGTGACACTGGCTACATGGAATTATTTAGTCATTTAGTGGATAGTGAGCCTTCCATCTATCAGGAGGATGCATAGGAGTAGGTTTGGTGAGATGAAATGGTTAAGGAGTATACCTAAATCATGCAAAACAATGTATCGGAGGTTGTATCGAGACTGATAGATAAGGCGGTGATTGGATTGTGTTGGATCTATAATATCAAGCATGGTGCAAATGGAAGCATCAAGAAAATACAAATTCAGGTTTGTGACCAAAGGGTTCTCTCAAAAGGAGGGAATTGGTTATGAGGATACATTTTCTCCTATGGCTAGGTACATTTTTATATGATTTGTGATCTCATTAGCAGCAGAGATGAGATGGATACCAGGACGAAATTCTTGAATCGTGAATTGGGGGAGGAGGTGCACATTGAACAACCAGAGGGATTTTTGGCACACAACATAGAAACCCACATGTGAAGGTTGAAGATATCCTTCTACGGGCTCAAGCATGATTCCAGGGCATGGTATGAGTACATAGATAGATACTTTCAAGGCATGGGATTTATGAAGAGTGAGGAAGATTCAAACTTCTACTACTCGGTGGTTAGGGATTGTTACATTGTCTATGAAATAAAATATACAGATAGTTGGGGGTTTTCAGCTTTAAGCTTTCCCATAAAATACTGTGTTCATATGTGTGATTGTTTATGGTTTTAATGTGCGCATGCGATTGTTTTTATTTCCGCAATTAATGATCAATGGTAGAAGATATTATGTATTGTGCATGAAGTTAAAATAGTATGTGATCAGGTCAATCTCAGTGAATAATATATCATTTATTCAAATTTCTACATGCTATCAGAGTGATATTGATCATTGGAGCAATTGCAAAAACATTGAAGCGGTTGAGTTTTGTGCTGGTGGAATTCGAATTTGCAGCAGTGTTTTCTTGGTGTCAAAGTCGAGATGTCTTTCAACGGATTGCGATTGGATTATGCCCTTGAGGGTAGCTCGAATTATATTTCATGGAAGGACAGGATGGAGGCGGTGCTGGATGAAAATGGGTTGAAGCAGGACATGTCCAAGTTGAAGTTCTTTCACTGTCACCAACACAGACATTATGCCACTAATTGTCCACAGAAGAAGAAAAATAAGCAGGTTGTAGGATCTGCAGCTGGAGAGGCCTTAGCCTTGCAGCTTGATATTATGTTCCCATTATTGTCCTATATGTTGATGATTTGTTCTTGATAGGTTCACTAGGGTTCATCAAGGAGTGCAAGAGGGATCTTGCAGCAGAGTTCGAGATGAAGGATTTGGGGCTCATGCACTATTTTATAGGCATGGAGGTATGGCATACAAACGGTGATATTTTCCTTGGTTAAGGGAAATACTCCATCAATATCCTGAGGAGATCTATGATGGAGGATCGCAAATCCATTTCTACTCCCATGATCACGAATACGAGGAATATAGATGCATCTAGAGAGAAGGATGTGGAACCCATATTATATAGGAAGTTGATAGGCTCTCTCATGTATCTGGTCAACATCGGGCTAGAAATATCCTATGTGGTAAACTCTCTTATTCAGTTCATGGTGGATTCGAAAAGAGTGCATTGGATGGTGGCTAAACATGTGTTGAGGTATTTGTGTAGAAAAATTGAGTATGGGATCAAGTATGCTCAATGTGATGGTGTCATTTTGGTTGGCTATACTGATAAAAAAATGGACAAGTAACGCAATAGATCAAGAAAGAACTTCAGGGTGTTGCTTCATCATGGGATCAGGAGTTGTTTATTGGTACAACAAGAAGCAGAAGTCTACAACACTGAGTTCTACAAAGGTAGAGTACATAACATCTAGCATGGATACATGCGAGGCTATATGGCTTCAAAAGTTTCTATTAGACTTGTTTGTTCATGGGATAGAGACAACAGTTATACACTACAACAATCATAATTACATTAGGATGTCAGAGAATCTAGTATTTCACAACATGTCCAAGCATATATACATCGAATACCACTTCACCAGGGATTGTGTACAGCATAGTATTTGTTGATCTTTTGTAGCATCAGATGTGCTCTAAGTATCAAACTTTGTGGAGGTGCTTAAGCACATGCATAACAGTTAACCCATAATTTTTTTTGGGAAATTCCATACATAAACAAGTTTATAAGAAAAATGAATTATATTTAATAAGGACCCTAAGTCTAACTTAGGAAATTAAAATAATTAATGAGTATTAATATAAATTGTGGGTGAAACTTATAGAAAAAGTAGATCAAGTCTAATATAATATTTTTCATTGCATGTAGATCTAATATCGGTCGTTGAAGTCATAATGAGAAGACTATAAATGAAGACTTGAGGGTCATTTGTAAGATACACCGAAAGGATCAAGTGATCGAATTTTCTGACAGAGCAGTGCTAGGACGAAAACTTCGATCTAAGTGATTCTTTACTGCCGCTTGAGGGGAAGAGATAGTTTTGGTAGGAGGATATTCCTAGGCCAAGGATCAATAGTAGAGAAGAAGAGAAAGATGAAAAGGAGGTTGCATAGATCCCAAAGTGACTGACGCAACACCCAGAATAGGTGACATAGGGGTAGGCAGAGGCAGCACGATTCTTTAGTAGAAAGTCCAATTTCAGCTGGGGAAATCAAGATCTGAGCCGGGAGGGTTGGATCAATTTTTCCCGAGGGGCTGAAAGATCATGTGGAAGGGGTGACATGGTTCCAGGTCTGACCCCACACCGACCTAAGCATCTACTGCATAGAGGCAGCGCAGAGGAAGCTGGGGTTTCATCAGTTTAGCTATTAGATCAATCGAGACTTGCAGAGTGAGGTATACTCACTGATTTCTTTCTCTGTCGATATTCTCTATAATTAAATATTTTGGAGGGAAATTTAGAGTTGTATCCAGAATAACCGTTTCTTAATAATAAAATCCTCAGATCTGCGGCACCGGTTTTCCCACATTGGGTTTTTCCAGGGATGTCTGTCAAAAAATAATGGTGTCCTATGTATGTGGTATTTCTCTTGCTCAATTTTTTTTTTCACATGTAATTTAATTAAGTGAAGGTTGCTTCAGTAACAGCTTTGATATTTTCAGAAGTAATCTGCAAATATCTTGTTAAAACTAATTGACAAGTAGGAGAAGTAGTTTAGTTTTTTTGCAGTAGGGATTACACATATATATCTTGGAATTTTCACATGGTATCATAGGGTTGATTGTGAAATAGGAAGAGAAGATGCAAAAATCAGCAATTCGGATCCCCAAATGGATTCTGCAGTCCAGGACAGAAGGGATGAAATTTCCAGGAAAATCTCTCTCTGAGTCAATCGACAGAGAGGAAGTGCTTCCAGATTGGAATTTTACCATGGCAGTGGGAGCAGTGCAAAGTTGGTGGGATGCAGTTTCTATAGGCAGATCTTGTTTTTTCTGGGTGGATAGTCGCCAGAAGAAGAAGCAGCACACTGAGGGAATTCTCTTCCTCGGGAATTTCCTAGTTGAGGAAGTTTAGTTTTTCCAAGATATGAGCAGCAGATCTTGGCAACAGATCTATGAGCTCCACAAGGAGTGTGTAATCTTGTCTAGTGTTGCACGGAAGGGGAATAATATGAGCATATTCGACATTTTTTATGGCCATGGTAGATCACGGGCTTAAAGATCAGGACCGTTTGGAGGGAGCCTCCAACTACGTGATCTGGAAGGAAAGGATCACTTATATTCTAGATGAATACAATCTCAAGCTCTTCGTGATGAACACAGTAGTTGTCCCTACAGATCCAAATCAGTTGAAACAGTACAAGGCTTATATGGCAAAGGAAAAAATACTGCTCCTGACATTAGGGGAATTTTGAGGTCTAAAATGGGCCTCCTAAGGAAATTATTAAATAATAGTGGAGATAATGAAATAATATTTGATTATGTCATCGAAGTTTAGAGGGAAAAAATAAAAAAACTACTTTTCCAACTTTTATTTTCAACTTATCGCCCTATGTGTTTACTCAAATTTCGAGCGAGAACACTCGTTGGATGAATAATTTGATTCCTCATTATTTCATTCATTTCTCATTTTTTTTATAGCAAGGACCATCGAAATTATGCAACATGGGTACTCCTAGGATGCAGAATTAAATTTTGCATCCAATGAGTACTCCCGCTCGAAATTTGAGTAAAACCTTAGGGAGATAAGTTGAAAATACAATTTGAAAAAGTAGTTTTATTATTTTATTATTTTTTAATCTTTTTAATTTTTTATCCCAAAAATGGTGAATCATCCCCCATGGTTGACATCATCATCTTGAATCCTATTGTTTCTTATAAAGTTTATTTTTTTTGGACATTTTTCTTAGGAGACCCATTTTAGACCTCAAAAGTTCTCTAATGATGGAGTCAAGCATCACACAGTGTCCCATATAGCTGGCAAAGATATTGTCAGGCAGATGTGGGAAGCCCTGGTGAAGATATATGAGGGATCTTTCGATCAGTGGTAGATGTACTTGGAGAAGAAACTAAGGATGGTGTAGATGCGAAAAGAGGAGATCATTGTTCTGTTCCTGTCGAGACTTCAGGAGATTCATGAACAACTTGCAATAGTAGCATCTACCCCTTCTCCTACAATGATGGTGAGACAAGAATTGAATGTAGTCATCGATGATTGGCAGGTATTTTTCCGAAGCATCCTGGGCAGAGCAACCTTTGTTAATTTTGGGCAACTAGGTCCAAAATCCATGTCGCATTGCTCATATGATTATGATGATATTTTTTTTGGATTCCTCTTTCGGAAAGGTGCAAGATTGATCGAAATATCATCTTGTTTGGATGAGCAGAACTTATATTTTGAATTTATTTTCCACAAATGTGAAAATTGTCAAGGTCAACCAAAATTGTAATGTAGGCTCACAAGCCCCAAAAGTTAAGTTGCAAGAAATGGGGAAACAGAAACGAGTTTCCGAAATGGGAAGCGATACAAAACGCGACCTCCCCAAATTTTGGAAATGGAGAAACGTGATATATATATATATATATATATATATATATATATATATATTAGAATTTAGGACATTTAAGAAATGTTATGTGAAATGAGGCGAATTACCTTTTTATAAGTTTAGAAAGCCATCTAGAAGCATCCAAATGGTAAAGAAAAAAATTAAAATATTATTAAAAGGCAGGCAAACCCAAAAAAATAAAAAATAAAACAGCTTAAATCGCTTTAGGTGGAAGGAAACACGGTCGTATGGCCCGGAAACACGTTTCCATTCGTACTAGCAACGTTTCCAATACGTGAAATGTACCAGTACAACTGAAAACACGTTTCCAGACCATACAATACGCATAAACACATTTTTGTTTCTTTTTCTAGGTGAAACGGGGATGGGACCCACGTTTGCTGCAACATAGCCCAAAGGTTGTGTCACACACCCATAGTCATGGATCTAAAAAGGATACATGATGCTTATTTCATCGTTCATTCATCTCACACATATCTCTCTCATTTGATTGGTACGTACAGCCTTAGAGGCTTCTCTCTCCTCCACATGTGTGAAATAGGAAGCTGCAATTTTCAGATTGGTTTAGGGCTTTTTTGGACAGCATTGGCCAGCGTTGAATTTGGGTCAACACTCATCTTTTAACTGCATTTTTGAGGTAAGAAATGTGATTTTGAGAGGCCACAGCTGGAGGCACAAAAACCGAGGTCATACATTGACTTTGACTACCGCTAACTGTAGTTTTGACTGTTGTTTTGACCACAAACTTTGACCTCTGCGTTGACCAGATTTGTGGACTGTTTTGGGTTGTGTTTGATTTTGATGGAAGGTGAGTTTGACCAAACCTGTTTGGAGGCTGAATTGCTGGTTCGACCAGCGAATACTTTGCTGGATAGGGCATGCTATTGACTGTTGCAAAATATATTTTCTCTCTCTGTTGAATAAGAAGAATTAAAGAATATTTGTGTCTCTTGTCTTCGCTTACCTTCTGTCGATTTATTTATGTTCTATCAGCATTTACTGTCAATGGCTATGTGATTGAAAATTGAATTGGGCTAATAAGAGAGATTGAATGAAAATCCTCTAAGCATAAAACATACCATGGTTAACTAAATTTAACATGGTATCAAAGCTAAGGTGAATACAAATCCCAAGCAAGGGTGAGAAGAGCAATCATCGAAGTTGAATAGACCAGGACTGGGGACAATGACTTCCTCATTCTTCAAATATTATGACAAGCATAATGATAAGTTTGATTATCATGCTTAGAAAATGTCCTCTGATCTGACATTAGAGGATCAAGATGTTATGGATTATGTGCAGGGAAAGATCACAGAGCCTCCATCAAATGCACCAGATGCCACTAAAACAAAGTACAAGAAAGGGGAAAACAAGGTGAAGAGGATCATCAGAGATTCTATTCATAAGCACTTAGTTGCTTATATCTCTGAGCTGGGCACATCTAAGGAGATGTATGATAAGTTGGGCAGCATGTTCAGGGCTAGCAATGATATTCAAATTCTATTTTTGAAGAACAAGTTGAAGAACATGAAGATGGACAAGGGAGAGTCCATCCAATCCTATTTTATGAGGATCACCGAAATCAAGAATGATCTCTTAGATATTGGAGAGGCTATAGCTGACAGAGAGCCCACTTCTATTGCTCTTGGAGGACTTCCCCATCCATGGTATGTATTTAATACTACTATTCTCAATAATAATATAATTCTTGATTTTGATGAATTGTTGATGAGATGCACTCAAGAGGAGACAAGAATGATGGAGGGAGACAATCCCTCAAATGAGAATGGAAGTGACCCTACTGCCTTCACCACTCATGCAAAGAAGAGGAATAATGCTGGTCTGAGAAGTCAAAATCATGGAAGAGTGGGTGCCAAAGGAAGAAAAGGAAGATGTTACACTTGTAACAAATTTGGTCACTATGCAAGAGAGTGCCCCAATAAAAGGGACTCTCCTGGAGATGATGACAACAACAAAAACTTCAAGGGGAATGGGAATTGAGGACAAATAATGGAACCGAGTATGTGTCAAATGAATTTAATGAATATTTTAGGGAAGATGGAATTAAGAGGGAGACCACCACTGTGTATTCTCCCGAACAAAATGGTGTTTCTGAAAGGAAGAATAGAAGCATTTTGGAAGCTACTCGTGCCATGCTTTATGACCAAGTTATTTTGAAGTTCCTATGGGGAGAAGCTGCCAACACTGTTGTGTATGTTCAAAATAGATGCCCAAATTCTGCCTTGGACTGAAAAACTCTCGAAGAAGTATTCTCTGGTAAGAAGCCCGATGTCTCTCATTTTAGATTTTTTAGAAGTCTCATTTATTTTCATGTGCCGAAAGAAAAGAGAAGCAAGTTAGATGCTTCTGGAAAGAAGGGAATATTTGTGGACTACAGTGAAACCTCGAAGGCATATATAATTTATGTGCCTGGTCAAAGAGAAGTGGAGATATGCCATGATTTCTCCTTTGACGAAGATGGTTCCTTCAATAAGGTTATAAATCTTCCTATCTCAAAGGAAGACAAAGAAGAATAAGAAGCTCAAAGGTAGGAAAAACATAATGATGAACCAATGCTCGATGTTGAAGGTCCAATTGATCCTATAGATCCACCTTCTACAAATAAAAGGATATCCTCATGGCTTATAGACACTCTCGAAGATGTTAAGAGATATATTGCTCCAAGGGGAACATTCCATGAAAGTAAGAAGCCAAATAGGTACCAAGGGTATCTAGCAGCCATGAGTACTATTGCACAATTTGAGCTTGGAACATTTGAAGAAGTCGCGAAGCATCAATTTTGGAAGGATGATATGCACGAGGAATATGAGTCGACCATGAAGAATGATTTCTAGGATGTGGTCCCTAGATCGAAGCTCAAATATGTTGTCACCTCAAAATGGCTCTACAAGATCAAGCATGGAGGCAATGGAAGTGTTGAAAAATTCAATGCAAGCTTTATTGACCGAGGCTTCTCTCAAAAGGAGGGAATAGATTATGATAAAATATTTGCACCTATTGCCCGCTACACCACCATTCATTTGATCATTTCCCTTGCTTCATTGCAAGGATTGAGTCTACATCATATGGATGTGAAGGCTTCCTTCTTACATGGCTCAATCAAGGAAGATGTCTATGTGGAACAACCTCTGGGGATTTAAGTTCGGGATAGAGACACACATGTATGTAGGTTCAAGAAATCCCTTTATGGGTTGAAGCAAACCCTAGGGCTTGGTATGAGAGGATCGATATCTACTTGATGAAGTTGGGCTTTACTCGGAGTAATGTTGATCCAAACCTTTATTTTAAGGTTGATAATGACAAGCCTTTCATTTTGGTTCTCAATGTGGATGATCTCTTCCTGACAGGTGTTGACCCTCTTATTCATCAATGTAAGAGGAAGCTAGCTTCTGAGTTCGAGATGAAGGACCTAGGACTAATGCACTATTTCCTAAGCTTGGAGGTCTAGCAAAATCCAGGTGAGATTTTCCTTTCTCAAGGAAAATATGCTGTGAAGTTGCTGGAGAGATTTGGGATGGTGGACTACAAGTCCATGACTACTCCGACGGAACTCAAATTCAAGAAGTTGTGTGGAATTGTTGTTGGGCCCGAGTTGGGAAATCCCAACAAGTATTGACACCTTGTAGGGGAATTGATATTCTTAGTGAACTCACGTCTGGACATATGTTTTGCAGTGAATACTTTGAGTCAACATAAAGTTGAGCCTCATCACATTCACTAGATTGGTGCCAAGAATCTATTGAGATATCTTCGAGGAAAAATCAACCATGGGTTGAGATACACTGCTTGGAGTATGAGACTCCATCGATATACCGATGTCGATTGGGCAGGAAGTGTGGTGGATCATAAGAGAACAACTGGATGTTGCTTCACCCCGGGTTCTACTTCGATCTCTTGGATGAGAAGGAAGCAGAAATCGGTTGCTTTGAGCACCGCTAAGGCCGAATACATTGCAGCGAGTATGGCATGTTGTGAAGTTGCTTGGTTGAGAAATATTTTCAGTGAGTTGTTTGGGCATGTGCTAGAAACCACCGTCATCCTTTGCGATAACCAAAGTGGGATTCGTCTTTCTGAGAATCCCGTGTTCCACGACTAATCCAAGCATATTTATATCAGGTACCACATTGTCCGGGACACAGTATAATGAGATGTTTTAAGGCTCCATCACATTGGGACTGATGAGTAGGTCGCAGATATTCTCACGAAGCCCTTGGGAAGGTAAAATTCTCAACCTTCCGTGAGAATATTGGTCTCGTGAACAAACCCTATTGTGAGGGTCCCGCTTGAGTTGGACTATGAGTTAAGGGAGCTCTATGGGGCTTGGGGATAGCTACTTGGAGCTATAAGCAACCACAGGGCTAGGTTCACCTTACCTTGTTGGTTTGCTCTATCCCCACCATTATGATATTGAGACGGTTCACCCTCTCTTTGATCTATGCCCCACATACATCCTACTCATGTAGTATGGGACTCATGGGAAGTACCCCTCACCTGGCCAATGAGTTGGGAAATGAGGATAGAGACCAATAGCATTACAGATGGATGCATCGTTTATTTTCGTACTCTCTATTTCTAGTATGGAATGTGTCCAACAACTTGATCTATGATCAAGTTTGAATGAGGTTCTTACCTCTAAACTGACTTCCAGTCAGTATGTGACTCTCTTGAGTCCCATTAAGCTTTTAACCTCTAAGCTGACTTCGGGTCAACAAAGTGTGATGTCTTTATGACTCACTCTCATTGTTATTATAATGAAGAAGAGCTAGAAAATCATGTTACACTAGGATGAAACATGATTGCAGGATGATATATGATAGCACAATATGGTACTATATGACAGGATGGCACAAGTGGTCAGATGGAATTCTCCTTAGTTGAGAAGGAGTGTTAATTTTTGACAACTAGGTCCAAACTCCATGTTGCATTTCTCATATGATGATGATGATATTTTTTTTGTATTCCTCTTTCAGAGAGGTGCGAGATTTATCTAAATATCATCTTGTTTGGATGAGCAGAACCTACATTTTTAATTTATTTTCCACACATCCAAATTGTTAAGGTTGACCAGAATTGTAATTGTTAGCCCCCTATAATTTTTTGACAAGCAAACAGGGGGCTACAAATTTTTTGAGCCTTCAAGGAGTGCATTTCCCCTAAAAACACACCATCCTTGAAGTCTTTTTATGCCCTTTATCCTTTGATAAACCATCACTGTTGTTTCATAAGTCAATAAGCCTCTCTGTTGTGAAGAAGAATACCCAAAGGCCTTTTCTCCTTATTTCATCCTCTCTTAGCCTTTGTTTTCCTCTCCTTTTCCCTCCCTTAATTCCTCTAAATCATCCCAAATCCCTCCTAAGCCTCACAAATACCCTTTATTTGGCCAAATAACCCCTTTTCCCCTCTACCATTATCCCTTTTCGACCTCAAATTGCATTGAAAGCAGGCCAAAAAACCCATATTCTTCATATATCGGGCTTAGCCCCCTTCGGCCAACTCCCTTAAATTATTTCCCCACATGACCCAGGTGCTAAACCAGGCACTAGCCTGTAGCACGCTTATCGGATCAATGGTCGGGTGTAATACCGGTCGTCGATCTATACAGATCCGACGGTCTTCGCAAGTCTCATCACACCTGCTCTCCCCATTCACCCCTCCGATCGCATATCAACCGTCGATCTGATCTACTGATCTACGGCCCGCAAATCATCTGCCCTGATGGTCCCCGCGGTCGCGTCCCGTCCAAAACTGGAAGTTTTCATCGCACCGCTTTTGAAAGCAGGGTTGTATTTCTCATTTGGCAGCAATCAACGTCACCGGCTGACACGTGTCCTCAAGCTGTTTTGAAAACCTGCTCTCATCTCGCGTTAAAAATCGACTACGGGCCCGACGTGATATGCGTGTATGCCGTCTGATCTGAAGCTGGCCATCCGACGGTAATCGCGCCCAAAGATGCTCAGGGGATAACCAAAGAAAACAAGACCCCTGGCCCACAAGCGATCGCCCTCCGACGCGATCACGGCCGTCGATCTCCTCCTGAGATCCAACGGTCCAGATTGAGTCTCCCCGCCTTTGACCAGGTCCCCCTGCCGAAAGTCCACGCCATATATTTTTCATCACATTTTTCGTTTCCTCTGCATTTCACTCGACTTCCGAAGTTTTTCCACTACTTAACCTTCACCGTTGATCATCGCCATCCCAGCTGATCGAGCGGCCCATGTTCATTCTTCCGCCCAGCCTCCGTTCCCACTGTGCACCACCTATCCTCCATGCCTTCACCACGTGTCTTCCGCCACCCTTGATTTCGTAATTGGTTTATTTCATTTTTGCATGGTTTGCAGAGTGGAAATTTTCGCTCTACCTCCATAATCACAGCACACTGTGATTCCGAAACACAACAGAGATAGATTAGAGGGATTCTGGCCTGCTAATTTCACATTCAGCACCTGATCCCGCATTAAAGGACGGGGACGCAGGTTGAAGACTAGGGCTCAGAAAACGAGATACTAGCATCACCATTTGTAGAATGATTCTTCCCCATGAAATGACGAAGTGCCCATATTGTTTTCATTCTATACTGTGTTCCATAGGAGACCTCTTCCATGACAACAGTCCTGGTGCTACCAGAAGCATTGGTTACACAGTATGGCAGACCCCAGAATCATTGTTCTACCTTTTGTTTAATTCACCAGAGTACCACAAGTACTGTAGCCGAGTATACATCAAAGACATACCTGGAGTAAATTTCAGCCTATCAAAGACCACTCTTTCACCCAAACAGTACAGAAGTTCGATGCATAGACATTAAAACAGAATGGGTTTCGACCCACTGCTCCTACTTTGTTTAATTTTTCATTTAGTTTTTCATCTACCTCCTCAACCTCTCTTTCTGATATAAGAACTCATGAGAAAACATTGAAAAGGTTGTTGATCGGATATCTGTGAACTGTAACCTGTTTCCCTTGAGACATAGTTCTCTGTGTAAAGTTGCAAGATAGGCTGAGGAAGATGTTTTCAGACTGAATATCAAGCCGTTGGTAATGTTGTACATGACTGGTGTTGCTCTTTAATATGACAAGCACATTTCTTTGGATCCTGATTTAAAGCAGCGGTGATGTTTTTCTATCTTTGTCCTTGTTTTCCTTTGTAGTTCATCATATTTCATTTCTTCTAGCACGCATCAAAAATCTGGTTTAGGATATACCCTCGCATGGTACCCTAAGCTTCTGCTCTCCCTGCCTTCAATGTTTTCTGCTATATGTGTTATCTGAGCACTGATTCAAGTTAATTTAACCAGTGTAGTGGCTAATATTTACTGCTAGCTGATGTATGAATTAATGAATCTGTTCTTAGATGTTCTTGTTAGGCTTTAATTGAATGAATCGGGATACTCAGAGTTTTTCACTCTATCTCTGTTTCACTGGGGTCCTCTTCAATTAATTGAACCTTTCTAAGTTCCCTTAAGTTGGATACCAAAGCATTGAGAGTTCAAAGTCTCTCTCTGATCTCAAGTTTTCACCTTTGTGATTAAATCTTTTATGTTTCCTTGTCTGAAGAGTTTACCTTTTAGGAGGTGTGTCACAGGTGTCTAATGGCACGTCCTGTCCCTAGACCTAGTTCCTAAGTGGTCATCTTGGAGGTTTTCTTGCCTTTCACCTTCCTTCTTGCCATTTCATGCCACACTATCATCTTTAAGATCCAATGCTTTAGATGACCAGCCCAACTGAAAGCCTGCATATTGAATAGCAAGTAAACCCTTTCCTGACTCCATTGCCCAATGGTCTCGAGTGTTCCTTTGAATCATCCCTCCTTTTCCTAAAATCCTCTTCGCACATCCTTGCCTCACATTGAACCCTTCCTTTCCGATTCCTAACAACCAAACAAACAATCAATTAAACAAACCCGTGCCTATAACTAGCCTAATATCTTAACACATAGCTTAAAGGACATAAAACTTTAGCCTATATAGAGAGATCCCTCTTTGGACCTAGGAGGGCTAGATCCTAAGGTCTGAAAGTGGTTCTGATGTTGTCTCATATTTTGGTATTGCCAAACTTGCCAAAACATGGGAACCCCAACATAATGGCGACTCCGCTGGGGAAAAAAGACCAATCAACCTAGGTTTGGTAGTAAATCACTGTGGTGGATAGTATATCATTCTTGAAACATTCTAAACCTTCCACCTGACAACTCCATAGTTCTTCAGCGACCAAAGACTCCACTGGTGATCAGTAGGCCTGATGATTATCTTGGTTCACATAAGACTCCACTAGGAGACTAGCCTCCATAACAACATCATCCCTAATAGAAGTAGCGAGTAGGATTAAGTTGCTTGATTCAAAGACAACATTCCCCCTTCAAGAGCCATTCATACAAGAGATTATCCTGACCCAAACCCACCTGGAATAGTTGATAACCCCGAGAGAATTCTCAGGAAGTCTCCTACACCTAAAAGACCAGCTATTTCCAACCACATCCATAGAGCTAACTCTGCACTGGAAGACTTTACAGCTCTATCAGACCCACCTTTTGACCTAGACTCTCAAAAAAGTTTACCTAGAACTAGGTCAATCAATGCTCTAGACCAGTCAGACCTTGAGCTACCTGGTTCACCGCCCCAAAGTGGTAAACACATTAGGGACAGAGAGACCCCTCCGTCTACACCTCCTGATATTCACATCATTCAAAACTTGGGACTCAGTCATCCTAAATCAGCTCAACAGACTTCTGCTAGTCCTAGTATCCCTGTCATCCATATACCAGCTGCTCAAACCAACCCCTTACCTCATCAGAACACCATTATGGCTGCCTGGTATGCACCTTTAGTTTTACCTCAGCCTCTAGTGCCTTTACCCAACGATTATCAATCAAAGATCCCACACTTCACTGCAAAATATTCTACCACAGCTCAGCACCATGTAGATAGGATGGAATATTCTTTTGACTATATGGAGATAGATGATGATACAGTCAAAATGAGAATCTTTGCCCAGAGCTTAATAGGTGATGTGAAGAAATGGTTTAAGGGCCTACCTCCTAATAGCATCCAAGATCTACCTTCCTTATATCAGACCTTCATAAACAAATGGGAAGTTAAGACCAACCCTCTCCAAATCTTAGCAGAATACAAGAACCTTAAGAGAAACGTAGGAGAGAGTTTCCATGACTATTCTACTAGGTTTAACAGCATTTATAATGCTCTTCCTCCACATATGAAACCTCCCCAAGGTATGGCTTTAGTGAAATACCCTGAAGGCTTTGATGCTGACATGGCCTACCAGCTTAGGGAGAGAGATTACAACACATTAGAAGACATGCAAAAAGGAGCAGTGAGTGTTGAGGCTAACCTGATTGAGAAGAAAGCAAGAATGAGGGCTAAGAAAAGGGTAAGATATAGAGATGACACTGTATCTTCCACATCTGACCCCAATTATGACCGTCTATCTAAAAACTTGGAAAAGATACATCAAATGATGGAGAAAATGGTTGTCACAGTCAGTAACTAGAACCAGAACCAGAACTCTAGGAGGAACAATACCGCTCCAAATAGACAAAGGGACTCAGACCAGCAAGTCATACCCCCATTTCAAGAAAACTTAGGGGATTATAGAAGAGTCTAAGGAAAACGCTATAAATATGTTTGAGATGGATAACTCAATCCACAACTGTTCCACAGAAGAAGATCAACCCTCACCCTCATATTGGGATGAGGAAAGATTAGAATCTGAGGATTACAAGCTGGGATTTGAAAATGCCATCATGCAGGTCAGGGAACAGTATGAACTTAGGAGAAAAAAGAGCCTAGACACTTCCAAACCAAAGGCTTCTGAGGTTACCATTAAGAAAAGGCCTGAGAAAACTTCTAAAGTAACTGCTGAAAGTAACAAATCAGCAGCTGAGAGTTTTGGGAAGAACAAAGAAAAGGACAACCAAATCACTGATAAACAAAGTCAACCGACTAGCATCACTAGCACTGCAGTTAGTTCTCCTGATAAAATAGTCCCTAACACTGTACATAGTGAGAATCAGCCCACTGATTCAGCCACTAAGGTAGTGGTTAACAAAACAAATTCGAGTATCACAAAGAGTCAGTCCATTTTCAATTTTGAGAGTGAGATTACAAAAATTAAAATATTTGTCCCACTCTCTGAGCTGGCCACTCAGGATGTATATAAAGGCCAAATTTTGAAAGCTTTAAATCTAGGGGAAAACAGTGACACTGTCAATCTGAGTGATGATCAGCCAACCCTTCTGTTTGGTCCAAAGATAGAGGGGAAGTTTCAGGGAGGGGTAATACCTCATTTTTATATCAGTCTCAATATCCATGACAAGATCCTTCATAATGCAATGCATGACTCTGGGGCCTCACACAACTTAATACCTAAGGTAGTTATGGAAAGGTTAGGCCTAGAGATAACCTGACCCTACAAAGATTTATATTCATTTGACTCTAGCAGGGTAAAGTGTCTTGGCCTGATCAAGGACCTATGTGTGAACTTAACCCAGATTCCAGCCAAATGTATGGTGATGGATGTTGTAGTGGCAGATGTGCCACCTAAGTATGGCATGTTGCTATCAAGGTCATGGGGAGCCAAGCTGCAAGGTACAATGCAGATGGATGGGGCATATGCCACAATCCCTGTCTTTAGCCAGCTTAGGAGACTGTATAGAGAGGCACAAATGAAATTCCTGGTTAGCAGCCCTGAAAAGCCTAAAAATTCTCCTCTGTACTCTGTACACACAGATTTGGACTCCTTTATACTTTGCAATGATGAATCCTTAGAAGAGCCAAAGCCAGAAAGAAGAAATACAAACAATAGGGAAGAGCCCATAGATTTCAAAATAATGGCCGCTCTAGACTTAAAGGAAAACGAAGATGAAACCTGTGGACAGTGCACTGAAAAAGAAACTCCGAGGAAACAAGGAACACGATGCAAACAGCTAACTAGTCAGCTCTCTGAACTCCATTTGCATAATGAAGGGAAAAACCCTCCACACCTCGAAACAGACCCTCCATTGCAGCATAACCATGAAACTAACGCTGGTAAAGAAATCAACAATAAACCCGAGAAAGAACCTTTGTGGGAAATGAATTTCGATGGGTCCTGTACTAGAAAAATTGTAGGAGCAGGAGTGTGGGTACATAACACAGAGAGTGACTATGCAAAGATTCATGCATTCAATCTGAACTTCAAATGTACAAACAACATCGCGAAGTATGAGGCTCTCATCCTAGGCTTGAACCTATTGAAAAATTTAGGAGCCCATAGGATATTTGTTTAAGGATACTATGAGTTAATCATCAAACAAGTGAATGGTGAATACACAACGAAACACCCTAGGTTGAGAGCGTACAGGAATGATGCTATGGATTTATTGAAGACCTTTGTGGAATATGAACTAGTGTTTATTCCTAGGAGTCGGAATGTAATTTTGAATGGATTAGCTTGTATAGCTAGTTCATATCACAAGCCTCCCAGAAATCAACGAATCATCATTCAGATGAAGTTCAGACCTGCAGTACCTGATAATGAGAAATATTGGCAGGTTTTTGAAGGAGATAAGCAGATTGAGGATTTCCTAATAGGTAGGAATGAGTTTGAATTTTCCGATTTAGACTCTAAGTCCAATGATAGCTACCTAGGTGAAGAACCCTCAGACGAGGAAGAACCACCCTGTAACATAGAAATAAACACTTTTAACGAACAGATTGGAAATCCAACCGAGGAATATGAGAACGCAGATAAAGAGGAAGTAGAGGTGTTGTAGTCGAAAGATAAGAATATACCCAGGGGACTGGCACCTTTAGAGGACCTTTTTGACTTTGAGGATGTAGTGAAAAGACCCACCATAGAACACGCAGACTCGGACGTTGAGGAATGCAATATAGGCACTGAAGACAAGCCTAAGATGATAAAATTGGCTAAGTCCTTGCCCGCAGACATGAAAAAGAAATACATTGACTTATTTAAAAAATTCATTGACGTGTTTGCCTGGGGTTACGAGGACTTGAAGGCCTATGACACAAACATCATACAGCACAAAATACCTTTGAAATAAAATCAGAAACCCTGTAGACAAAAACTTCGCAGGATAAACCCAAAGTAATTTCCTGCAGTAGAAAAGGAAATAAAGAAGATGTACGAAGCAGGAATAATAGTTCCTATGAGGTTCTCTGATTAGGTCTCAAACCTTGTAGCTGTGAGAAAGAAAATAGGTGAGATCAGACTGTGCATAGATTTCAGGAACCTTAACAGAGCCTCACTTAAGGACAACTACCCCTTACCAAAAATGGAACATATCCTGCAGAGGGTAGTTGGCTCAAGGCGGATCTCCCTGTTAGATGGTTTTTTAGGTTACAACCAAGTTTTAGTGCTCCCAGAAGACCAACTCAAGACCGCTTTCACCACTCCATGGGGCACTTTTATGTATGTAAAAATGCCCTTTGGACTGATGAACGCTGGTGCAACCTTCCAACGAGCGATGGACATAGATTTTTCGGATGAAATAGGGCACTTCATTGTCATCTATCTGGATGACATAACAGTCTATTCCAAGACTGATGAATAACACCTAAAACATATAAGAAAATTGCTTGAAAAATGTAGAAGGTTCGTTATGTCATTGAATCCTAAAAAGACTGTATTTGGGCTGCAAGAAGGTAAAATTCTCGGCCACATTATATCTGAGAAGGGAACTAAGATAGACCCACAAAGAGTGGAGGGAATACTACAAATCACACACCCGAGAAACATTAAAGAGTTACAGTCCTTCATTGGGAAAATTAACTTCTTAAGGAGGTTTATTCCCAACTTAGCTGAGCACCTCATAGATATGACTAATATGCTGAAAAAAGGTGTAGGGGTTAAGTGGACTGTTGAGGCTAAAAAATCTTTTGAATCAGTTAAACTTGCACTCACCCGGGCTCCTGTCCTAATCAGCCCAGATTTTTCAAAATATTTCCTGATCTTTTCATTTTCCTCCGAGCTTACAGTGGCTGCAGTTTTGCTGCAAAAAAATCCAGAGGGAATGGAACAGCCCATTGCTTTCTTCAACAAAGCCCTGAGGGATGCACCCTTGAAATATAACATAACGGAAAAACAGGCCTATGCCCTGATAAAGGCCTTGAAAGACTTTAGGGTGTACATATTACATTCCCACACCATAGCCTATGTGCCAAACATAGTGGTTAAAGACATCTTGTACCAAGATCCGGACGGAAAGAGGGGCAAATGGATTTTTGTAATCTTAGAGTATGACCTTGAGATAAAGCCCACAAAGCTGATCAAAACTAAAGGCTTAGCTCAACTAATGGCTGAATCAAATTTACAAGCCCTTGACATAAACATGGTAGATTCCTTGGATGAGCAGGAAGGATTTCCTGATCTCGCGGTTGGGGAACAATTTCAAAACTCCCCTTGGTATTCTGATATCCTATATGTACTCACAAACCTCAATGCCCCTCCTGAACTATCAAAGATTAAGTCCAGATTCCTGAAGCTAAAGGCTAGAAACTATTGCATACTGAATGAATGTTTATACTGGAAAAATGCAAATGGTCTATTGCTTAAATGTTTGCCTGAAACTGAAGCAGAGAGGATTAAACAGGAGTTCCATGCAGGAGAGTGTGGAGGCCACCTGAACTGGAAAGACACTGCTAACAAAATACTCAGAGCTGGCTATTATTGGCCTACACTTTTCAATGACATCCATAAGATGATAATTGCCTGCCATAAATGCTAGATTTTTGAAGGCAAAAGAAAGCTCCTCCCTCTACCTTTACAACCCATCACTATTGAAGGTCCCTTTATGCAATGGGGCCTAGATTTCATAGGAGAAATACACCCTGCTTCTTCTACACAACACAAGTGGATCCTTACAGCCACAGACTACTTCACAAAATGGATAGAGGCCATACCTACTAGGAATGCCACAGATTCTGTCATCATTAGGTTCCTAGAAGACCACATCCTCTCTCGGTTTGGCTGCCGAAGAAAAATAATCACTGATAATGCTGCTGCTTTTGGGTCCAAGAAAATGATTGATTTTTGTCACAAGTATCAAATAGCACTCGGTCATTCAACTGCTTATTACCCACAAGGTAATGGGTTAGCTGAATCATCGAACAAGAGCTTGGTGACCATCATCAAAAAGCTGTTGGAAGAGAACAAAAAGTCATGGAATAAAAATTTAGTGCATGCTTTGTGGGCTGACAGGCTTACAATAAAGAAATCCATTGGCATGTCACCTTATCAGCTTGTCTATGGAACAGAGGCAGTGTTTCCTACCAGCCTTGGGGTACCAGTGATTAAACTTGTCCAAGAGATTCAGACAAAATAAGACAACATGGTGAGGAGGATAAACCAAACAATTCATCTCCAACAAACAAGAGAAGAGGTCTATAATAGAGCCTTGAAGGTCCAGGAAAATATAAAGAAGTTGTTCGATAAGAGGACCAAGGCTTCTGACTTCAAAATTGGAGATAAAGTTCTGAAGTGGGATTCAAGGAAAGAAGACAAAGGAAAGCACGACAAATTTGACAGTTTGTGGCAGGGTCCATATATCATCCAGGCCACTGTTGATCCAAATGCCTTTTTTCTGCAAGAGTTAGATGGTACATATCTGTTTGGGGGTCCTGTCAATGGCAGGATGCTCAAACATTACTACTGCTGATTTCCAATTTTCAATTTCCATTTCCATTGTAAATACCATTGTTGTGTTATGTTTTCGAGAAAAAGAGAAAATGTTTCAAAAAAAGAGAGAAGAGAGGTTCAGACATGCTCAAAACATGAACCTCCGAAGTGCAAATATTGGCTCTAACATGATCAAAACCTGAGCCAAAAGAAGTGAAGAATCAACTCTAACAAGCCCAAAACCAGAGCTGAAATGAAGAAGAAAGTGACTCTAACAAGCTCAAAACTTGAGTCACAAAGAAAGGAAGGATGATTCAAAGTTTCAGATTTCAAGCCTTCAAAATTTTGTTTTCAAATTTCTGTAATTTCAGTCCATGTGCAACTGTCTTTATGCCTTGGACCCACAACAAACTAGACTGTCTAATCCTAGTTTGACAATTTTTAAATTTCTGTTGTAGAATGTAGAGAAGAAATCTGCTGGACAGTTTAATCCCAGCAGATATTAGATTAGGTAGAGAAACATATGAGGCCAACAGTTTAATCTGGTCTCCTGGAGTAATAAGTGTAGAAATAGAATAGGTTTATTTTCCTGATTGCAAAAAATTTATGTTGTAAAGGGTCTGCTAGTCCAGATGCACCCTGAAGAAACAATGATAGGACTATAGTCTGGGTAGGTAGTTGTTGGGGAGAATTTTACTACTGATATGATGGCTTCATGATTTGTAGCAGTTGGTCCAAGAAAGAAAATGGATGTGCCAAGTAACAAACATCTCGCCTACACCCAAGATCATTCTCTGAATTCTTGACTCCTTCAGGAAGAATCCATCTCCATGTGGAGCCACTGTTAGCCCCCTATAATTTTTTGACAAGCAAACAGGGGGCTACAAAGTTTTTCAACCTTCAAGGAGTGCATTTCCCCTGAAAACACACCATCCTTGAAGTATTTTTATGCCCTTTATCCTTTGATAAACCCTCACTGCTATTTCATAAGTCAATAAGCCTCTCTGTTGTGAAGAAGAATACCCAAAGGCCTTTTATCCTTATTTCATCCTCTCTTAGCCTCAGTTTTCCTCTCCTTTTCCCTCCCTTAATTCCTCTAAATCATCCCAAATCCCTCCTAAGCCTCACAAATACTCTTTGTTTGGCCAAATAACCCCTTTTCCCCTCTACCGTTATCCCTTTTCAGCCTCAAATTGCATTGAAAGCAGACCAAAAACCCATATTCTTCATATATCGAGCTTAGCCCCCTTCGGCCAACCCCCTTAAATAATTTCCCCACATGACCCGGGTGCTAAACCAAGCACTAGCCCGTAGCGCGCTTATCATATCAATGGTCGGGTGCAATACCCGCCTCGATCTATACAGATCTGACGGTCTTCGCAAGTCTCATCGCACCTGCTCTCCCCGTTCACCCCTCCGATCGCATATCAACCATCGATCTGATCTGCAGATCAACGGCCCGCAAATCATCTGCCCCGGTGGTCCTCGCGATATCGTCCCGTCCAAAACCGGCAGTTTTCATCGCACCGCTTTCGAAAGGAGGGCTATATTTCTCATTCAGCAGCGATCAACGTCACCGGCCAACACGTGTCCTCAAGCTATTTTGAAAACCCGCTCTCATCGCGCATTAAAAATCGACTGCGGGCCCGACGCGATATGCACATACGCCGTCCGATCTGAGGCTGGCCATCCGACGGTAATCACGCCCCAAAGATACTCAGGGGATAACCGAAGTAAACAAGACCCCTGGCTCGCAAGCGATCGCCCTCCGACGCGATCACGGCCGTCGATCTCCTCCTGAGATTCGACGGTCCAGATTGAGTCTCCCCGCCTTTGACCGGTTCCCCCTATCGAAAGTCCACGCCATATATTTTTCATCGCATTTTCCGTTTCCTTTGCATTTCACCCGACTTTCAAAGTTTTTCCACTGTTTAACCTTCATCGTTGATCATCGCCATCCCAGTTGATCGGGCGGCCCATGTTCATTCTTCCACCCAGCCTCCGTTCCCATTGTGCGCCACCTGTCCTCTAGGCCTTCACCACGTATCTTCCGCCACCGTTGATTTTGTAATTGCTTTATTTCATTTTTGTAGGGTTTGCAGAGTGGAAATTTTCGCTCTGCCTCCATAATCACAGCACACTGTGATTCCGAAACACAACAGAGATGGATTAGAGGGATTCTGGCCTGCTAATTGCACATTCGGCACCTGATCCCACATTAAATGACGGAGACGCAGGTTGATGACTATGGCTCAGAAAACGAGATACCAGCATCACCATTTGCAGAATGATTCTTCCCCATGAAAGGACGAAGTGCCCATACTGTTTTCATTCTATACCGTGTTCCAGAGGAGACCTCTGCCCTGACAACAATCCTGGTGCTACTAGAAGCATTGGTTACACAGTATGGCAGACCCCAGAATCATTGTTCTACCTTTTCTTTAATTCACCAGAGTACCACAAGTACTGCAACCGAGGATACATCAAAGACATACCTAGAGTAAATTTCAACCTGTCAAAGACCACTCTTTCACCCAAAGAGTACAGAAGTTTGATGCATAGACATTAAAATAGAATGGGTTTCGACCCACTACTTCTACTTTGTTTAATGTTTCATTTAGTTTTTCATCTACCTCCTCAACCTCTCTTTTTGATATAAGAACTCATGAGAAAACATTGAAAAGGTTGTTGATCGGATATCTGTGAACTGTAAGCTGTTTCTCTTGAGACATAGTTCTTTATGTAAAGTTGCAAGATAGGCTGAGGAAGATGTTTTCAGACTGAATATCAAGCTATTGGTAATGTTGTACATGACTGGTGTTTCTCTTTAATATGACAAGCACATTTCTTTGGATCCTGATTTAAAGCAGCGGTGATGTTTTTCTATCTTTGTCCTTGTTTTCCTTTGTAGTTCATCATATTTCATTTCTTCTGGCACGCATCAAAAATCTGGTTTAGGATATACCCTCGCATGGTACCCTAAGCTTTTGCTCTCCCTACCTTCAATGTTTTCTGCTATATGTGTTATCTGAGCACTGATTCAAGTTAATTTAACCAGTGTAGTGGCTAATATTTACTGCTAGCTGATGTATGAATTAATGAATCTATTCTTAGATGTTCTTGTTAGGCTTTAATTGAATGAATCAGGATGCTGGGAGTTTAGCACTCTGTCTCTGTCTCACTGGGGTCCTTTTCAATTAATTGAACCTTTCTAAGTTCCCTTAAGCTAGATACCAAAGCATTGAGAGTTCAAAGTCTCTCTCTGATCTCAGGTTTCCACCTTTGTGCTTAAATATTTTATGTTTCCTTGTCTGAAGAGTTTACCTTTTAGGAGGTGGGTCACAAGTGTCTAATGTCACGTCCTGTCCCTGGACCTGGTTCCTAAGTGGTCATCTTGGAGGTTTCCTTGCCTTTCACCCTCCTTCTTGCCATTTCATGCCACACTATCATCTTTAAGATCCAATGCTTTAGATGACCAGCCCAACTGAAAGCCTGCATATTGAATAGCAAGTAAACCCTTTCCTGACTTGATTTCCCAATGGTCTCGAGTGTTCTTTTGAATCATCCCTCCTTTGCCTAAAATCCTCTTCTCACATCCTTGCCTCACATTGAACCCTTCCTTTCCGATTCCTAACAACCAAACAAACAATCAATTAAACAAACCCGTGCCTATAACTAGCCTAATATCTTAACACAGAGTTTAAAGGACATAAAACCTTAGCCTATATAGAGAGATCCTTCTCTATACCTAGGAGGGCTAGATCCTAAGGTCTGAAAGTGGTTCTGATGTTGTCTCATCTTTTGGTATTGCCAAAATTGCCAAAACATGGGAACCCCAACAGTAATGTCGGCTAACAAGCCCCAAAATTTGTGTCACACACCAATGTTCATGGATATAAAAAGGAGATACATGATGCTCATTTCATCATTCATTCATCTCACACATCTCTCTCTCATTTTATTGGTTCGTACAATCTTAGAGGCTTCTCTCTCCTCCAAATGTGTGAAACAAGAAGCTGCAATTTTCAGACTGGTTTAGGGCTTTTCTAGACAGCGTTGATTAGCATTGACTTTGGGCCAACACTCATCTTTTGACTGTGTTTTTTAGGTAATAAATCCGATTTGGAGAGGCCGCAGCTGGAGGCACAAAAACTGAGGTCAAATGTTGACTTTGACTGCATCTGACAGCAGTGTTGGCTGCAAATTTGACTGTTGTTTTGACCGCAGACTTTGACCTCTGCGTTGACCAGAGTTGTGGATTATTTTGGGTTGTGTTTGATTTTTATGGAAGGTGAGTTTGACCGAGCCTTTTTGGAGGCTGAATTTCTGGTTTGACCAGCGAAGACTTTATTGGCTAGGGCATCTTGTTGACTGTTGTAAAATATATTTTCTCTTTGTTGAATAAGAAGAATTCAAGAATATTTGTGTCTCTTGTCTTGGCTTGTCTTTTGTAAATTTATTTATGTTCTACCAGCATTTACTGTCAATGGTTATGTGATTGAAAATTGAATTGGGCTAATAAGAAATATTGAAGTAAATAGCTCTAAGCATAGAACATACCATGGTTAACTAAATTTAACAACCTTTCTAGGTTGGGAAGAGATGTGGGCCACTCTTCAACAAGAAGAGCTAAGGATAAAATTGGTCATGTGAAAACTTGATGGCAGCAGTGGTAGTGGATCGAAGGTGAAGCGAGAGGAGGAAGAAAATGCAGCCCTTACATCCAAAGGGCAGCATGAGCAGTGGAGACATAAAAAAGACATCTCGAAGATCAGGTTTTTCAAATGTGGTGAACTTGGTCACTACGATTCTGAGTGTCTTTTGAAGCAAAAGGACAAGGATGAGAAGCACGATTTGAAGGTTGCGACAACGAAGATCGATGATGATGAGTACACCATGAGTGCCCATGCATCTCAAGGAGGGAGATGGGGTGACATTGAGCTATAAGTTCGCTAGAACTTCAGTTGGGAAGGATCCTTGAGGAGTCCACCTCTCCTATCATACCTTGCTACGAGTGCCCAAGATCAGCAGTAGAAGGCTGGAGGATTTCTCATTTGGTGTAGAGGAATTAAGAAACACCAGATGTAGTAGTTATTAGTGCTAACATCTGAGCAGCATAGAGCAAAGTTACAGCAGCATAGAGGGACGCAGTGCAGAGCAGCAGCAACACAGTGCTTCATAGGGACAGCGTGGGACTAGCAATAGTCGGTGTTCAGCATCAAGATGCATCCTGAACACTTGTTCAGATTCATGGATGTCTTTTAGTTGCTTCTCTCAGCAGTTGAGTTGTAGTTCAGAGTTAGCAGTGGCAGTGATAGTAGAAGATGCACCATTTGAGAGGGAGTTGCAGTACGGATGCAGTGTTGATCGTGGAAAGGTTAGCAGCAGTACAGTGCAGCAGAAACACAGTGATTCATGGGAAATATGTCCAACATCATCAGCGCAGAGGGAGATGCTTCAGAGTCAGAGCAGTGTGCAGCAGTGCATATCTGTTAGAGCACTTTCCTCGCTAAGAGGGAGAGTTGATTTTTGGTAGCATCAAATGTGCTCTAAGTATCAAACTTTGTGGAGAGGATTAGACACATCCATTACACATAACCCGTAAATTGTTTTGGGAAATTCCAACCTTAAACAATTTTATAAGAAAATTTAATTATTTTTAATAAGGACCCTAAGTCTAAATTAGGAAATTAAAATAATTAATGAGTATTAATGTAAACTGTGGGTGAAACTTGTAGAAAAAGTAGATCAAGGCTAATATAATCTTAGCCCTTGATTGGAGATCTAATCTCGGTCATTGAAGTTTGAACGAGAATAGTATAAAGGAATACTTGAGGGTCATTTGTAAGATACACCAAAAGTATCAAGTGATCGAATTTTTTGATGGAGAAGTGCTCGGACGAAAACTTTGATCTAAGTTATTCTTCAGTGCAGTTGAGGTAAAAAGACAGTTTTGGCAAGTGGATATTCTCTAGGCCAAGGATCAACAGCAGAGAGGCAGAGAAATACGAAGAGGAGGCTACGTAGAGCCCAGAGTGAGTGACGCAACACCCAGAAGGGGTGACACAGGGCCACATAGGCCCCACGCAGAGGTAGCACAGTTCTTCAGCAAAAATTATGATTTCAGCTAGGGAAATCCATATCTGAGTCAGGAGAGTTGGATCAATTTTTTCGGAAGGGATGAAAGATCACACAGAAGGGGTGACACAACTCCATATCTGACCCCATGCAGGCATACGTAGCTACTGCTCAGAGGGAGCTTGTTGTACATTGGATAAACCAACACTCCCCGTGTGTTTCGGAACATGGACTAACCACCTTTCGTGATCCTTATCTCTAGCGATGCAATCGTTGACTAACACCTGTGGGTTTTGGTCTAACAACAATCTTGATTCCCAACAAGTGGTAGCAGAGGCAGTACCTTCGCTCAAAGCCTAATAGCTTGAAGGTTGATCATTAGAACACAAATGGCAAAGCCAAGGAAGAAAGTCTCCAATCCTCCTAAAGATGTGTCTTCCTCAAACATTGAAATTGAAGTAAATCAATTTGTGAAGGCTCCATTGTTCAATGGAAATTTTGATATATGGGTGGCAAGAATGAGGAATTTCTTGAAGACTCAAGGAATTGAAGTTTCGAAATCAATGATTACTAATGACACGATGAACGAAGAATCCAAGGAGTACAATACAAGAGCAATGAAGGCAATTTTTAATGGTTTACCAAATTCTATGAAGGCCAATTTTGAAAAATGTTCATCGGCAAAAGTCATATGGGACAAATTTCATGATCTTCACTCAAAAGGAGCATTGACAATGATCTCTAGTCAAGAATATGATCGAAAACAAGAAAGAAGTCTAGAATCTGTCAAGGAAGCTGAAGCTAAGAGAGATTACAACAAGGCTAAAGAAAACCTAGAAGATAAGAGAACAAAGAAGACTTTGAAGAAGATCTCTTGAATAAATTTATGGCTTCCATGGAAGAGATTAACAGTTTGAAAAATGAAAATGAGGAACTTAAGAAGAAAGCACAAGATGGTAACCAAGGAAAGACAAGGAAGGAAGTTGACTTTGTCAAGCTTCAAGTACAAGAAAGAGATGAGGAGCTCACCAAAATTAAAGAGGAATTTCATCAAAATAAAAGAAAGCATCATGAAGAAGTCATATCTATGACAAATCAATTGGATAAGGCAAAGAAAAGGGAAGAAAATTTTTCAAGCCACCTTGAACAAAGACTTAAGATCTTGAAAAATCTTGAAGCATAGATTGGTCAATACAAGGAAGAGGTCTCCTCTGTTAGATCTCAACTAGAAGAAGCAAGGAAACAAGCGCAAGGAGCTGAGAAGGTGATGGAAACTTTGGCATTCATAGAAGGGCAATTTAATGAAGCAAAAAAGGAGAGAAACACCATGACAGGCCAACTAGACGAAAAGGATGAAGAAAAATTGAAACTAAAATTAGACATCAATCTTCTCAAGGCCGAAACTGTAATATTCCCAATTAGCGATGGCTAATTGGAAATATTAATTTTGATCAATTTTTCCTCCTATAGTTAAATTATAAATAAAAGTGAGTAGAGGGGGACATAACTCACTCTAAACATAAAGTTCACTCCCTAGTAGACACAACGTTGTAACTTAAGTGGGCCAAGGGGGCAAAGAGACCACATAGAGAGGGGACCCACTAGAGCACGTGGAGGGACTGCACAGGTTGAGTTGGCAGCGTGGGGCCAAGAGACGCTACATTGGAGATGATGGGCCTAGGGTTTGAGAGAGAGGCCAACGTTATAAAAGGAGGAGAGCCTCCTCATTTTGGTCATTCGATGTTTATGATATTGAGCTGGTCACTTCAACTTCTTGAGCACGCTGGTTGTTTAGCTAGTCTGCAGCACTTTTTAGTGCACCGAGTGTATCTGTTCGGAGATCTCACCCTCAGCCCCAGGGGACTTCAAGTGCCTGCTCGGGTGAGGTAGTCCCATCAATATTTTTTCAGGAGGATCGAGTTGAAGCTTGGTAGTGGAGCTTGGCATCTAGTGACTGCGCAGTCTTGAGAGGGAGGACGCAGTCCATTTCTTGGGAGCTCCGGATTGGGTTTCTTTTGGAGGTTTCGAGCTTTGAGATTGAGAAAGGGGCCAGCCCTTGCCTATTGGAGGATTTTGGCAGAGTTTGAGGTAGTATTTTGATGGATTCCCTTCAGTGTCAGCGCAGAGCCTTGGAGGATAGCGTAGATCCTCAAGGGGGTGATTTTCGGGGGTTGGCTATTTCAGAAACACTCTCTGGGCTTTTCTGGGTTTGGTGAGTAGAGGTGGATTCCAGAGTTTCAGCTTTTTCTGAGTAGGGGAGTAGCCCCAAATACTCATTTTGGTTCCAGAAGTAGCAGCAACACAGCAGTTCTACGACAGCTTGGACACAGATCAGAGAGCAGCCATTCCTTTGTCATTCTGAGAGCTTTTCTTCACTTGCCTGGCACAAGTCTAGGCGCCATCACTCTGATCACCTATTGTACTCATTTCTATTCTCAGTATAATAAAATGGCTTAGCTTTCTCTCTACATTTCTGAGTATCTTTTACATGTTCTACATATGTTATTGTATGCTTTCACTACTGTTATTTCTCTCTTTGAGCATTCCAGATAGTATACCACTTGGTGTGTTTTTCCCATATTCTTAGACAGAGTCTGGAAAGGGCCAGGTAGCCTCCAGATCTCACCCTCTTTCCAGAGGTGACATATCTTGTAAACACCCTCCCAGTCCATCTCAGGTTGGAGTTTGCTTGTGTTTGAGAGATATCCCTGAAAAGGGATATCACAGTGGTATCAGAGCATAGATCTGGCTCACCCTGTGGAGCTAGTTTTCTATGAAACTGGGGGAGAAACCCTACATCTTTTACAAAGGTAGGAAGTATAGAGATATTGAGCATAGGTTGGAGAACACCTACGGAGAGGGTGACTGCATTCGGGTGGTGGACGCAGAACAGGTGGAGCCTGTGATAGATGCAGAATAGGAGGGGCCTGTGGTAGACGCAGAGCAAGGAGAGCCAATGGCAGATAATAGTGATGAAAAATAGTTTGGGGAAGCACTCCTTGAATCAGTGCAGGATCTAGCGAGGCAGATCGAGATGATGGGTCAAAGATTCACTGCTGTGGAGGCTAGACAACATGAAACCCCAAGGGGTTTCCAGGTTGGTGAGGGGTCGGGCACATCCCACCATTTGCAAGAGCGGGATGCCACTCCGCACCAGGCATCACATTCCCCCACTCGTTCCACTATGCCCACTTTTTTGGGTGCAGACACTGGGGCAGGAGCACAGCAAGAGCCAGAGCCTGGCCACATGGGTGATTATTTTGTTGAGTATCAGGCATATGGGTAGGAGTTCAGGGATGCCCTTTCATTCAGATATTTTGTTCAGCTTCAACGGGACAGTAGACCCTGCGACCATCACAGAGGGCACCAGCATTATCATGATGGAGACACCCAGCATACAACGAGCTGATTCCATTTTCCTACATTTGATGGTTCATCAAACAGTTCGGAAAATTCTTGGGTGGAGAAGCTGGACATATATTTCCAGCTCAACCAGATGGTAGAGATGGAGGCCATCAAGGTGGCCACACTACATTTGGATGGCGAGGCTCAGGACTAGTGGTTCCATGGGATTATTACACTCGGGCATTCCACAGTGACTAACTATGTCGAGTTCACTCGGAGGTTGATAGAGAGGTTTGACTAGAGGGACCCGGAGGAGCACTTTGTTGAGCTGACGAGGCTCAAACAAACCGGGAGCCCGGAGACATATATTGCAGATTTCCTAAGGATTTCAGTGATGGTGCCAGATCTATCCGCAACATGGATGATCTACATGTTTGTTGAGGGGTTAGCAGAGCCACTTCAGGGTCTAGTCAGATCCACTAGACCAGCCACACTCCTAGACGCCATTGGCAGGACCCGGGATTTGCAGGATGCCTTACCCAGGACCAGGAAACCTTACCCCCAGAGACAAGCTTTCCAGCCAAAGGGGAAGGATGTGAGGATTCCTCCTTCGAAGGGGAATCAGGGTAGGGTACAACTAGATGATGATGCTAGGAGGGAGTTGAAGAAGAAGAGGTTGTGCTTTACCTGTCAGGAGCCGTGGGTGCCAGGACACAGATGTGCTGCTGGCAAAGCACATTTTACTGAGGTCTTCTCCGAGAGTAGCGGGGAAGAGGATGAGGATGATGACGTGGAGGCAAGAGGAAGTCATGCAGCACAAGATCCTTTGCCACCTCCACCCCCAGGAGCAGGAGGTGCGACCTTTGCACCTACCGAAGGGACCCTTGCAGCATTGCGAGGAGTTCCCAAGTACCTGACTTTGCGCATACGTGGGACAATACGTGGGAAACGACTGTCAGTACTGGTGGATAGTGGGGCAACCCACAACTTCATCGATGCATAGATGGTAGAGAGGAGAGGCATATGGACAGAGAGCTTCGATGGGTTTTCAGTCTTGGTCCCAGGAGATTAGGCTATGCAGTGTGCCCGATATGTTCCAGAGTTGTCAGTGAGGACGGGCACCTACACATTGACTGACCACTTTTTCATGGTCAACATCCCGGACACCAACATGATATTGGGTGTACAATGGCTTATCACTCTAGGGAAGGTCACCATGGATTGGAAGGCCTTAGAGATGGAGTGGGATGATGAGAAGACCAGGAGGCATGAGAAGATACGGGGTCAGCACACATATCTGCCTCAGACTGTTTCAACTCACCGGATGGAGGTAGACTTCCAGAAGGGAGACATAGAGTGGGCAATAGAGCTGCGTGCATCAGAGGCAGGACTACAGGGCAGACAGTGCATCCGGAGATACAGTCCATCCTTGACAGGTATGCCACGGTGTTTGGGGAGATTCCGCTAGGTCAGCCACCAGATTGGGGGTTTGAGCACACTATAGAGCTAGAGCAGGGCATTCAAGCCGTTATTACCACCCCCTATAGGCATCCTAAGGCCTATCGGGACGAGATTGAGTGGGCCATCCAGGAGTTGCTGGCTCTTGGACACATTCGACTGAGAAGCAATCCTTTTGCTTCTTCTGTGGTATTGGTGAAGAAGAAGGACAACACATTGAGGATGTGCATTGATTACAGGGCCCTGAACAAAAATACCCTGAAGAACAGGTACCCTATACCGAGGATTGATGAGCTGATGGATGAGTTGAGGGGAGCACAGTTCTTCTCAAAGATTGATTTGAGATCCAAGTACCATCAGATTCACGTGAGGGAGTAGGACATTCCCAAGACCGCTTTCAGGTGTCATTATGGCCACTTCGAGTTCTTGGTGATGCCCTTTGGGCTAACCAACGCACCAGCTACCTTTAGTCGTGCATGAACCACATATTCTGCAGTCACTTGAGGAAGTTTGTGTTGGTCTTCTTTGATGATATCCTTATATACAGCAGGACTTGGGAGGAACATCTTCAGCATCTAGAGACAGTACTGCATATTTTGGAGGAGCAGCAGTTCTATGCTAAGCTCTCCAAATGTGAGTTTGGGTTGATGGAGATGTTGTACTTGGGACACATCATAGGGGTGGACGGAGTGAGAGTCCACGAGGAGAAGATCAGGGCCATCAAAGATTGGCCAGACCCGAGAAACGTGACGGAGCTTCGAGGATTTATTGGTATCTGTACTTATTATAGGAAGTTCATCAAGAGTTTCTCTCAGCTCGCTGCACCCCTGATAGATCTGACGAAGAAAGGGACATTTAGTTGGACAAATACAGCACAGCAAGCTTTTGACAGGCTCAAGGAGGTTATGAGCAGCTGCCCAGTGCTTGCGTTGCCAGATTTTACGCAGCCTTCTATTTTGGAGTGTGATGCGTCGGGAGAGGGGATTGGCGCAGTGCTGATGCAGGGAGGCCACCCTATAGCCTATGAGAGCCGGAAGCTCCTTCCTCATGAGCGGTTGTATGCTATATACGAAAAGGAGATGCTGGCCATTATGCATGCATTGGCCAAATTCCGGCAGTACTTGGTGGGTAACAGGTTCAGGGTGAGGACTAATCACAATAGCCTCAGGTTCTTTTTGGAGCAGAAGCAGCTACAGGAGAGGTAGCAGAAGTGGATCAGCAAGATCCAGGCTTATGACTTTGACATTGAGTATGTCAAGGGGAAGAACAACATGGTAGCCGATACACTTTCACATAGACCAGCCACGTTGTGTCTGATGAGTTTGGATACAGATTGGAGGGCTCGACTTTTGGTAGAGTACTCCAAGGACAGGTTTGCTTGTGAGGTTCTGGATGGTCAGGTGACAGATGATAGGTATAGGGTGATAGATGAGATCATCTACTACAGAGATAGGATCTTCTTGACTGAGGGCTCCCAGCTCAAGAAGAAGATACTTCAGGCATCACATGATTCACCATTGTCCGGCCATCAGGGGTTTACCAAAACCTACAGGGCCATCAGAGAGAGGTTCTCATGGACGGGCCTCAAGGAGGACGTGCTCCAGCATATCAGGGAGTGCGAGGTTTTCCAAAGAAACAAGGGAGAGATGAGCCATCCAGCAGGTTTGTTGCAGCCTCTTCCCATTCCGGAGGGGAAATGGGAGAGAATTTTGATGGACTTCATCACAGGGTTGCCCACGGCGCAGGGAAAGGATTGTATATTCGTCGTCGTTGATCGGATGATGAAGTACGCACACTTTTTTGCCATATCCGCACACTATACAGCAGCACAGGTGGCAGAGCTATTCTTCAGAGAGATCTTTAGGTTACATGGTCTTCCCAGGACCATTATCAGTGACAGGCACAACCGCTTTATGGACGGATTCTGGAAGGAGATTTTTCAGCTGGTGGGGACAGAGTTGACACCGAGCACCAGTTACCACCCACAGACAGACGGGCAGACAGAGATAGTTAACAAGTGGCTGGAGAGCTACTTGCGTAACTATGTTAGTGGGCAGCAGAGAGCGTGGCTGAAGTGGCTGCATCTGGGAGAGTACTGCTACAACAACACACATCACATATCCATTGGTATGTCTCTGTTCTATGCCTTATATGGATATCATTCTTTATCTTTTTCTGATGTGATGTTTGGTGCTAGCAAGGCTCTGAGAGCCAAAGATTGGATCCAAGGGAGCCAGAACATTCTCCGAGCTCTCAAGGATAACATGGCTACAGCGCAGAATCAACAGAAGTTGTATGCCGACAGGGGTTGGGTGGAGAGACAGTTTGAGGTAGGGGACTTGGTCTACCTACGTTTGCAGCCATACTGACAATCTCACTGAAGCAAAAGGGAGCTAAGAAGCTCAAGCCACGTTTTTATGGACCATATAGGCTGATACGTAGGTTTGGGCAGGTTACTTATGAGTTGGAGCTGCCCCAAGGAAGCAAGATTCATAACATTTTTCATGTATCATGCCTGAAGAAGGCATTGGGGCAGCAGGTGACAGTGATAGATGAGCTACTGCCTACGCATGATGAGGGGCATTTGGTGTTGCAGCCAGAGGCCATTATTGATACCAGGGAGAAGTAGCTGCGGAACAGGACAATCCGGGAATTCTTATTGAGATGGAAGAATTCGCCGGGTGAGGATGCCACTTGGGAGAGTGAGAAAATCTTGCAGCATCCATCACTACAGTTGCTTGGGGTCAAGCAACATTTTGCCGGGGGAGACTGTAATATTCCCAATTAGCGATGGCTAATTGGAAATATTAAATTATAAATAAAAGTGAGTAGAGGGGGACATAACTCGCTCTAAACATAAATTTCACTCCCTAGTAGACACAACGTTGTAACTTAAGTGGGCCAAGGGGGCAAAGAGACCACATAGAGAGGGGACCCACTAGAGCACGTCGAGGGACTGCGCAGGTTGAGTTGGCAGCAAGGGGCCAAGAGAGGCTACGTTGGAGATGATGGGCCTAGGGTTTGAAAGAGAGGCCAACGTTATAAAAGGAGGAGAGCCTCCTCATTTTGGTCATTCGATGTTTATGATATTGAGCTGGTCACTTCAACTTCTTGAGCACGCTGGTTGTTTAGCTAGTCTGCAGCACTGTTTAGTGCACCGAGTGTCTCCGTTCGGAGTTCTCACCCTCAGCCCCGGGGGACTTCAAGTGCCTACTCGGGTGAGGTATTCCCATCAATATTTTTGCAGGAGGATCGAGTTGAGGCTTGGTAGTGGAGCTTGGCATCTAGTGACTACGCAATCTTGAGAGGGAGTACACAGTCCATTTCTTGGGAGCTCCGGATTGGGTTTCTTTTGGAGGTTTCAAGCTTTGAGATTGAGTAAGGGGCCAGCCCTTACCTATTGGAGGATTTTGGCAAATTTTGAGGCAGTATTTTGGTGGATTCCCTTCAGTGTCAGCACAGAGCCTTGGAGGATAGCGTAGATCCTCAAGGGGGTGATTTTCGGGGGTTATCTATTTCAGAAACGCTCTCTGGGATTTTCTAGGTTTGGTGAGTAGAGGTGGATTCCAGATTTTCAGCGTTTTTCGAGTAGGGGAGCAGCCCCAAATACTCATTTTGGTTCCAGTAGTAGCAGTAGCACAGCAGTTCTCCGGCAGCTTGGACGCAGATCAGAGAGCAGCCATTCCTTTGTCATTCTGAGAGCTTTTCTTCACTTGCCTGGAGCAAGTCTAGGTGCCATCACTCTAATCACCTATTGTACTCATTTCTATTCTCTGTATAATAAAATGGCTTATCTTTCTCTCTACATTTCTGAGTATCTGTTACATGTTCTACATATGCTATTGTATGCTTGCACTACTATTATTTCTCTCTTTGAGCATTCCAGATAGTATACCACTTGGTGTGTTTTTCCCATACCCTTAGACAAAGTCTAGAAAGGGCCAGGTAGCCTCCAGATCTCACCCTCTTTCCAGAGGTGACATATCTGGTAAACACCCTCCCAGTCCATCTCTGGTTGGAGTTTGCTTGTGTTTAAGAGATATCCCTAAAAAGGGATATTACAGAAACATGTGAAGCTACTAGAACAAAAGAAGAAATGGAGAGCAGTCTAGCAAATGAGAATGAAGAAATCTTCAAAATGAAATCAAATATCATCTCCCTTAAAATCGAAGCACATGAAGCAACAAGGATGATGGAAGAAATGAAGAAGCAACTACTTATGAAAGATGAATATTGCGAAAAGTTGAAAGGATAAATTGTCTTTCTTGAAAAGGAAGTTGAATTTCTGAATAAAAACTTGAAAATCTCTCAAACCCTAGATGACATCCTAAGTCAGCAAAGGTCTCCCCTTGATAAATCAGGTCTTGGCTATGCAAGTGAATCCTCAAGCAAGAATGATAATGCTTCAAACAACAAAGATGTGAGGAACCTAGAAAGAAATGTTGATGCTCCCAGTTCCAACAAAGGTAAGAAGAAGAATCAAGACAACAATGGAAGAAATTCTACGTTAAGGAGACTTGCATATGGTGTCAAGAATACAAAAGGCAATGAATATCATCAAAGAATCCCAAGGCAAAAAGACTTCAAGAGTACTTCAAGGAACTCTTCATCACCCAGGTACTAAAGTATATTTCTTGGATATTGCTATTCTTGTACAAACTTTGGGCACGTGGCAAAATATTGTAGGGCATATCACAAAGACAAATATAATGGTCCCTGTCAATCTCCTCGAAGCAATTTTGTAAGAAGTCATGATTTTTTATTCATGAACAAGATAGAGTGTTTCAATTTCCATAACATTGGACATATGGCACGTGATTGTAACTTGACTTGGGCCCCTACACAAGCTAGAACCATGCCAGAGAAGAAAGTTACACAAGTATGGAGAAGGAAACAAGTTGAATCCGTAAATATTTTGAACACTCCAGCCAAAAACACATGTTGACTTGACGAAGTCATCCTTGATATTCCAAGTGGTATCAGAGCGTAGGTCACAAGTTCGATACACACCCGGCTCGCGTTGGGGGGGATATTGTTGGAAATTGGATAAACCAATGCTCCCCGTGTGTTTCGTGACATGGACTAACTGCCTTTCGTGGATCCTTATCTCTGGCGATGAAATCGTTGACTAACACCTACGGGTTTTGGTCTAATGGCAATCGTGATTCCCAACAGAGCTGGGGTTTCTTCAGTTTAGCTACCAGATTAGTCCAGACTTGCAGAGTGAGGTATACTCACTGATTTATTTCTCTGTAACTGAATCATCTGGAGATACATTTAGAGTTGTATCCAGAATAACTAATGCTTAATAATAAAACCCTCATATCTCTTGCACCATTTTTCCCACATTGGGTTTTCCCGAGGACGTTTGTCCAAAAATAATGGTGTCTTGTGTGTGTGGTATTTCTCTTTCTCATATTTATGTTTTCATATTTAATTTAATTAAGTGAATGTTGCTTCAGTAACTTCTTTGATATTTTCATAATTAATCTGCAAATATCTTGTTAAATCTAATTTACAAGTAGGATAAGTAGTTCAATTTGTTGCAGTAGGGATTCCAGATCTAAATCTTAGAATTTTCATAGGATTGTCTAACTACAATATATACCTACAAATCAGTAGGTAGAATATATATTGATGAATGCTTTGGGGAAGGTGAAATTCATTTTATTTAGAGACAATTTGGGTGTTATGTAGAACACCTTCCTCGCTAAGAGAGAGTGTTAGTTTATGTAGCTCAAATAGGTGTTATAGTCTCATATTGTGGCCCTAAGGATAGGGAGATCATTTTCTCTAATACCTATAAAAGGTTTCACAATAAAATGCCTTGATTAGATTTAATCAAGTAGTTAATTAATTTTCCTAATTCTAACTTAAGGAAACAAGCTTAATTACTAGATGTTAATTGGGGTAAATGGATTTTCATTTAGAGACATCTAGAAAAGTCACTTGATGGGGTCAAGATGATCTTATCACTTGATTGTAATTAGATCATGGCCATTGATTCCTCAACAAGAGATTATAACAGGAAATCAATGGGAATTTAGAGAACACATAAAGACATGGAGTTGCAGTGATAGCAAGGGCGCAGAGGCAGTGTATGGACATAAGCGACAGGGGTTTTAGCAGAGATTTCTAGAAATATTCTTTATTCAAATTCCCAAGGAGAATTGGAGATTTATTTTTCTGCAATGAGAAGTCAATATTCCAACAGTTCGAGTTGCTCTAGGCAGGGGTGTGAATTATTCTATCAGATAGTGTGAATTTCTCAGAAAGGGACAAATTATGTTGGGAAACCAGCTCCAAAAAGAGAAGAAAAGAGATATCAATGCCTTAGAAATAAGCCACTTCGAGGGGGCAACCTCCAATACATTACATGAATGAACAATTCTTGGATGATTCAATTTACAAAACCTCCTTTCTATATATAGGAGTCCATGGGGCCATAATGTAATCCTAGTGGGCCACAATGTAATCCTAGCCGACCTAACAATAATAATTTAAGGGCACAATAATAACAAAATGGGGGTTACAAGGGTACAATAATAACAATAAGGGGGTTACACTAACAATAATAAGGGACTATACTAGTGATATAGGAACCTAACATGCCCCTCTCCTTCAAAAAAGTGTTGTCCTCAACGCTTGAGTAGCTCCGGGTGCTTCTGTATAAAATTCTCATCCTCCCATGTAGAATCTTCAGTGGGTAAGTTCTTCCACTTGATGAGATACTATGAAATTGATCGATTCCGTAGCTGTCGAGCTCTTGTTTCCATGACCGCTTCAGGTTCCAATATGATTTTTCCTTCCTCATCAAGTTCTGGCAATATTGTTTGAACTGGAAGATTTTCACCTATAACCATCTTTAAGCATGAAACATGGAAAACTGGATGTACTCGCGAAGAAGCAGGAAGCTCCAATTTGTATGCCATAGTACCAATCTTTTGCAACACCTTGTAAGGACCATAGTACTTTGGCGATAATTTATTATCCTTCTTTGCTTGCTTGAGGGACATTTGTTTGTATGGTTGTAGCCATAAAAATACCCAATATCCTACATCAAAACTTCTCTCGCTACGATGTTGATCTGCCTGTTGTTTCATTCGATTTTGTGCCAAATTCAGGTTATCCTTTAAGAGTTGGAGAACTTCTTGCTGATGCTCGATGTGATCTTCCACCGCTTGAACCTTCGAATTTTCCCTTAAAGATGATGTGATGGATGGTGGATGATATCCATAAAGTGCCATAAATGGGGTCATTTTTGCTGCAGTATGGAAGGAAGTGTTATACCACCATTCAACGAGAGGTAACCACTTGACCCGTTGTGTTTGTTTATCAGATACAAAATAACGAAGATATCCTTCCAAACATTTATTTACTATCTCAGTTTGACCATCAGATTGAGGATGATAAGATGAGCTATGAGCTAATTGAGTACCCAAACAAGAAAATAACTCCGTCCAAAAATTTCCAGTAAAAATGGGATCTCTGTCGCTCAGAATAACCCTTGGGCTTCCATTGTAGCTTTTGAATTCTGCCCATAAATGTAGTAGCAACTGTACTTGCTTTAAATGGATGAGATAATGCACAAAAGTGTGCATACTTGGTAAGTCTATCAACTACCACCATGATGACATTCTTTCCTTCGGACTTAGGTAAACTCGTGATAAAATCCATTGAAATCTCCTCCCAACGTTGACTTGGAATGGATAAAGGTTGTAGAAGTCCCGGGGTCTTAATTGTCTCCACTTTATTCTGCTGGCAAACCAAACATTCCGCCACAAACTTTTGAATATCAGATTTAAGGCCATCCCAAAAAAATTCTTTCTTCACCCTGTGGTAAGTTTTTAAAAAATCCTGAGTGTCCTCCTAAAGGAGAAGTGTGCAATTCCAGAAGAATCTTTTGTTTTAGTTGGGAATTCTTACAAAGATATAAGCGATCTTTGTACCAGAAGGAATCATTTTTCCAACTAAATGTATCAGATGTACTAGGATCTTGCTGCAAATTTTGAATGAGTGTCCATACATCTTTGTCCTTCTTCCATTCATCTCTTGCTTCGGTTATTCAATCTGGTTGGATAATAGAAATGGCACAAAGCAATGCTTCCACCTCTTCATTCTTTCTTGAGAGTGCATCTGCAACAACATTAAGCTTTCCTTTTTTGTAGATTATTTCAAAATCATAACCCAACATCTTTGTGACCCATTTTTGCTGCTCTTCTGAAGATAGTCTTCGTTCCAAAAAGTGTTTAAGACTATCATGATCAGTTTTTACCTTGAAGTGTCTTCCCATTAGGTAAGTTCTCCATTTCTTTAGTGCATGTAGTATTGCTAACATTTCTTTCTCATAAATAGGTTTCTGTAAATACTTTCCTTTGATTGGACGACTTTCAAAAGCAATGGGTCTTCCTTCCTGCATTAAAACTGCACCAATTCCATTTCCTGAGGCATCACATTCCACAAAAAAGGTTTTTGTGAAGTCTGGTGTAGCTAAGACCGGTGCTAGGCACATTGCCTCTTTAAGACGTTCAAAGGCCTTAGTTGCTTCAGGAGTCCATGAAAATGCATCTTTCTTCAATAATGTTGTTAGAGGTGCTGCTATTCTCCCATAATTCTAACAAACTTGCGATAATACCCTGTTAACTCGAGAAATCCTCGCAACTGCTTTATGGTTGTGGGGACTTTCCATTCCTTAATGGCTTTAATTTTGTTAGGGTCTACTTTAACACCCTCGTGAGATACAATATGACCCAGATATTCCACCTCTTGTACTCCAAAGAAACATTTGGATTTTTTGGCATATAATTGTTTCTCCTGCAATAGTTTGAGCACCCTGTCAACATGTTCAACATGATCCTTCCAAGACCTGTTGTAGATTAGTATATCATCAAAAAATACTAGCACAAATTTTCTAAGGAAGGGTTTGAAAATGGAATTCATCAACCCTTGAAATGTAGAAGGTGCATTGGTAAGGCCAAAAGGCATGACCAAAATTCATAATGACCCTCATGAGTTCGAAATGCTGTTTTTGGAATATCTTCAGTCTTCATTCTAATTTGATGATATCCTGAACGAAGATCCAACTTGGTAAAAAAAATTGCTCCATGTAATTCATCCAATAATTCATCAATCACAGGAATGGGAAATTTGTCTTTAATGGTGAGCTTATTGAGCTCCCTATAATCCGGACACATTCGCCATGATCCATCCTTCGTGTGTACCAATACTACAGGAGCAGAGAAAGAACTTTGACTGGGTTGAATTATACCCGCCTCTAACATTTCTGCAATCATACGTTCAATTTCGCTCTTTTGGAAGTAAGGATATCTATAAGGCCCGATGTTTGGAGGAACACTTCCTGGAATCAAATGAATAGCATGATCATGATCACGAATAGGTGGGAGTCCTTTGAGAGTTTCAAACACCTTGGAATGATTGTCCAAGACTTGCTGGAGATCTGCAGAAATAGATGATTTTGATGTTGGAACTTCTAGTGAGCATAATTGTGCAATTACGCCTCGTTGTTCTTTCTTTAGAAGCTTTGTCATGACATTAGAGCTTATTATCCTTCCCGGCTTCCCCGCAATACCTCGTAATTCGACTTCCTTTCCTTCTGAAAAAAATTTCAAGAAAAGTTCTTGAAAATTAAAAGCTATCGTCCCCAAAGATTGTAACCATTGTACTCCTAGTACAACATCAGCACCTCCCATAGGAATGGAAAGCATTGGACTAGTCAATACATATTCCCCCATGGTTAGCTTGATATTATGGCATTTCCCAAAGCAATTTATAGTTCCTCCATTTGCAACCATCACTTGACATTCTGGTGTTGGGTATAGGAAACAATTTAATTCCTTGGCTACCTTACAATGAATAAAATTATGGGTGCTACCTGGATCAATCAACACTATTACCTTTTTCTTCTTGATCTGTCCTTCTATCTTGAGAGTTTGAGGAGTGGTAATTCCTGCCAGTACATTACATGATATGGTCGGATTCATTTCTTCCTCTTCAAGGGCCGGTTCCTGGTGTATATCCTCTTCTTGTTCATTTTCTTCTTCTTCACCACAATCTATGTAAAATAATTTCTTTTCAACACACTTATGACATTTAATGTATTTGCTATCACAACTGTAGCAAAGACCTTTTGCTCTTTTTTCTTCCAATTTTTGTGGTGTCAACCTTGTAGGTTGTGGAAATCTAGGCGTAGCAACACTTCCTTCTTTATATAATTGAGTGGTAGGCTTCCTTGTCGCCATAATTTTACATTCAACTTTTCTTGCCAACCTGAATGCCTTCTCCAATGAATCAGGTTCCAAAACGCGAAGTTCATGTTGGATGTTATCCTTTAAAGTGCCTATGAAGAGATCAATCCTGTGTTCCTCTGGAATATCAGTTACCCTTATATTCAATTTTTGGAAGTCCTCAATGTGCCGCCCCACTAAACCCTTTTGTTTGAGATTTATCAATTGGCTAAAGAAGGTGTTGCTCTTTGTATCCTCATAATGTGCTATCATTTCCTCCGTAAAAATTGACCAAGTGACAATTTTTTTACGGGAGCAAAGCCATCGATACCATACAAATGTATTTTTCTCTAAATGTAAAGTTGCAATGCGTACCTTTTGTGTGTTTTGCACGTTATGGAGATCAAAATATTGCTCCATCTGTAGTATCCATGTTACAGGATCCTTTCCATCAAACTTACTCATATCCATCTTTGGAATATGGTGGTTCTTCCCACCAACATTAGAGTTTATGAAATCACGATTAACATTTATTTTGTTTTCACATAAGGTTCTTCTACTATCTTTTCACCATTAGGAAACATTTCTTGTATCAACTTTGTCAAACCTTCCAAGGAAACCTTCATGTTTTCCATTTTCTCATCGATATTAGCTTCCATGTCATCCATCTTAGATTCCATGCCATATATCTTAGATTCCACGCCTTTCTTCAAACCATCCATCTTAGTTTCCACGCCTTTCTTCAAAACTTCCATGTCATTTTTTGTTTCTCTTTGCGAGAGCGAAATTTGTTGCACTTGTTCTTGTAATTTTGATATGTCATGTTGCCATCCTTCGTCTTCATGAGTCATAGTAGAGCTTTCCAAAGGCTTAATGGGTGTTGAATTCTTTTTAGGGGCCTTTTTATAATCCAATACTGATATATATTCTACAATATGCCCTTGCAATCAATTCAACTTGATTCTTCAAACAAGACTTATGCAATTCGGCAAAAAAAATACACACCTTTTACTTGCTCTTGAGGAGCTCGATATTGAAATTGTATTATCTCTGTGATTGTAGCTCTTCAATATCTGAAATTCAGCACTGAAGTAGCCCTCTGAATTCTCTTTTGAATGCCACAGGTCTGACTTGATTTGGATTCTCCAAGACAAAGTTATATCTAATCTCCCACAATGACCTAATTATGGAATGGTTCAGTATAGCGAACTTGTACGACTTTCCATGTGTCACTGTTTCATCCTTCACCCCTAAAATTGATAGCCAAGAAACTACAGTCCGTGTACTTGCGACCAATTTTTACGGCACTCCAATCTGATGCTCAGAGAGAGAGTTATTGAAATTTTCCCACGATCGCCTCTTTGAGATGAAATTCGGGAGCCTGAAAAAGCACTACCTTCCACAGATCATATCTCCAAAAATATTGCGAACAAAGCTCTGAAATTTGTTGACGAGTTTCCTTAGGATTTCAGCTTCGCACGATAAAAATTTCAGATTCTGAACCTCAGTAGAAAAAAATTTATAGCGCAAATTCCACGATGACTTGTTTAGGAGCCTGAAAAAAGACCTAACTTCCACAGATCATATCTCCAAAAATATTGCGAACCAAGCTCTAAAATTTTTAGAAAATCTTCCTCAAGATTTTGGCTTCGCACCCTAAAAATTTCAGCTTCTGAAACTTCATAAAAAAAAAAGTTATAGCGAAAATGCCACGATGACCTGTTTGGAGCAGGGAAACCCTAGAATCCAAAACCTCTGATACCAAATGTTGGGAAACCAACTCCAAAAAGAGAAGAAAAGAGATATCAACGCCTTAGAAATAAGCCACTTCGAGGGGGCAACCTCCAATACATTACATGAATGAAAAATTCTTGGATGATTCAATTTACAAAACCTCCTTTCTATATACAGGAGTCCATGGGGCCATAATGTAATCCTAGTGGGCCACAATGTAATCCTAGCTGACCTAACAATAATAATTTAAGGGCACAATAATAACAAAATGGGGGGTACAAGGGTGCAATAATAACAATAAGGGGTTTACACTAACAATAATAAGGGACTATACTAGTGATATAGGGACCTAACAAATTATGTAGCAAGGAAAATTCGAAGGAGAAATCAATTTGCATAAGAGGATTGATTTTCCGTTTGGGATGGTGGCTCCGACTGGATATAATGGGACCAGTTTCCCGATAAAGAATAGAAATGGGTGAATGAGTGATAATAAGTGATAATGAATAGAGTACTTAATCTATAAACAACAAATATAAATGACTATTATATCCCGGGAAGTTTCTATTCTTAAGTGCAACGTTTGATGATCTATGTTTGTCAATAGGCATATAGATGACACTATTTAATAAACAAAGATATTTATTTAAATAATAATTACTTCATTCAATTAGTTGAATGAAGTAATTGATAAAACATTGTTACACTTATCTTTATATTACTGATACGTAAATGATTGAAAGAATAGCAAACTGTAAACATCCAATAGTGGAAAGTATAAAGATTACTGTTAAAACACATTTAAATATTCAATAATAGCAAAAGTAACCAAACAACAATTTTCATATAAAAAGAATGGATTCAGACATAGATAATAGTACCATATGAGCTGCAAGTCATTCCCCAATATCAATCGCTATTTGAAATTCTTCTTTCAACGCAAAAATACTTTCACACAAAGACAGTAGTGCACATTTGCATAAAAGCCTCCTTGTCAAAATTAGAATAATTGGTCCAGTTTCATAAAAGAATATGCCTGAAGTACAGTAGTGCAACTTCAGGTTTCAGTCATATACAAAAACTTACGACCCTTTCTAAATACATGAAAGGGTCTATAAATACTAAATTTATCTAAATATCTATGAAACTGAAAAATCCTACTTAATTGGTATTAAACAATTTTGAATATCTCCTTCACGGCAATCTGGCAGTCGACGGCATGAATCATCACTGAGGCTGTTCGTCTCTAGTCCTGAGCTGGCATATTGCAAGCATCGGCTCCACTTCTGGTGGTCGGTTAAGGCGAGAATTGAGTTGGGCATCATAGGTGGCATCCTGCATTTCGGGAATGATGCATCCGATTGCATCTGAGAGGCATTTTAGGGCGGCTCTCTGGCTGTAAGGTTTGACTAAGAACATCCAATAGGTGTCCCATGTCAAACTGTTAATTCCTGCGATTAATCTGCCAGTTTTCTCCAGTTCTGGGTAACATGACTGTTCCAATGTTTTAGCTGATGTCAATTTACCTGGGGTACATTGAGAAATCATGTTAGATAAGTAGAGAGTGTCATTAATCAATTCAACCAAATTACTTGTGGTTAATTTGCATCTGGAAACTGCCCTCTCTGCTTTCATTAACCGAGATTGCCATTCCATAAATAACATCTCTTTATGCGATTCTAGGATCTTTGGCAATTTAGCTGACTGTCCTTCCTCAGTACCTTGCCACTCAAGATAATTGATCAATGTCTCATCGGCCTGCTCGAAGTCTGTTCTAGCATCAGCTGATTTATCACTTAGAGATGTTGTTAAGTCACATAAAGGTTCTGCCTGGGCGATTTGTTGACATAACAACTTTATCTGTGTTAATAATGCTTTGTTTATTTGTACTGCCTCTGCCCTGAATTCAGCTACCTGTGGAAGATTCTTTGTTTTCTCAAGTTGGGCTGATAGTTGAGCAATCTGCTCATCTTTTATCTTCAGCATTTGTTCATTGGCTGTCTTGAGTTGTGCCAATGCCTCTGACAACTCTTTCTGCTTCTGGACTGCACTCTGATCAATCCTCTGCTTCTCCTCCTGCAATTGTTGAGTTAATTGATTATTGGTTTGTTGTTGTGTTAACAATTGCAGTTCTGCCTGCTCTGCCTTCTGCCGTGCTTCTGATAGTTGCGCTTGTAATGAGAGAATATCCTGGTCTTTTGTTTTTAATAAAAGACTCACCTCCGATGCCTTATCTATTGTTGCTGCCGAATAGGCTCCAGTAAATTGTGATAGTTTTGTTAGGTCCTCAGAGGGGTCAAATTCCTCCTTCCAAACTACATTGCCCGTCACTGTTAGTTCTGGGAATAGGGAAGGCTGATCAGTCCTTTTCCTCTTCCTTTGTCGTTTTACCACAACTTTGTGTTTCGGGCTATAGAAGACATCTAAGGGAGGAATTTCTTCTATCTACAAAATAACTTGATCGGAGGGGTCCTTTGGGATTATCTCTACTCCTTTAGAACTGGGTAGGCCGCTGGTTTCACCTGGAACTTGTTCTGAAATGGTCTCCTCTGTGTCTGCTACTCTTGATGTTTGGGCTTCCTTTGAACCCTCAGGATTGTTGATAATTGAATTGAATTGCTGCCATTCCTGGAGCAATTCGGGATCAATTTGAGTATCTTGATTTACCTTTATGGTGCTCTGTTCCTGCTCTTTTGCCTGGGTTTCTTCTTGCACTTTCTCCTGTTCAGGCTCGCTTGATCCTGTTGCTGGGCTTGTTGCTAACAGATCTAGGGGCAAAGTTTGCAACCTCTGTTCTCTAAGTCTGTTGAATTCAACTAACCCTTCATCTTGATATTTCATTCTGGCCAACGATCTAACTTGGGACATTGACTCGGCTGTGGAGAACAGGTCATCAAACATATCTTCTTTATGATCAAACTTTGCCAATTTGGCCTGTTCAAGGGAATTATAGGCAACTTTGTCGGGATCAAATTGCCTATTAGGGAGAGTTGCTAGAGTTAATGATTTCATCTTTATAGCTTCTTTCTCTGCATGTTTGAGATCATTCAAGGTGTAGACACCACATCTAAGAGGAAAAGAGGGCCAGACCTGCTTCTTATTTCTCTTTAGAGTTTGTGTAACGCTCTCGGAAATAATCTGATAGGCTATCTCCCTTGCCAGTAGTTTATCAGGTATGTACAAAGGAAGAACATGAGGTTTGGCTTGGCTGCCAAAAATTCTTATATAAGTAAATTTTTCCTCTGCAAACCATCTCCCTAAGCCAGTTAAATCAATCCCTGCTTGGTAGGAAATCTTGGGAGCAGGTTTATCAAAAATAGAGTAATGAATGGGTAACATGAAACCATTGCAGATTTGGTATAAATGGTGCCTATGGGAGGTTTTCCACACTTTCCGATAGTATATGTGAATGGGGATGGAGTCTTGAGGAGTCCACCTCCAGCCGAGCACGGGAAATTTAGAATTAAAACACAAGGTGTCCGGGATATAAGCACTGTAGTAGAATGGGGAAATAAACCTTTCAGAAATGCGGGTCTTGCCTCTGAAATCAAGAACTGCGGTGGCTAATTTGTCGGACAGTATAGTTCCCCAATCCATAATTTCACTATTACACGCTGCCTCCATTAAAGGAACCATTTCTATAGTGAAATTAGAGGAGTCGTGCAAACCCCATAATCTACACATCATGATCCCAGCATAACAATAAGGGGAACATAGAGAATCAACAGAATACATACCGGAAGATTTATGCTTGTGTTTTGCCGGATTTTGCCTCCAATTCCGAATGGGTTCGGATTCAGTTTCGTTCTCATTTCGGAATTTCTCCAGAAATGCCTTGTTGTACTTCTTCTCAGGCTCAGGCAAATGATACATTTGCCTCAAATCATTAGCTTGAAATGAACCGAAGACTCTCCCATCTCTGGTGCAGAAGGTTCTGTCTGTGATTGGGAGTTCCTCAATCGCCCACCTTACTACATCCGTATAAGGGAGAATTTGTTCCCGAGCTGCTATCCGATGAAGGAAAGAGTCAGCTAAGTCCTTTAAAGTACCTTCAGATTTTTGAGACATATCGACTGTGGCTTCTACCGTTGTCACTTCAGGTTCTTCAGCTTCTATCAAATTATAGGTACTCTGCCAAGAAGTTTTGCCAAGACCTGAACATGTAGTATCAGATATCAATCCTTTCTTTTTATTTCCTGGATCAGTGATGGCTTGTTCTATGGCTGGCGAAGCGGAAGCGTTTGCAGTTTTCTTGGACTTCTTCCCCATTTTGCTTGCTTCTATCAACTTGGAAGAATTCTGCACAGGAGTAAAAAATAAGCATAACACAGAGAATTGGCAGTAAAAACCAAATACGGGGGGAAATATATTGATTAATGCGTGATGAAGAATTAACTTAAGGTTGCCATGGATCCAATCCGTAAAAATATTTAGACTTACTATTTCATTAAATGGCCGCAAAAACCTGTCAATCATTTAAATGTCCATCACGTCGTTTATTGGTGAAATGATTTGTTTAAGCGTGCCTTGGCCGTTTTGGCGGTTGAGCGCAGGTGAATCTCCATTATAAAGATAAGGCTTTTAATACGAATTAATCGTAATATCCCCGTTTTAACAACTTTTTTGAAGTTCGTGTTTTGGCTTTATCGCATCGCATCGGGACGAAAAGGCGCTTTTCTTATACTGGCATCTCTTGGAATCCTCGTTCGCCGATAGCGATATCGCATCGCATCGGGAACATTTAACCGGTATATCGCATGGTCTATCGCCGATCACTTAAAAGCATGCATGGTATATCGCTTCGGAGCAAACCAAAAGTTCCTTAAGTTATGTCTCCTTTGTCATTGCGATATGCGATCTTGCGATCGCTTTATCGCAATGATAAAAGATTTAATTATTTATATCCCAAGGCCATTATTGGTTTGTAAAAAGGTTTTTTGTAATGTTTTTATTTCATTTTCGGACCTTTTTGAATAATACAAAATTGATACAAATTAAAAAATAAAAGGGACCCATTTCATATTATAGTGTTGTGAATAAAAATTATATGAAATGGGGGGTTGTTGTAGAGGACAACACCGGCCAATGCAAGTTATCGGGATGGTCGAGTTTATTTTCCAAGCCACATGTGTGAGACAAATAAAGCTTTAGAGGGAGGCCATATTTTTTTTGGTGGGATGAATTTCTTCCAAGAGGTCATCGAGACTTGAACAAGTGATCAAAATAATTTTCCATAGGTTTTCCATTTTATTGAAACCAGTTGTAATATTTTTGCTGAAGAATTTAATAATAAAACCCTCATCTATAGAACTAGTTTTCCCTTCGGGGTTTTTCAAAGAACATTTTTCTTAAAATATTAGTGTCCTTATTTGTGTCAGTGAAAAATTTTCTCAGTTCCCGTGGTTAATTATTTTTCTCTGAAGTTACAGTAGTGTTTTGTTCAGTATTTTCTACAATAATTTTAAAGAAGACAAATAATCTAAACAGATAGGAGAATAATAACCAGTAACTAAAACAATATTTTAAATTTCATGTGGTCCTTGTTACCCACCACCTGTGGGTAACATCCATAGGAGAAAATTTTCTCCTAGATGTCCTACAACCAACATCCAGTAGCCCCTTGCAGCCACCATATAGCTCAATGTTCCATTATCTTCACCACTTGAACCAGCCATTAGGTCCTATTGTCGGCCAAAGTGTACACCAAGGGCCAAAATGCTCTGGACAAAGGTTTTCACTGTAAACTTTCTCCACTATGTTCTAGCTATCTCCTAGGAAAGCTAAGGGGGGTAATTCCTAAGGGGTGAAATATACATGATAAAGGAAAAATTGTTGGGAAACAAGTTCTAGGAGATGTACTTAGAGATATATTACTAACCTGACTTTAAATTAGAATGAAAGCAAGATTAATTGAGAAATTTTTAATATATTCAATTAGATTTAAACAAACTAGATTTAAATTTATGAGACATGTTCCTTTAATTACAGTGCGTAGAAGAAAAATACTTTCAAGATCATTGGTTTACCAAGTCACAAGATAACAAATGTTTATTTTGTCAGGCCATGAGGTAACACCACAAAATGAACGGTGAATTTGATAGAGGGTGCTCATGAATATATACGAAGAGGTGAAACAGTTGGGATTCATTTCCCAATGTCTCTTAGACTTCCTTATTTCTTATTTTACACTAATATACAATTTCTCCTAATCCCTTAGGATTATGTGTCAACATTCCCCCCCTAATATGAAGGGATGTTGGTTAGTCCAAGCATCATTCTGAATTTTCAAACTTTTCTCTTCCAAGCGCTTTGGTGAAGATATCTGCAATCTACTCATTTGTGGAACAATGACGTAGATGGATAGTTTTGGCCTCAACATGATGTCGAATCAAATGGTATTTTTTATTGATGTGCTTCATTCGATCATGGAAATTTGGGTTCTTGGCCAACATTATTTCAGAAGTGTTGTCGATCATGAGTGGAGTTGAATATATTTGTTTTATCTACAAATATTATAGGATTTTTCTGAGCCACAAAATTTCCTTTGTTGCTTCAGCTGCTGCCACATATTCTACCTCAGTTGTGAATCTGTTGGAACTAGTTGTTTGCGTGATCTCCAAGAGACAACTCTTGATCCAAGACTCATAGTATAACCTGAAGTAGATACCCCAGTTTATTTGTCTCCATCAAAGTCTGAATCAGAGTATCCAATCAAGATGAATTCGCCCACATGTGTATATTTGAGTTCAAAGTCTTGAGTCTGTTTCAAGTACTTTAGAACTCTTTTTGCAACAGACCAATGTCCTTCACAAGGTTTTTGCATAAATCTAGAGAGGATTCCAACAACAAATGAGATGTCTGGTCTGGTAGTAGTCAAGTAGATGAGACTTCCTACAAGTTGTCTATACTTCGTTGCATCCTCAAATTCCTTCCCTTCAATGGATGTGAGCTTCAAGTTTTGTTCCACTGGAGTGGTTAAAAGATTGCATTTAGCCATGCCAAACTTGTTCAATAGATCTCCAATGTAATTCTTTTGAGAAAGGAATATAAATTTAGGATGTTGAGTTACTTAAATACCAAGATAGTAGTGAACATAGCCCAAATCATTCATTTCAAAACCTTTCTTCAATTCCTTCTTTATGGATACAATATAACTCTCATTGTTCCCTGTCATCAAAATATCATCCACATACACCACAAGATATACAATTGTTTTCCCAACTTTCTTAACAAACAAAGTTGCATCATCAAGATCAAAATGTTTGAAGTTAATTTTCAGAAGATAATCAGTTAATTTCTCATACCAGGCTCGTGGTGCTTGCTTGAGGCCATACAAGGATTTTATAAGCTTGCATACTTTGTGTTCATGGCTCTTCACAACAAATCCTTCTGGTTGGGACATAAAAACCTTCTCCTTTAGATCTCCATTCAAAAAAGTAGTTTTTACATCCATCTGATGGACTTTCCAACCCTTCTAAGCTGCTAAGGCAAAGAGTGTTTGGATGGTGGCCCATTTTGCTATGGGGGAAAAAACTTCCTCATAATTGACCCCTTCTTTCTGTGAAATTTTTTTTGCCACAAGCCTGGATTTGTGCTTGTCAAGTGAGCCATCCGCTTTGGACTTGTTATTGTAGACCCACTTGCAGCCAATTGGTTTTTTTCCTAATCGAGGATCAACCAGCTTCCAAGTTCCATTCTTTATCAAGGCATCATACTCCTTTTGCATCGCTTCATTCATCATGAGAAGTGGATTCTTTGAAGGAATTTGGTTCAAAATCTGTAGACAAATTCAATTCACAATTATAAGCAACATTTATATCAATAGGTGAATCTGAATCATCTACATCACCTCCATTTTACCTAGTGTAACTTCTTGTTCCTATCTTTCCAACCTCATCAGGACGAACATTTTCCAATGTCTTTGTCATCCATTTTGGGGGACCTTTCTGAGATGGCCTAGGATGCTCATTTGACTGAGTTGAGATTGAATCAAGATTCAGTCTCCCAATTCTGTCAATCACATCATTCAATGTGTCATCCATGGTTGGTTCTTAATGTGGGGGAGAGAGTGCTTCGAAAGACGATTCCACAAATTGATTCAGTATAGCAATCCCCCCTTCAAGATGTGGAATCTAATTATCAAATCCTTGAAATGACTTTGCATGTTTGAATCTATCCAAGTGATCAAGTTGTCGCTCACCAACATCGTCAGTCTTGGAAGATTCAAGGAATATGACATCTCTAGATACTACAAACCTATTATTTACTTCATCATAGAGACGATATCCTTTGGAGGTATTAGAATACCACAAGAAGATACCATTTCGACTTCTAGCACCAAGTTTTTTTCTTTGTACCTTAGGTATCAAAGCATAACAAGCGGAACCAAAGACCCTGAAATGCTTTACTGAAGGAATGTGGCCATGCCACATTTCATAAGGAGTTTTATTTTTGATTGTATTAGAAGGACACCTATTCTTTATGTACAGAGCACATAGAACTGCATCAGCCCAAAACATCAATTTTACATTCTTGAAAAACATCATGGAGCTAACCATATTTAAAAATTTTATGTTCATTCTTACAGCTACATCGTTCTGTTGGGGATTATAGGGCACATTTGTTTGATGTTTGATCCCATGTTGGCGAAAATAGTTTTCAAATTCGTTTGAAGTGTATTATTTTCCATTATTAGTGGGAAAAGAGATCATATGAGTTTGTGCATCATTTTCAATCCATGCATGAAAATTCTTGAATGTTTGAAAAGCATCAGATTTTTTCTTCAATAAGTAAACCCAACACATTCTAGTGTAATCATCAATAAATGTCATCATATATTTATTTCGATTTGTAGAAGAAATAGGCATGGGGCCACATAAATATAAATGAATAAGCTCAAGTTTTCTATGTGCTCTGGAATGTGAATCATGAAAGGATTGTTTGTTATGCTTTCCTAGAATACAAGCATCACATTGATTAAGTTTCATAGGAATTTGATCCGAATGGAAAATGACATCAACTCATGGTATTTATCTACCCATGTTATCCATTTACCCATGGAATTTACCCATGGTATTGTAAATGGCATCGACCCATGGTATTCATCCACCCATGATATTTATTCACCCATGGTATTATAAGTGACCCATGGTATGCATCCACCCATGGTATTCATCCACACATGGGATTTACCCATGGTATTATAAGTGGTATCTACCCATGGTATTGGCCCATGGTATCCACCTATGGTATTGTATCTCAAAAAAGGCTATAAATAACAAGCCTCACTTTGTAAAAGGACAGATTGTCCGCCACAATGTAGCTTCTACAGTTATTCTCTGTTTTAATAAAATAAGTTTCTTTGTGGTTTTATTTTCTTTGTGTTCTCTTTTTTTCTGGCATTCTAATTTTGCAGATCTGGTCATATCTATTTCAACTTTTAGATCTTGGGGGCCTCCCCCCAAGATCCGGATCAACTAAAACCCTAAATATGGTAGGAAAATGTCAAATTCAACCATAAATGTCATTTATGGCCAAGAGACCATGCAAGGCCCAAGGCACATAATATCCTATGAAATAAATGCCAAAATAACTATTTGCACATAATTCTAGAGTGTTTTTCCTCAAAAAACTCAAAAATATCAATTTGCAATAAATGAGTGTGTTTTGTTGACTTTTGGTCCAAAACACACTTAACAGTCTCTGTGCACCACTTCACTAGAAAATAAGGTCTTTTGTGATTGAGTTTTGGACCCCTTACCGATGCTGGATTTGGCTCCGTGATAGCTCGTTGGAAAGCCTGATGAGTCGAATTTCCAAAAAATGCTTGATTTTTCCTGAATGAGTGCAATTTTACTATCCAAAAACCCATTCTCCCAACACTGCTTTGTGCACAGCACCTTTCCTGAAAATGAGGTAGAATGGTCAAAATTTTGATGTTTTTTGACCTTTTAGGGGGTCAAAAATGCTCCAAATGATCTAAAATTGTGTGAGTAGAGTTCAGGTGACGAGGGGAATCCAAAAATGTAAATTTTTCCAGCTGAGGATGCACCAAATTTGTGCGTAGTGCCTAGGGTACTACACATAGAGGCCTCAAAAAGTAAAAAAATACAAGATTTTGCTCAATTTGGCCCAAAATTTGTGGAGAGGTCCCTCAAGAGGTCTTGGACATCTGTTGAGAAGCCTTAGCCAAAAATCCAAGGCTATCATGCTCTTTTTCCCTTTTCAGGTTTTTTAGCTCTATGAGGACCTCCTTCAGTTTGGCACAAGCAAGCATGTTTTTATTTGCATAGTGCTTGGTCATTTTCTTCTGGAGAGCAAGGTCCCTTTTCACCTTCTTGAAATGCTTGTGCTTATCTTTGTAATACTGAATGACACCTTGTGCCATCTTAAAGTCTCTTTCCCACTCCCTAAGCTATGTATCTTTGGTTAAGAGTAGAAATCTAGTGACCATCTCTTTGTCCTCATTGTCACTTTCTAGATCAATTAATTGAGGTTCTTGAGAAGTTTTATTGATTCTATTAATTCTCCTTATATTTACCTGCTGCTCAATTCTTTCCATATTTTCCTTGCCCTTGTCCAATGGCTTGATAGTTTGAGAAGATATGGCCCTTTGCCTTTTTGAGGCAGTAAACACATCTCTCTTCCCTCTGTGATATGTGAATGTGAGAGGAGTGACAATGGTAGTTTTGAATATGTTTTCATCATTTCTTTGACCCTTGTTATTTTTGTCACCAACTTTTTCATTTTTACCATGGCTTCCATGAGTCACCTCATGCCTCACTGGTTCACTACTTTCTTGATCTTTAGCATCCTCATCATCATTGTCTTCACTGCCATACTGCCATATTGGCCTTCAAATTGATCATTACATTCCTCACTTGCCTCACTTTGACCTTGTTCCTCATGAAGGTCCTTTTCTTCATCATCTCCTGGGCTATCTTCACTCCCATTCTCATTAGGAGGCTGATTTGTGTCATGACAGTCATGACAACTATCATGACTTTCATGACTATCCCTTTTGTTGTCTTTCTCATCAATGACTGTCTTATCAGTGCCATTTCCTTGGTCACTGTCTACCTCCTCAAACTCTATTTCAGTTTCATCATTTCCTTGTTTTTGATCTTATATTTCATCATCATATCCCTACGTTTCTTCAAGTTCATCATCTTCATTCATATTATAACTTTTTGCACTATGACTATGTTCGTTGTCATGCTCCTGCACATTTTTCTCTTGGCTGTCCTGTTCATCTTCTTGCTGACTGTCATCCTCATTATTTTCTCCATTATCCTCTGTATCTTCATCTTTCTCATCAACAAAACCTTTTTCTGTACTTGGGAATGATTCATTGGTATCACTACCATCATTTTTTTCCTCCAAGTGTTCACTGTCTTTGTCTTGATGACTTCCATGTTCATCTCTCTCCTCCATTTTATCACCATCTTCTTGATATTCCTCATTAAACTTTGTGTCTGCCCCACTGTCTTCATTATTTCCATCATCATCTTCTTTTTCCTCATTGATGTTGTCACCTCCTTGTTTCTCATTTAACTCTGCCTTTGCCTCACTGTTTTCTTCATTTCCACTGTCATCTGCTTGTTCTTCATTGCTACTGCCACCCCCTTGCCCATCATTACCACTGTCATCATCTTCACTTGATGCATCAGGGGAAGAAGAAAGAGGTAAGTTTTCTTGTGGAGGTGATGGAGGAGTGGAGGTAAGTGAGTGTGAAGTGGAAGGCAAGTTTTTCTGAGTGAAGGCTTGGGGATTTGCAAATATTTTATGTGAGATGAAAACTTCCTAAGGAATTCCCTGTTGCTCTAGCTGATGCAAAACAATCATCTTAACCAAGGAGTGGTGAAAAAGGCTTTGCATTTGGTGGGAATAACTTCTTTTCTTGACCACTGAAGCCATTTTGTCAATGCTCCAGTAGAGATAGTATGCTAGGTTTATCAATTTAACATTGGTGAAGTGCATTAGTAGCCTTATGTGATATGAATAAATCCTGGAGTACCTCCCCTCACAAGTGAAGTACTTGATGATATGCCTCATGAGTAGGGAATATCTCTCTAGCAGGTGGGAGAAGGGGAAAACAACCTTGCAGCCTTTTTGATAACTAGGTTTGAGGAAAGGCTCATAGTAGCTTAAGGCCAATTTCTTCTCTTTGAACCATATTTCACCAATATCTGGTATTCCTGTGGCTTTAGCAATTGATTCAGATGATAGTTCAAACTTTACTACTACTAGGCTGACCTGGTGGTTTTGTAGGTTGAGAATGAACAACCTAGTCAAATCAGAGTGCCTTTGGACCTGTTTAACCCTCTCACAAAACTAATAGCGTCCAACATCTTGAAAACGTGCAAGGATCATGGGAGAAGAGGTGATTTGAATGGTATCTAAAGGCTCAAACCTGTTAGCCCTTCCTCCCTTGTGTTTTGGCTTGATAGGCCCTTGGCCTTCATTAGTACTGGTACTGATCTCTTCTTCGAACGTGGTGGCTGATTATATCCTTGAAAAAAATGGTTTTTTGCTTGATGAGAGCTTTAGGTCTAGGGAGGAAAGAATGAGTGATGATGAGGGCAGATTTTAGCAAATGGAGGAAAAATGAAGTAAGTGTAGGAATTATTTCAGAGTTTAGGAGGAGGTTTATCTTGTAATTGAGTGTATTTTTAGGCTAATGACAACTTTCCAATTTGGTAAATCTTTCCCTAGAAAGTAAAATATTTGATTGTCATGAAGATTAGGGTTTGGCCAAATTTAGGTTTTTTGATATTCTTCTTTGATTATGGGTGCAAAAGAGAAACTTCGAGGGGAAATAAGAGGGACCACCAACCTTGTCTAACCCTGTGCAGGAGCCTGGAGGAAAAAATTTGATTTTAACCACTTTTGGGAAAATCTGGCCAAAACCCCTCTGTGCGTAATGCCACCCAATAGGCCTTTCCTGTCGGGCCTTCCCTATGCGTAGCGTCGGGTCAAGTCAGGCAGTTGGTAGACCTATGCATAGCGTCAGGTTGGATGTGGGTGCCTCGGGTAGTTTATCGAGCCTGTCGGGCATTTTCCGTGCGCAATGTTGTTTGAATGGCGGGCAAGTCGGGTTGAACCTGGGCCTGTGCGCAGCGCTTCTGCCGGTGCATAGCACCGCCTCTCAGGTGCATAGCGCAGTGTGTTTTTGCACTGTGTCTACCTCCTCTATGCGCAGTGCCAACAGCTCTGTGCGTAGCGCCTCCGTCGATGTGTAGCGCCTGAAAACTTCAACTAATTTTTGCAGAAAACCTTTAAAAATGATTTCAATCGCTCCCTTCTTCTCCTTTAAAGACATAACTGAGTTGGGAAGAGGGAAAAAGACCTTTGTATTTCTCTTTTGAAAAATAATTTCATGACCAAAACCCAATTTCTAATGTTTGTTCCCCTTCTCACTTTTTCACTGTCTTTATGGTATTTTTGTCCTGTAGGTGGCAGAGTCCTAAAAACATGGTTTTTGCCTTGCTGGAGCATCTTGATGTTCCCCTTAGATTGAAAAACTTTTTTTAAAAGCTCAAACTGTGCCACTTACCCATATTTGGAAACATGAACCCGTTTTTTGAAAATTAAAGGTCATTTTGACAGTTTTGAGGGAAAAAGGAAGACAGTGAAATTAGTGCTCTTTTTGAAGGTTTTCTTCACTTTATCCCTCTCATGAACTTCAACACTTGTAAATAGTAAGCCTGTGATCATTTTTGGCACTTTTCCCTTGGAGTCTTCAGCCCTGCATCCTTATGCCTTTGATTGCTTGGTGAAAAGAAGAATTTTGACCTTCTTTGAACTGATATTCTGTCATGTTTTCTCTTTGAGACAGTGAAAAACTTTTTGGTGTGAAAACCCTAGCAGCAAGCATCAATAACTCCTTTAGTCTTTATATGTGCCATCATGGTGAGAAACATATTAGGTTTGTTTGACCTTATCAATTTTCTTGTAGGTAACCATATTGAAAATTCTGCAGAAGTATCATTCATGGTTAATTATCTCTTGCAAAATATACTTTTGATAGGGGAACCATTTTTTGGAGGCTTCTCTGCTTTTAGACCAATTACATGTTTGTTTCTTTGACCATGTTGACAATGATATATCTCTGGTTGGAAAATTTAGCAGTTTTTAAACCATTTTGTGTCTTCCCCTGGCCACTTCTGTTTTTGCAGGTGCCTACACAAGTTTTTCCTTTGATCACTGTCCCTTTTGGAGTTTGACATCTCTTTTCTTCAGCAGTGAACCTATGCTTATCATAATTACCTTCTAGGGAAATTTTACCTCATGCTTACCTTCCTTTTGATCCTTTTTGAGAGGCCTTTGTACTGATACCTTTTAACACTCTTTTCCCTTGGTGTAGTGAAGTAATGCTTATGTCTACCTCCTTTGATCCTTTTAAGACCTCTGATTGTACCTTTTGAAAACTCAGGCCTTTTCACTGATACTCTTTTCCTTTTTGTCCTTTGGTGAGGTGGAATCAGTGCCTTTTTTTCAAACCCTAGAGGGTAGATTGAAACCCTTGGAATGCCATCTGCTGTTATGAAGGAGGCTTTATCATCATCATTTGACCAGTTTGTCATCCTTCCCAAACTCTAGGTTTTAGGGTTGTTTAGAAAAAAATAAATAGTGTTGTCTTCTAAGTTCTCTAAAACCTTTCAAAACTCATTTATCATTTCTAAAGAATCTTCAATGTGCACTTGATGGAGTGGAGGTGACCTTCTGTCCTTGTAGCCCTAGTACTGATTCCTTGTTTGGCCAAAGCAGTCACAAACCCTGATTCTCTTCAAACATAGGCCTTGCTGCCTTCTTTTTGCTATGGATGGTATTCTTGTGATGATTTCACCCTATTACCTTACCTCTTGCTAGGCTGATGGACATCTTGATCCCCTTGCAGGAATGTGAGCAAGGGTAGTTGTCCCTTGCAGACTTGTGCACTAGGCCAAGGAGGCCTTTCTTGAATGGCCCTTTGATCAGCTTATGGAAAAAGTTACTTGTCCCTTTTCCTCTTTGGAAAGCAGTCTCCTTGTAGAGATAGAACAGATATTTTAGGATACCAAATCCCCCCTATGACTTGTGAAACCCTAGGTGACCTAGTGGAAGGTTCCTTGGACTTGGCTTTGGAGTAACAACTTAGATTTTGGGGTTGTCAAGTGGAAAACAAAGTTTATGATAAAATGATGTATTGAAGATCCAAAATCCAATGTACTTGATTTATCTAAAGAGCCTATAGAGATAGTTTTGATACCATCAATGCTTGGGGTATTTTTGGGAGACACAATAGATTTGTTTGATTAGTGGCTTTAGGTAGTAGTGGGGAGGTTTAGGCAAAACAAAACAGAGGATTTGGGCCAAAGGTGACAAAATATGGACAAAAGGAGTGACATGATCCCCTAATGGGTTTTCTGAGACTGGTAAGCAAAGCTTGACATAATGAAATGATAAAATAGTGAAAAATTATCTTTAAGGATGATGAAGGCAGTGATATTTCTAGAACTCACAATGTTCATTAAATTTGTTTCTAGAAATCTAGGGAAATCATTTAGTCATGTATGAAGGAAAAAATTATTGATGACTAACAATGGCTCCACTTGGGGAGGGCAGCTCCTTTTCAAGAGGTGTCCAGAACTTCAGATTTCTGGCTTTATGGAGACTAGTGGCTCATCCATTAGGCAGATTTTTACCTCTTTTCTTGTGCTGATGCTTGCTTGAAGCTATGATCTCAATAATCTGAAAAAAATGATTAGCTCAACTTCCACCTCTACCTACCCAACTTACTTGCCTAACATTTTTTCTTTTTAAAGCAAAACAAGCTATCTACTTCTATCTTATTTCTTCCTGGACCTCAGATTATGCTAATGAACTCCTTTGATTCTCTACCTATACTATTCAAATGTCAAGATTCAACTGTTGACAGGATTCATTCACTAAGCTATAAACTTGAAATTGAAAACATGGTTACATCAGGATTAGACAATCTCACTTACCATGAGCATTGTGGCATAAGAACAAGTTGCACACAAATGTTATTTTTGTACAAAATAAGACCAGAAAAATAAGGGTTGTAATACATTGCTTTCTATTCATCCCCATTTTTCTCCTTGGTTCTATTTTAAGCATGTGGAACCAATATCTTTCTTCCCTAATCTATCTTAAGTCAAGCTTGAATAATTTGACCAACTATCTTTCACTAACTTATCAACAATAAATTTAAAACATGTTTTAGCCATGATTAGGCTAGATGACTGAAAGAAGACTTCTTTATGCACTAGTAGTGGTATTTAGACTTACACACTTTCAATAGTTCTATTTTTTGGGTATGGTGCTTTACCTCTTTTCAAATCTGCCATCTTTTCCATTTTTTTGTTTTATATATTTTTTTTCTTATGCAATGTTTATGTACAATGAATGCAAACTTTTAAAATTAGGACTCTTGACAGAAATAGTGTTTGAGCATCCTTCCATTTACAAGACCTCCAAAAAGTTTTTCTCCATTAAGCCCTTGTAAAAAGAAATCATTATGACCTCTAACCGACTGAATAAGGTAAGGGCCTTTCCAAAAATTCTCAAGTTTACCATGTTTAACTTTGTCTTCCCTCCTAGAATCCCACTTTAGTACAATGTCTCCAATGTGGAAATTATTAGCTTTGGTTCTTTTGTCAAAGATTTTCTTTATGCTTTCCTGTATTGCCTAAGTCTTGTTATAAAATTCTTCCCTTGTCTGCTGCAAATGAATGGTTTGGTCCAGCCTTCTCTTCATGTCATTTTCTTCTGATTACACTTCTTGGAGAATTCTTACCACCAGAACTCCCAAGGATGTTGGAAAAATGGCATCCATGCCATGCATTAGTTGATAGGGAGACATACCGATTAATTTCTTGGTGGTTAGTCTATTAGCCCATAGTGCATGTATAATCTTTCCATGCCATGCCTTTTGATTCTATTCTAGGAGCTTCTTGATGATATTGACCAAGATTTTGTTAGAGGATTCAGCTAACCCATTACCCCGAGGGTAATAAGCTGTGGAATGTCCTAGTGTGATGTGATATTTATGACAAAATTCAATCATCTTTTTGGATGAAAAGGAAACAACATTATCTGTGATGATATTTCTAGGGCAACCAAATCTAGACAGGATGTTTGTCTCAAGAAATTTGATAATGACTGAATCAATGGCATTTCTAAAGGGGATGGCTTATATCCACTTGGTAAAGTAATCAGTGGTGGTGAAGATCCACTTATGTTGTGAAGACGAGGTGGGGTGAATTTCTCCAATTAAGTCTAAACCCCATTGTTGAAAAGGAGCTTCAATAGTAATGGGATGTAATGGTAAAGGTAAGAGTTTTCTATTACCATAAAAAATTTGGCATTTATGGCAAGTCATGACTAGTTTGTGGGTATCAAGGAAAAGGGTGGGCCAATAGTAGCCAACTCTAAGGATTTTGTTGGTTGTGATTTTCCATTAAAGATGGACTCCACACTCTCCTTCATGCAGTTCATGCATGATCTTACCTGCATCATCCTCAAGCAAACATTTAAGTAGTATACCAACAAGATTCTTCCAATATAATATCCCATCTAAGATGCAGAACTTCAAAGATTTTTGTTTTAAGAATCTAGCTTTTGTCTTTGATAATGTAGCGGGAGCATTAAGATAGAAAAGCACATAAATAATATTAGCATACCAAGATTAATTCAAAAATTCTTCTTCAACATGGGGAGCATTGCATTCTTCTTGTTCTTCTAAAACATCAACCATGTTCATATCTAAAGCTTTGAAATTTGACTCAGCCATAAGTTTTTGCAAGCCCTTGTCCTTTAACCAGTTTTGTGGGCCTAATTTCTAAGTCATATTCTAATATAATGGCAATCCACCTTCCTCTTTTACCATTAGGGTCCTGATTTAAAATGTCCTTTACAACCGAGCGTGGAATAAAATCAATGGCATGAGAATGTAAGATATAAAATCTAAAGTCTTTCAATGCTTTAATCAAGGCAAAGGCTTGTTTCTCCATGATGTTGTATTTTAAAAGAGCATCTCTAAGGTATTTACTGAAGAATGCTATGGGATGTTCTTGTCTTGTCATGTCCTTTTGTAGTAATAGTGCAACAATGGTATGTTCAGAGGCAAATGAGAAAATGTAGAAGTCTTTGGTAAAATTGGGACTGATTAGAACCAGTGTTTGAGTGAGGGCTAATTTGACCTGATCAAAGGATTGTTTGGTTTCTAAGGTCCATTTAACCCCTATCTCATTTTTAAGCATGTTTGTAATATTCCTCAAAAGTTCGGCAAGATTGGGGATGAACCTCCTTAAAAAGTTTATCTTCCTGATGAAAGACTGTAGTTATTTAATGTTCCTAGGATGGCTGATTTGTAATATGCCTTCAATCCTTTTGAGGTCTATTTTTATTCTGAGATGATGTGACCTAAGAGTTTTCCTTCCTGGAGACTAAACAATTTTTTCTTAGGATTCAAGGAAAGGCCATATTTCCTACATTTTTCAAAAACTTTCTTTAAGTGAACTAAGTGTTCCTCATCAGTCTTAGAGTAAACATTGATGTCATCAAGGTAAATGACTATGAAGTAGCATATGTCTTCGGAAAAAGCTATATCCATCGCCCTTTGGAAAGTGGTCCCCACATTCATCAATCCAAATGGCATTTTAACATACATGAATGTACCCCAAGGGGTAGTGAAAGCAGTTTTGTGTTGATCACTCGGGAACACTAATACTTGGTTGTAGCCGGAAAAAACATCAAGTAGGGGGATCCTCTTAGAGCCAACCACCATTTTAAGAATGTGATCCATCCTAGGCAAGGGGTAGTTATCTTTTAAGGAGGCTCTGTTCATATTTCTAAAGTCAATGCAAAGCCTAATCTCCCTAGTCTTCTTCCTAACTGACACAAGGTTTGAAACCCACTCTGAGTATCGAAGGGAAACTATGATCCCAGCATCATACATCTTTCTGATTTCCTTCTCAACTAAAGGTAATAGAACAGGGTTGATTTTTCTCAATTTTTGTTTGAAAGGTTTATGATTCTCTTTAAGAGGAATTTTATATTGAATAATGCTTGTGTCATATGATTTTAAATCTTCATACCCCCATGAAAAAACATCTCTAAATTTTTCTGGAGAGTTTGATCATTTTATGTTCTTTTTTTGGAGAGTTTGATCATTTTATGTTCCTTTAGTCAGCCAATGTTACACTCTTCTACATCATTTTCTGTGGATTCCATTTTTGGTTTCTTAGCTACATCATTAAAGTCAAAAATTTCTTCTAATGGTGCCAGTCCTTTTGGTAAGGTATCGTCATTGCACTCTAAAACCTCAAGGTCCCTTCGGTCTAGATCCTCAAACACTTCTGCCTCATAAGGATGTGTAAGCAGGTATATATTAGCAAAAGGTGGTAGCTCTGTTTCTAAGGTATTTTCTTTTGTAGAAACATCTTCCTTATGCCCTAGACTTGGTTTTGTCAATGTAAATTCATTCCTAGATTGAAAAAAATCATCAATTTGTTCATCACCCTCAAACACTTGCCAATATTCAATGTTATTAGGCACCGTAGGCCGGTGTTTGACTTTGACAGTGTACTGTTCACTTGCAAGTGGTATTTGACAGTTGCTAGCAGCAAAGGCAAGCTCGTTCGCAAGACTATTATGGGCTCTAGGAATGTAAACTAGCTCATATTTATCAAAGGTTTTGAGGAGATCTAAGGTTGCATTTCTGCACTCTCTCAATCTTGGATTCTTAGCTAAATACTCACCTTTGATTTGTTTAATGATTAGTTCAAAATCTCCTTGAGCATATATTTTCTTAGCTCCTAAGTCTTTGAGCAGGTGTAAGCCAAGGAGGAGAGCCTCATACTTTGCAATGTTATTATTGCACTGAAATTATAGTTTGTAAGAATTACCCTCATTAGTGTTATGTATCCAGACACCATCCCCTGATCTAGCCTTGCCACAAGAGCCATCAAAGGTTATGGTCCATAGTGTTTCTATTTTATCACTTTGTTGTTGTTCGAGGCTGCTAGAGTTTGGGATGATATGTTCTTCAGTTGAGGGTATGTTTGGTTGTTCTGGTGGCACTATATCTTTGTCATTTTCACTCACTTGTTCATTAATTTCATTTTCATTATACAATATGAATGAATCTAAGTCCGAATCAATAGAATAGACAGGGTGTTGTTTGGCCTATCCAAGTTACTCACCATATACTTCATGTGTGACTCTCGGTAAAGTTTTTTTGTTTGGTTGAAAACAGGGATAGTAGCATAGGACATATCTAGTTGAAGGTTTCCCTGAAGCTTGGCTCCCCAAGATCTGGATAGAAGCATGCCATACTTATGGGGAATTTCTGCCACCACTATGTCCATGATAAGACCTTTAGCAAGAATCTGTGCTAGATTGACACAAAGATCTTTGATTAGGCCCAAACACTTAACCCTGCTCGAATAAAATGAGTACAAGTCTTTGTAAGGTTTAGTGGTTTCTAGGCCCAAGCTTTCCATCACAACTTTAGGCATGAGGTTGTGTGAGGCTCCAAAGTCCAGCATAGTATTGTGTAATATTTTGTCACGTATGTTTAAACTGATGTAGAAAGGAGGGACAACTCCTTCTTGATACTCTCCTTCAACCTTAGGTCCAAATAAAAATTCATGACCATCATCAGTTAAATTTAGCGTGTCAGTATCATTTCCTAAGTTCAAAACCTTCAACACTTGGGATTTATACACTCCTTGGGTTACTAGTTTAGTGAGAGGCATGGTTATCTTAATTTTAGAAATCTCCCCCTAAAAACTGAAATGGATTTGGGTCTTAGGCATACTTGCATCAGCTTTATCAGCCACAACCTTCTCAACAAGTTTGATTTTCTGATTTTGATCAGGGGTTTTAGATAACAGAAATTTTTGAGGGCCACTAGTAGAGGTACTAGGGCAGCTTGTGTCACCACTTTGCTGGCTAATTTTTTCTTTGCTTGGGTCAGTTTTCTTAGCTATGCTATTTATATTGTCTGATGTTTCCTTATGACTATTTTCTGGAGCTTTCCTAGCAACAGTATCAATTTGGTGTTTCTTAGAGGATTCTTGGTTTCTTTTACTCCCGAGGTCATATTGCCTATGGACTTCCATAATGGCATTTTCCAGTCCTAATTGGTAATCTTCAGAGTCTTCACAATCTGTTTGATTTTGATCAAAGGCAAAAAGACCTTTTTCTTCTTCCGTGAGAAAAACTTCATTTTCATTATCAGAGATTATTAGGTTTAAATTGTTCTCTTCGGTTTCTTCAACCTCTCTTCCCTCTCCATTTACATAATTATCTTGGAAAGGTGACCTAATATTTTGATCATGGTATCTTGGCCAGTTTTGGGGAGGATTTCTTCTGAAGTTTTGAGCTCTATTTCTATTTTGGGAATTAGCTTGGTTGTCCTTAGGAGGTGTCCTTTCATTTAAATTTATCCTTTCTATCATTCTCTCCACAGTTCTCATTAGGCTGTTTATTTTGGCATCATAGGAGGAGGTTGAGGGCATGGTTTCATCCTTGTATGTTACTCTCTTTTCTGATTTCAACCTAGATCTCTTTTCAATCAATTTTACTTCTGCACTAATAACTGTTTTTTGCATTTCTTCTAAGGTTTCAGGGTATCTTTCTCTCAATTGGAAAGTCATGTATGGGTCAAAACCTTCAGGGAATTTTACTACTGCTAGGCCTTGTGGGGGTTTCATGTGAGGTGGGAGGGAATTATACACAATGTTAAACCCGGTGCAATAGTCTTGCACACTTTCCCCTACATTCCTTTTAAGAGTGTTGTATTCAGACAGGATTTGGAGGGGATTTTTCTTGATTTCCCACTTGTTTATGAAAGTCTAGTAAAGGGAAGGGAGATCATGTATTGAATTAGGAGTTAATGCTTTTAACCATTTTTTGGCCTCTCCCCCTATGCTTTGTGCAAAGATTATCATCTTAATGGTTTCTTCTTCTATCTCCATGTAATCAAAAGCATCATTGATCCTATCTACATGTTGTTGGGCAGTGATGGATTCAGCCCCTGTGAAATGAGGGATCTTAGACTGATAGTCATTTGGCAAAGGCACTAGGGGTTGAGGTAAGGCCAAGGGAGAATACCAAGCTGCCATGATGGGAACTAATGGAGGTTTTACAAGTGGAGGGATGGTGAAATGAGATGTATGATGAAGCGGAGTGGTTTGCACAGTGGTGGTATGGATGGGTGTGGTGGAAGTACTTGGACCAACAAACTGATTTTGAGTAGATTTGGTATGGAAAGAGTTGAAGTGATGGAGAAGCTGAAAGTCAGGTGGTGTGGAAGGAGAGTCTTCTCTACTAGAACGTTGTTGCAAATCTAAGGGTTCAAGGTTAGTTTGGTCAATATCAGTTTGAGACCTATTTCTAAAGAGGTTCCTTGTATGGTGCAAGTCAAACTGGGGATCTTGCAAAGCTGTAAGATGTTCAGGTACAACTTTCTCTATGGATGGTCCTAACAGTGGTTAAGTTTCCAGATTTATAATTTTGCCACAAAATCTTCTCTGGGTCATCAACTATGTTGGGAAGGTTTGGGTCTGGATGAGATCTGGTACTGATCCTATGTGAAGCCAGATTTAAAATTTCAAAATTAAGAGAGGCTGAAAGTTTTAGTACTATTTTCAGAAGGCTGACCTCTCTTAATGATTGGTAAACTCTTACAGTATATAAGTGGGTTCATAAAATTCTTAGGGTTGGTTTGAAACAAATCTAGGAATTCAAATGATTGTTAATGAAGTAATAGGCCTACTGGAGGCTAGTGGAGTCGCCAGGTGGATATTTTTTCTCGTTTTAAGAATGTATGTTTATGGTCCACCACCAATAACTAACAGGAAACCAATCTAAGGGTGTTTTTGGGTTTTTTGAGATCTTATAGGTAGTCCTAAGGTTGGTAAGAGTGTCCTACAATTGAGTCATCATTTTTCTAGGATGGTGAAACAAATAGAGTCGACTCTATGGCTGATAGTTTGAGTTCTCTATGATTTGATACGTGTATCTGAAGTCCTAAGGGATACTTAGTTTTTCACTGACTCAAAAAGTCCCACCGTGATCGCCATAATGTTATTGTGGAGATGAGATGGTAGATAAACCACAAGATACTATCAGTCAAGGGTTTTTGAATATTTTAAGGAGTGTTTAAGCATGAACTTACTTAGAAGGTCCCATCGTGATCACCAAAATTTTACTGTGGCGATGAGGTGGCAGATTCAGTGGATTTTCTAAGTCAAACTTGAGGGTATAAAGAGTCTTAAGAGGTGTTTAGGAAAGTATACTCAGAAGGTCCCACCATGATCGCCAGAATGTTAGGGTCCCGTGATTTGGAAAATTGGTAGACCAAATGACAGGGTAACATGGAACCAGTCTTTGGAGTCCTAGGACCTAGCCTTCTTGGACTCAGAGAGGCATCTCTCTATTGGGTGCAAAGGATGTGTTCTTTTTTCTCTAGGGTTTTGATTTTAGGCTAGTTATTAAGTGTAGGGTTTGTTGATTGTTTTGATTGGGTAAGATGGTCAAGTGGAATAGGTGGAGTGAGAGTCTATCACAACCATTGGGCTATGGAGTCAATGAAAGTCAAGGGTGTCTCAATAATGGATAAGAGTGCAGTGCAAGGCCAATTTAGCAAGGTTAATGGATCCTTAAGGTTATGAATGAAATGGGATGGGCATCAAATTTGGGAAAAACTAGGAGGTCTTAAATACTGATAGTTAAAAGCTACAACTCATGAGGTAGGGAAAACCATTAAGATCAATGAACAATACTTAAACTGATAAATATCTAAGATAAACATTCCAATGAAACATAGAAAGCATAAGAGCTTCTAACTTTAGTAAATTCACCTTCAGAATTTGGGAAAAAATATAAGATAACACAAATAACTCAATCTATGAAGAGGGAACTCCTAAACATCATATATCAAGCTATTGAGAAATTTGAAACAAGTTGGTAGGCATGGAAAACGGCAAGATTGAACGAGAACCTCTTTGACTTAACCTAGCAAACAATATTCCAAAGAAAAGGTTTCAAGATAGAGTTTTGAAAGCTTCAAATAAACATGGCATACTGTGAATCATACTTGTAAACTAGAATACTAACCATACATGAAACAAAAACAAGTTTTGGTGGACCTGAGAAGCAATCAAGAATTCCTTAAGATGACCAAACAGAGGAAAACATCAAACCTATAACAAACAGAAGGACTGAGGTGCCTCAAAGAGCATGTCTCAACCTATACTTTTCTGATTTATAGCAACCAAGAAGGAGGAAACATAATGAGAAAAAGAAAACATAAACAAGTTAAGAAGACATCACCATTCACCAAGCTAAGGAATCCTGCAAACAAGCTTCTCCATCATCAAGCCAAACAAGCCATTCATCAACTTCACAAAACCAATTTCTTCTCCAAGCTCATAAAACCATGTATATTTCTCTTCAAGCTCATCAAATGCCAACCCAATACATAAGGGCCTCATGCTCTATTTATAGAGCAAAGGAGGACTAAAAGCCTAAATATGACAGGAAAATGTCAAATTCAACCATAAATGTCATTTATGGCCAAGAGACCATGCAAGGCCCAAGGCACATAATATCCTAAGAAATAAATGCCAAAATAACTATTTGCAACTAATTCTAGAGTGTTTTGCCTCAAAAAACTCAAGAATATCAATTTCCAATAAATGAGTGTGTTTTGTTGACTTTTGGTCCAAAACACACTTAACAGTCTCTATGCGCAGCGCCACTTCAACAGAAAATATGGTCTTTTGTGATTGAGTTTTGGACCCCTTCCCGATGCCAGATTTGGCTCCGTGATGGCTCGTTGGAAAGCTCGATGAGTCTAATTTCCAGAAATTCTTGATTTTTATTGAATGAGTGCCATTTTCCTATTCAAAAGCCCATTCTCCCAACACTGCACTGTGCGCAACACCTTGCCTGAAAATGAGGCAAAATGGTCAAAAGTTTGATGTTTTTTTACCTTTTGGGGGGTCAAAAATGCTCCAAATGATCTGAAATTTTGCGAGTAGACTACTAGTGATGAGGGGAATCAAAAATGGTAAAGTGTGTAAGCTGAGGATGCACCAAATTTATGCGTAGTACCTAGGGTGTTGTGCACAGAGGCCTCAAAAATTTCAAAAATATAAAATTTTACTCAATTTGACCCAAAATTTGTGGAGAGGTCCCTCAAGAGGTCTTGGACATTTGTTGAGAAGCCTCAGCCAAAAATCCAAGGCTATCATGCTATTTTTCCATTTTTAGGTTTTTTATCTCTATGAGGGCCTCCTTCAGTTTGGCACAAGCAAGCATGTTTTTCTTTGCATAGTGCTCGGTCATTTTCTTTTGGAGAGCAAGGTCCCTTTTCACCTTCTTGAAATTATTGTGCTCATATTTGTAATACTAAAAGACACCTTGTGCCATCTCAAAATCTCTTTCCCAATCCCTAAGCTGTGCAGCTTTGGTTAAGAGTAGCAATCTGGTGGCCATCTCTTTGTCCTCATTGCCACTATCTAGATCAATGAATTGAGGTTCTTGAGAAGTTTTATTGATTCTCTTACTTCTCCTTACCTTTACCTGTTGCTCACTTCTTTCCATATTTTCCTTTCCCTTGTCTAATGGATTGATAGTTTGAGAAGAGATGGCCCTTTTCCTTTTTGAGGCAATAAACACACCTCTCTTCCCTCTATGATATGTGCATGTGAGAGGAGTGAAAATGGTAGTTTTGAATATGTCTTCATCATTTATGTGACCCTTGTTATTGTTTTCACCAGATTTTTCATTTTTTTCATGGCTTCCATGTGTTAGCCATCCATAATTTTTTCATATCCTAAGAAGGCTAAAACAGGTCTTTAGTCTTCAAGAAACAATGTTCAGGCCAATCTGTGACTTCTTGAAGCCTTGCTATGTCCATTTGTCCAGGGGATCCATCTTTAGAAAAGCCCTGTTGTTATCATGAAGAAAAAATTGTTTTCTAAGGCCCCATTTCCATCATTTTATTCCCCCCATATCATCTTCACAACTTCCCTCATATCACTTATTTTTCCCCTTTTATTATCCTTCATTCCTTCGAAAAATCCCCCTTTCCTCCCTCATTTACCTTTGTTTTCCTTAAAAATCCCTTGTTAAACCATAAAAATCCATTTTTATTGGTTTAAAAACCCCTCCGTTTACTCTATTGGAACCTCAAAAAACCTCAAAAAACCCCTTTTCGGCCTTTAAATCTGATCATTTTCATGTAAACAGATTTAAGCCCATGCGGGCTTAGTTCTCATCCCCTTCCGCCATGTGACCGGGACCCGTGACCGTTGACTATAGGTCTTTAGCCCCTTCCTCGCTATCGAAGGTCGCTCTGCCCCCTTTTTTCCTTTGTATATGCATTTTTCCTTTCGTGCGATGGTTTCACCTCCGAATCAATCTCTACTATTGATCTTGCAGATCCAATGGCCATCAACGGATCTCCCCATCACAAAATTGGCCTTCCATCAGTCTCGCGTCCCTTTCCCTTTTTCTCTGCCAATGTGAAGTCGCGACTCCATCTCAGCCGTCCATTTCCTCAAGATCCGACGGTTATCCCTCCATCACATCGGCGCATCGCATCAGACCTCATCCTTTTCCCTTTCGCTTTCCTTTCCTCCGTCGATGTGATCCCTCGATTTAATCCCAACCATCGATCTTAATCTCGATCCGATGGTCCTCTACCCATCGCTCTTGTTTCTCCCATCAGCCATCGGCCATCGCAATTTCTTAATTCCCTCTTCCTGGACCCGCTCCTCTGCCGATTGCCGATCTGCCAAGTAAACCTCCACCGTCCATCTCCCAAATTTGACGGCCCGCATTAATTCACTGATTTTTCCACCCGCGAGCACTTTCCACACAAAGGTCAAACATGTGAATCCCCCCGCAGTTGACTCCTCGGACTATGGAAGATCTAGATCCAACGGTCTAGATTGATTGCGGAGGCACCCGACCCGCTAATTTGTCCGTACCTCCAGTGCCCCCGCAATACACTTTTTTCTTTTAATTTCCCTTATATTCCTGTTGGTCCCACCCGACCACGTTGGGTTCTTTCCACCGTCTTTCCTTAAAATCTCCACCGTTGATCTAGCCCTCCCCCCAGATCCAATGGCCCAGAAGTGTTTTCACCTCCTCCCACCTCCACCTTTTGTTTTCCCTTTATATATTTGCCCATGCATGGATTATTACACCTTATAACTGTAAACCATTGTTTTCCCGACTTCAGAGCCTCCCCGCTACACGACAAAGTGGCTTACGTCACCTTGGCCCCACCATATGATTCTCCCACACATCTCTTCTCTTTTTCGCGCTCACTTACAGCCGTAGATCTACCCCCCCCCCCAGATCGGACGGTCTCAAACCATTTTCACATTCAATTCACAAATAAATTTGATCAACCATTTTCAACGCAAAATGGGCATTTTTCAAGAGCATATGTGTCAGCCATTGGACCATATCGCGTTCGATTAGTCCCAAACCACTTACCGCATTCACCCCACGCAAAAATCGCTTCCGGTTTTCTAATACTGCCATTCCAAATCTTCGCGCCATAATTATATTTGAACCCTGGTTCATCTCTGCCATGGTTAAACCCTTCCCTGCTGCATTCATCTTGCCTCTGCACTTCTCCATAACCCCTCGTTGAGCCCTCTGTTCGCAGTTAAACCCAAGAAACACAATATTTTATAATGGTTTACTGTTTTTTGCAGGTTTAATGGTGGTTGTTTGTAAAGCTATCCCATAGTCAAATAATGTTGACAGAGGCCGAGGGTGACGATCCTCTGTGGCCTAACTAATGCAGAAAAAGGGACAAAAGGAGATGTTTTCCACGATATCGGCTTTTAATCAAACCCTCCAGCACAGCCACCTGTACACAACATTCAGACGAGGACCAAAAATGATCCGAAAAGGCCTAATACATCCTTAAAACATGTTTAAAGAAAAATATCAGTGTTCAAAGGGGCTAAAACAAGACAGATCAGTAGAAGAAAGTCTCGAATGCCACATCTACAAAATTATTTATTTCTCCAGAGGACTAAAAGGACACCTGTAGTCTACTTTTCCTCTCAAAGCCACCGTGACAGCCATCTTGATGGAAGAACCTCATTAAAACTATCAGAACAGTTATTACACAGTCATGGGGCTACAAAACCCAAAAAATGACAATTTACTTCTCAGAGAGGTCAAATAGAGTACTTCAGACCAAGTCATGCTTCAAAGAACACCTTTTGGAGTTATTACCAGCCTACCAGAATGCATAAAAATAGGAAAAACTACCAAAATGGTACAATCAGTTAATGCAATGTCATTAAGCAGAATGGGCATCCGAATACTTCTCCCACTCTGTCTTAATTGATATTTACTACCATTTCTGCAACACTCTTCCTCTTTACACCTATAAGTATTCACAGAAAATTCATTGTAATGGTTGGGAAATTGTTAATAGTTTGATCTGTTATTGAGTAAGAGTTTCTGAGAAGTTGTAATATAGTAGGCTGGGAAGAAAAGCATTGGACTGTAAAAGCTATTGGACTCAAATTATATAACTGGTTTTTCACATCAATAGACAAGCAGATTCACTGAATCCTAATCTAAATCATTGGCGATGTTATTCTCACTGTAATTGTTATTTTCCTTATGTTTTTCCATACTTTCCATTTTCTCTGATAAAGAACCACAAATATAGAGTAGGATTTACTGCAAAGTACCCTAGCTCTCACTGATAATCTTTATCTTTATGTTTTCTGCTAAATGTGTGTTTGGGAATGATTTCAATAGAGTATAACCAGTTAATGAATGTTGTTGAGCCCATATATTACTAAGTATAACTTGAGATGTTGTTCTTGAATGATATTTTCACTGCATGCTAAGTAGAGTCATAATCAAGGAAGTTTATGGCTAGCCCTGTCCCTTGTTTTGTCTCAAACACTTGTTTTGAATATTTCCCTTAAGAGTGTGCCAAAATCAGGCTAGGTAAAAATTCCTTACTTTATCTTAGGTTACGTTTTATGTTTATCTTAAATGTTTTATTCTTAAGAGTATTGTCAAAAGTAGGATGGGTTAAAAGTCCTTACCTGATCTTAGGCTACCCTTTGTTTTCTTACATGTTGCTTCTTTCACCTCACTTCTTTAGGTTTCATACCACAAACTCAACTTAAAAGATCTTCTGATATAGATGACTTGCCCTTTGAAAACCCTTGAATAGTCATTGTACAAGTAAACCCTTTTATGACTCCATAGCCCAATGGTTTAGCACTGTTTTTGACCTATCTTCCCATGCTGAAACATTCTTCCACTTATTTTCTCCTTCACTTCACATGACCTTCTCTTTTAATGATCCCCAACCAAAAAACAAACAAACAAACCCCTTTTACTTCATAACTAGCCTAATATCATATCATAAGCCTTAAAGACATATCCTTTGAAAACACACATAGAGAGATCCCTCTCTGAATCCAGGAGGGCTAGATCCTAGGATTCCAAAGCGGCTCTGATGTTTCCTTGTCATTTGGTATGCCAATCTGCCAAATCATAGGACCCCAACATAATGGCGACTCTACTAGGGAAGTATGAGTAAATTGAAATCTTAGACATCCTTAAGACCTCAGAAGACCCACAAACCTCCTTAGATTGGTAATCAATTGCTGATGGTGGACAAAAACTCATCTCAAAATTTTTTAAATCCTCCACCTGGCGACTCCACAACTCCCAACAGACCAAATGACTCCACTGGTAGAAGACTCTGAACTGGTTGAATAGATTCAGTGACCCTTTCTGATTTACAAACATGGATCCAAGGATACAAAGAAGATATGCTCCACTGAGTAGAGATCATATCCCTGGATTCCCACACAAAATGCCTCAAATAGATTGGATGAAAAACCTGCCTGTTTTCAAGATGAAAAGTTTGATGACCCTTTGTTACATCTCATCAAGTTTCATATACATGTATGGAGGTTAAAAGTTGAATGGCATGAGGATTGTCTTATGAAAATGTTCATGGCAACATTAGAAGGAAAGGCAAGGACTGGTATGAATGGTTAGAACCTAGGCGCTTGTTTTCTTTAAGAGACATGCACCAAGTATTTTATGAAAAATATAAAGAAAACCCTTCATCTTTATCATGGACTGCAAACTGCTGTGATCAATCTCAAAACATCATACAATACCTATTAGATAGTGATGAGGATTTGGTTAATATGCATCCTGAAGATCTGTTAGAAGCCCTTCAAGAATTTCATATGCACCCTAACTATCACAAGAACCTAGATGAATCAGTCGAGGAAGAAATCAATCAAGGAATAAAGGACATTCCTCAAGGTACACCTACCAACATAAATAATGATTCATCATCCCGTCTAGGTGAGGCCAATTTAAATATTGATGATCTAGAGAAACCCATGTTTTTTCCAGAGCAAGAACAAACTCAACCACTACAAGACCTAGAATTTGAGCAAGACATGTATGATGATCAAGACTTTATAGAAGATGACGAGGAACGTTGTCCAGAAATTCCTGATTGCCTACCTATAACTTGTGTTTTAATGTTAAGAGATCTTTACGAACAAAATGCAAATACTAATAGTGAGCAGTGTTTTGGGGAAGCAAGTAGCCACTTAGAAAACGCAGAATCTGGAGTGGAAGAAGAAACAACACATATAGAGACTTTCCCTCTATGTTACAACTCATTTTAGATTACACACGAAGAGTGGCATCCTGATAATGTAGAAGAAACAACTCATGAACCTTGTATTCAAATTGAGTGTCATAAAAATCATGAGGAGTGGTTTGAAACAGAAGTAGATTAGGAAACAGTAGAAAATCCTCAAGGTTTTCTTGCAAACACAAGTACTGATTCACCAGAAGAGGTCCAAGAAGACATCCAGCCTCAAATTCAGCCTTCACAAGAGATAGAAAATTACTGTACTTCCGCTCAAAGAAAAACAAAAACATCTTCCCCTTTGACTAAAGAAGAAATTGATCAGATTATCAATAAACAGCCAACCTCTGAAATATTTTATAAAACAAACACTCTTGCCCATTCACCTAATGAAATTTGTTGTAAAAATTTAGAAAGTTCTCTTGTAGATCAGAACAAAGAAAGACCTATTGATAATCCAGTATGTTTGATTGGTGACATTACTTACTTTAATGATTTTCCTAATTTTGATTTTTCTAACGGTGATGTTCTCGAAACAGAAGTTGATCTTTTAGGACCATCATTATTAGATTTGTGTGAGGAAGATCAGTTCCACCAACTCCAAGAAAGTAATGAGCCAAAGCAGGCTATTTATGATACTAATGAAGAAATATTTAAAAGTGCAGAAGAAGGTGAGGAATCTCTGAATATTTTCTTTGCTTCATTACAACTCATCAGTAACATTTTTCATGTGATTGGGAATCAGCAGTCTTTTAGCTCAAAGGTTGAGGAGGAAAACAATGAATAATTTCTTGAGCATGATGAATATAAAGAACCTTCTCCTAAAAGGGTGGAGGTAATCAAAGAGACCCCGGCCCAAAAATATAGTGACCTCTTCACAGAGTTCAGTCCACTGATTCAGAACATACCAAGACTACAAGAGGAGAACACTGCAATATATGATGAGTCCCCCAGCTTAGATAATAGTGAAGATGAGAAAGATTTTCTTTCTCAAAAGAATCTTGATCTTGATCCAGTGGAAGGAGAAATAATCCTAGTTGAAACTTACCTATCAAACACTCCCAACTGAGTATTATTTCAAGACCCCTTTACTCATTTCTTGAAGACATTTGAAGAAGGGATAGAGATTGTTAGGAGCAGTATATCACCAAATACAAAAAAAATTTCTAGCACTGCTTCTAAAGAGAGGGTGAGATTGGAGTGGCCCTGTCTGTCCAGCATGCTCGAAGAGATGAGAAAATACCAGTCATGGAATCATCTGATTGACTGGATGTATTGGAAAAGAGAATTTGTCAGCTAAAAATGTAAATATTTCACAGTTAGATTAGGGTAGGTAGGAATGTCAATAAAGCTCAGCTTGTGAGAATTTAGTTTGTTTTCTGTTTTTTTCTTTGAAAGAAAAAGGAAAAAAATACAAAAACAGAAAAAGAGAAAAGAGGGTAGCCCATACCAAAAAAGAGAGAAAAATATGAAAGTGTGCAAGCCTAAATACCACTACTTGAAAGAGCACTGCTATTTAGTCATACAGCCTAATCATGATTGGAGAGATTTCAATTTACTGCTGATAGATAGTGAAGAATATTTTCCAAACTATTTGATCTTGGATTATCAGTAGATTAGATTAGAATAGAGAAGAATGGTTCAAACATGCTCAAAATATGAACCAAAGAAGCTATGAGTTCCACTGCTTAATCTGAACTCATGGAGAAATAAGGGTAGAATTAGATTAGTTTTTCATGCTTTCAATAAAAGAATAAATTTTGATGTCAAAGGGTTTGCAAGTCCAAGTGCACCTATGAAGAAAAAATGTTAGGAAAGTAGGCTGTGTAGGTAGTTGTTTGGGGAAAATTAATTGGTTATAATGCAATACTAATCAACTTTTGTAAGCAACATGATCAAGGAAGAAAAGGTTGTCAAGGATAAAGCATTGATCTACATTCCAGAGATAAAGTTTATGAGGTTCTTGACACCTCCAAGGAGCTTCCATCCCCAAGTTGGAGTCACTGTTAGCCATCCATAATTTTTTCATATACTAAGATGGCTAAAATAGGTCTTTAGTCTTCAAGAAAAAAAATTTAGGCCAATCTGTGACTTCTTGAAGCCTTGCTATGTCCATTTGTCCAGGGGATCCATCTTCAGAAAAGCCCTGCTGTTATCATGAAGAAAAAATTGTTTTCTAAGGCCCCATTTCCATCATTTTATTCCCCCCCATCTCATCTTCACAACTACCCCCATATCACTTTTTTTTCCCCTTTTCTTATCCTTCATTCCTTCTAAAAAGCCCCCTTTCCTCCCTCATTTACCTTTTTTTTCCTTAAAAATCCCTTGTTAAACCATAAAAATCCCTTTTTATTGGTTTAAAAACCCCTCCATTTACTCTATCGGAACCTGAAAAAACCTCAAAAAACCCCTTTTCGCCCTTTAAATCCGATCATTTTCATGTAAATAGATTTAAGCCCCTACGGGCTTAGTTCTCAGCCCCTTCTGCCATATGATAGAGACCCACGATCGTCGGCTATAGGTCTTTAGCCCCTTCCTCACTATCGGAGGTCGCTCCGCCCCCTTTTTTCCTTTGTATATGCATTTTTCCTTCCACACGATGGTTTCACCTCCGAATCAATCTCCATCGTTGATCTCGTAGATCCAACGGCCATTGGCGGATCACCCCATCGCAAAATCGGCCTTCCATCGGTCTCGCGTCCCTTTCCCTTCTTCTCTGCCGATGCGAAGTTTCGATTCCATCTCAACCATCCATTTCCTCAAGATCCGATGGCTATCCATCCATCGCATCGACACATCACATCGGACCTCATCCTTTTCCCTTTCGCTTTCCTTTCCTCCGCCGATGCGATCCCCCAATTTAATCCCAACCGCCAATCTCAATCCCAATCCGACAGTCCTCCGCCCATCGCTCTTATTTCTCCTATCGGCCATGGGCCATCACAATTTCTTAATTCCCTCTTCCCGGACCTGCTCCTCCGCCGATTTCCGATCTACTGAGTAAACCTTCGCCGCCCATCTCCCAGATCTGACGGCCCACATTAATTCACTTCTTTTTCCACCCGTGGGAACTTTCCACACAAATTTCAAACATGTGAATCCCCCTGTAGTTGACTCCTCGGACTATGGGAGATCTGGATCCAATGGTCCAGATTGATTGCAGAGGCACCCGACCCACCAATTTGTCCATACCTCCAGTGCCCCCGCAATACACATTTTTCTTTTAATTTCTCTTATATTCCTACTGGTCCCACCTGACCACGCTGGGTCCTTTCCACCATGTTTCCTTTAAATCTCCACCATTGATCTAGCCCTCCCCCCAGATCCAATGGCCCAGAAGCGTTTTCACCTCCTCCCACCTCCACCTTTTGTTTTCCCTTTATATATTCGCCCATGCATGGATTATTACACCTTATAACTGTAAACCAATGTTTGCTCGACTTCAGAGCCTCCCCGATACGCGACAAAGTGGCTTACGTCACCCTGGCCCCAACATATGATTCTCTCACACATATCTTCTATTTTTCGTGCTCGCTTACAACCGTAGATCTAGCCCCCCCAGATCGGATGGTCTCAAACCATTTTCGCGTTCGTTTCACAAATAAATTTGATCGACCGTTTTCAATGCAAAATGGGCGGTTTTGAGGAGCATACATGTCAGCCATTTGACCATATCACGTTTGATCAGTCCCAAACCACTTAACGCCTTCACCCCATGCGAAAATCGATGTTGGTTTTCTAATACCGCCATTCCAAATCTTTGTGCCATAATTAGATTTGAACCCTGGTTTATTTCCGCCATGGTTAAACCCTTCCCCGCTGCACTCATCTTGCCTCCGCACTTCTCCATAACCCCTCGCTGAGCCCTCTGTTAGCAGTTAAACCCAAGAAACGCAGGATTTTATAATGGTTTACTGTTTTGTGTAGGTTTAATGGCGGTTGTTCGTAAAGCCATCCCACAGTCAAAGAATGTTGACAGAGACCGAGGGTGACGATCCTCTGTGGCCTAACTAATGCAGGAAAAGGGACAAAAGGAGATGTTGTCCACCATATCGGCTTTCAATCAAACCCTCCAGCGCAGCCACCTGTACACAACAGTCAGACGAGGACCAAAAATGATCCGAAAAGGCCTAATACAACCTTAAAACACGTTTAAAGAAAAATATCAGTGTTCAAAGGGGCTAAAAAAAGACAGATCAGTAGAAGAAAGTCTCGAATGCCACATCTACAGAAGTATTTATTTCTCCAGAGTACTAAAAGGACACCTGTAGTCTACTTTTCCTCTCAAAGCCACCATGACAGCCATCTTGATGGCAGAACCTCATTAAAACTGTCAGAATAGTTATTACACAGTCATGGGGCTACAAAACCCAAAAAATGACAGTTTACTTCTCAGAGAGGTCAAATAGAGTACTTTAGACCAAGTCATGCTTCAAATAACACATTTCGGAGTTATTACCAGCCTACCAAAATGCATAAAAACAGGAAAAACTACCAAAATGGTACAATCAGTTAATGCAACGTCATTAAGCAGAATGGGCATCAGAATACTTCTCCCACTCTGTCTTAATTGATGTTTACTACCATTTCTACAACACTCTTCTTCTTTGCACCTATAAGTATTCATAGAAAATTCATTGTAATGGTTGGGAAATTGTTAATAGTTTGAACTGTTATTGAGTAAGAGTTTCTGAGTAGTTGTAATATAGTAGGTTGGGAAGAAAAGCATTGGACTGTAAAAGCTATTGGACTCAAATTATGTAATTGGTTTTTCACATCAATAGACAAGCAGATTCACTGGATCCTGATCTAAATCATTGGTGATGTTATTCTCACTGTAATTGTTATTTTCCTTATGTTTTTCCATACTGTCCACTTTCTCTGATAAAGAACAACAAATATAGAGTAGGATTTACTGCAAAGTACCCTAGCTCCCACTGATAATCTTTATCTTTATGTTTTCTGCTAAATGTGTGTTTGGGAATGATTTCAATAGAGTATAACCAGTTAATGAATGTTGGTGAGCCCATATCTTGTTGAGTAGAACTTGAGATGGTTTTCTTGAATGATGTTTTCAATGCATGCTAAGTAGAGTCATAATTAAGGAATTTTATGGTTAGCCATGTCCCTTGTTTAGTCTTAAACAATTGTTTTGAAGATTTCCCTTAAGAGTGTGCCAAAAGCAGGCTAGGTTAAAATTCCTTACTTGATCTTAGGTTACTTTTTATGTTTATCTTGAATGTTTTATTCTTAAGAGTATTGTCAAAAGTAGGATAGGTTAAAAGTCCTTACATGATCTTAGGCTGCCCTTTGTTTTATTACATGTTGCTTCTTTCACCTCACTCCTTTAGGTTTCATACCACAAACTCAACTTAAAATATCTTCTGATATGGATGACTTGCCCTTTGAAGACCCTTGAATAGTTGTTGTGCAAGTAAACCCTTTTATGACTCCATAGCCCAATGGTTTAGCACTTTTTTTTACCTATATTCCCATGTTGAAACATTATTCCACTTATTTTCTCCTTCACTTCACATGACCTTCTCTTTTAATGATCCCCAACCAAAAAAAAAAAAAAACAAACCCCTTGTACTTCATAACTAGCCTAATATCATATCATAATCATTAAAGACATATCCTTTGAAAACACACATAGAGAGATCCCTCTCTGAATCTAGGAGGGCTAGATCCTAGGATTCCAAAGCGGTTCTGATGTTGCCTTGTCATTTGGTATGCCAATATGCCAAATCACAGGACCCAAACACCATGAGTCACCTCATGCCTCATTGGGTCACTGCTTTCTTGATCTTTAGCATACTCATCATCATTGTCTTCACTGTCTTCCATAATGCCATATTGGCCTTCAAATTGATCATTACATTCCTCACTTGACTCACTTTGACCTTGTTCCTCATGAAGGTCCTTTTCTACATCATCTCCTGGACTATCTTCACTCCCATTATCATTAGGAGGCTGATTTTTGTCATGACAGTCATGATAGTTGTCATGAATGTCATGACTATCCCTTTTGTTGTCTTGCTCATCACTGACTGTCTTATCAGTGCCATTTCCTTGGTCACTACCTGCCTCTTCAAACTCTATTTCAGTTTCATCATTTCCTTGTTTTTGATATTCTATTTCCTCATCCTCTCCCTATGTTTCTTCAAGTTCATCATCTTCATTCATATGGTCACTTTTTTCATTATGAATATGTTCACTGTCATGCTCCTACTCATTTTTCTCTTTGCTGTCCTGTTCATCTTGTGGCTTACTATCATCCTCATTATTTTCTTCATTATCCTCTGTGTCTTCATCTTGCTCATCAACAAAACCATTTTCTGTACTTGGGAGTGATTCATTGGTATTACTACCATCATTATTTTCCTCCAAGTGTTCACTGTCTCTGTCTTGATGACTTCCATGTTCATATCTCTCCTCCATGTCATCGTCATCCTCCTGTTCTTCCTCATTAAACTCTATGCCTACCCCACTGTCTTCATTATTTCCATCATCATCTTATTTTTCCTCATTGCTGCTGTCACCTCCTTGTTTTTCATTTAACTCTGTCTTTGTATCACTGTTTTCTTCATTTCCACTGTCATCTGCTCGTTCTTCATTGCTACTGCCACCCCCTTGCCCATCATTACCACTGTCATCGTCTTCACTTGATGCATCAGGGGAAGAATAAAGAGGTAAGTTTTCTTGTGGAGAAGGCCTAGGTGGAGGTGATGGAAGAGTGGAGGTAAGTGAGTGTGAAGTGGAAGGAAAGTTTTTCTGAATGAAGGCTTGGGGATTTGCAAATATAACATGTGATATGAAAAATTCCCAAGGAATTCCCTGATGCTCTAGCCAGTGCAAAACAATCAACTTAACCAAGGAGTGGTGAAAAAGGCTTTGCATTTGGTGGCCATAACTTCTTTTCTTGACCACTGAAGCCATTTTGTCAATGCTCCGGTAGAGATAGTATGGTAGGTTTATCAATTTAACGTTGGTGAAGTGCATTAACAGCCTTATGTGATATGAATAAATCCTGGAGTAACTCCCCTCACAAGTGAAGTAGTTGATGATCTGCCTCATGAGTAGGGCATATCTCTCTAGTAGGTGGGAGAAGGGGAAAACAGCCTTGCAACCTTGTTGATAACTAGGTTTGAGGAAAGGCTCATAGTAGCTTAAGGCCGATTTCTTCTGTTTGAACCATATTTCACCAATATCTGGTATTCCTGTGGCTTTAGCAAAGGATTCAAATGATAATTCAAACTTTACTCCTACTAGGTTGACCTGGTGGTTTTGTAGGCTGAGAATGAACAACTTAGTCAAATCTGAGTGGCTTTGGACCTGTTTAACCCACTCATAGAACTAATAGCATCCAACATATTGAAAAAATTCAAGGATCATGGGAGAAGAGGTGATTTGAATGGTATCTAAAGGCTCAAACCTATTAAACCTTACTCCATTGTGTTTTGGCTTGATAGGCCCTTGGCCTTCATCACTACTGGTACTGATCTCTTCTCCAGACATGGTGGCTGATTATATCATTGAACAAAATGGTTTTTTTCTTGATGAGAGCTTTAGGTCTAGGGAGGATAGAATGAGTGATTGTGAGGGCATATTTCAGCAAATGGAGGCAAAATGAAGTAAGTATAGGAATGCTTTCAGAGTTTAGGATGAGGTTTAGCTTGTAATTGAGTGTATTTTTAGGCTAATGACAACTCTCCAATTTGGTAATTCTTGCCCTAGAAAGTCAAATATTTGATTGTCATGAAGATTAAGGTTTGGCCAAATTTAGGTTTTTTGATATTCTTCTTTGATTATGGGTGCAAAAGAAAAACTTGGAGGGAAAAGAAGAGGGACCATCAACCTTGTCTAACCCTGTGTAGGAGCCCAGAGGCAAAACAATTTGATTTTGGCCACTTTTGGGAAAATTTGGCCAAAACCCCTCTATACGTAGCGCCACCCGACAGGCCGTTCTTGGTGGGCCTTCCCTGTGCGTAGCATCAGGTCAGGTCGGGCGGTTGGTAGACCTGTGTGTATCGCCGGGTCGGGTGTGGGCGCCTCAGGCAGTTTATCGGGCCTGTCGCGTGTTTTCCGTGTGCAACGTTGTTTGAATGGCGGGAAAGTCGGGTCGAACCTGGGCCTGTGCGCAGTGCTTCTACCGGGGTGTAGCGCCGCCTCTCAGGTGCGTAGCGTAGTGATTTTTTTCACTATGTCTGCCTCCTCTGTGTGCAGCATCGACGAATTTGTGCATAGTGCCTCCCTCGGTGCGTAACGCTTGAAAACTTCAACCAATTTTCGCAGAAAACATTTAAAAATGATTTCAACAGCTCTCTTCTTCTCCTTTAAAGACAGAACTGAGTTGGGAAGAGGGAAAAAGACCTTTATATTTCTCTTTTGAAAAATAATTTCATGACCAAAACCCACTTTCTAATGTTTGTTCCCCTTCTCAATTTTTCACTGTATTTATGGTCTTTTTGTCTTGTAGGTGACAGAGTCCTTGCTGGAGCATCTTGATGTTCCCCTTAGATTGACAAACTTTTTTAACAAGCTCAAACTATGCCACTTACCCATATTTGGAAACATGAACTTGTTTTTTGAAAAGTAAAGGTCATTTTGACAGTTTTGAGGGAAAAAGGCAGACAATGACATTAGTGCTCTTTTTGAAGGTTTTCTTCACTTTATCCCTCTCATGAACTTCAACACTTGTAAATAGTAAGCATGTGATCATTTTTGGCACTTTTTCCTTGGAGTCTTCAGCCTTGCATCTTTATGCCTTTGATTTCTTGGTGAAAAAAATAATTTTCACCTTATTTCAATTGATATTCTATCATGTTTTCTCTTTGAGACAGTGAAAAACGTTTTGGTGTGAAAACCCTAGCAGCAAGCATCAAAAACTCCTTTAGTCTTTATATGTGCCATCATGGTGAGAAAAATATTAGGTTTGTTCGACCTTATCAATTTTCCTGTAGGTTACCATATTGACAATCCTACAGAAGTATCATTCATGGTTAACTATCTCTTGTAGAATATACTTTTGATAGGGGAGCCATTTTTTGGAGGCTTCTCTGCTTTTAGACCAATTACATGTTTGTTTCTTTGACCATGTTGACAATGATATATCTCTGGTTGGAAAATTTAGCAGTTTTTAAACCATTTTGTGTCTTCCCCTGGCCACTTCCGTTTTTGCAGGTGCCTACAAAACTTTTTCCTTTGATCATTGTCCCTTTTGGAGTTTGACACCTCTTTTCTTCGGCAGTGAACCTATGCTTATCATAATTATCTCCTAGGGAAATTTTACCTCATGCTTGCCTTCCTTTTGATCCTTTTTGAGAGGCCTTTGTACTGATACCTTTTAACACTCTTTTCCCTTGGTGTAGTGAAGTAATGCTTATGTCTTCCTCCTTTGATCCTTTTAAGACCTTTGATTGTACCTTTTGAAAACTCAGGCCTTTGCGCTGATACTCTTTGCATTTTTGTCCTTTTGGTGAGCTGGAATCAGTGCCTTTTTGTCAAACCCTAGAGGGTAGCTTGAAACCATTTGAATGCCATCTTCTGTTATGAAGGAGGGTTTATCATCATCATTTGACCAGTTTGTCATCCTTCCCAAACTTCTAGGTTTTAGGGTTGTTTAGAAAAAAGTAAATAGTGTTGACTTCTAAGTTCTCTAAAACCTTTAAAAACTCATTTATCATTTCTAAAGAATCTTCAATTTGCACTTGATGGAGTGGAGGTGACCTTCTGTCCTTGTAGCCCTAGTATTGATTCCTTGTTTGGCCAAAGTAGTCACAAACCCTGATTCTCTTCAAACATAGGCCTTGCTACCTTATTTTTGTTGTGGATGGTCTTATTGTGATGATTTCACCCTATTACCTTACCTCTTGCTAGGCTGATGGCCATCTTGATCCCCTTGCAGGAATGTGAGCAAGGGTAGTTGTCCCTTGCAGACTTGTGCACTAGGCCAAGGAGGCCTTTCTTGAATGGCCCTTTGATCAGCTTATGGACAAAGTTACTTGTTCATTTTCTTCTTTGGAAAGTAGTCTCCTTGTAGAGATAGAATAGAGATTTTAGGATACCAAATCCACCCTATGAGTTGTGAAACCCTAGGTGACATAGTGGAAGTTTCCTTGGACTTGGATTTGGAGTAACACTTAGATTTTGGGGTTGTCAAGTGTAGAACAGAGTTTATGATAAACTGATGTATTGAAGATCAAAAATCCAATGTACTTGATTTATCTAAAGAGCCTACAGAGATAGTTTTGAGACCATCAATACTTGGGGTATTTTTGGGAGACACAATAGATCTATTTGATTGGTGGCTTTAGGTAGCAGTGGAGAGGTTTAGGCAAAACAAAATAGAGGATTTGGGCCAAAGGTGACAAAATATGTACAAAAGGAGTGACATGATCCCCTAATGGGTTTTTCGGGACTGGTAAGCAGAGCTTGACATAATGAAATGATAAAATAGTGAAAAATTATCTTTAAGGACGATGAAGGCAGTGAGATTTCTAGAACTCACAATGTTCATGAACTTTGTTTCTAGAAATCAAGGGAAATCATTTAGTCATCTATGAAGGAAAAAATTACTGATGACTAACATCCACAACCATATTGGAGTGTGTGTTTGTGTGTGTGTGTGTAGACACACACACACACTCCAAACCAAATTTGAGTCTAGAAAGACTACCACATGGTCCATATAAGTATATTAATATCATATACATGCATATTCCTTAAATATTTATTCCTTGCTTTTGAGCTCCATTATATGAGTCTATACTAGTATACTTACATCATTTACACGTGATTATTTTATTTAAGCTCTTGGAGCTTGACTCCCATCATGATGAACATGCATTTACAATTGATGCATAATATGATCCAATATATTCTTTGGGTCAAAACTATAGTATTACATAATATGACGAATAATGTAATGCTGTGCATGAAGAATGGAAAATATGTGACCCTGATAATGCAGAACATGTAATTTTACAGTTCCAATAGAGCCTTTGTAATTTTAATTTTCAAAGGAAGGAATGGATACACACAAAATTTCATAAATTCCCAAGACCAATAAATGGATGTTAAAGTAGGACTATAAAAAATCTTAGATATTAATGGGAGATTCTCTTATTCATAGAAAGAAATATAAGAAGTCAAAAAATTGGTGAATGAAGAGACACCATATTAAAATGGGAATAAGCAAAGTGATGCAATGTCATTGACTGGACGGGAATGAGAAAAAAATTATTTTCATATATTTTAATAATCTAAGAAAACAGACAATGCTATTTGGTTCATATGAAACATTAAATATTTTTAGTGTGGTAACTTTAGAAGAATAAAAAGGAAAGAAGTAACCACCACAAAGGATTATATAAGGGACCCACAAGAGAAAAGATAGGAGGAATATTGGCACTAACCTAAAAATGTGACCAAATGGTTACTAAGGACTAGAACACCAATTTAATGGCATTAATGGGTAGCCTACTATTGTGACATGATGTCTACTGAGGAATAAAACACAAATTTGGTGACAATAGCAAAGAGATTATAGTTACAAGAGGTTTGAAACTATTTTACAAATAATAAATCACTAATCCATGATGGTCAGGAGATGGAAATTTGTTTTAGATATAAACTATGGTAGGCATGGATTAGGTAAGAGTAATGGAAGAATCCAAGCAGGAAGATGAATTCTTAGGGGAATTCAGTTTAATGTTCCTAGAAAACATCCCAAATAAGGAATCTCCATCATCTTGCAATGATTATTAACTCATTTCAATGTGTACTTCTATAATAGGATAATATCCAATGCAGTTATCAAGAATACTGAAGCCACTCCATTCCAAAAGCATATATTTGGAGTAGTTTGACTTACTTTGGGGGGAAATCATAATGGATGTAGTTGGTGTAGATAAAATCTAAGAGCACACAAACTTTCATGGTTCTCTCAAAGATATGTGATCAAGTAAACTGGTTTTATTTGAGAATGGTGATGTTTCATGTTGGATTTGGGGTAAACTTGATCAAGTGGGTGGAAGAGATTTAGCCTATGTTTACTTTGTAGTACTAGTTAACAAGAAAACCTCCAATTCTTTTAAAACCAATAGATTATTTTTTTTAAATATCCCCTCTATCTCCATTGTTTTTTCTATTAGTGATCTCATGGTGATCAAGGAGGAAGATATCGTGTTCAGAATCTAGATTGGGGGAAAAAAATTGCCAAAAATTAAAAGTTCTCATAATCACACCAAACTATAACAGACCGATTGGGCTCGTCGCCAAGAATCCAACGCACTTTGTTTCACTCAAAACAAAGTCAGTATAAGGAAGATAGAGCCCACTGATCGTCATGCCAAACAGGCGATTTAAAAAAAGGGGGTCAAAGGCCAAAAATTTGGGTATTTCTTTGGCCCAATGACAAGATGACAAGTGTCAAATTATGATTGGTTGTGACTTGGAAATTTTTTATAGGTTTGTGGAGGACCAATTGGGAGCTGACACGTGGCCAGCCCAGAGGCTGCCACGTGCCCCCCCAAAGGCCGAATTTAGTTAAGTTCTAAGTTCAAATTTTAAACCATAGTCGAATTTCATTATTTTATGATTGGAAAACTAATGTATTTGGGAGAAATACTTTTAGTTCAAAGTTATAAATCATATAATATGTGATTATATATTGGTTCAAAATATATTACCAACAGAAGGGTGGAGGTCGGGGCTCGACCCTACGACCTCCCCCAATTGAGCGCTATGGCATACCAATAGGTCGCGACGTAGTCCTTAACTTATATAGACGTAGACTTATATTTTGAACTATGTCTAATGGACCAACAAGCGGAGGAAGGGGCCATCCCCCTCGTAACTTGACCCTTACGCTATGTCCAGGAGCGGAGTTAATTCATATTGGTGCAGGATTAAGTTGTAAACGAGTTTAATTAACCCTAACCTAATGATTAATGCACTTATTTCATATGAATCCATATTTATGATAAGAGCATGTTTAGCGCTAATCCACCAGTTAAACTCCACTTGTCACTTAATTAAACCTTATTTAATACAGTGGCATGTTTGGTGGAGCCCCCATTTTCGGCACCACTACCAATTTTGGCGGACTTAACTGGAGATGTTCCAGATTTGGAGGAGTTTTCCTAGGGAAAAATGAATGAGCCATAACTTTGGCATATTGCGACCAATTTTGGCTCAAGAAGAGTCATTCCTAGATGATTTTAATGCTCTAAGCATGATGGTGCCAGTTTCAAAGGCGTTGGAGCACTTTTGTAAGTGATTTTTCCACTTTGAAGATTAAAGAAGCCCAAGACCACCAAGAGAGGGGTCATGCCTAGACCATTTGAAGACCATTTTCAGAGCTTGAAGAGTCTATTTTTAGGTTTCTGGGTCTTTTGAATCCAATGGAGTAGGTTTCAAATCCATTGGAGCACTATAGGTGCATGTAATGAGAGAGTTTACCATTAATCCAAAGAGAGCCTAGCCAGTTGAAGCAGGTCCATGGAGATGTAGCCCAGGAGGGGTTAACTTCGTTATCAAATATTATGTAATGTATTTGTTGTGTGTTATTTATCTACAATATATTTGGTGTACATGTGTTTTTAACAGCTAATTAACTCATAAATTTCTCATAAAAGACACTTAAACTTGACACATATACCCTCACATAAATGGCTAATTTGAGATGATCTTAAACACATATTTTTATAATACTGATGAGGGAGCTAGCACAACAAAACTAGTTTTCCCATATTCAGATCAAGTTGGTATCAGAGCATCAATTTAGCTCATTTTATCCAATGTTAGCTAGAAGAATTAGCTATTGGTTTTGAATTTGTGCAAGGAGAATTTAACTGTGTGCAAGTTTATGTGTATCCCTTCTCTTCATAAGAGGTTCAAGGTTGAGAGCTCAATTCTCAAATCACATTAAAGAATCTTTTTATTCATTTCAAGTGTGATGGCATCTTCATCAAGCACTGTTTCTAGTCAATCTTCCTTAATAAGACTCTTTGATAAAGAGATGTTGCAGAATCTCTACATCATGAATGATATGATGCAATAGATGCATGAAGATAAGAGGCAGAGAATTATACTTCAAGAGCAGTTTATTTCCATGAAGGAAGAGAAGCAAGAACTTCTTGAAAAGATGCATGAGATGGAGACTCAAATCCATGATGCCAAGGAAACTTTAGCCAAGTATGTGCATGAAAAAGATGCGTGCAATTCAAATTTATCTTCAATTTACTCTCAAAACGAATGTGTAGGTGCTTTTGAAAGACACACTAGAGGAATAGGGTCCAAATTATTGATGAAAATGGGCTATGGAGGTAAAGGATTGGGAAAACATGCACAAGGCATAATTGAGCCAATTGTTGTTGAGGAAAGGACTCACTATTTGGGTCTTGGTTATGGAAAACATAATGGAGAATGCTCCAAATCCAAGGAGGCACATGAAGGTGTTCCAAGAAGGACTTTCATTACATGTTCATTACCTTAAGCTTGTGAAGTTTGTGTTCATGAGGAATGCAAAAATGTTACACCCACTTTGCAAGAAGATGCTCATATGCATGTAAATAATGAGAATGGAAAACAAGAGGATGTTGAAAGCTCTAAAGTTATTGAATGCATTGTTGGTATTCTGAAGAGAGGCACTACCTAATCAAATTCACCTCCTCAAGAAGGCGATAAAGGTGAATGTGCAAGGTATAAATATTTTTTTAATCAAGTTGCTTTTGATTATGATAAATATGGTAAATCTTCACATAATATTTGGAAAAAGTTTGCATGTTACTTTTGTGGTTTGAATAACCATAATGTTTTGAGGTGTTGGAAGAACATAGCCATGCACAGAAACTTTTAAAACAAAGGAGGCAGAGAGCCAAAGGTCCATTGGATAATGGAAACCATGTTGACAAGAAGATGAAATTGTTTTGCACTCATTTTTATAAGCAAGGTCATCTTGTAGACAAGTGTTGGATTTTGTATCCAACAAGTCATCCAAGACATTTGAAGAATGTAGAAAGAGATCCTGACAAGAATGGAAAAGAGGATTCCATAATCGATGTGGGTCATGATGATTCACATGATGAAGTGCAGCTAAAAGAATCACCATTGAAATGGTTTGGTAAGAGATGGTTAGATTTATTATATAATTAAGGCCTTGCATGTATTTTGATGATTGATGCATTTCTTTGCCAATTGAATGCATGTTGCATGTTTACACTAGGAAGGTGTTTTAAAATTAGAGTTATGTTGACTCACTTACATGCAGCAAATATGGCAATTTGTACAATAGATTTTGCTTGACTTGAGAGTCAGTTGTTTGAAGAGGCATGTTTTGTCGACTTGTGTTTAGTCGATGAGTTTTTACACCAAGATGCAAGATTACATGGCTATGTTCACATGATGTGACAGTTTTTGCTTTGAAGGAGAAAAATGATATGTCATCAAGTTATGTTTCTTGCATGATGTGTTTTTCAGTTTGATGGTTGTGTTTGTGACAAGATGTCATAGGATTTTGGGAAGGTCCACTCTTGAGCGAGAGGCTCATGATTAGCCTTCATTCCCAAATCATGGCATGAGAAGCATGTCAATACTAGAGGATGATGGAATTGAGAAGCAGAAAGAAGAACAAGATGATAAAAATACTACAACTAAAACAACAACCATTGTAGACCATTTGATGTGTTGACGCCAAGAAGCGAAAGATATGGTGAATTCATTCTTCCAGAGGTGGAATTTGGAACCGTTGAGGTAAACAGAATGGTCATTTATTTTCTTGTGATTACTGATGTTGGAAATAATTGTTGTATTTCACTCAGATGGGCTTAAATTGGAAAAGTGGTTTCCAAGGAGAAGCTTGCATCAAATGCATGTGTGTGAAAAGGAGGAACATGATTCTCAATGGGAAGGCCACCAGTTATCTTTCCAAGCACTAATGGATTGCTTTGGTACAAAAAATTATTTTATCATTCAGTAAGAAACCAACAAATGTTGGATGGGGTCAGCAGCAAAAGGAGAACATTGGTTGAAGAGCCAAGCCATTTGCAAGGCAAGGCATGTCAGTGAACCCAAGTGGTTTTCATGGAGATGTTTCCAAGTAGAATCATTTTGATAGAACTTTGGAAAGAAATGAGTATTCAACTCTCATGAAATAACCAAATTTTGTGGGTCCAAAATCCTCTCAGTGGAAAGGAGTGATATGAATCTAGATTGGGGGAAAAAATTTGTTGAGATTCAACAAGAAGATCCTAGTGAAAATTATGCACCTACACTAGGATGGAGCCTCAGGATATTTTTAGGTGGAAGTCTATTTTTAGAGGCATCAACAAATTCTATTTATAGATGATGTCTATTTATAGATGATGAGAAAATTCTATTTATAGATGTATGTGCAAGTTCTATTTATAGATTGCATGTCTATTTATAGATGCATGTCGACTATTATTATCCCTTAATAATAGTTGGACAATAAAAATTAATCTATTCTCAATGAGCACTTGGAAATAGTTAACTGAAGTGGAAAATCAGTTATCTATAGGAAATTCAAGTTCAAAGGTTGGTTGGTGCTACATGCAAGTGGACTTAGTTGTAACTGAGTGATTCGAAGTTGTAACAGAGTTGGATGTGTAGTTATGTGAGTTGTGTTAAGTCAGTTAAACTCAGTTGTGCTAGTTGTAACTGAAGATAAAATAGTGAGAGATCAGTGAATTAATTATTTAATTAATTCAAAATCAGTGGTCTCATATGCAACTGAAGATTTAATATTGTTAACTACATGCATGTCAGATCCAGTGGAGACTTAGTTGTGATGTCGGTGAAAGGGACAGTTTGACTATCAGTTGTGACATTAGTGGGTGCACTCAAGCAACCACACACATATTGGATGTGCCCATGAGGATTTCACATTCAAGGCAAGCAAGATTCCATTCATTCAGGGATTGCTATCATCTAGGATTGTGCAGTGGAGGCAGGCTGTCTGGAGGCAGTAAATTGGCGCATGTATTTGCCAATTTTGTATGACAGTGTGAGACGATTGTATATTGTACTCAGAGCTCATGGATTAGAGTTTTGTATGATATTGTTTCATGATCCATGATATATACATAATATATGATAATGGGGTTTTTAGCTTTATTCTTTCCCGGTAAAAACATATGTGTTATGTGTGATTAATCTTTCTTCTTGATATTGCAATTGGCGATCGTGTTTTAAATTCCGCAAGATTTTTGTAGAAGCGATTCTATATTTAACAGTGGAATATAATTTTTAGATTAGGAGAATCTAGGAAATACATAATTTTTATTAAAATCTCCACATGGTATCAGAGCACAGAAGATTGCAATTTTGAAGCAGGAGCTAAGTTTGTTGTTGGAAACAATTCGAATTTGCAAAAAGATTTTCTTGGTGCTACAGTTGAGTAAAAATTGAAATGGCTTTCAATGGCTTGTGGCTAGAGTATGCACTCAAGGGCAGCTCTAACTACATTTCCTATAAGGACAAGATGCACAAAATAATGTCTTGAAGGAATACATCGACAGTGATGTTCCTAAGCCCACTTTGACGAATGTTGCATTACTTGATGCATGTAAAAATAAAGTGGAAAAGGCGAGAAGGATTTTGTTGGAAGGTGTATGAGACCACATTGTCTCAAGCCTTCATGGGAAACCCACACCATATGCTATGTGGAAGTATTTGATGGATCTTTTCGAAAGCAGTAGCGACCATAGGAAATTGGTGCTGAAAGATAAACTCAGGAAGATCAAGATGGAAAAGGGCAACAACATTCCAAAGTATCTCACGAAGTTTGTCCAATGTCAGGATGAATTGGGAAGTGTGGGAATCACTATTGATGATGATGATTTGGTGAGCTTGGCTCTCTTGAGACTTCCTAAGAGTTGGCACAGTTATGAAGAATCTGTCAACGGATGGGAAAAATTGTCGGATTGGGAATGAATGTGGTCGGATCTAGTGTAGGAGGAGTTCAGGCAGAACACCAGAGATGGATCTTCATCAAAGCATGATGATGAAGAGGATTGTGGTTTGGATGCCCAGGCAAGGAAAGGGAAGGGGAAGAAATTCCATTCAAAATCTGAGTCTAAAGGCAAGAAGCTGGATTTGTCCAAGGTGAAGTGTTTTCACTGTCACGAACATGGGCATCTCGCTACTAAATGTCCACAGAAGAAGAAGAACAAGAAGGTTTTTGGAGCTGCAGTTGGTGAGGCCCTTGCCTTGAAATTTTAACTTGATTTCTCTTTGATCGCATGCATGGTCTTAATTGCATTGGGATCAGTGTGGTATCTGGATAGTGGTGCTTCCTTCCATGTGACGGGAGATAAGGAGATTTTCAGTGAATTAGAGGAGAAAGATCTCCAAATGCATATAGAGATGGGTGACGAAGGATGATATAGTGCGACTGGAATTGGTACCATTACCTTTGAGAGGGAGTCAGGTAAACCATTTCAATTGAAATATGTTATGCATGCTCCAGGTTTGAAGAAAAAGTTGGTCTCAGCCGCAATGTTGGAGGATAGAGGTTCTGACATTGTTTTAAGCGATGGAAAAACTTTCCTGTGACATAAAAAAATGGGTCAACCCAAGAGGATAGGGATTTGAGTTAAGAGTCTCTACAAGCTGGAGGTACATGGTTGTGCTGCCATGATGGGTAAGGCATAAAAAGTGGTGAGTCGGGATGAGGGCGAATTATGGCACAGGAAATTGGGCCATATTCATTATGGAGCCTTGAAAATCATGCAGAAAATATCTACTAGAATTCCAATGGGAACACTTGCTCAGTTAGATCAATGCAAAGGTTGCACCATGGGGAAGTATGTAAAGTCCACCTTTCATGAAAAGGAGAATTGTTCTTCGGTGATCCTGGAGAGAGTTCACACAGACGTGTGTGGACCATTCTCGGTTGCTTCAACAAAAAAACATAATTATTATGGTATTTTTGTTGATGAATTTTCTCGTAAATGTTGGATCTTCTTGATGCAGAAGAAAGATCAAACATTCTTAAAGTTATGTGAGTTTAAGGCATTGGTGGAGAAAGAGTTGAGGAAGCAAGTGAAGGCTCTAAGGAGCAATAATGGTGGAGAATACATCTCTAACGAATTCAAATACTTCTGCAGCAAAGAAGGAATTCGAAGAGAACTCATAGTGCCTCATAACCCACAGAAAAATGGGGTCCTGGAGAGGAAGAATAGAATGATCTGGGTGCAGCACAAGTGATGTTGTATGATCAGGGCCCACCAATGCATTTGTGGGTGGAAGCATAAAACACTGTGTTTTATTTGCAATTTTTTTTTCCTCATAGAGTACTTGACATGAGTACACCTGAAGAAACTTTCACTAGTAAGAAACCAGATGTTTCTCACTTTAAGATTTTTGGCTCATTTTTTTATGTGCATGTGACCAAGAACGTCAGGAAGAAGCTGGAACCGAATGCTGAAGTTGGGATATTTTTGGGGTATATAGAAACACCCAATAATTATCATGTGTATTTTCCTAATAGTGATTAGGGGAATTTTGAGGTCTAAAATGGGCCTCATAAGAAAAATTTACAACAAAAATAAACTTTATAACAACCAATAGGATTCAAGATGATGATGTCATCCATAATGGATGATTCACCATTTTTGGAGTAAAAAAGTAAAAATATTAAAAAATAATAAAATAATAAAACTACTTTTCAACTCGTATTTTAAACTTATCTCCCAAAATTTTTACTCAAATTTCGAGCGGGAGTACTCGTTGGATGCGGAATTTAATTCCTCATCCAAGGAGTACCCATGTTGCATACTTTCGATGAACTCTTCTACACGAAAAATGAGAAATACATAAAAAACATGATTGTAATCACGCTTTTTTATGTATTTCTCATTTTTCATGTAGTAGGACCCATCGAAAGTATGCAACATGGGTACTCCTTGGATGGGGAATTAAATTCCGCATCCAACAAGTACTCCTGCTCGAAATTTGAGTAAAAAATTTGGGAGATAAGTTGAAAATATGAATTGAAAAAGTAGTTTTTTCATTTTTCCCTCTAAAATTTGATGATGTCATCAAATCTTATTAGATTTTTTCCACTATTATTTTATGATTTCCTTAGGAGGCCCATTTTAGACCTCAAAATTCCCCTAATTTGAAGATGAATGTTATGCGATAGGATATAAAATTTGATGAGGGGAAAGCCATGTGGTTGTCGCTTGAGAGGGAGTTGGACTTGCATGCGGAGGAGGAACTATTGGTTCCCAAAGATGAGACTCTAGATGTGGATCAACAACAGGAGGAGGTTCATCGAGTGGAGGATTCCACTCATGTGAAGCCAAACATTAGAACTAGCAAAATGCATACCACAGAAGCTGATAGGCTGAGACTTGATGCTGCATAGAATGTAGGAGCCCCTACTTCTTAGCGCAGAAAAAGACAGTCTCCTGACTATTTTACTAGATACATGGCCCTCATGAGAAAATGTATTGTGACTAAGCCATCTTCCTTTCAGGAAGAAGTGTAGGAGCCCACATGGGTAGATTCAATGGTGGAGGAGTATGACTCCATTATCAAAAACAATGCTTGGGAAATTGTTCCAAGGCCAGTTGATAAATCAATGGTAGGTTCAAGATGGATCTACAAGGTAAAGCAAGCTGATGATGGGAGTGTTAAGAAATATAAGGCCAGATTTGTGGCTCGGGGCTTCTCACAGATCGAGGGGATAGATTATGAAGAAACCTTTGCACCTATCGCATAGTATTCTTCCATGAGGACCATCCTTTCTCTCTTAGTGCAGATGGGTTGGCACATTCATCAGATGGATGTGAAGACTGGGTTTCTCAATGGGATCAATGAGGAAGAGTTGTACATAGAGCAGCCTGAAGGATTTGATATCTTCAGCAGCGTGTCACATGTGTGTCGACTCAAAAGAGTGTTGTATGGGCTTAAGCAAGCATCCTATGCTTGGTACACTCATATAGATAGCTATTTCACTGGACTGGACTTCACCAAAAGTGAGGCGGATGCAAACCTATACCAAATTGTGGTGGAGGGTAAGCTTTTAATAATTGTTCTTTATGTTGATGATTTAATACTTACTAGTGATGAGTAGCTGATACACTCATGCAAGGAGGACCTTGAAAAGAAGTTTGAGATGAAGGATATGGGCCTCCTTCATTATTTCCTTGCATTGGAAATATGGCAGCAATATGGTGAACTTTTTGTGTCTCAAGGAAAGTATGCAAGGGATATACTGGGTAAGTTTCACATGGAGGGCTGCAAACCCATGGATACTCCTCTTCTAGGAAACTGGAGGAAAGAGGATGCTACATATGGAGAGGTAGTGGATGCTACTGTCTATCGATAGTTAGTAAGTTCACTAATGTATTTAGTGAACACGAGACTGGACATATGCTATGCGGTTAACAAACTAAGTCAAGCGATGGTTAAGCCTACCAAGATCTTTTGGAAGGCGGGCAAGCATGTCTTGAGATACTTGAGGGGCACATCTGAGTATGGCTTATGGTACAGAAAAATGAATGACGTGAAGTTGCATGGCTTCACGGATGCAGATTGGGTGGGAAACCCAACGGACAGAAAGAGCACATCAGGTGGGATCTTTAGTATCGTATCTACAACTGTTTCTTGGTAGAGTAGGAAGCAGAGATATGTGGCACTCAGTTCAACGAAAGTGGAATACATGGAAACAAGTCAAGCTACATGTGAGGCTATCTGGATGAGAAAGATCTTGGTTGGCTTGTTTGGTTCTCATTTAGATATGATAGTGAGTTTTTGTGCTAATCATAGTTGCATTAAACTCTCAATTAATCTTATGTTTCATGATAGATCTAAGCATATAGATATCCAATATCATCATATCAAATATTGTGTGTAGAATAAGATCATGTTGCTTCAATACCTTCCTACGGAAGATCAGGATGCAGACATTTTGATGAAGGCGCTCACTAGGAGAAAATATGAATACCATAGAGACAATATCAGGGTGAAGGATAATCCCTTTCTTGTTGGGAGTGAGTGTTGAGATTCAACAAGAAGATCCTAGTGAAAATTATGCACCTACACTAGGATGGAGCCTCAGGCTATTTTTAGGTGGAAGTCTATTTTTAGATGCATGAGAAAATTATGTTTATAGATGATGAGAAAATTCTATTTATAGATAATGTTCTATTTATAGATGTATGTGCGAGTTTTATTTATAGATCGCATGTCTATTTATAGATGCATGTCGACTATTATTATCCCTTAATAATAGTTGGAAAATAAACATTAATATGTTCTCAATGAATACTTGGAAATAGTTAACTGAAGTGGAAAATTAGTTATCTATAGGAAATTCGACTTCAAAGGTTGGTTGGTGGGACATGTAAGTGGACTTAGTTGTAACTGAGTGATTCGTAGTTGTAACAGTGTTGGAAGTGTAGTTATGTGAGTTGTAAAGAAGTTTAACTTAGTTAAGTGAGTTAAACTCAGTTGTGCTAGTTGTAACTGAAGATAAACTGGTGAAAGATCAATGAATTAATTATTTAATTAATTCACATTCAGTGGTATCACATGCAACTAAAGATTTACTACTGTTAATTACATGTATGTCAGATCCAGTGGAGACCCAGTTGAGATGTAGGTGAAAGGGACAATTTGACTATCAGTTGTGACATTAGTGGGTGCACTCATGCAAAGACACACACAGTAGATGTGCCCATGAGGATTGTGCAGTCAAGGCAAGCAAGATTCCATTTATTTAGGGATTGCTATCATTTGGGATTACGCAGTGGAGGCAGGCTATCTGGAGGCAGTAAATTGGCGCTTGCATTTGCCAATTTTTGTATGACAGTGTGAGACGATTGTATATTGTACTGAGATCTCTTGGATTAGAGTTTTGTATGATATTGTTTCATGATCCATGATATATACATAATATGTGATAGTGGGGTTTTTAGCTTTATGCTTTCCCAGTAAAAACATTTGTGTTATGTGTGATTGATATTTCTTCTTGATATTGCAATTGGCAATTGTGTTTTAAATTATGCAAGATTTTTGTAGAAGAGATTCTATATTTAACAGTGGCATATAATTGTTAGATCATGAGAATCTAGACAACACTTAATTTGTATTAAAATTTCTACAAAATTTTCCAAAAAATAAAAGTTCTCAAAATCGCACCAAACCAGAACAACCGGTTTGGGCCCGTCACGAGGAATCTGGTGCACTTCGTTTCACTCAAAACAAATTCTGCATGAGGATGCTAGAGCCCGTTGATTTTTGAGCCAAATAGGCAATTTTTTTAAAAAAAGGGGTCAAACAGGGTCAAAGGCCAAAAATTTGGGTATTTCTCTGGCCCAATGACATGATGACTAGTTTCGAATTATGATTGGTTGTGACTTGGCAATTTTTTTACAGGTTTGTGGAGGACCAATTGGGAGTTGACACGTGGCCATCTTGGAGGCTGCCACGTGACCCCCAAGGCCGAATTTAGTTAAGTGTTAAGTTCAAATTTTAAACCATATTCGAATTTCATTATTTTATGATTATAAAACTAATGTATTGGAGTGAAATTTTTTTAGTCCAAAGTTTTAAATCATATAATATATGATTATATATTGGTGCAAAATATATTACCAATGGAAGGGTGGAGGTTGGGGCTCGACCCCATGACCTCCCCCAAGTGAGCATTGTGGCATACAAATAGGTCGCGGCGTAGTAATTAACTTATATAGCCATGAACTTATATTTGAACTATGTCTAATGGAATGACGGGTGGAGGAGGGGGCCAGCCCCCTCATAACGTGACCCTTACGCTACGTCCATGATCAGAGTAATTCATATTGGCACGGGATTAAGTTTTAAATGGGTTTAATTAACCATAACCCAATGATTAATGTGCTTATTTCATATTAATCCAGATTTATGATAAAGAGCGTGTTTAGCACTAATCCACCAGTTAAAATCCACTTATCACTTAATTAAACCTCAGTTAATACGGCGAAATTTTTGGCAGAGCCCCCATTTTCGGTGCCACTACCAATTTTGGCAGACATAATAGGAGAGGTTCCAAATTTAGAGGAGTTTTCATAGGGAAAACTAAATGAGCCATAAATTTGACATATTTCGACCAATTTTGCTCAAGAAGAGTCATTCCTAGATGATTTTGATGCTATGAGCATGATGGTGCACGTTGCAGAGATGTTGGAGCACTTCTATAAGGGATATTTCCACTTTGAAGATTATAGAAGCCTAGGGCTACTAGGAGAGGAGGTCATGCCTAGACCATTTGAAGACCATTTTCATAGCTTGAAGAGTCTATTTTGAGGTTTTTGGGTCTTCGAAATCCAATGGAGCAGGTTGCAAAGCCATTGGAGCACTATAGGTGCATATAATCAGAGAATTGATCATTAATCCAAAGAGGGCCTAGCCAGTTGAAGCAGGTCCATGGAGATGTAGCCCAGGAGGGGTGAACTCTATTATCAACTATTGTGTAATGTGTTTGTTGTGTGTTATTTCTCTGCAATTTATGTGTTTTACATGCATTTTTAACAACTAATTAACTCATGAATTTCTCATAAAATACACTTAAACTTGACACATAAACCATCACTTAACTGGCTAATTTGAGACGATCTTAAACACATCTTTTTATAATATTGATGAGGGAGCTAGCACAACAAAACTATTTTTCCCATATTCAGATCATGTCATCAAATTTATCAAGATAGAAAGGGATGAGGTATTATCTCATCTATTAATCGTTAATTATATATTATTTTTTAGATTTGGGTCTATTAAGAAAAACCATATTTTTTTTTTTGTATATCCATAGGAGAGGAAATTAAAATTTAGAAAACAACACTACCTTTCAACAAGGTTTTGAAATACCAAAAAATAGTGGATCAAAATGGTGTTGCATATGAACTAAAGGTAAACTACTATAGATTAAGGGATGGAATGACTGATTACAAATATAGAGGTTATGATCCCATTTTGTTACATTAAATCTCTCTAATTTGATTGATTTTATACCCTAGTCAAAGTAGTACTAGAGGAAATTATAGTATACTAGATGTCATTGTTCACCATTCCAAAAGAAAAAAGAAATAATATTAGGAGGAGATGCATATTTTATCTATGGGATAGAGAAAAAGATAATATTAGGATGCATTTAGTGACATATACCAAAATAGCACAACCCAAGTACTCGAGATTCAAGGACTCAAATACCATCATGGTTTGAGGGAAGTACTTGTAGAAAATATATTATGGAGGATACCAAATTTTGAAGGATTGTGGAAAATTATAATGGAAGGTAAGTTTATTGATCTTCTTGGTATTAAAGTATATATACATAGGCTAATGAAAATTTCTTTAGGAGATAATTACAGATTGTTTCGAATTGTTAGAGATCATTTAATATAGCTTGTAGAGTATGCCAACCGGGTTAATATGGGGTGGGGGATAACAATGTACAAAATATGAATGATTACCTTGTCTTATATTTCAAAATAGGAACATTGAAAATCATGGTACACTTTTAGGGAGGATGGTAGAGAGGGATCTAGAAGAACCCTAGATGTGGATTATTTTTGGGATATGGGAGACCTTGTTAGGGAATGGGCATTGTGTGAAAGGGCGCTAATCAAAGGCTCAATATGAATCATAGGTTGAAAGAATTCATTTGTATGGATACTAGATGGGAAAGCAAGATTATATTACTATAAAATTGATTTATAGGGTGCCATTCACAATTGGTATGGAGTGGGATCCATAATTGTGGTGGTATATAATGCGGAAACTAAATAATCCTCATAAATAAAAAAATCTTGTTTTGTATTTTCCCTCCCAAAAAAAAATCTCACATGGGAGATATATTCAAAAGCATAGAGGGGCGGGACTAGGAATATTCCCACTAAATAGAGGAAGTAAATAGGTTTCACATCATTTGTTTGTTACATGGAATTATAGTTTAGAGGTGTGGGATGTGAGAAAACACTTAAGTGGGGGGAACTAAGAATATAATTTATATCGTTGTTGGAATCTTTGAGGGATAGATGGAGTATCCTTTGGTAGGCAAGTATCATTTCCTTCCATCTTTCATAACATGTATGGATTAATAAAAAAGAGTATCTGTTTTTAGGTGTCTCTCCAACCCTAATAAGGTTTATTATAGGATAAATTCAACTAATTATACTTTCCATAAGGTTGGAAAAAATAATAGATCAAGAGAGGTGATGCCACTAGATGTTGACAAAACTAGAAAGAAAGTTGAATTTTGGCTAGATAATTTGGTTGTGAAGGGTATTAACACTCATTTTGATATTTTTGTTGAGGGTATTCTTGACCTAAAGGGAGGATCATATTAATTTATTGATTTCTAAGGGTGCAAATATGGTTGTATAATTTTCACTAATAGCTAGATGTAATAATAAGATCAAAAGTTGGCACAAGATATTAGGGTATGCAAATTTCAAAAGTGTGAAGTTGATGATTTGATTGAATATGGTCCATGGACAGTATCATAAAATGGTTCATTTAGAAGGTTTACATGAGGTTTATGTTTGTGGTAAGCATCATGAAGAAAATTTTGATAAAGGGAATTCTCAAAGGGAAAATACATGATAGTGGCTTGTCCATGATGATCATTGTACAATAACCAATCCTTCTCTAGAAAATGCAAAGTATGTTTTGACCTACATTGATTATTATTTTAAGTTTACTCGGGCTTATTTATTGAAGATTAATGATATCATTTTTGAGAAATTAAAGGATTTTAGGGAATTGGATGAAAATAAATATGATTGGCCTATTAAATGTTTGAGATTTAAAATTGGAGAGAATATGTGAGAAATTCCTTTATATATATATATATATATATATATATATATATATATATATATATATCCTTTAAAGGAATTTCTCACATATTATCCTCCAATTTTAAATCTCAAACATTTTGTAGGTCAATCACACTAAAAAAAATGGTGTTGATAAGAATAAAAATAAAACTTTTATTGAGATGTCTAGATGTTTACTTCAAGGAAAGGGAATGCCAAAAAAGTTTTTGGTACAAGTTATTTCCCACTCAAATTGAATTTTAAACAAATTTTCAACTAAGGTCATGTAGGATATCACTCCTTTTGATAAATGTAATGTTACAAGGTTTAATTAGGCATATAACAACATTTGTATCCATAACTTGGGTGAATGATAAGGAAAATAAGTTGGACCCAAGGGATAATCTTGTGTTATGACTGGGTACTCTAAAGAGTCTAAATCTTATTAGTTATATGATCTAAGTAAGAAGTTACCAATCAATGAGATGTGAAATTTGATGATAAGACCTCATGTCTCACTTGGTTTACATATTCCTTTGTTGTTTGAGGGCATTATTGAACCAATTATTTAAGAAATCTAAATCAACTAGTCTAAACTCTATACCTACTCGCCCAATTTCTTAATTGACCAGGGTGTCTGAATTGAGTTATAGTTGGATTTCTATTATTGAATTTATTATTAGTCAAATTTTAATTATGAATCCATTAATGATGTGGCTAAGTGATGATGACTCTAATCATGATGAATGATATTAAACGATACCTTTTGTTGGGGAGATTCATTGTCCCAATTGTGTAACAAATACTAGTAAGCCTAGTAATAGTTATGTATGTGATGCTACTAATTCAAGAATATTTTGGGAAAAAAAGTAGCTAATTTTTTACTCGTGGAAAATGTGTTGGAGACATGTGATCCTAAAACATATGTATATCCATGTTATAAGAATGAATGAGCAACAACTATGACTGGAAAATATAATTCCTTATTCAAAAATAAGAATGTGGAATTGGTTCCCTATCCACAAGGAAAAAATGTGGTGAAATGTAAATGGGTCTATAAGATCAAGCCTACCATAGATGGTGCTGTTAGGAGACACAATTCTTGGTTGGTAGAAAATGGTTTTTCTCAACATGAAGGTATCAACTACATGGATAGCCTTGATCTTGTAGTCAATACAAATTCTATCTTAATTGTTATTTCTCTTACTACTAATATTGGTTGGGAGGTACATTAGATGGATGTGAAGGTTTCCTTCTCACATAAGGATATTACTAAGGAAATATATATGGAGAAACCAACAAGTTTTGTGCAGGATGGAAAGTTGTATGAAAAGTAAAAAAATATATATATATGGCTTGAAACGAGAACTTTGGTCATGGTATGAGAAGCCTAATAGCTTATTTATTTGACTTGGTTTCAAGACTTATGAATCACATCAAAATAAATATTTATCCACTACATGTGAATGATGTGGATCTATTAATTTTTCTATATGCCAATGACTTGATCAATGGGAGTAATGGTCATCCAATTTCTAGTCCTAAAGTCAAATTGAAGAATAGATTTTAAATAATTGACTTAGTTTTGTTATAGTTAGTTCTTCCCATTCAAGTTATGGAATTGGAAGATGTTATCTTCATCTCATCTAGAGTATCCTTTGGATCCCCTAAAGAGAGTTAGAATGGAAAATTATAAGCCATGTTATACAAAGTTTTAATAGAGATTTTCATTGACTAAGGAATGTGACTCTCTATATGTTGATCCTATTGTGTATATGAAATTTGTTAGCATTCTTATTTATTTGAATTTTAACCTACCCAATATTTCCTTTCTTGTTAATTTGGTCTCTAGATTCATGCAATATTTTAGGAATAACCATATAAAGGTTGCAAATATAATTATTCAATATATCAAGAAACATATCAATGTAATGAAAAATAGTTCAAAATTGGAAAAATATCCAAGATAGGATGGACAAAGAGTTGACATATATATAGGACAAAATATATAATTGATAATTTGAATGAATGAGATCAATTTACAATGAACCTTGTGAAAAAATTCTTATATGCATTGAATAGTTGTGATGGTGAAGGATTGTGCCCCTTTGTTTTATCATCATCATTTAATATTAATGTATAGATTTTATATTCATTACACTACCTATGGCTCGAAGATGTTTTACCCTAATGAGTCACTATGTTACAATCTTGTGTTTCCCTCTCTTCCTTGTTTATAAATATGTTTCACTTACCCATAACCTTATGTTTGTCCCTTTTAATACTAAAAACCATAATTTAGGCTTAAGGTATTATTCATTACATTTATTTAATATTTCACTTTCAAAATATAATTAATGTTGGAAAAATGATTATACTGAGAGGCGGGGTGAATTAGTATAATGGTAAATATTAACCAATCAAAACACTCCAATGCATATATACATAAATCACATCAACAACATAAGAATAAACCATATATATATATGAGAAACACCAACTGAATATTACATTCATTTATTGGAACCAACCAAAATGAGGCACCATTACCCTAAGAAATTCAAGCACCAATGTGGCCTTCATGTTATATCCTTTCTTTATATCTTCAGCTTTGTTGTACCACTATTATTGTAAGTTTCTCCTTTATTTTACACATCACTCTTTGTTTTGTATCTTTCAATTATGCATATAATATCGATTTTTTTTTTTTAGATCCCATACCAAAACTCTCCCTTGATAGAACATCCTCCAAAGACCTCATTGTCATACTTCTTCCACTCTTGATTACGTAAAGCTTCGTTTAATTTATTTGTCCCTTATCACTCTTCACGCAATTGTACCAATGAATATTCCATAAAAAAACACATACTTCACACATAGTCACATCTCCTCTAAATCTTAAGCTCCTCCAACTTAATTTTTTTATACTAAATTTCCATGGCTAACTCTCCATGGAGGACGATCTAGATATTTATTTTCTCAGCTAGAATCTAGAGGACTTGAATAAGTATTAAACTAAGGGATCCTTAGCTCCTTTAGGGCTTAGATTTAGTTTCATGAAATGAATTGGTGTGACCCTAGTTAAAAAAACATTCCACTAAATTTTGATCTGGGTCCACTTTCATGTAATAAATTATTGGACACCTAGATCTTTTGTCTTCCCATATTACTTTTAACTCCAACTCCAGGGGCTTCAATTCCATCCATATGACCACTTGGTAGGACCAGATCCTTAAAGTACGATCTCTGGGTATCTGGGACTCTGTGTCCTTTCTTATGGCATACATTTATATGAGGCCTTGATTGTTGAGAAGTGTAGCCAAAAAGGCTCAATTTGACTTAGACTTGGTCAAATTGAGAAAATTCGAAATTTCCACATCATCAAATAACTTAGAGGTAGTTAACTGAGGTGAAATGGCTCTTGTCATTTATTTAGCTCAGTAAATTTTAGTTAGTGGGATTGGAGTTCAGTTTTCATGTGTTGATTGCTAATTTATAGAAATCTAGTTCAATTATTTCCATTTGTACTCAGTTAAACTAGTTCTAACAATTAATATAACTAGTTAGAGGTAAGTTGTGCAATGCGACAAAACTCTAACTCAAAGATCATATAGTTAAATGATAAACCAACCAAAAATAGCTCATGCATGAAAGGAATTCAAATTTCTTAGCTATGGTGGAGATTCCAAAGTAGTGTAACATCAACTATAGACTAGTCTTGAGTGTACATGTGTTTCATGCAATAAATGATAAATACTTAGGATTTGCACAATAATTTTGGAGGATATTCCAAAATAATAGGGGCTAATTTACTCAAGGATTTGTGCAAGGAAATAGGAGCTCAAGTTGGGTATAAATTGACTAAGTCTGGGTCAGAGCTACTCGTTGAGCAGATAGAAGAATTATTCTTTTGCAGGTTAAACTCAGAATTGGAGCTAGAATTTTTAATAGATTATTTATTCCTATGATTAATGAAAATAGGATTAAGGGGTTTTTATTAGTTAGTTTCCCATATATACATTCGTGTACTTGTATATGTGATTGATGCATGTTTGTGAATGTTTTTCTAAATTGTGAATTAATTTCCACAGAGCAGTTGAGTAGAATTGTGTCTATTGATTTAGATTAAATTTATTGAATAGTTTCAATTATATCACCATATTTATACATGGTATTAGAGCAGGATTCACGTTAGAACAATAATTTCAAATTTTTCCCTTAGGAGGTTCAAATTTGTAGCTTCAATGTAGCAGGATTTCCTTAGAATTGGGAGAATGGCCTTCAATAGATTGAGTTTAGAGTATGCATTGGAGGGAAACTCAAATTTCATTGCCTGGAAGGATTGAATGGAGGAAATTCTTAATGAAAATGGATTTATGGAATATGTCAAGACAAAAAATCCAAAATCAGGATCAGTTGATGCCCAAAACCTAGCCTAATGGAAGAAAGAGGTAGCCAACACAAGGAGAATAATCCTAGAGGGAGTGTGAGACCACATTGTCTCAAATATCCATGGGAAAGAAACCCCTTTCTCTATGTGGATGGAACTAGCTGAGCTATTCTAAAATATACGTGATCATATGAAATTGGCCATAAAAGACAAAATTTGAAACATTAAGATGTAAAATAATGGCATTATTCCACAATATCTCACCAAATTTACACAAGTTTGGTATGATCTTGGAGGGGCTGGCGTGAATGTTGCAAAAGATGACCTGGCGAGACTCGTTCTTCTAAGGCTTCCAAAATCCTAGCATAGCTACCCAGGCTCAGTGAACGGGAGGGAGAAATTTCTGAATTGGGAACTCTTATGGTCTGATTTGGTACAAGAAGAAATCCGACAAAATATCAGAGATGGAGTTTCATCCATGGGAGAGGATGAATAAAATTTTGCATTTGTTGGAAAGGGAAAGAAGGGAAAAGGGCAGAAATATCAAACCAAATCAGAATCCAACTAGGGGGGCAAGAAGAAAGACTTATCCAAAACAAAATGCTTCAATTTTCATGAATTTGGGCAATATGCTACTATGTGTCCACACAAAAATTCTAGCAATAATAACTCGGGAGGATCAACAGGTGAAGCATTGGCTTCACAGTTCAAGTTATACTTCACCTTGATTGCGTGCATGGCCAACAATGTGATGGGGAGTGTGTGATACTTGGACTCAGGTGCCTCATTCCACATGATAGGGTGTAGAGAGTTTTTCATTGACCTGAAAGAGAAATATTTACAAATGAATATTGAGCTTAGGGATGACGGAAGGTACAGTGCTACCGATATTGGTACAATAACCTTTAATAGGGAGTCAATATCCCCTCTTCGCCTCAAATATGTCATGTTTGTACCAGGCTTGAATAAGAACCTCATCTCTATAGCAATTTTGGAGGATCGTGGTTATGATGTAATATTCAGTAAAGGGAAATCCTTTCTAATACATATAGCCACTGGGAAGGTGAAGTATATCGAGGTTCGTGTGAAGAACCTATATCAACTTGATGTGGAATATTGTGCTAAATTAAGCAGTAGCAAAGAAAGTGTAGAGTCAAGATGTTGGTGAAATCTGACACAAAAAATTTATTCATTTGCACCATAACACCCTTAAAATTATGAAGAAAATAACCACTGACCTCCCTAAAATATCACTCAAGCATAAAAATGTATGCAAGGGTTGTACCTTGGGGAAGTATGTAAAATCCACATTCCATGATCGAGACAAAAAAGCAAATGGAGTATTGGAGAGAGTCCACTTTGATGTTTGTGGACCCTTCTCGACAACCTCCATTTCTAGACACAAATACTATGTTATTTTCTATTGATGATTTCTTAAGAAAGTGTTGGATCTTATTCATGTGGAAGAAGGATGAGACATTCTCAAAATTTGTAGAATTCAAGGCACTATTTGAGAAAGAGATGAACAAGAAGGTAAAGGATCTGATGAGAGACAATGGAGGTGAGTATGTTTCAAATAAATTAAAGGAATTTTGTTCCAAAGAAGGAATTCAAAGAGAACTTACAACTCCCCACAACCCACAACAGAATGGGGTAGTTGAGAGAAAGAACCAAATCTCTGTGGGAGTTGTGAGAACTATGCCACATGAGCAAGGCCTACCACTGCATTTGTGGGAAGAGGCATGTAACACATTAGTCTACTTGTAAAACTAGAGTCCTCATGGAATTATTAGTATGATTACACAGTAGGAGGCCTTTTGGGGGAGAAATATGAATGTTTCTCATTTCAGAATTTTTGGATCCTCTATTCATTAGCGTGTCTCCAAATTTTTGAGGAAAAAACTTGAGCCAAAAACAAAGTTAGGAGTTTTGGGGGGTTACACCAAAACTCCACACAATTACTGTATGTACTTACCTTCCCTCAGAATGAAATTTGGGGGAAGGGATGCAAATTTTGATGAGGAGAAAGAAATGAGATTATCTCTTGAGAGGGAGCTTCAAATCCCACCATAAGAGAAGCTTTTAGCTCCAAAGGAGGAGCCTTAGGAAGTTGTGGAGCAGCCAAAAACATAGGAGCAGAGAGGAGGTAGAGTGGAGACATCCACTCAATTATAACCATCCAGAGAACGTAGAAAGAGAACTAGATAAGTTGAAATACTAGTGCGGGATGTCAGGGAGAATGTGGGAGCTCATTTAAATTTGAATAGGAAAAGGAGGTCACCTAAGAGGTACACTATATACATGGATCTAATGACTAATATTGTACATACTGAGCCATCCTCTTTTGATGAATAAGTTTAGTAAGAAATTTGGGTTTATGCAATGGTGGAAGAATGCAAATCCATCATAAATAATAGTGTTTGGTAAGTGGTCCTAAGACCAACAAGAAAATTAGTTGTGGGTTCAAAATTGATATTCAAATTTAATCATGCAGCACATGAAATCATAGAGAATTATAAGGCCATATTTTTGGCCAAAGGATTCTCTCAAGTTGAGGGAATTGACTATGAGGAAACCTTTGCTCCCATAGAAATGCATTCATCCATTATATCAATTCTTGCATTGGTTGTACATATGGGGTGTAAGATCCACTAGATGGATGTAAAACGATATTTATCAATGGTTTTATTGAGGAGGAAGTGTAAATAGAGAAAGAAAAAGGTTTTGAGAAATTTTATCAAGAGTCTCATGTGTGCAGACTCCGGCGAGCATTGTAACGTCTCAAACAGGCACCCCAAGTTTGGTACACTCGAATTGATAGTTATATCACTGGATTTCAATTCCCCAAAAGTGAAGAAGATGAAAACCTATATCATCTTTTGGTAGAAGGTAAATTTCTTATAATTGTGTTTATATTTTGATGATTTAATATTGGCAAGTGATGAGCAGCTGATCAACTCCCAAAAGGAGGACCTTGCAAGAGAATTTGAGATGAAATAGATGGGTCTCATGCACTACTTCCTCGGTCTGGAATTATGGGAAGGTCATGGGGAATTGTTTGCGTCTCAAGGAAATTATGATGCTGAGATAATACATATATTTCACATGAAGAGTTGTAATACCATGGAGACACCTCTAGCAATCAACTGGAGGAAGGAGAAACTGACAGTTAGTGGGTTCATTGATGTATATTGTGAACACATGATGATATATGTGTTATGCAGTCAACCAGCTGAGCCAATCTATGGTAAGGCCAACCAAATTGTATTGAAAGGCAACAAAACATGTCTTATAGTACCTCAGAGGCACTACCCATTTTGGAGTATGGTACATACGTACATAGGGAGTGAAGTTGAATGGCTTCACATATGCATATTTGGAAGGGAGTACATCCGACTGAAAGAGTACACTAGGTGCAATTTTTAGTATTGGTTTTGTATAAATTTCCAGGTACAACAGGAAGTAGAGGTTTGTGGTTCCCAACTAAGCAATTTAAGCAACATGTGAGGTGATATGGATGAGAAAGATACAAATGGGACTGTTCGGTCAAGATATGGATCCAAATGTGATCTACCTTGATAATCAGATTTACATTAAGGTCTCTGAGAATCCAATATTTCACGATCGATCCAAACATATAGATATCTAGTATCATCATTTACATGAATCTGTGTAGAGGAGGATAATGTTGCTACAATACATTCTGATAAAGAAAAAATATGCTTACATCTTGACAAAGGATTTGTCAAGAGGAAATTTTGAATTCCACAGGTGAAGGATAGGGGTGGTTCAAAATACCTTTCTTGCTAAGAGGGAGTGTTGTGAATTGTATCAAGAAAGGATCAATTTGACTTAGCCTTGGTCAAATTGAGAAAATTTAAAATTTCCACATCAGCAAACAACTTGGAGGAAGTTAACTGAGGTGACATGACTCTTGTCACTTAGTTAGCTCAATAATTCGATTTAATGGGCTTACAGATTAGTTTTAATGTGTTGATTTATAATTTATAGAAATCCAGTTCAGTTATTGTTGGAAATGTTTTGATTGATTGCAAAGGAATTGGAAAAGACAGGAGCAGCATCTCATCTAAACTACCCATAAGGCAAAAGAGACAAGGTAATAGATTGAAGGAAAAATTGAATATCTGGCCAAGATTTGTATATGTTAATAAAGAACTGTGGAATTGTGCTAAGTATGGTTGAGTAAATCTGGAATATATATGACCTGTGCCCGGAGAGGAATGAAATCATTGTTGCAGAGTTAGGGTTGAGGCATCATGGTGGTAGGATTCTAATTCCAGGATGAGACCTTCTTGTAATGAAGAACTGGCTTAGTTTGATATTTGCAGTCATGTAACTACTTGGTTGAATATATGAGGGGCTCTCGAGGCATTCATTGTATCCATTGAAGAACTTATTGGTGGCTTAGATATGATGTTTTTGAATGTACAGGTAGAAGCGGAACTGTGATAGGATTGAACTCCAAAAAGGAAGGTTGATATGTTATATATATATATATATATCATAGAAGAATTGAAAAATGGCATTGAATTGTAACGAGTTAATGTTTGTAAGAAAATCCCATTCGAAGAGAACTACATTTGTTCGTTGATTATTGGAAATCCTGCCAAAGATAGACTAGAGTTATAGCGCAGATTAACCCTTTGGAATCATGAATGGAACCTTGAGCGAAGGGCGGAACCACGAAGGAGGAACAGTGAAGGCGGTTTATGGTTTTCATCGCACCGCTTTCAACGGGCAAGCGATATTCAAGAGGTGAGGAGCGACTCCATAGAACGGATGACACGCGTCCCTGTACGATTTTACAAAACCACTTTTCACTATGCGCCATCGCGTGTTATAATTCGACCCAGGACGCCCAGCGATATCGTTGAGCGTCGTTGATCTGGGAAGGGGTCATCGAACGGTCGTCATTTGTTGAAGATGCGCGAAGATTAACACAGGTACAATGGACCATCGCATGTTAATGTTTGGCATCGGAGATCGAGCGATATGTATATATATGCCGTTGATCTGGAAGCTTGCTAATATAACGGTGATCTGGATTGACTATGTATGTGGGCCCAAGGTCAAAGGTTTATCTTAAGAATAATTTATTTGGAAGCGTTGGTTATTTCTATAAAGTCTGAAGGGTTAAACTTTAGACATAAGGCTTGGGAATTCAAAAAAAATTGTAAATATATTTATTTGTCAATTTCTTTAAAATTTATAAATAAAAATTAAAAAGAGATCAAAAAGCCCCGTGGGATAAACTAAAAGGAATACTGATAGAGTAATACCATTAGCAGTTTGTGGTTTTGACACATGGTTTTAATAAAGGCAAAACTATAAAAGGAGAAGAAAAATAGAGATCGGGGTGTGCATGGTAAGGGTGGCGAATAAGAATTTCTCCAAAGAATATCTGTATGGGCGAGCTCTGTTCTTAACTGATAAAATCTGACACTACGATGCACCCATGAATAATGATATGACGATGATGAATCTCTGGTTTGAATGAAGGACGAAAATATGAAGAACTGGTGTGAGTATACAGAAAATACATAAATCTAGTGACCGGAAAGGTATGTCGTATGGAAACTGGTGGATCCAGTATGAAAATTGATGAAGCATGGTCTGCAGTGGCGCTGAGGGTTGAATCCTTCAGAGAGGGGGTTGTAGCTCCCTTCCAGTAGAAGCTAGTAAACGAGAGCAGGGGGTAGTAGCTCCCTTCCAGGAGAGGCTGGTAAACGAGAGGACGTTGTAGCCTTCTGCAGGTGGGTGCCTGCGTGTTGGTATAAGTCTGCACCAGCATATATTGTAAGAAGTTTTCTCTATAATAAATATTGAAGATTGATATCACAGCAGTGGTGGTTTTCTCCCGAATTGGGTTTCCACCTTAAATTCATATGTTTTTTTTATGATTGATGGTGTGTTCTGTTATTTCTGTTCATACTTAATGCTTATCTGATGCAATGCTCTAAGTAATGACATAATAAGATATTTGGACATACATGTTGATGTTGTAATATAACATATGGTTTAAAAGAAAGAAAAGAAAAATTGTTCAGCCCTAAATACTGATTCACCCCTCCCCTCTCAGTATTTTTCTCAACAATTGGTTTCAGAGCCAGGTTCTTCTGAAAAAGCTTAGCTGCTAGAAGGAAGATCAAGCAAGATGAGTAACCAAGATGGAACAACATCTATCAGGGCTCCGCTCTTTAACGGAAACAATTCAATCTTCTGGAAAACAAGGATGAGATCCTATCTTCAGTATCTGGGAGCAGATGTATGGGCAATTGTTGAACAAGGATATCAATATCCAGCTGCAGTGCCAACGGATTCAACGGAAAGAAATAATTATGAAACAAATGCAAAGGCGGTCAATGCTCTATTGGGAAGTCTAACTGAATCAAAAATTTTCAAAGTCATGCAGCTAAATACAGCAAAGGCAATATGGGACAAAATCATTCTAAGTTATGAAGGTGATGCAAAGGTAAAAATTGCTAAACTCCAAACTCTCAGAATTCAATGTGAGAATCTAAAAATGGAGAATGAGGAGAGCATTGCCAATTTCTTCTTACGTCTTGATGATATTGTAAATCGTATGAGAAATCTGGGAGAACCTATAACTGAATCTACTTTGGTTGAGAAAGTCTTAAGATCACTAACGACAAAATTTGAGTCAAAAGTTTCAGCTCTTGAAGAAAAGCAGGATCTTCAAAATCTTATTGTGGAGCAACTTCATGGCATACTAACTGCATATGAAATGAGAAAAGGAGGACCATCTGAAGTCAAAGAGGAAGTCTTCAGAACTTCTACAAAAGGGAAGGAGGTACAAAAACCAGAAGGATCAGGATATATCTCAGAAGAAGATGAGATAAACTTTGTAAAGAAACTTCAACTTGGCACAGGACGATTCAGAGGTAAGCTTCCTTTCAAATGCTTTGATTGTGGAAGAGTTGGTCATTATGCTACTAAGTGTCCTCATAAAGAAACACATAACAAGGGGAAGGAAGTTACAAGAAGGAATAAGAATCGCTTTAGCTCTAGAAAAAGTTACTATACTCATGAAGACAGTGATGGGTTATCTGATAGTGAGGAAGAATGTGAACAAGATCTTAGACTTCTAATGGCATTTGAAAAAGATTCTAGAGAAGAAAAGGATACTTTTATGGATGCTCTAGAAGACAATGATTTTCTTGATGAAAACAATCAACTCAAAATTGGCTTAGAAGAGAGAAAAATAATCATAGAGACTCTGAAAAATCAGCTTGAAGAAAAGGAGAAACACAATGAGAAATCAGAGTGTGAAGTAGTAAGTCTAAGAAAAGAACTTGAGAAAGTAAAGACTCTAAATCTTAGATTTGCTAAAGGATATGAAACATTGGATGAGATTATCAAGGTACAACGTTCTCCCCTTATAAAGACAGGTCTAGGATATATCGAAGAATCTTCTCAAGATTTAGCACCAAATTATCTAAAATCAGCTATTGCTGGTATACAACATGCTGCCATTTAGGAAGGAAATAACGAATCTTTGCAGGTAAAGCATGATCATCTCAATTCAAAGAACACTAACAAGAATGTCTTTCAAAGAAACACCAATCAACAGGTAAATTCAAGAAGGAGATTTTATGATCGTAGAAATTCCTTCTTCAAAGGACAATGTTTCTCATGTCACAATTTTGGTCATAATGATGTTCAATGCGTAGCATATAAACCATCATGACAAGAGAAGCAAGAAAGAAAAGTGTTGATATGGAACCTAAGAAGAATACCTATAACAACTTTTCTCCTCTTCAAAATGAAGTTGAATGTGCTTATTGCAATAACTTTGGTCATGAAGATTCTGAATGCAGAAGCAAAATTCAGCCAAAAGAAAAAGTTCCTTCAAGCTCCAAAGTATGGAAAAAGAAGGAATTACAGGTTGAAAATTGTGGCATAGCGTTATTTGCAGAAGATGAAGAAAACCAATGGTACATTGATAGTGGATGCTCAAGACACATGACAGGTGACAAAAACAAACTTCTTGCATATAGTGCTTTAGAAAAGAAAAAGAATGTTACATTTGGAAATGATACTCCTGCGGTCATTAAGAGAAAAGGGCTTGTTTTCCTAAAAGAAAAGGTGAAAGATAATGAAGTTATGTATGTAGATGGATTAAAGCATAACTTGCTAAGTGTAAGTCAAATGTGTGATCAAGGAACTGAAGTTGTTTTTAGTTCAAAAGAATGTGTGGTACGTGATCTTGATACAAGGAAAGCAATTATAAAAGGAAAAAGAACTCAAAGTAACCTGTATGTATTGAAGAACTGTAAAGAACAATGTTACTTGAGTAAATCTTTGGAAAATTGGCTGTGAAATAGAAGGTTGGGGCATCTGAGCTTCTCCCAAATCAACAAATCAAGCAGACTCAAGGTTGTTCATGATCTTCCTAATATTACTTTACCTGAAAACATTATATGCAAATATTGTCAATTTGGTAAGCAAGCCAGAGTACAGTTTAATGCCAAGGAAGGATCATCAAGTAAGCCTCTTGAGCTCATTCATACTGACATATGTGGACCTATGAGGAAAAAGTCACCACGTGGTGAAGAATACTATATCTTATTCATTGATGATTTCTCTAGAATGTGTTGGATTGGGCTGCTTAAACACAAAGATGAAACATTTGAGAAATTTTAGATCTTTAAAGCACTAGTTGAAAATGAATTAGGTCTAAAAATCAAGTGTCTTAGATCTGATCAAGGAGGAGAATATACATCAAATGAATTCCTTGAATTTTGTGAACAACATGGCATAAAAAGATAGTTTTCTGTAGCTGGCACTCCACAACAAAATGGTGTTGCAGAAAGAATGAATAGAACAATTCAACAAATGGCTAGAGCTATGCTTGATGATTCCGGAACACCTGACACATTTTGGGGAGAAGCAGTACATACAGCAGTAAACATTCTCAACAAGGCACATGTTCATGTAAATAGTGATAAAACTCCATATGAACTCTGGTATCGTAATCCTCCCACTATAAAGCCTTTTAGAATTTTTGGAAGCAAATGCTTTATCAAGAATAATGATGAAAAACTTGGCAAGTTTGAACCCAGAGCAGATGAAGGAATATTTCTTGGTTACTCCTCTAGGAGTAGGGCATATAAATGTTACAATAAAAGACTTCGGAAGATTGTTGAATGTATTGATGTTGTTATCGATGAGTCTCCTGCAGCTCCAAAAGATGAAAATAAAACAACAGATGAAGATGATGATGACACATATCCTTCTACATCAAATAAGGATGATATAGACAATGAACCTAATGAAGAACCCAAAGATGATTTATCTAAAAAATCTCCATCTAGATATGTTCAAAAGAATCATCCAGAATCTCAAATTTTGGGAGAAAAGGGATCAGGTGTACAAACAAGAAGGACTATAGTGGGATCTTCTAGCAATCTGGCATTTCTGTCCACTATTGAACCTCACAATGTCAGTCAAGATAGCAAAGATGAATGTTGGATTCAAGCCATGAATGAAGAGCTTGATCAAATTGAAAAGAATCACACTTGGGAATTAGTACCAAGACCTCATGACAAAAATGTCATTGGAACTAAATGGATATTAAAAAACAAGTTAAATGAGAATGGGGAGGTTATAAGAAATAAAGCTAGACTTGTCTGCAAGGGGTATGCTCAACAAGAAGGTATAGACTTTGAAGAAACTTTTGCTCCTGTAGCTAGACTTGAAGCCATAAGAATGTTTCTTGCTTTTTCAAGCTTCCAACAAATCAAAGTTTATCAAATGGATGTTAAATCTGCCTTTCTAAATGGTGATTTAGAAGAAGAAGTTTATATAGAACAACCAGAAGGATTCATTTTGGGAAATGATGAAAAACTTGTTTGTAGACTTAAAAAGGCTCTATATGGTCTCAAACAAGCTCCAAGGGCATGGTACTATCGTCTTGACAAATGTCTTCATCAACAAGGATTTTCAAAGGGGTCTGCTGATAGCAACTTATACACAAAAACTAAAAATGACAAACTGTTGATTGTGGTTGTATATGTTGATGATATCATTTTTGGAAGTAATGAAGAGTCTCTGAGTCGGAAATTTGCTTCTGATATGCAGCAAGAATTTGAAATGTCTTTACTTGGGGAACTAACATTCTTTCTTGGCTTGCAAGTGCAACAAGCAACAGATGTTATATTCTTATTACAAGCAAAGTACCTCAAGCAAATCCTGAAGAAGTATGGAATGGAAGATTGCAAACCTGTAAGTACACCAATGATAACCGGATGTAATCTCAGTTCTAATGATGATTCCCCCATCGTAAATCAACCAGAATATAGATCTATGATAGGAAGCCTACTTTATCTCACTGGTACAAGACCAGACATCATGCATACAGTTGGGATTGTTGGACGATTCCAAGCTAATCCAAAAGAGTCTCATCTTTAGGCTGTGAAAAGAATATTCAAATATCTACAAGGAACTCAAGACTTTGGACTATGGTATCCAAAGAATGATGATCTTACTCTTCATGCATACACTGATGCAGATTGGGCTGGAAGTGTTGATGATCAGAAAAGCACTAGTGGTGGTGCATTCTTTATGGGGCCTCGGTTAGTATCTTGGTTTAGCAAGAAGCAAAGCTCCATTGCCTTATCTACATTATAAGCAGAATATGTGGCTGCAGCATCATGTTGCACTCAACTTATCTGGATGATGCAAACCCTACAAGACTTTCAAATCAAATGTTCACCTCCTATCTCAATTATGTGTGATAATACAAGTGCCATCAGTATCTCAAAGAATCCTGTTATGCACTCCAAGACCAAGCACATTCCCATCAAATATCACTTCTTACTTGAAAAAGTGCTTGAACAAAAGGTGAAATTGGAGTATGTTTCCTCCAAAGAGAAAGTTGTTGATATATTTACCAAACCTCTACCCAGGGAAGCATTCGAATATCTCAGACAGAAACTAGGAGTAGTCTCTGCCATGCAGAGGATCAGGTCTACTTAAATACAGAATATTAAATTGGTTGTGAGGTGTTGTTGGGCTTCTCTGAATGCTTAGGCTAAGGGGGAGCATCGGTCATATGAAAAGGATGCATTGTTGGAATTTATAAGCTTGATCTCAGGGGGAGCATGGTATTGTCAAAATCTTTGCCATTGATGTCAAGGGGGAGGAAAAGCAACAAAGGGCATCTATAAGGCCATCAGAGGAAGAGTATTGCCATCTTTGCCAAAGGGGGAGATTGTTGGAAATGTTGTCATTGATGGCAAAGGAATTGGCAAAGACAGGAGCAACATCTCATCTAAACTACCCATAAGGCAAAAGAGACAAGGTAATAGATTGAAGGATAAATTGAATATATGGCCAAGATTTTTACATGTTAATAAAGAACTGTGGAATTGTGCTAAGTATGGTTGAGTAAATCTGGAATATATATGACCTGTGCCCGGAGAGGAATGAAATCATTGTTGCAGAGTTAGGGTTGAGGCATCATGGTGGTAGGATTCGAATTCCAGGATGAGGCCTTCTTGTAATGAAGAACTGGCTTAGTTTGATATTTTCAGTCATGGAACTACTTGGTTGAATATATGAGGGGCTCTCGAGGCATTCAGTGTATCCATTGAAGAAATTATTGGTGGTAGAGATATGATGTTTTTGAATGTACAGGTAGAAGCGGAACTGTGACAGGATTGAACTCCGAAATGGAAGGTTGATATGTTATATATATATATATATATCATAGCAGAATTGAAAAATGAAATTGAATTGTAACGAGTTAATGTTTGTATGAAAATACCGTTTGAAGAGAACTACATTTGTTCGTTGATTATTGGAAATCCTGCCAAAGATAGACCAGAGTTATAGCGCAGATTAACCCTTTGGAATCATGAATGGAACCTTGAGCGAAGGGCGGAACCACGAAGGAGGAACAGTGAAGGTGGTTTATGGTTTTCATCGCACCGCTTTCAACGGGAAAGCGGTATTCAAGAGGTGAGGAGCGACTCCATAGAACGGACGACACGCGTCCCTGTACGATTTTACAAAACCACTTTTCACTATGCGCCATCACGCATTATAATTCGACCCAGGACGCCCAGAGATATTGTTGAGCGTCGTTGATCTCTGAAGGGGTCATCGGACGGTCGTCATTTGTTGAAGATGCGCGAAGATTAACACAGGTACGAGGGACCATCGCATGTTAACGTTCGGCATCGAAGATTGAGCGATATGTATATATACGCTGTTGATCTAGAAGCTTGCTAATCTAACAGTGATCTGGATTGACTATGTATACGGGCCCAGGGTCAAAGGTTTATCGTAAGAATAATTTATTTGGAAGTGTTGGTTATTTCTATAAAGTCTGAAGGGTTAAAATTTAGACATAAGGCTTGGGAATTCAAAAAAAATTGTAAATATATTTATTTGTCAATTTATTTAAAATTGATAAATAAAAATTAAAAAGAGATCAAAAAGCCCCATGGGATAAACTAAAAGGAATACTGACAGAGTAATACCATTAGCGGTTCGTGATTTTGACTCATGGTTTTAATAAAGGAAAAACTATAAAATGAGAAGAAAAATAGAGATCGGGGTGTGCATGGTAAGGGTGGCGAATAAGAATTTCTCCAAAGAATATCTGTATGGGCGAGCTCTGTTCTTAACTAATAAAATCCGACACTACGATGCACCCATGAATAATGATCTGACGATGATGAATCTCTGGTTTGAATGAAGGACGAAAATATGAATAACTGGTGTGATTATACAGAAAGTACATAAATATGGTGACCGTCAAGGTATGTCGTATCGAAACTGGTGGATCCAGTATGAAAATTGATGAAGCATGGTCCGCAGTGGTGCTGAGGTTCGAAGCCTTCAGAGAGGGGGTTGTAGCTCCCTTCCAGTAGAAGCTGGTAAACGAGAGCAGGGGGTAGTAGCTCCCTTCCAGGAGAGGCTGGTAAACGAGAGGAGGTTGTAGCCTTCTGCAGGTGGGTGCCTGTGTGCTGGTATAAGTCTGCACCAGCATATATTGTAAGAAGTTTTCTCTATAATAGATATTGAAGACTGAGATTACAGCAGTGGTGGTTTTCTCCTGAATTGGGTTTCCACCTTAAATCCTAGTGTTCATATGTGTTGTTTATGATTGATGGTGTGTTCTATTATTTCTGTTCATACTTAATGCTTATCTGATGCAATGCTCTAAGTAATGACATAATAAGATATTTGGACATACATGTTGATGCTGTACTGTAACATATGGTTTAAAATAAAGAAAAGAAATTTTTTTTAGCCCTAAATACTGATTCACCCCTCCCCTCTCAGTATTTTTCTCAACAGTTATTTCTAGTTGTACTCAGTTAAAGTAGTTCTAACAGTTAAAATAACTAGTTGGAGGTCAGTTGTGAAGTGCGACAACAATCTAACTCAGATTTCATCCACTTAACTGATCAATGAACCAAAAATATCTCATTCATGCAAGGAATTTGAACTTCTTAGCCGCGGTGGAGATTCCAAGGTAGTATAACATCAGTTGTATACTAGTCTTGAGTGTACAAGTGTTGCATGAAATCAATGATCAATAAGGGCTATTTTCTCAGGATTTGTGCAAGGAAATAGGAACTCAGTTGGGGGTAGAAATTGACAAGTATAGGTTAGAGCTACTCATTGAGTAGAGATAAAAATTATTCTTTTTCAGGTTAAGCTCAGAGTAGGATCTATCAATTGTAATATATATCTATTAATTTGATTAATGAAAATATTCTTAAGGGGTTTTTACCAGTTGGTTTCCCCTAGATACATTTGTGTAATTGTGTATTTAATTGATGCATGTTTGCGAATGTTGTTTTAAATTCTGAATTATTTTCCATAGAGCAGTAGAGTATGATTGTGTCTCTTGATTTAGATTAAATTTCTTGAGCATTTTCATTTCTATCACCATATTTCTACACGGATGGGTTGGGGGAAAGATAAAACTTAATCACTTCTACACAAAACCTTGATAATTGGAACATTTAACATTCTTCCTATACAGTTGAATATAATTCCAGGTTTCAAGTTCATGCACATGTTTCTTGCACACCCCAACCACCAGATGCTTAGATTTTTTGGTATGGTCTATACCTAGGAAAATTAAAATATAAAGAAAATTTATACCAAACAAGTCTTTGGCATGAATATTGAGACTTTAGGAGTTTCCATGTTGAAATTTTGAGAACCAATCAAAAGTTTCCATGTTGAAATTTTGAGAACCAATCAGAAGTTTCCACATGGTTTTCTTTCCATGTCATTTATGTCAAGGCATTTCCATTTCATCTACCAAGTCATCACATTGCCACATGTCATTATTTTCTACTATCATGTGTCTAGGTACCTACCACGTGTCACATTCCAATCATCTAATTGGCCACCAAAAAAGGCCAAAAGTAGATTCCACGTGTCATCACCACAAGCTAATACATCACTTACATTACCACCTAGTATCCATGTTATTATTTCCATTTGTCTTACCATGTATGTCAGGTCTCAGGCCTCGGGGCACAAGTATTGTAGTTGTGTTACCCTCTTGAACTTTGATTCCATGGTCTGATGGTTAATAGACTCTTAGCCTATAGGAAATTACCACCAACCTCATTGCGAGAGGGTGTTGTGACTAATGACTTTCTAGTTTATTTATCATCGGTAGTCGAAGCTCCCTCCTAATATTTTTTTTAATATTTTGGTGTAGATTCAATGAGAGGCCTATGTTCCATATTCATCTAAGAATCACTAGTATTGTAGGGGGTGCCATTTTGGTTGTGGTACAAAGCAGGGGGCTGCAACCAATCACATGTTTCCACTTAGTTAGTTGGTGAACCATGATGGTTTTCACCATGGGTGGTACCTCCCCATGACATTTCATATAGGCTTGATCCCCCTCTTGTCATCAATATTCCCAAGAGACATGATCCAACGATGCAACTTCTTTGTTTATCACTTATTTTGGCATGTCCATTTCGAACCTAGTTTTCTCCTAAGTTTGTGGGAGTTAGGAAAAGTGTCAATACTATTGGAAAGGTATTGGAGTGGATTATTTATTCATGAAATTTTAATTCTCAGTTGGAATAGGGGATATAGAATAAATTCCTTCAAATATATGATATTCATATGCGTATTGACTGTAATATCAATGACGTTGCAGTTGACATCAATGGAAACATCTGTGCAATAATCTCCCCCTTTAGCATTGATGTCAACACCACCAAATTGTCACTTGATTGAAATATGCCCATCAGACCTATTTTTTGCATGATATCCAACCTTGAAGTTGTTAAGTAAATAAGGTTTCCAATCATGGAACTATACGTGGTCAAATTTGCTTTTGGAGACTCATCATTCTTATTAAGTTTGCATGTTGCTATCATGGGAGTGCTCACATGTGAAAAAATTTCGATACATAACTTCTTTAATATTTCTTTAAGGTATTTGGTCTAAGAAATAAATATTCCCTTTTTATGATTCATGAACCTACAAACCAAGAAATAAAGACAGTTCCCCCAACATAGACATTTTAAACTCCTTCTACATGTTAGATACAAACATTTTTCCCATGGAGTCAACATCACTTCAAAAATTATGTCATCCACATAAACAAAAATGATTACCAAGTTATCATTTTTAGTCTTGATTTAAAGTTATTATTTTATTCCGCTCTCTTAAATATTTGTTGTTGAAGATATTTATCCAATCTAGAGTACAAGGCCCTAGGTGCCTATTTTAAACCATACAAAGCTTTCTTCAATATGCACACATAATCCTTGTCTTCTAATAGTTGAAATCCTTTTGCTCAATATATACTCCTTGTATTTATACACTTAGAAATTTTGATTTTACATCCATCTGATAAAATTTAAACCCCTTAAAGCTTATAAAGGCTAAGAACATTCTTATTGCTTCAAGTCTAGCTACTAAAGAAAATGTTTCTTCAAATTCCACCACATTTGACTTGTGAATATCCTCTTCATATAAGTATTTCTTTATTCCTTACTAATTTTCCATCTTCATTCAACTTATTTCTATAAACCCACTTAGTTCCAATCACTTTTTTATCCTTGGGTCTTGGAACATACTCCCATGTCTCATTCTTCTCAATGTGATCTAGTTCTTCATTTATAGCCCTGTTGACGAGAAAATCTGTCCAGCCAACAGTAGGGGATCTCCCCGGTAGAAAGTCCCAATTAGACCTGAACCGTTTGGAATAGGGATCCCGTCCGGGGTGTGGGTCCAGCTACCGCTTAAGTCACCTTCCCTTTGGTCTCAAAAGAATGCGATTGAACCCGTGGACACACATTTATTCAAATGATACAAGATACATGATTGATGCGTTAAACACGTATATAACACTATGCGTAGCGAGACAAATAATGAAGCATAGACGCCGAAGGAGGTGTTGTTAACAACACATCATTGGGGTTATGCTTGTAGGTTGTTCTAACCACAAAAGAAACAATTATTTATGGCGAGATGCCCCCTTTACATTCGTGAAAGATAAAAAAAATGCTAATAAGCAAATTCATTAACATCCATTAAGAAAGAAAAATGAACTAAACATCATTAACACAAGTACAGATAACCATAATGCGTAAATGATGCCACTAAAAGTGCAGCTTCGTTAACCAAAATATTTTCGAAACTGTATAAGAAATACTCATAGTGTTCGCACAGCAAAACACATCAGATCCAAAAGGAGTTTAAACAAGTATCTGTATTCATATGCACAAGAGTGTCATCTTTCAATACAACTTTGTATAGCTCTTGAGTCCCAAAAAAAAAGATGTTATACATTTTCCCTGGAGGGAGTTTTATAGATCAAAATTTTCCCTTTGGGCTTCCTGACCCTTCGCCTGCCTGACTGTTGAGCTGCCCTGTGACCTGGAAGGGAACTGCGACCTGCGACCTGGCTGCGCAATGTGACCTGTGACTTTTCTAGGTGGCGCGACCTGCAACCTGTTTCCAAATGCTCCCATCGATCTACTGCCACCGGATCATGAAGATGTGCTTGCAATTGTGAGATCAGGGGCATCAATCTGTTGTCCTTTGAGGAATTCTTGCCCAGTATGATAGTCTGCTGCTATGGGTGAAACCAAAGGGACCTCTTCTTTCAGCCGATGCATACACTCCAAGGCATTTGGGATTAGATTCTCCTTCTTCTGTGAGATCTGGTTGGACAGAGAAGCGAGCTTGGTGTAGACCCAAACTGGCGTGACAAGAAACTGGCCCAGGTTCTCTTGCGATGTTGCAAGGTTGGAAGTGGTAGCAGCTTGTTTAATGGGCTGCAAAAATGACTGGATCTCTTGATTCACCTGCTCCCATATCTTCCCCTCGTTCAATGCGCCCAACGATGGAATGTGATGTAACTTGTGCATCGAATCGATGCCGCTGATCATATGTTCTTATGCAGCCATAACCTTGTATAGGTCCTTGGATAGCTTATCCTTGGACTGCATTTTCTTACGGATCTGGACTTTGGCATATTGCGTTTGAATCCAGTCCTTCTTTGGCAAATGTTCAGGAGCCTGGGGGTACCATGCTGTCCAGTCCATCATTCTATCCAAGGCAGCTGAGGCTTCTTTCATGTTCTCTCTTCCGCCTGAGCTCTGCTTCTGCCGTTGCTTCCAATTCGGCTTTCCTTTTACGCTCAACTACTGCAACTTGCTCTGCTTTTTTCTGGCCGTCGGCTTCCACTTTATCTAAATCTTTCTTGAGTTCCCGTTCTGCTGCAGCCTCCACCTCTTGTTTCTCCTTTTCCTTCTTGGCCTCCTCGGCCTGATTTTTCTTCTGTTCTGACCTTAGGCTCTTCTTGCGCTTATCTTCTTCTTCTTCTTTCATCTTCTTCTCTCTTTCTTGCTGTGTTTGGGCTTCTATTTCTTTCTGTTGGGTAGAAGTACTATTCCTTGTACTGGTTCGAGGATTTTTAGCAAGAGAAGAAGAAGTGCCTCCTAATTCACGGCTCCTGTCTTCCAAGGTTTGGTCATATGGGTCTTCTTGGCCAGAGTCCACCCCCGGAGCTAGTTGTCGGTCTGCATTGTACCAATTTCTTCTGTCATCTTCCGCCGGGCGTTCTGTGTGCTGGTAGTTCCGTTTGAACTTAGCCCGCTTGCAATGATCAGGAACTATCCTTTCTGGGTCATATGTCCGGTGTTCTAACGCCCCAAGGTGGTAACTTTGCATCTCTTCTACCTCTGTCTCTACCTCTCTGAAGTCTTTGACTGTGTATGCGCCGATAGTGAGGGGTAGCATACGCCACGATTTCTTCTTACCCTTGGACAAGACCCTGGAGAAATCGGAAGACATTTGGAAACAGACCTCTTGCATAAGCATTCTGTCTGTGACAAATTGAGGCATAGCATGTGGGGCCCTGAACGAGCCAAAGACTCAGATGAATGTGTACTCGGCAAATGGGAACCAATGCACTACCTTGACTAGTGTTTCCATGGCTCGCCAAGACATGCAAGGAGTGTCTTGGCCGAACAATTTTCTGTAAAAAGCGGGGATGAACACTTGGGAGATCAGCTCTATGTATTGTTTATACCTGGAATCCCAAAACACCTTGGTTTGTAAGTGGATTGCACTGGTCTGTTTTGGATCCCAGTTATGCACCCATCCTTCAAAGTGCAACCTTGAATAGGCGGCATCCAACAAATAAGAGGCCATATAGAATTCAGAAGGCATTCCTTCATTTGTTACCAATGCCGAGGATAAGTTTGTATGCATGGAGGTCATCAATATGCTAGCCCAGTTGAAACGGGTGTCGTGCGTTGTGACATACTCCATGAGAGTTGCCCATGTGCCGTTGAAGGTGGTGGCATCGGGGCGCCCGTACAATCTACAAAGCATGGTAGCCACTAATTTATACACTTTCCTAAGGCTCTCCATTGGATATTCCTGGTCCTTCTTGACCTTAAATTTCTCAGGCTCCTCCCACCACCGCTTTATAGTGTCAACTATAGGAACTGCATGGGTGAGAGCCCATTCTTCTGTGAAGTCTTCTTCTCGCTCAGGAAAAGAGTAACAAACATGAGCATCTGAGCCTTTGAGTGTTGTGAAAGCCTTGCTTTCGCTGTCTTTAATCACAAACTTCTTGGGGTCAGTTTTCTGTATAATCCAATCTATCATCTCTGGGCATGGGAATATGGCTGGATGGGCACCTGCAAGATGTAGCTTAGACCTTTTGACCTTTAAGTATATCTTCCGATTAGGGAGGTCCTCTGGAAATTCTATTCTAGCGAACTCTTGGTACACTTGGTACCAACGCATGCTATCCCCTTTGGCAAATGTGCATAGTGTATCTCTGTAGATAGGGGGTGGGGACATTGGCATGTCCATCTCTACATCCTCCACTGCCAGGCTCTTGTATTTTTTCTGAGATACTGGAGGTCCCATGTCGCTTGAATCTGAGGGGACAGGTATACACTCCAATTCTACTTAGAAGTCACCTGTCATATTCATGAAAGAATCCCAGGATAAGAAAGATGCCATGATGATAACAAGTTACAGTTTATCAATTATTTCAATTGGGGACATAGGCAGAGTTGAAGAAGCGACCTACTAGGTCGCAGGGTCGCAAGGTCGCGATGTTGATATTTTTAAGAATTTGCGACTTTGCGACCTTGCGACTAGGTCGCGGGTCGCAAGTTGTGAAAAATGGGAAACGTGCGACCTTGCGACCTTGCGACCTTGCGACCAGGTCGTGGGGTCGCGGGGTCGCAAGTTGTGGGAAATGGCAGAAATGCGACCTTGAGACCCTGCGACTAGGTCGCTAGGTCGTTGAGTCGTGAAGCTAAGGAAAAAAAAAACGGAAGAGCAATCTGCGACCTGGCGACTTAGCAACTGGGTCGTAGGGTCGCAAGTCGCACTAGGGCTTGCCGGGGTTTTGGCGCATGCGGCATGAAGTTGCTTTTCCCCTTAACTTGAAAAACACAGGGCTAAATGGGTCCAGACAGAGCCAGGAGATAGCTTTTGGAGCAGGATACAAGCCATGAGAGGCTAGATGAGGAATTTGTGATAAGTTGGGCAAGCAGGGTGAATGTTGGAATCAAAAGGGAAACCTTAAGTGACAAATGAAAACAATGGCTAAGGTAGGGGCAATTTAAAGGCTGAGGAATGAGGGATTAGGCAAGAATAACCAAAAAAAGAAACAATAGGAGGAAAACGGAAACTTACCCGGGAAAATCGCGCTCCAGTCGACCTGTCAGAGGCGTTTTTTTTCTATCCGCTGCATATGCAAAATGCGACCCACCAACCTCCTATATATAAAAAGGTCGCACGTGCGGGCCATTAATGGGGTCGCGGGGTCGCAAGGCATGGTGATTTGAGAGGGATGTGACTTTGCAACCTTGCGACCTTGCGACCTCAGGGTCGCAGGGTCACGATTTTCCACAAATTTGAGGTTTGCGACTCAGCGACTTAGCCCTCCCGACTCTTTAACTTTTCTTTGTGCTTAAGGGGCTCCAAAAAATTTTAAAGTGGGGGTTTTTTGGAGGGTGTTGTAGAGGCTACAACAAATGGCGATTCACTGGTCGAACTCAGAGTCTCTGCCGATGGTTGGCCTTAGAGGGGGGAGGGAGGGGCCTTCACTAGCTGTTACTTTTACCTTAAGGTTAGCACTACCTTGCATTTGACACCTTGCGAGGTTGCTTGGCCTGTTGGATTATTTGGGTGCTGGTTAACCGGATTTCATTTCTTCAGGTTTCTGGACCCAAAGGGTTGGAGAACTCCAAGTGGCTACAGGGTCCAGTACGATTATTTTTTCCTCATCGTGTTGCTTCACTGCCTGCGAACCTCTCGGTGCCAGCGGAGTCACTGCCTAGGAGTCATGAACGTTTCTCCACTGCCAGCGAGCCTGGTCAGTATCCCAGAGGAGTCGTTACATCACCTCTCTGTGCAGGAAGCCTTTCTCAATCCTTTACCCTTTATTAGTGTGCTATTGCACTTATTTTGAATGTGCCTGAGGCACTTATATAGATGTGCTCATGGCACTTATTTGAGATGGGAAATTTTTTCTTGGGCGGATGAGGGATCCCGACTTATTTTACTTGCAGAGAGGTTGCTCCTGGTCTGATATGAGGACTTTGGTTTTTCTAGAATGCCCTGACGTAACCTGGAGTAACTCTGTTCCCTTCCGATCTAGTTGCCGTTGTATTGCACTTTCTTTTTGCAAACACCCTCTCAAACTTGCTAGGTGGGCTCCCCACGCTTGATGGATTGAGCTAGGTCATGTGCTACCTTTAGGTGCCAATTACAAGCAAGATTTTACCACCTTCGTGCCTTTCAGGAAAGGCCTCCCATCAGCATAGAACCTATTGCAGTGTGCCAATTTCGTGGCTCCGACAAGGCCTTCCGTTTTTTTTTTTAATTTTTTTTTTTGTTTTTGAAAAAAATGGAATGAAAGTGGAAAATATGGTACAAGGGTAGGATAGCCCTATGAGGGCTGCTAAGTGAAGTAATGTTTGAGGTCATGCCCATTTACCGGGAGGACCTCGACTCTTCCCTCAAGAGTTTGCAGTCCAAACGTGTGGGAACCCAATTTCTCCTTAACCTGGAAGGGACCTGTCCAAGGGCTTGGAACTTGAATGTTTTCCCTTTTCTTCATGAGATTTATCCCATTTAAGGACTAGGTCTCCTACTTCAAAGTTTTTACTCCCTGCGGATTTTTTATCAAACCATCTCTTGATCCGGCTTTGGTGGATGGCGAACTTTTCCCGGGTTTTTTTCCTTTCTTCCTCCAGCTTAATTAGAGTATCGATCCAGGTCTGCAAGGTGGGGCATGGGGTACCATGAAATTCTTGAGACAATTGAAGGGCAGGGAGAGATAAGTGTGGAGGAAGAACTGCTTCTTTTCCATACATAAGAAAATATGGGGAGGTGCCTAGGGAGGATTTGGGCGTGACACGGTCGGCCCAGAGAGCATTGTGAAGGGCGTTGTGCCAGTTGCGTTGGTGGGACAGCGGAGTATTTTTGATGATGCGGATAAGATTTTTATTAGTTGACTCAGCTAACCCATTTCCTTGGGGATAATAATTTGTAGAGTGTTTAAGCACAATGCCATTTTCCAGAGCAAAATCATACAATTTCAAAGATGAAAAGTAAGTTGCATTATCGAAAACCAAGGAAGTTGGAATGCCAAACCTGGTGATGATGGAATGAGTGACAAATTCTATTACCTCTTGATCATTGATTTGGCGTAAAGGTGTTGCTTCAACCCACCTGGTGAAATAATCGGTAGCAGTAATAATATACCGATGTTCCTTGGAAGAGTGAGGTATGATTTTGCCAATCACGTCCAAACCCCACTGTTGAAAAGGTTCCTCCACTGCTACTGATAGTAGGGGGCCAGCTGGCCGCGCTTCCCGGTTTGCGAATTTCTGGCATTGAGTGCACTTCCGGACATATGCATGCACATCTCTGAAAAGGGTTGGCCAATATTATCCTGCGTGCATTATCTTGTGGGCGGTGGTATCGCCTGGAAAATGCCCTCTAGCTGGTCCGTCGTGCAGCTCGGTCCATATTTTATGTGCTTCATCACATTCCAAGCAGCGTAACAGAACTCCATCGTAATGTTTCTTGAAAAGCTTATCCTGGATCAACTGGTAAGATGCATCTTTGAGCCTTATTGCGCGTTTCTGCCAGGCAGTTAGAGAAGGGTCCAAGATGCCATGGGCTAAATATCCCGAAATGTCAGAGTACCAAGAAGGGCTTCTCTGTTGAGGTGCGTGGTCACTTTGATACATGTCGATTTCCTGTTCCCAACACTCTTCTTCAACTCCGTGTGAGCTTGCAGCCTCCGCAACCATTTGGCATAGTCCTTGTCCTTTAACAATGTGTGCTAGTTTAAACTCTAAGTCGTACTCTTGCAGGCATGCCACCCAGTTGCCTCGCCTCTCGCCTAGCTCCTGCTGCACAAACAGTGAGCGGACAGCTGGGTGGGGAACGAATGACATGGTTTTTCAATATGTAAGGCCTGAAATGCTTGACTGCTTTGTAGACTGCATAGGCTTACTTTTCGATTTCAGGGTAGTTTAATTCAACTCCTTGTAAACCATTACTCATGAAGGATATAGGCCGTTCATCATTGTTGCCGTATTTCGGCGTGAGGACAGCTGCAAGTGATGAATCTGAAGCGAAAGTATACAAGATAAAGCTTCTGCTAAAATCCGGACTTTGGAGGGATGGTGCTTCAGCTATAGCCTGCTTGATTTTTTTGAAGGCCTCCTTCTCCGGCAGATTCCATTTGAAAATCGCATTCTTCTTGATCATCCCTTGCAAAGGCCCGACTATCTGGGTGAAATCCGATATGAATTTACGTACAAAATTGATTTTCCCCAGGAAAGATTGCATAGTTTTTTTACTGCTAGGGGGGGGGAATCTGGGCAATGGCTTTCGTCCGCTTTGGATCTACAACAATGCCTTGCTTAGTTATAATGTGGCCTAGAAAATTCCCTTCTGCCACAGCGAAAACACTCTTCTTCGGATTGATTGAAATCCCGTACTTCCTGCACCTTTCGAAAATTTGCTTGAGGTGGCGTAAATGATCGCCCTGGTGTTTTGAAAACACGGTGACGTCGTCCAGATAGACTACCACGCTCTACCCTATCAAACCAGGGAAAGCTATATCCATGGCCCATTGGAAGGTTGCCCCCGCATTTATTAATCCGAAGGGCATGCATCTGAACGCGAAAGTTCCCCATTTGGTTCGAAAAGTAGTTTTCAATCTGTCTGGCTCAACTACCAGCACTTGGTTGTAGCTGGAGAATCCATCCAACAAGGAGAAAATCTCGGATCCGGACACAGCTTGCAATATTTGTTCCATAGGAGGCACCGGATAATTATCTTTGTTTGAGGCCCGATTTAAATTCTGGAAATCCACGCACAAGCGGATCTCGCTAGACTTCTTCCGTATAGGGACCAAATTTGACACCCATGTGGAGTGGCGAACTTTGAAGATGATGTGTGCATCCAAAAGCTTCTTAAGTTCTTTCAGAATCATCGGTTCCAAAGTAGGATGCACTTTTCTGAGCTTTTGTTGGAAAGGCTTCATGCCTTCCTTCATGGGTATCACGTGCTGAATAATCCGAGTATCGTACATACATAAATCGTCGTATGTCCAAGAAAATACGTCTCAATACTTCCGAAATAGTTGGGTGAAAGCCTACGTTTCCTGGTCGGTGCAATCTTTCCCAAGGTTGATGAACTTTGGGTTATCATCTGATCCCAAGTTCACCTGCCGATGTGCCAAGGTGGAACTTTGTACTTTGGTATTTGGGGGCTTGCGGAATCAGCTTTGTAGATCAAAGAGCTTTTCAAGTGATACTATCCCCTTGGTCATGGGGTTCTCCTTGCGCTTATCATGCTCTTCCTGCAAAGCTTGATTATGATCTGCCTCGTCTATTTCCGCGTCTTTGAATACTTCAGTGTTGAGCATAAATTCCAATATCTGTTGATCATCATAAAAAACGCGTAAATTAGTGATATTATTTGGCACGGAGGGTCTATACATAACTTCAATAGAAAATCCATCCCTCAAAGGGGTAAATCTAGTAGCAGCATTAGCCAGAGTATCAGTTGTTGCATTGTGCATTATAAGAAAAGATTTGATTCCAAACGCATCGAAAGCAGAAATAAGACGCCATACCTCTTGTTCATAAGATTTTAAGTGCAGAGACAAACAATGAATGGTGTTGCGTACCTACCGAGTGATAATATCGGAGTCTCCGATGACCCGTAAGCATCTTACCTTTAAATCTAGTGCCTTCTTGAGTCCGAGGATCAAAGCTTCATATTCAGCAGTATTGTTAGTGCACTAGAACTCTAGCCAACACGAAATCAAGAACTTGTTCTTCTAAGGGTCCAACAAGATGTAGCCCGCGCCAACTCCGTCATGGGTCTTGGAACCGTCATAGTACAGGGTCCACACGTCATTTTCTGGCTCCTTCGGGGTTGTTGGTTGGGGAGGGATTTCGGTTTGGTGTGAGACAAGAGTGGCTTGGTCTTCTGTGACAAGAGTTGGTTCAGACTGGATCTCGGGGTCTACTGGAGACTAAGGAGGATGGTAACATCCGAAAATGGCTTCCAAGAAGCACAGGCCAAGCTCCTCCTGGGCAAAAATGATGGGTTCGTTAGTAGCGTCCAAATCAGTCATAGTATATTTCATATATGGTTCGATTTCGACCCTGATTTGGTTATTCCGGCCCTTGTAAGGCAGCCACAGGTGGGACCAATAGGTGGCAAAATACCCTTGCAGCTTGCTGGACTAGTCTCTACTAAGTAATAGGCCGTAGGCTTCAGGGATGTCAACAACCACAATGTCAATACATTGGTGGACTCTAGAGTCGGACGAAAGGCGAATGATGGCGTTATTTAGCTCTCCTACAGTTGGCACCTGCGATCTATCAAGTTGGATGATCCTCGCGTCAGTTTTCTCCGGGTGGATGTTCAACTTCTTATAAACGGATAGGGGCATGATGTTTGTGGATGCGCCGGAGTCAACTAGACAGTTATGGACGTTGAAGTTAAAAATCTCAAAAGAAAATAGGAAAGCAGGAGTAGATCCCCTGGATTTTTCATTGATGGTGTTCACAATAGACTGAACACTCGAACTGGCTTGCACAGACGTATTGCTCACAGGCTTAGTAGTTGAGGTATTAGCAAAGGCTTTAAGAATGAGTTCTCGTTGATTTGTGATGTGGGAAAGCTCGTAGAGGGAGATGTTAGCTCTGGTTTTCTTCATGTCCTCTACAATGTTATAAGTGGAATCAGATTGAGGACAAGGCTCGATAGTGGTTTTGGGGGACCCCACCAGAAGCTTGCTCTTTTGATTTTCTCGGGTGTTGTTATTCGTGGGCTTTTCAGGAACAACTTATTGTTCATTTCCCGGGGGAAGGATTTTCCTTAAGAAAGCCCTTTTCTTCTCCTCAAAGGACTGTTCGGGGACCGGTCCTTTGCTCCTAAGGCTATAATTTCGCCCAGGTTGGGTCTTAGGATTGTCTTCCATGTTGATATCAATGATGGTAAGATTGTTTTCCCCACAGATTATGTCAAATGCAAGAACAGAGGACCTTGGTTCTTCATCCGGGGGCAAATCTTCATCATGATCAGAAACATCATCCTCCCCCGCATCCCCTGGGGTTTGATCGTCCAGAAGCTGATTTACCACTGCCGTCATGCTGCCAATCCATTATGGGCATGTTTTTTCAGAGTGGGCAGCCTGGTGGAAAGAACAGAAGTTATCTTTTCCTATTTCTTCCACGTTGAGAACAGTGTTCGGGTTAGACGGAGGTCGGCTGGTGTTGGGGTTGCTCTTTCTGAAAAAGGGCTTAGGTGCCTTAGTGCTAGTTGTGGATTCTATACCCTTTCTCTTCAGGTCAGAGACTTCATTTTTCAATAGCTTGAGGGTCTTTGCTATACTCTCGAGGTCAAAATCATCCTTATCCTTATTTGCGGTTTTGGTTGTGGAGGACTGACCTTTCTTCGCGATTGGTTTGTGGTCATCTCTCTCCTCGTGATCGATGGCTCCTATAGAAAGCATGTCTCTTTCTACAGCGAGGGCAGCTGCGTAGTTTGCTGCAAGGGTGGCCCGAGCTTCACATTTTACGAAGACGACGATATCCCTGGGGAGATCTTTTGTATATTAGTCTATGGTAATAGAGTCATCCAACGCCAGGTTGGGGGGAAACTTTTGCAATATGGTAGCAAAGCGCTGATTGAAGTCTCTAAACTTCTCTTTCTTATGGCACTTAATGGTGCTTAAATCCGTGAGGAGCATGGAAGGGGTTTTGTCCTCTGAAAATTTCTACAAGAATGCGCAACAGAACTAGTCCCATGACGTAATGGAGGCACTTGGGAGGGAGTGGTACCAGGTGGCCGCTTTGTTTTCAAGAGTGTGCGGAAACAGGCGGCAAGAAACGTCATCTGTTTGAACCCTCATGATTTACAGGGAAAGATAGAAGCTTCTTATATGATCCTCGGCCAAGGTTCCTTTCTCGGGATCAAATTTGGGGAGATGCTTCTCAGGGTGCCTAGGCAGGTCGTGGAGGGGGCCCAAAAGATCTAATGGGGAGTGGGCCACCCAGGCAAGTGGTTGCACTCTCCTAGCATGCTCATGGTGCCTGATCTCAGACTCAGATTCACTCCTCGTACCTGACGCCGATGCTCCTCCCCCATGGCGAGAGTGTTCATCTTTGTATCCCTCACAGTTGGCCATATCTCTGAGATATCCCCAATTGTAAACAGGTGGCCTGTTTTGGTTTGGGTAGCGGTGGGTGGCATGGTGTCCTTGGCCACAGCCTCTATCTCCTCTACCTCCATTCCCACGGCCTATGTTCCCCTCACCTTCATTCCTGCGGGCTCTATTTCCCTCACCTTCATTCCTGCGGGCTCTATTTCCCTCGCCTCCATTTCCCTGGGCTCTATTTCCCTCGCCTTCGTTCCCTCGGCCTCTATTTCCATCGCTTCCCCCAAGTGGGGGGGGGGTACTTGGTCATTTTTCTGTTGAGTTTGGTTAGGCTGAGCGTCAGGGAAGGGTTCAGTCATGCCAAATTCCTCCTCTTCGCCCACTTGGAGCTCAGGAATCGGTTCGTTACTCTGGACAATGGTGGTGAGGTCTTCAACCATGAGATTCACCAACTGGGGTACGGAACTCACCAGAGCACCATTACGAGTGATGTTTTCAGTAGGGGTCCTAGTATGGGTCAAGAAATTCATGATGGGGGCATATCGCAAATCCCTGATGAGATTGTGGGTAGTTGGGCGCAAGGCTCTAAACTGCTCTCTGGTAATTTCATAATAAGGAACCTCCTCCCCTGGAATATCTTCCAAAGGAGGAGGGATAGTATCATCGTTTATGACCTCCCCATGGGGAGTTTGTGATGGAATGTTGCTTGTATGCTGGGAGGATGCCATTCAGGCCCTCCTTCTAGTGCCAAATCTGTTGACGCGAAAATATGTCCGGCCAACAGTAGGGGATCTCCCTGGTAGAAAGTCCCAATTAGACCTTGAACCATTTGGAATAGGGATCCCGTCTAGGGTGTGGGTCTGGCTACCACTTAAGTCACCTTCCCTTTGGTCTCAAAAGAACGCGATTGAACCTGCGGACACACACTTATTCAAATGATACAAGATACATGATTGATGCGTTAAACACGTATATAACACTATGAGTAGCGAGACAAATAATGAAGCATAGACGCTGAAGGAGGTGTTGTTAACAACACATCATTGAGGTTATGCTTGTAGGCTGTTCTAACCACAAAAGAAACAATTCTTTATGGCAAGATGCCCCCTTTACATTCGTGAAAGATAAAACAAATGCTAATAAGCAAAGTCATTAACATCCATTAAGAAAGCAAAATGAATTAAACATCATTAACACAAGTATAGATAACCATAATGCGTAAATGATGCCACTAAAAGTGCAGCTTTGTTAACCAAAAGATTTTCGAAACTGTATAAGAAATAATCATAGTGTTCGCAAAGCAAAACACATCAGATCCAAAAGGAGTTTAAACAAGTATCTGTATTCATATGCACAAGAGTGTCATCTTTCAATACAACGCTGTATAGCTCTTGAGTCCCCAAAAAAAATATGCTTTACATTTTCCCTGGAGGGAGTTTTATAGATCAAAATTTTCCCTTTGGGCTTCCTGACCCTTCGCTTGCCTGACTGTTGAGCTGCCCTGTGACCTAGAAGGGAACTGCAACCTGTGACCTGGCTAGGCGGCGCGACCTGCGACCTGTCTGGGCGGCGCGACCTGCGACCTATTTCCAAATGCTCCCATCGATCTACTGCTACCGGATTATGAAGATGTGCGCGCAATTGTGAGATCAGGGGCATTAATTTGTTGTCCTTTGAGGAAGTCTTGCCAAGTCTGATATTTTTCTGCTATGGGAGAAACCAAAGGGACCTCTTCTTTCAGCCGATGCATACACTCCAAGGAATTTGGGATTAGAGTCTCCTTCTTTTGTGAGATTTGGTTGGACAGAGAAGCGAGCTTGGTGTAGAACCAAACTGGCGTGACAAGAAACTGGCCCAGGTTCTCTTGCGATGTTGCAAGGTCGGAAGTGGCAGCAGCTTGTTTAATGGGCTGCAAAAATGAATGGATATCTTGATTCACCTACTCCCATTTCTTCCCCTCATCCAATGCGCCCAACGATGTAATGTGATGTAAGATGTGCATCGAATCAATGCCGCTGATCAGATGTTCGTATGCATCCATAACCTTGTCTAGGTCCTTGGATAGCTTATCCTTGGACTGCATTTTCATACAGATATGGACTTTGGCATCTTGCGTTTGAATCCAGTCCTTCTTTGGCAAATTTTTGGGAGCCTAGGGGTACCGCGCTATCCAGTCCATCATTCTGTCCAAGGAAGCTGAGGCTTCTTTCAGCTGCTCGTGCCTTTGCTTAGTTTTCGTTTGGGCTTTCATCAAGGGGGTGACTATTTGTTTTATGGTAAACATTTCCCCATAAACTTGCCTCATGGTAGTCTCTAATATATTGACCTCCCTTTGAATGGTAAGTAGCACTTCATTGACAAGGAGAGTTTTGTTTCGGAGTTGCTGAACCTCCTCTCTCAATGTCGTCTTTTCCTGTTCTGCTCTTGCCTCCCACTGCTCTGCTTCATGTAGCCTATTTTGTAGAGAGAAGATCTCTCTACTCATTCTGGTTACATTCTCTTCTGTGGCTGCAGCGAAAGCTGTGCCGGCCGATGCTATCATCACAGGATTAGTCCTAGTATCGAGGACTATGTATTTTCCTATCACGACTATGGATGATGCAGAAGGATTTCGCGCCAGGCATCTCCTTTTCTCCTGTCAGATTTTGAAGGAGAACTGATTGTACATGAGCCTGGTGAGATCGAATACCTCCTCTTCTTGCCCCTGGGAGGAACTGACATCGGAGAGTGTGGCTCGTGTACTGACTAGAGGTACTTCAAGGGGAGATACCTCGATGTTTTATAGCATTGCATCCACCTCTTCTTTCTTTTTCTTTTCTTCCTCTTCTCTTTGTAGGCGTTCGTCTTCTGCCTTTTCATGTTCTCTCTTCTGCCTGAGCTCTGCTTCTACCGTTGCTTCCAATTCAGCTTTCATTTTACGCTTAGCTGCTGCAGCTTGCTCTGCTTTTTTTTGGCGGTCGACTTCCACTTTATCTAACTCTTTCTTGAGTTCTCGTTCTACTACAGCCTCCGCCTCTCATTTCTCCTTTTCCTTTTGGCATCCTCGGCCTGCTTTTTCTTCTGTTCTGACCTTAGGCTCTTCTTGCGCTTATCTTCTTCTTCTTTCATTTTCTTCTCTCTTTCTTGTTGGGCTTGGGATTCTATTTCTTTCTATTGGGTAGAAGTATTATGCCCTGTACTGGTTCAAGGCTTTCTAGCTAGAGAAGAAGAAGCGCCTCCTAATTCGCGGCTCCTGTCTTCCAAGGTTTGGTCATCTAGGTCTTCTTGGCCAGAGTTTGCCCCCAGAGCTAGTTTTCGTTCTGCATGTACCAATTTCTTCTGTCATCTTCCACCAGGTGTTTTATGTGCTGGTAGTTCCATTTGAACTTAGCCCGCTTTCAATGATCAGGAATTATCCTTTCCGGGTCATATGTCCGGTGTTCTAATGCCTCAAGGTGGTAACTTTGCATCTCTTCTGCCTCTGCCTCTACCTCTCTGAAGTATTTGACTGTGTATGCGCCGACAGTGAGGGGTAGCGTAGGCCACGGTTTCTTCTTACCCTTAGACAGGACCCTGGAGAAACCGGAAGACATTTGGAAACAGACCTCTTGCATGAGCATTCTGTCTGTGAGAAATCGAGGCATAGGATGTGGGGCCCTGAACGAGCCAAAGACTCGGATGAATGTGTACTCGGAAAATGCGAACCAATGCGCTACCTTGACTAGCGTTTCCATGGCTCTCCAAGACATGCAAGGAGTGTCTTGGCTGAACAATTTTCTATAAAGAGCGGGGATGAACACTTGGGAGATCGTCTCTATGTCTTGTTTATACCTGGAATCCCAAAACACCTTGGTTTGTAAGTGGATTGCATGGGTCTGTTTTGGATCCCATTTATGCACCCATCCTTCAAAGTGCAACCTTGAACAGATGACATCCAAAAAATAAGAGGCCATATAGAATTCAGAAGGCATTCCTTCATCTAGTACCAATGCCGAGGATAATTTTGTATGCATGGAGGTCATCAATATGCTAGCCCAGTTGAAATGGGTGCCGTGCGCTGTGACATACTCCATGAGAGTTTCCCATGTTCCGTTGAAGGTGGTGGCATCAGGGCGCCCATACAATCTACAAAGCATGGCAGCCACTAATTTATACACTTTCCTAAGGCTCGCCACTGGATATTCCTGGTCCTTCTTGACCTTAAATTTCTCAGGCTCCTCCCACCACTGCTTTATAATGTCAACTATAGGAACTGCATGGGCGAGAGCCCATTCTTCTGTGAAGTCTTCTTCTCGCTCAGGCAAAGAGCAATAAACATGAGCATCTGAGCCTTTGAGTGTTGTGAAATCCTTGCCTTCGCTGTATCTGATCACGAAATTCTTGGTGTCAGTTTTCTGTATAATCCAATCTATCATCTCTGGGTAGGGAATATGGCCGGATGGGAACCTGCAAGATGTAGCTTAGAACTTTTGACCTTTAAGTATATCTCCCGATCAGGGAGGTCCTCTGGAAATTCTGTTCTAGCGAACTCTTGGTACACTTGGTACCAATGCATGTTGTCCCCTTTGGAAAATGTGCATAGTGTATCTCTGTAGATCGGGCGTGGGGACATTGGCATGTCCATCTCTACATCCTCCACTACCAGGCTCTTGTCTTTTTTCTGAGATACTGGAGGTCAGATGTCACTTGAATCTGAGGGGACAGGTATACACTCCAATTCTGCTTCGAATTCACCTATCATATTCATGAAAGAATCCCAGGATAATAAAGATGCCATGATGATAACTAGTTACAGTTTATCAATTATTTCAACCGGGGACACAAGCAAAGATGAAGAAGCGACCTACTGGGTCGCAGGGTCGCAAGGTCGCGATGTTGATATTTTTAAGAATTTGCGACTTTGCGACCTTGCGACCAGGTCGTGGGTCGCTGGGTCGCAGGTTGTGAAAAATGGGAAACATGCGACCTTGCGACCAGGTCGCGGGGTCGCAAGTTGTGAAAAATGGCGGAAATGTGACCTTGCGACCTTGCGACCAGGTCGCGGGGTCACAAGTTTTGGGAAATGGTAGAAATGCGACCTTGTGACCTTGCGACTAGGTCGCTAGGTCACTGAGTCGCGAAGCTGAGGAAAAAACAAACGGAAGAGCAATCTGCGTCCTGGCAACTTAGCGACTGGGTTGCAGGGTCGCAAGTCGCGCTAGGGCTTTCCGGGGTTTTGGCGCACGTAGTGTGAAGTTTCTTTTCCCCTTAACTTGAAAAACACAGGGCTAAATGGGTCCAGAAAGAGCCAGGAGATAGCTTTTGGAGCAGGATACAGGCCATGAGAGGTTGGATGAGGAATTTGTGATAAGTTGGGCAAGCAGGGTGAATGTTGGAATCAAAAGGGAAACCCTAAGTGACAAATGAAAACAATGGCTAAGGTAGGGGGAAATTTAAAGGCTGAGGAATGAGGGATTAGGCAAGAATAACCAAAAAAAGAAACAGTAGGAGGAAAATGGAAACTTACCCGGGAAAATCGCGCTCCAGTCGACCTGTCAGAGGCATTTTTTTCTATCCTCTACATATGAAAAATGCGACCCAACGACCTCCTATATATAAAAAGGTCGCATGTGCAGGCCATTAATGGGGTCGCGGGGTCGCAAGGCATGGTGATATGAGAGGGATGCGACTTTGCGACCTTGCAACCTCAGGGTCACGGGGTCGCAAGGTCGCGGGGTCGTGGTTTTCCACAAATTTGAGGTTTGCGACTCAGCGACTTAGCCCTTTCGACTCTTTAACTTTTCTTTGTGCTTAAGGGGCTCCAAAAAATTTTAAAGTGGGGGTTTTTTGGAGGGTGTTGTAGAGGCTACAACAAGCCCTAACGCAATGGTCATCTTGACTGGCTTGAGAAAAGTTTTGAGGTTCCATTGAGGATAAAAGAGATAATTTATTATGGCTTGTTATGCTACCAAGATTCCTTCTAGTTTGAACTCCTAATTCTTTATTTCCAAGAATTTGGCTATCTGGATGATTATTTTGGACAGACCTGGATAAGGTTTTTGGATGTAATGGCTCACCTTATTCTTCTTGTTCCTTGTCATGGTATTCATTTTGATTTTCTTTTTCCCGTTCTTCTTTATTTTTATTTGGCTTTGTTTGGGTTCAAGACAATGCTTCATCTATCCTTACATCAATATATTCAACAACCTTATGTGTCCTTTTGTTGTAACATCTATATCCCTTAATTATATATGCTTATCCAATAAAAAATCATTCCTCATTTTTGGAATCAAATTTCCCTAAATCGTCTTCATTTATCTTAATATAGAATTTTCTTTGATACACATTAAATGGTTGATAGTGGTTGGTCTACCTTTCCATAGTTCATATGGTGGTTTAGTATTATTTACCCTTATTTGTGCTTTATTCAAGATACAAATTGTTGTGTAAACTACTTCCTCCCAAAATATGACTGATAACTAAGCTTCAATAAGCATGGTTCTAGCCATTTCTTACATTGTTCATTTTTTTCTTTTAGCCACTTCATTCTACTATGGAGTTCTTACAATAGTTATTTCTCTTCTAATTCCATGGTTTTCACAAAAGCTATTGAATTTATTGGAAGTAAACTCCCCTCCTCTATCAATTCTCAAGAATTTGATTTTTATATCAGTGTCATTTTCAACTAAAGCTTTGAAATATTTGAATTTCTCAAAATCCTCATATTTTTTTATAAGAAAGGTAACCCATGTCAATCTTGTATAATAATCGATGAACATCATAAAATAACTTTCAACTTTCATTGAGTCCTGGTTTGTCCACGAAGGTCTATATGGATGAGTTCTAGAGGATTGGACATAGAGTATTATTTTTTTTTAAGAAGACCTTGGTTTGTTATCCATGCTAACATGAATTAGAAAAGACATATGGTTTTAATATATTTGTAATGTCTTTAATGGACTAGGTTTATATAATCTTTACCATACTATCAAAATTGATGTGTCCCATCCTTCTGTACCGGATCAACCTCTTGTCTATCTTTTCAATACAAAATTTGTCTCCTTATTCTCCATCAAGAATGTACACATTGTCGGAGGTTATATTATCATTTTCCACCATCTTTCATGTATCAGCATTTATAATTTCACATTTTTTGGAAATACATGTGAGATCATGCCCTTGATCACACATTTTATTAACACTTGAGATATTGTCTTTTAGTCCTTCCACATAAAAAAATTGGGTCTTAGTTATTCCATAGTCTACGTTATTTTTTCCTTTCCCATTTATTCTTGCAGATGCATTGTTAACAAGTATCACTTTTCCTCCATCTTCTTCCTTTAGTTTAATTAATTTAATCTAGTTATCTTTTCTTTGGGCATATAAGATAAAACCACATTTTTCCTGCTTCTCTTGTTTATTTTTCCACACTATTGGATGTTGATTTCTAAGGTTACATTTTCTCTGGCTTGGTTTTGAGACATGTTTAGACAACTTAAGATATCCCATGCTTTGTGACCATAGTTGTGGCATATATAACATTCAATGTAATTCAATGGAGGAGAAAAAAATTACATTTCTAATACCATTATCATGCATACCTCTAGATTTGTCAATTTAGTTGTTCATTGGAGATTTAAGAGATTCTCTCCTTCCATAATAGTTTCTTGCCTTGGAATTTGAAATCAATTTAACTATGACCAAATTATTTCATGAGTAGAAATATCCATAAAATAAATTTTGGTGCCTGGATGTATATTTCCTGCTAAAGGGAATAACTCTGTTGAATTTACTTTGCATGCTTCCATTGACATAGACATAATGTTGTTTATTTTTAGTTGTATTAGTTCCTTTTAGCATGTTTATGTGGTTTCCATTTCCACCCTTTTTTTATTTCTTTTATTGTCTCTTAAATTTTTTTGAATGAAGCACCATGTTTTGATGGAAGAATATTCATGATCATGATGTCCCTTTAAACTATTTTTTAGTGCATTAGCATAGCTGATAGGTTTTTTTCATTTCTTTTCTATTGATGTTGATCTTGAATATCCCTTGGTGTGCTTTGGGTTCTCTTCATAACCAAGGCCAGTTTTGATTAATGGATATATATGATAGTCGAGGATGTGGCTAACAATTTAGTACCTTTTATATCCTTTAATTTTGATTCAGTTGCTATAAAACATTTTCTAGTTTCTTCTTAAAGAATCAAACTCTTCTTCCAACTTCTCATAGTGTCCTTCCTAATATTTCAATTGTTTTATCATAATTTTCCTTATTCTTTTAGTTTCTTATAATTCAAATTTCAGGAGAATGATTGAATCTGCATCACATCCTTCATCCTTATATTTTTTCAGTTGTTGTTCTTAGTCATCTTATCTCTTCCATGGAACTTAATAGTTCTCATTCAAAGTCTACTTCCCCTTCAATATATTCTTCAAAATTATTACCATCCACGGATATGGCTAATATTTCTCTTATCTCTTGATCAGACATGAATTCATCACTTTCATAATCACTATTTTATTCGGCATATAGACTTTTCCTTTGATGTGTCCTCTTCTTTTATGGTCATGAAATTGAATTTTTATTTATCATCACTATCATTTGATTTTTCATAAGGGCACTTAGTTGCACTATGAAATATTATACCACACTCAAAACACTTGAATGAAAGCTTAGCTTTGAACATTCCAGTTCCTCTTTTCAACTTTCTCACAAATTGAGCTTCCTCTTCGTTTAGTTCATGTCTAGAGTTGTCATGGATCTTTTTCTTGTTTGTTTCTTTAACTAATTTAAATTCTTATTCTCTTGATCCTTAATTCTCCTTATCCATTCTACTTTTATATGCAGTGATAATTCCATCAAGAGCATCCATGTTCATATTTTTAAGATCTGATATTTCCTCAATAGCTAAAATTTTTGGATTGAATCTTGAGGGAAGGGATCTTAGAATTTTGTGAACAACTTCATATTCCTTAATTGTCTCACAAAGAAATCTAATAGTGTTGAATATCCCATTTACGTGAAGAAATAGTGATACAATATTATCATATTCATCCATTTTCATATTTTTGAACTAACTCTTATAAGTTTTCTTTGAAGCTTGTCCCAAAGTTCCTTGGATGATTTGGAGTGTGTCACTTTGACAAAATTTGTGTTTTATAGTCCACATAATATGGAATTTTTTCCTTTTCACAATTAGAATAGAATGCTTTTCCATTTGCATTAGTTAGAGGAGTTTTGGAACCTGATAACCATTTTCAACAACTAGCCAAACATAAGTTCCTATAGACGTGATGTAGGAACTAATTCTTACTTTCCAATAGGCATAATTTTATCCATCAAACAATGAATTTTTGCTCGAGGAATATCCCTTATGGTTGGCCATGATCCCTTGTGTTCTACCTTATAGTAGTTAACTTCTTCTTGAAGGTACTTGGATGATACCAATTGTTGGAAATATTATTATACTAAGAAGGAGATGAATCAGTATAATGGTAAATATTGACCAATTAAAACAATTCAATGCATATATAAGATATATCACATCAAAATCATAACAATACATCATATATCTATATATATATATATATATATTATTGAATTATTTTGTAGGAACCAACCTACTATTACATTGATTTACTAGCACCAACCAGCAGGAGACATCCAATCCCTTGAGAAATGCAAGCACCAACATGAGATTCCTATAAGATCCCTTCTTTATATCTTCAACTCTATTTTAGCACAAATATTGTATGATTATCCTCTATTCTACACATCACTCCCTATTATGTATCTTTCAATTATGTGTATAATATTGTTCTGTCTATTTATACCTAATTCCCAAACTCTTCCTTTATCACACATATTCCATAGACTTCATTACCAAATTTCTTCTGCTCTTGATCATGTAGATATTTTTTCAGATTCTCTATTCATTCTAATTCATCCCACAATAGAAACACCACAACTATACCAATGGTTGTTCCACAAAAAAACTCAATTTTCTCACACAATCAGATATCCTCTACATCTTAGTCTTCTTTGGCTTAAATTATTTACATTAAATTGGTAAGGTCGAGTCTCCATGGAGAAAAATTTGGATATTTTATTTTCTCAGTTGGAAATCCAGTCTATAGGACCTATATAATACTTAGCTCCTCATGGTATTAGATTTAGTTTCACAAAACCATGCAATGTGACTCTGGTTAAACAAGCATTCCACTAAATCTGTTTCCAAGTCCACTTACATGTAGAAAGTTACTAGACATCTGAATCTATTATCTTCTCGAAGTACTTTTTACTCCAACACCAAGGGTTTTAATGACATCCATATGACCACCTAGTGAGACCATAAACTTAAAGTATGAGCTCTAGATATCCATGAATCCTTTTCCTTTCTTATGTTACAAATTTCTTTAGGGCCCAGATTGGTCGAAGGCCAGATACAATTCAACCATTTCTACATGGAACCATGAAAGCTAGAAAATTAACCAATCTTTATATGTATTTGAATCTGAATCAACTGTCAATCTCATGCACATTTTTCCTACACCCCTAAAGCACCAGATTCCCAGATGTCCTGGTATGGTCCTGTTGTCACCGCTACAACACCCTCCAAATTCTGGCCTATATTCAAAATTTGGAGCCTCCCTTTAACCATGTGAATTGTCATTTCTATTTTTTAAAGTCATTCCATAATTGTTCTCTAAGTTTCTGATTTTCTCTGTGAATAAATGGCAAGCGTTGTCTTTTGTTAAGGGAAGTATCACCCTTTGTGAAAGGAAGTCATAACACACCTTTTAAGAGGAAGCTCTAATGATTTCTCTTGTACTAATGGGTTCTATCTATCATAGAGATATGCATTGGACTTATTCCTAAAGTACTATGCATTTTTTTGTTTTAGTCAACACTAGTGTTGCAAGGTGTACCTTAAGTGTCGTAATTAGAGGAAAGTGTCATTTTGTTGTCATTTCAATGGATGCATGTTGATTTTTGGTGTTGAGTTTCTCATTGTCATGTGGTTAATCATCTATGAGTGTGTGAACATTTTCAAGCCCTATTACATGTTCTAGTGTCATATTTTCCCTCAATAATACCACACTTAATCAATTTCTGAAGTATTCTTGTCTTCACAACTTGTTCGACCAACCACTCCTCATATCGCCTTCCTGAACTACACACTGCCAATCTTAAGCCCCAGAAAACCATCCTTGCCTCCTGGAACTATGCACTGTGCAATCACTACCTCCAATAAATATGCATTGTGCAATCCCAATGCTCAATCCCTGCCTACCGCACTTTCAAAATGTGCAACTTTTCCCAGTCAAGCCTCCACTGTGCACTACGCATTCTCAGTCAATAGTCAGCCTATGTCTCAGTACTTATAGAACTATGCATTGTGAAATAATAGTGAGAAAGCTTTCCTTAATACATCCTTAAATCCCTCAATTGTGAAATGTTTCCTTCCTAACCCTCAACTACTGCACGTTGCATAGTCATAGTGATTATACCCTCATCATTGTATCATGTTCTTGTGCACTTCCCAATCCATGGGCCTCTTCCTCAATCTTACTCACTATCCCAAATTAATCAACATGTTGCATGAAAAATAAGATAGAATAGAATATTTTGGGATTGATGTCATCTTGTCATGAGTGAATTCCATTTTTAGGTGCTAGCCTTCTTAACATGACAGGATGATGCTTAAGGAGGATGCTAAGGAGATCATGTATGAAGACATTTGTGAAGTTGAAACCGCGAATATATCATCAAGTAAGAAGGTGAAGGAGAATTGGATCATGACAGAAGAAGGAAGATCAATGTCACATGAAAAAATCCATATCATCTCAGCCTCTTCGAGGATGAGAATTAAGTACATTCAAGACTTATCACGAAGATACAAAGAAGTTAGCAAGGAGAGAATATTGGAATTGACACTCTACAATGAATTTCCATGTCATCATTGCTAAGTCATGGATTTTCCAAGTGTCATATTTAAAGTCCTATATTTCATTATATTTTACAACATCATTTGTGGATGTATTTATGTAATTTCCAAAAATGATAAAATGTAAAATGTGTGGAATGCGAAGGGTCACATGTAGAATGTGAAGATTCATATATAATATCAAGGGTCTCATAGGAATTTGAAAAGTCACATGGGAGATCAAGATTCATGAGGGAAGCTCAAGATTAACAACGAAGGTGAAGAGACATCTCATTTGTTATATATACACCCTCATATCTCAAGAAACAGACTTTTCACCTTAGCTTCTCAAGTTAGGCATAGGAGAAAAGATTAGTCTTTTGAGAAGCAAGTAGTTCCTTAATGTTCCACTATTTGAACTAGTGTTGTATCATTGTAATGGTATATGTTGGGACTTTCACTTTATAATTTGAAGCTCTTGGATCCAAAAAAAATTTCATTCATATTTCATGAACGATTTAATAATAGTATTTCATTGTTTGTGGTGTATTTTTATGTTAACAAATACTAATGAAAATGAACTATTTTTTGGCTTTAGTATGCATCTTTGAAATGTGTGTCTCTTGCATGAGCGTTATTTATTTGTGAACTATTTTGCAAGATTATTAACAATTCTCTTAGATATATGAATCTAACTTTATTAGGATAATACTATTACTCTTCTCTTAAGGACTCACTTTCTCTTCCCTTCTGTGAAAGAACCATTACACACTTTGCAATTGAATACATCACAAATATAGCTTACTTGTTTATCTCAAAAGTACATGCATTTATATTGTGTCATTTATTGTAGCCAAGGAAAATGATTAATATTATGGAAATCAACCTAATTTTTCAGTTGGGTCTTCTAATCCAAATCGTGTGAGGTCTAATAGGGACTTCATATTAGGGAGACCCTATGACTATTGGTGGATTCCATCATCGTCAATAGTTCTGGCACTAGAAGGAAAGAAATTATTTTATGGTTGAAAATGTACCAAATTCACATAAAGAACCTTATGTGTAAGATAGTAATTGTCTGAGCCCAACTCCAACTCACATATCTAAGAAATAAGAGTCATATCATCAAGGTCCAGAGAGTGCATATGAAGTAACTTACAAGAAAATCTGGACAATTCACCCTATTACTCATCAATTTTCCAGTTCGCTTATATTGATTCCTATCACATCCTTTCTTACTCATAAGAAAAAAAAGAAATATACAACCCACCATGGTCTCTTGGTTTCTTCAGTGGAAGAATTGGTTAACACAAACCTTGAAGATTTAGCTGACCCTTATGAATTATTTCATCATCAAGGGGATCTTATACCACCTATTGGGGAAAATTTGGATGAATATGGGAAGGATTTTCATTTTTTTATGAAGAACATCTGAGGGAATAAAAACAACCTAATAATAGCGAGAATTTGAATGATGAAGGAAAAGAGTCTTCAGAATTAGAGAGTGAGGAGGAGGAGGAGAGAAAAGACATGTTAGATGACAAATTTGATTGGATGGTCCAAGGTCCCCTTACTTTTCCAGGAAACCTTCATCACTTACCAAAACACCCAAAAAATCTTCTTACCAAGTATGATCCTGATAAGAAAGAAAAGACCGAAGATCACATTGGTGATTTCTACTTGCATATTCAAATGTTAGAGGTATGTTTTGATGATGTTGCTTGTAGATTATTTATGTAAACCCTAGAATTTTTGGTACCATATCCTTTCACCAAATTTAATCCATAATTGGAGGGATTTTAAAAAATTATTCTTAGAAAAGTTTGTTGATGATAAAACTCCATCCATTTTACTTAAGGAACTTAGAAATATTAAGATGGGGGATAAAGAAAAGGTTAAGTATTTTAATAAAATATTTACACTTATCTTGATCAAATTCTCCACTGATGTACAGCCACATGATTTTATTACTAAATATTATTATATTTTTTCCTTTCCCATTAAATTTTTTTTTTCAAGCGAGTTACAAAAGGTAATTTGGATCTTAACCTTTCAGAAGAAATTGTCGTTGAGAAGGCCATAAGGTCTATTAGGGTTATTGTAGACCAGGAAGATTTAAAGGACTCTAAAGACACTGTTAAAACTTCCCAAGCCTCTTTCGATAAAGATAAAGATAAATATCCTTTTGAGGTGGATATTTTGTTAACCAATGAAGTATTAGAAATAAATCGGAAGTCAAGTGAGGCTTCTACTAGAGACAAGTATTTTAAGTTGTTTTTCAAGAAATCCAATCAACCAGCTAAGTCTGAAACAAGCTCCAATGTTGTATTCAATGTTGAGAAATTAGGCATGGATAACTATTGTACCTTTCATCAAGAAGCCCATTCAGAGAAAACATACCCTCAATGGAAACACAACATGAATTTTGTGGTTGCAAATGTTATAGAAATTTTTTCAGTAAAAGAGAATTCAAAGCAGACTCAATAGACTAATGAACCTACCTCGAAAGGTGAAAATTAAATTGTGGGTGATCCAATTTTCACTTTTGATTTATATTGAAAAATTATCAACAAGGTGTTGGTGAGCCCCCATGAGTGATGCTCCTCCTCAACAACTTGCTAAGAAATATAATTTGAGCAGCAAAGGACTGATGCCTGACAAAGATGTAAGAAAGTAATTTGTAAGAAAGATATCACCTCCTAGTAATCCTACTCAAGGAAATAAGAATAAATCCAATTACACAGCCTTAGAAAAATGTTTCTGAAAATAATAAGAACACGTTTTTCACTCATGAGGCATCAAATAGGGTCATACCACCTACGACTTCAACACACCCCGCTCAAGATGAAGATATTGATTACAATGTTCGTGAGTACATGAATAAGGCTCGTGTGAATATTTACATATATGAGCTAGCTAAGTTGGCTCAGAAACATGAATTGATCATCCAAGCATTTGCATCTCATCCTCTGTCAAGTAGAATAGTTTATGATTCCCAAGCCTTGTTCGATAAGTCTCCTACCATTCTCGAATCGACCATTAATGCAAATAACATAAATTATAGATCCACTTCCCCCCTTTTCTTTTAAATTTTGATATTTTTTATTATTTTTTCCATAATTTCTTAGTTTATTCAAGTGCATCTGTGAATTCCATGCATCTATATGTTGCAAAGAAAATCAATGCTAAATGGGAAAATATTGACATCATAATCATTCAATTAGATAGATATTTAGTACAGGACATTTGTGAGATTAATAATGTTATAATTCATTTATCATCAGACCATAGAGTTCACCAATGTATTGATGCAGTCATTGTGGACATTCTGGAAGCTTATGGGTTGCTTTTGAGTAGAGATTGGTCTAGAAAGTTGTGGGGATACTTTGCTACAAACTGGTCACATTTTTGGATTTTGTATAAGGGCAAGAATAATTAGATCTGAGTAGAGAGTGAGCCTTTCATGAAGCATGCCATCATGACAGTTGAATCTCCTAATGAGCCTATTATATATGCATAGGTAATTTTTAGAAATTTTTTCCTAGAAGTTGATCATGGATGTTATCTTGCACAACCATCCCCTATACCACCAGATACACAATCAAAACTCTTTCCTTTTAATCCAACTAGTGCCTATTTTTTTTGTAATATATATGTAAATCGTACTAGCATAGGAACTAACCTTATTGTTGCGAACATTTGGCCTCTATATTTTTATGGTTTGAAAACACAAGAGGGTTCTAGAGCTGGTTGTATTTTTATAGACCCATGAAAGAACAAATATGTGACCTCATGTTGATAAGAATTTGAGTGAAAAAATAGTTTTGTTGAATATGAAGCACCCATCCTGGGTTTAAATAAATTCATTGTGTGTTGCCTAATCTTAGAAACTACCAACAAGAGGTATGACATCTAATTTCATTTTTTCAAGAGTTGAATATTAATTTTGTTGCTAGAATTCATAATGTAGTTGCAGGCACATTAGCTAATGTTGTTGCTACATTATCACTATTACGAGATGGTTTTTCAATTGAGATTATTTATAAGCCATTTGTGCCCTATAATGTAACTATTTTTTATGTTTTTAATGATGACCGGAAAATACTGGATTTTATGGTGAACACTGACATGTTTAAGGATGTGGCAATAGATGAATATGAGCACAAAAAGGCTTTGAAGGAACCAACTTAGGCACATAAAGGGAACCCCATGCCCAAGGGTGTGGTATCTTTGTAAAAATTTTATGACCTGCAAAATTGTTTTAAGGTCCAATCAATAAGCACAATTTTACATTGTTGTAAGAACAAGTAAATTTGGGTACGAAAGAAGATTTGTAATATGTAAATATTGGTAATTGTTGTTATCCCCAAGAGAAACAAGCCTTTGTCCATCTTTTCAATCAGTATTGAGATGTATTCTCATGGATGTATGACGATTTGAAGAATTATGATATGTGAATTATCCAGCATTGATACCCATCAAGGAAGGGGTAAATCCATTTCAATAGATATTAATAAAATTTCATCTTATGCTTGAACCCTTCATTTAGAAAGAAGTAAGGAAGTTTTTGGATGTTCAGATCACATTCAGAGTTTGTCATTCTACCTGGGTCTCCAACTTGGTTCTTGTGAGAAATAATTCTAAAGAGATATGCTTATGTGTTGATTTCCGCAACTTGAATTGGGCTTCAGATCAAGATAATTATCTCGTGCCATCTATGGAGTAGATACTTTAGGCGGTATCTGGGTCAAAGATGTTCTCGCTATTAGATGGATTTTCTAGATACAACCAAGTTCTAGTAATAGAACTCGACATATTCAAAACCATGTTAAGGACTAAATGGGGTATAGTCGCATTTTGGCGGATGTATTTTGGACTCATTAATGTGGATGCTACCTTTCACCAGGCTATGGGCATCACATTTTGCGATTTGATTGGACAAATTGTAGTGGTGTAATTAGATGATGTTATGGTATTTTCAAAGAAAATATCTGATCACTTGTGTCATCTAAAGAAAATATTTGAGTGGTTTCAAAGATACAACATATTTCAAATTCCAAATAAGAGCATATTCAGAGTGTATGAGGGAAATATCTTAGAACACATTATAGCTAAGAGAGGAATGAAAGTGGACTCGGAGTGGGTCAATAAAATTGTTCAAATTCCATCTCCTGTGAATAAAACATCCATGCAATCATTCTTGGGGAAGAATAACTTCCTTCAAACTTTCATCTCATATTATGCATAGATTGCCAATCCATTACAAGAGATGATCAAGAAGGATGCAGTCTATAAGTAGGATCAAACAAAGAAATATGCCTTCTCCTGTATTAAACAAGAAATTTTTGAAGCCCCAACATTGTATAGTCCAAATTTTGGAAAATATTTCTTGTTATATACTTTTTCTTCTAACACATCTCTTGTAGCCATTGCTACTCACAAGGACGATCAAGGAAATGAGTAGCCTATATCATTCATGAGTGTTGGCTTACATGGATTTGAATTGAAATATCTCGCCATTAATAAACAACACTATGGAGTATACAAGGTTGTGAAGCACTTTAGGCCTCATTAGAGGAAATTACAGCCTAAAAGTGGCCTCCTAAGGAAAAATAATAAAATAATAGGAAAATAATAAAATAAGAGTTTTGAATTTTGGAGGGAAAAGAAGAAAACTATTTTTTAATTGTATTTTTGGCTTATCTCCTTATAGTTTTACTCAAATTTCAATTGTAGACACTAGTTGGATGCGAAATTAAATTTTGTATACAATTATTACCCATTATGCATACCTTTGAGAAGACACATTTTGATGAAAATTGAAGATACATTAAAAAACCATGTCTCAACATGCTTTTTTAATGTATCTTCATATTTCATCAATGTGGGTCTTCTCAAAAATATGCATAATGGGTACTTGTTGGATGCAGAATTTAATTTCGCATCCAACAAGTGTCTACACTTGAAATTTGAGTAAACATATAAGGAGATAAATAAAAAAATACGATTAAAAAAAAAGCAGTTTTTCATATTTTCCCTCCAGAATTTTTACATGTACCTCTTTCTAAATTTAAAGGATTTTGATTGGCTTATATATTATGTACGTAAAAATTTGTGAAATTTTCATGGGCATTTTTAGGACAAAATTTCCTCTAATATCTCATGAAAATTCACGTTATCATCTTTGTACCTCACCCAGTGGTTAGATTGCTTTTGTGCAACAAGAGTTGGGTGAGAGAATGGTAAATTGGATGAAAAACCTTCAAAATTAGGATCTAAAATTCAAACTAGTTCATGTGATAAAATTCCATGGTCTCTGTCGACTCACAACAAAATCAATCAATTCACAAGAAGAGAAATATTCTATATGGGAACAAGAAATAAAAATGTACAATATTGAATAAGCTACCCATACAAATGCAACCATTTCTTGGTACTTTGATGTACAAAAATATCTAGAGCACGATACCTTTCCCTCACATTTATCAGCAAAGAAAAAGAGGTTTATTCGACTTAAATATTCATCCTATCAACTTGTACGTTGTGTGATTTTTCAGAAGCACCACAATGTTGTCCTACTCAGATGCCTTGAAGCACAAGAATAGGAAAGGTTATTGAATGACCTTCAAAATGGGCTAACAATGGTGGGAACTATGCGGGCGATATTACTGCTCATTGATTCATGTGAGATGGTTATTATTGGCCCACATTATTTAAGGATGCAGATGCAAAGGATCGTAAGTGTTTTTTTTTTCAAATATGTGTTGGTCGTGATAGGAAGTTAATCACCCCATTGTTGTTGAATAAACTTTCCAACAATGGAGATTGGATGTTATTGGTAAAAATTTTCCACATTCATCAAAGCAGCACTAATATATCTTAACTGTTACAAATTACTCTACTTGGTGGGATAAAGTAGTTCCATTGAAACAAGTGAACAAGAAGGAAGTCATCACTTCCTTAAGAATAGTATCATCACCAGGTTTGGCTTTCCAACGTCACTTGTTTTTTATAATGAAACTTATTTTTCATCATTAAAAATTTATGATTTTGCATTAGGAAATGGTATTTTTCTAAAGCACTCATCTAATTACTACCCTTATGGAAACAATTTCACTAAGTCTACTAACAAGAATTTAATTTGCATCATCAAGAAATTTGTTTAATTTGAGCAGAGGAACTGACATAATGCATTGGTGAATGATTTGTGGGTTGCTTGTGTCACACTAAAACCCTCTCTGAATACTTCCCCTTAATTCCTTGTGTATGGAAAGGAATTTATCCTTCCTATGAACATATACCTCCTGACCCTTCAAATTTCTCAAGAATCCCATGGTAAATTGTGTCTAGTTGTTCAGAGTAGGATAGAGACCTTTTTGAAGTTAGAAGAATAAAGGTGGAGAGTAAAAGAAAATTTTTCTATCCATCAGAATCATATCAAGCACTGATTTGACAATAAATATGCGCGGAACACGGAATTTAGTGTGAGATACCTAGTATTGAAGTGGGATAAGGCCCATGAAGAGAAAGTTAAACACACCAAATTCCAATCCATGTGGTTCATACCCTTTATTTTGCATGATAAGCTTGGTCACCATACATATCATATTAAATCCTTATATGGGAAGATGAACTCTCTTCCTTTAAATGGAAAAAATATCAAGCATTATTTCCAATAACAACCTACGTTTGTGTCCCTACCTATGTACTTATTTCTTTCCTTATCATTTTGTTTTCTTTTCCGTTCATCTCATGTTGCGTCCTTTCTATTGTCTTTTGTTTTTTTAGTTCTATAAATAAAACCTTGTGTGAAAGTGTTTTGTCTGGTTCCAACACATGTGGAAATTTTTTAAAGGGATTTGTGACATACAACAACACTTGGTTAAATTTCGGGCCCTCTTCTTTGTCTTGGTCTGATATCTCAAAGGTTAATGATGTCTCAATGGAAATTATGACTCATTCGAATGGAAATATTTGAGCAAAACCATGACACCCATACCTATTTTAGCATCTTGATTCCTTGACTCGGTGTTGTAATTAAGTGGTATTTTTCATGCCAATCCATTCAAGTAGAGAAGGGAAAGGGGAAACTAATGGTGAGAACATTAATTTTAGAGGTATGTGACAGTCTCTGAAGGAACAACCACTCTTTCTCTCAATAAGTTAGGATCCCTATTCCACCTTGGCAATATAAACATCAATCAAATTCCAATTAGAATATTGAAATAAGATAAGTGGTGAAAGAAGATAAGGGATTCCTGCACAAGGAGGTGAAGCAAGTAACTTTGTTGGGGTACTAAACAGGATTCACTGGAAGTGAATCAATATTTGTGTTCTTGTAATGACTCTGTAGGGGTACTGAACATGCCTACTAGCAGTGGAGAAACACTAGAGATCAAACTAAAACTATGATCATTTCAAACTCATGACTACATACTACCTCCTCCCAAATTGAAACAATTGTGATATAGAAATATTTTTAAATTTGTTTGGATGAGAAATGGAATGGAAGAGACTACATCCATAAATGGGTTGAATAGGGAAGATGAAGTGATACATATGATGAATCAATAAATTCTCAAAATACTAGATCCTGTGCATAAAGCTAGACCCAAACATAGAAGCTAGGGGTTCTTTTAGTGAATTTCCAAGTGTTGTCACTGATACAACACCCTCCAAATTTTAGCCTACATTCAAAATTTTGATCCTCCCTTTAACCATGTGAACTATTGTTTCTAGTTGTTAAATTCATTCCATACTTTTTCTCTAAGTTTCTAAGTCTCTCTGTAAGAAATGCCAAGTTTCATCTTTTGTTAAGGGAGGTGCTACTATTTGTGAAAGGGAGTCATAGCGCACCTTTTAAGAGGAAAATATGATTATTTTTCCTATACTAATGGGTTTTATCTATCATAGAGATATGCATTGGGCTTATTCCTAAAGTATTATGCACTTTCTTGTAGTAGTTGACACTAGTATCGCAAGGTGTATATTAAGTGTTGCAGCTGAAGGAAAGTGTCATTTGTTTTAATGGATGCATGTTGATTTTGGGTGTTGAGTGTTGAATTGTCATGTAGTTTTTCATATATGAGTGTGCGATCATGTTCAAGTCCTATTACATGTGATAGTATCATCTTTTGCCTAACTAATCACACTTAGTCAATTTCTGAAGTGTTCATGTCTTTGAAACTTGTCTTACCAACCACTCATATTGCCTTCCTAAACTATGAACTTCACAGTCTTAAGCCACAATAAAACATACTTTCCTCTCGTAACTACGCACGATGTAGTCGTTTCCTCCAAGAACTGTGCATTATGCAATCCCAGTGCTCATTCCTTGCCTATTTCACTTGCAAACTGTGGAACCATTTCCAAGTCAAGCCTCCACTATGCATTACGCATTCTCAGATAGAAATCAGGCTCTGTCTCATTCCTTGACTTGGTCAACTGCACAAACCTTTGTCTCAGTCCTTCCAGGACTACACATTGTGCAATCACATCAAGTCTTCCTTACTGCATCCTTAACTTCCTCAATTGCACAATCATGCATTTCTAGCCCTCAGCTACTACACATTTTGTATTCAAAATGACTAGACCATCATCACTATCTCATGTTATTGTGCATTGTGCTATCCTTGGGCCTCTTCCTCAATCTTTCTCACTGTCCCGACTCAATCAACATGTTGCATGAAGAATAAGATCAACTAGGAGATTTTGGGACTGATGTCTTCTTGTCATGAATGAATTTCATTTGCAGGTGCTAGTATATTGACATGATAGGGTGATGTTGAAGGAGGATGCCAAGGAGATCATATAATAAGACATTTTTGAAGTTGAAACCACGATGAGATCGTCAAGCAAGAAGATGAAGGAACATTGGATCATGATAGAAGTAGGAAGATCGAGATCACATGAATAAATCCATATCATCTCAACCTCTTGGAAGATGAAAATGAAGTACATGCAAGACTTATCATGAAGATACAAAGAAGGAAACAATGAGAGAAGCTTGGTATTGAAACTCTACAATGAAATTCCATGTCATCATTTCCAAGTCATGGCTTGTACACATGTCACCTTTAGAGTCTTATGTGTCATTGCATTTTTCCATATCATTTGTGGTTGTAATTATGTAATTTCCAAAAATGAGAAAATGTAAAATGTGTGGAAGCCCAAGGGTCACACGTAGAATGTGAAGAGTCATATAGAAGCTCAAGAGTCTCATAGGAATTTGAAAAGTCACATGGGATCTCAATATTCATTAGGGAAGCTCAAGAGTCACAAGGAAGGTGAAGAGACATCTCATTTTTATATATACACCCTCATAGCTCAAGCAAGGGACTTTTCACCTTGGCTTCTCAATTTAGGAATAAGAGAGAAGATTAGTCTTTTGAGAAGCGAGTAGTTGCTTAACATTCCACTATTTGAACTTGTGTTGTATCATTGTAATGATGTATCTTGGGTTCGCTTTATAATTTGAAGCTCTTGGAGCCGACACACTTTTCATGCATTTGTTGTGAATGATTATAAGACTATTCTTTCATTGTTTACAGTGTATATTTATTTCAACACATACTAATGAAAATGAACTATTTTGTTGGCTTTAGTATGCATATTTGAAATGTGTCTCTCTTTCTTTCATGATTGTTATTTCTTTGTGAACTATTTCACAAGATTATTAGTGATTCTTTCAGATATATGTGTGTGTGTCTTTATTAGGATATTACTAGTACTCTTCTCTTAAAGACTCACTTTATCTTCCCTTCCGTGAAAGAATGAGTATACACTTTGCAATTGAATACACCACAAAGCTAAATTGTTTGTTTATCTTGAAAGTACATGTGTTTTCTTTTTTTCGTTTATTGCAGCCATGGAAAATCTTTAATATTATGGCAACTAGCATAATTTTCTAGTTGGGGCTCCTAATCCAAACGTTGTGATGTCTAATCAAGACTTCATATTAGGGATACCCTCTAACTATTGGCATCCTCGAGAACCATCAATAGGTCCCTACTTGGGAAAATTAAAATGTAAAGAAAAATTCTTCCAAACCAATCTCTAGCAGAAATCATGAGACTTCAAGCGCTGCCACAGTGAAACTTTGAAAATCAATTAGAACTCTCCAATTGGTTATTGTTAGGACCTCATAATGTACCATTTTGACCATATATTTTGTTACCACTCTACTCTTTTATAGTCCATATTTAAAGCTTACACTATCACTTTCATCCATTTTTCCCAAAGGTATATAATATTCTTCTCTTTACTATATGTTTAATTTGTTTTGCATATAATTCTACATTACTTTTATATTTAATAATTAATCTAAGATATATGGTTGTTGAGACATTTTAAAGACCGTAGATAATCTATTATGACTATTTGAAGATTGTGTTGCTGAAATAGTCAACATGGTATGCAAATCCCGTTGCTGAAACAACCCATGATTTGCAATTTTGAAGCAGCATTTCAAGTATGACGGCAACGAGAAAAGACAAGTAAAGGAAGCTGTTACACAAGCCATTCTGAAGTCATTACCATCGTAACCATCGTAACAGCATTTTGCTATGGAAGAACAGAAAGACCCTGTTTTAGAACAAAAGATTAGATTGGGTTAAAAATATAATTTCTATGATGAAATCAATTGTAATAGATGTCTCCTCTTTAAAAAGAGGAGACATCAACATTAGAGGGATATTTAGAGACTACGGGAGGTTCATTTTCTGAACAAAGAAGGAGTGTGACTCTTTTGTAATATGTTGCTTTTGACAAATGAATAAAAGTTTGTTTTGAGAACTTCAATTTAATTCCTTCTTCTGGAGAATCTTGTGAGAAGGAAAGGGCCTGCTTTCTTCACAAGATTCACCCATTTGTTCCTATAGTTTGTTAACTGTTCATTTTATTCATGCCTTGATTAAACCCTGTTTGCTAAAGATATTTATGCAGTATTGAGATTCTGTTGGTCATTGCTAAAACTCTGTTTTCATTACTTGCTGAATTGATTTCATACAATTCATTCTTGAGAAGTTGTGAATTATTTTATTTAACAACCTTGTTTATGGAATGAGTGTGTGAAAGCTTGGTAATCATAAAATAGGTGCTGAAGATTCCTACTTGGGGAATAGGGTCCTATTCTCTGTTATAGTCTAATTGATCTTCCTTTCTGCAGATTCATTTCCTTTCATTATCTTTTTAATGTAATCCAGGATTTTTCTAATGAAAGTCTACAATAGAAGGATTTTCTTTGCTGTAACTCAAGTAGACTTCAGTTTTGTTAAAGCAAGGTGTGATTAGTGTGATAAGTACTACAACATTTCTTTGCTTTTGAGATTGAGCATATATAGTGTGTGATTGCCTTTGAAATAAACAAACTTCCATGGGTTGACAATTTATGTAGCACTTGAATTGTTTAAACAATTAAAGTGACCAACATTTTGGCACCGTTTCTAGGGAAGAAAATTATAGATTTCAAAATAATTGATGATTTTCGTCCAGATGTGTAGATCGTATGAGAGGACGCGTAACCCATAAGAAAACTAACCCTACAGGTGGCAAGGGCAAAGGAAGGGGAGGAAGAAAGACTTTTATTGATGAGATTGTATCAAAAGCTGAATCTTCTCAGAGATTAAGCTCTCGGAGGCTAAAGCCTCAATGCTCCCCTCAATTGAATTATGAAACAGAAGAAGTTGTGAGTCCTGAAAACGTTGAGGAACCAACAGCAAATGTTGAAGAACCAGTAGACAGTATTGAAGAAACATAAGAAAACACTGAAGAACCAACAGAGAACATTGAGGAATCAACAAGAAACGTTGAAAAACTAGTGGAAAACATTGAGGAGCCAGTAGAAAACTTTGAGGATCGAGCAAGTGCAGTAGGAGATCAAACAATGGAAGGAAACAATGAAGGATTCTTTGGCAGAGGACAAGTAGATCCTGAAGGAGAGGGAAGGGATGGAATTCTCTCTCTACCTTGGGATTTCCCATTAGTGATCTCCCTAGAGGAGCAACTCCCATGAAGAATATACCACTTTCAGCCTTACCTAACTTCCATGGTTTATCCTCTGAAGATCCTGACAAATTTATTTTTGAATTTGATATATTATGCAGAACTTATGATTATGTTACTAATGCTCAGAAGTTGAAGCTGTTTCCAGCAACACTAAAAGGAAATGCATTAAGGTGGTTCATGAGTCTCAGAGGCCATGTAATCACAACATGGGAACATATGAAACATAAATTTCTGCTTAAATATCAAGACTACTGCCGGACAAGAGAAAAGAGGGAGGAACTTTTCAAGATGGTACAAAAGGAGGACGAGAATTTGGAGGAATTTGTGGAAAGACTACAGTACAATCTGTAGAGATCCAATCATCCTGATGTAAGTAAGGATATCCTTAAAACAATATTACTGAAAGGGGTGAGGGATGATTTTTTAGAGATGCTAAACATGCTTGGTAAAGGGGACATATCTAAAGAATCATATGATGAAATTGTGGACCTCTGTAAAATATGTTCAAGAAGAGTTGCAAGGAGCAGGACAAATAACAGAGATGCCACATATTCAAGAGTTTAGAAATCCGCTAGTGGAGGAGCAACAAGAGCTTAAATAAGTAATTTACTTGAAGAATTTAAAACTGAAATTTTAAGTTCTTTTGCTTCACAGATTGACACCTTGCAAGTTAAAAAGAAACAGGTCGAAGTAGAAGCCGCTTTGGCTGTCTTTTGCCCCAAATGTAGAGATAAACACCCACTAAGGGAATTCCCATTGGACAAGATACAAATTTGTACCCTTTGTGAGAAAGATCATGAAACACAACAATGCCCTTCTCTACCAGGAATAAAGGCAGCATTGCAACCAACGGAAGAAGAAGCTGAAGCAGTCTATCTGCTGAAACAGAGAAGACAATGGCAACCACGAGGACAAGGTATGAATTCTAATATGCCATTTACATCTTTTAGTCAAAAAAACTACCCTCCCTTCAACCAAATGCAATACCCACCATTTAATCAAATGAATTACCCACCCATGCAACAAACAAACCCTCCCTTTGTAGATCCTGCAATGTGGACTCCTTGGCCTCCACAACAACCGTCTTGTTTTAATCAATGGAATTCAAATTGGAGGGGCCAACAACTCCCATTTCCAAATCAATTTCCTCAATTTCAACAACCACTTCCTCTACCATCAGGTGCTCCACCAAATAATCAAATGAGACCCCAGCTACCTGCACAACCAAATCCTAACCCCATTAATAAAGCTGTGCAAGTCATTGATATTCAGAACCAGCCTACATTTCCTGCTTTCCCTACACAATGTAATGACATTCATTTAAGATCTGGGAAAATAGTTGAACCCATCATTCATGATGTGACATCTTCCGATTCTGATAAAGAAGAAACTGAGAAACATGATTTATACAAAGAGGTACAACTACCCCCTAATAAGGGTGCTGAAACAATAAAACCACCATTCCTTGAGCATTTATTTTTAACTAAAATGCCTGAGCTACCTGCTTTTAATATTTTATGGGAATTGCAGAATCTGTATGTTAAAATTCCACTTTTACAGGCACTAAGAGATGTACCAATTTATGCTAGAACCATGAGAGATATTTGTGTTAAGAAACCTGGTAGGAAAGCTAAAGATCCCCTTACAGTTCATGTTATGGGTGATCTATCTACATTAATGTCCGGTAAAACTCCTCTGGTTAAATATGGTGATCCAGGCCATCCTACTGTGACAGTCCAAATTGGTAAAACAATAATCCCTCAAGTTCTGGTAGATTTAGGTGCTACTATAAACATTGTGACTCTCAAAACTTCACAATTGTTACAGCTAAAGAACACAATCAGAGATACACCAACCATTCTAGAGTTAGCTGATCGTTCTACAATAAAACCAGAAGGAGTTGTTGAAGACTTAGTTATCTCAGTTAAGTCATGGAATTACCCAGATGACTTTGTGGTGTTACAAACTAAAACAAAGTTGGGGGGACATCCTCTAATTCTGGGAAGGCATTGGCTAGCCACAATTGATGCCTTTATCAGCTGCAGATCTGGTTCAATGACAATTTCCAATGGATATGAAACTAAACAGCTTACTCTCTACCCTCATGCTACACCCATGATTAACAATGAGAATTCTGTGTGGATGGATTATGATGATAATGCTATTCAACCTATTTTTACTATCGGACAAGCTTTAAATCTTAAAGATAACACTGAGGATGAAGTAATTAATAATTTGATTTGTGAACCCTCCTCTGTGACTGCTGAAACACACAATCAACTGGCTGCACTTTTGGAAACAAATACCCTGGAAAAGCTTAAATCCGAAGATCTACCTGAAACATCACCCACCATCTCTTCTAAAAGCATAGCAGTAGAAATCGAACCTAGCAAAACACTGAACATAAATCTTGATCTGACAGTTGTTGAAACACAGTAATTAATGAAGTTACTACTTGAAAATAAGGAGGCATTCACATGGGACTATACAGATATGAAGGGTATCTCTCCTGAATTATGTACCCACTAGATCTATATTAAGGAAGGTTGTCAACCAGTCTGTCAACCCAAAAGACGAATGAACCCTAATTTAAGAGAAATTGTTAAAGAGGAACTTCAGAAATTGCTTAATGTAGGATTTATATACCCTATATCTGACAGTGAATGGGTTTCTCCATTGGTAATAGTTCCTAAGAAAAACGGGAAATGGAGAGTGTGTGTAGATTATAGAGCCTTAAATAAAGCCACTCAAAAGGACCACTTTCCTTTACCATTCATTGATCAGGTGTTGGATAGTTTGTCAGGGAAGAAATTATTTTCTTTTTTAGATGGATTTAGTGGGTATAATGAAATCAGAATTGCACCCCAAGACCAAGATAAGACCACTTTTACTAGCCCTTGGGGAACTTTTTCCTATAGAGTTCTTCCATTTGGACTATGTAACGCACCAACAACCTTTCAAAGGGATGTTATAGGAATATTTTCTGATATGCTGAACGACTCCATGGAAATATTTATGGATGAGTTTACCCCTTATGGTGTTTCTTTCGAAGATGCATTACAGAATCTTGAGAAGGTACTCAAGCATTGTATACAAGCTCACCTCTCCTTAAGTACTGAAAAATGGCATATGATGATGAGTGAAGGAGTAGTGCTTGGACATTTGATCTCATCTCAAGGAATTCAGGTATATCCATCCAAAATACAAGTCATTTAGAATCTTCCTGTTCCTAAAACACAAACTGATGTGAGAAGTTTTCTAGGACATGCTGGATATTACAGGAGATTCATTAAGAATTTTTCCAAAATATCTTCTCCTTTATTTGTGTTACTTATGAAAAATGTTGAATTTAAGTGGACTAATCTTTGCCAGGAAGCCTTTGTAGAACTCAAGCATCAGTTATCCATAGCTCCTATTTTGAGAGGACCTGATTGGGCACTTCCCTTTCATATATCTTCTGATGCTTCAGATACTGCAATTGGAGCTGTCTTGGGACAAGAGGAAAACCATCTTCCTTATTCTACGTACTTTATCAGTAAGAATATAACCCCTGCTGAGCTTAATTATACAATTATCGAAAAGGAATTTTTAGCAGTAATTTATGCCATTAATAAATTTCGACATTACATTACTGGCTACTCTAATTTTTTCCATACTGATCTCTCAGCTATTAAGTATTTAATGAATAAGTCTGTCACAAATGCTCGAGTTACCAGATGATTATTGTTACTGCAAGAGTTTGATATTACAATTGTAGATCGAACAGGTAAAGAAAATGTTGTTGCTGATTTCCTTTCACGGTTAAAAACTGATAATAATATTCCAGTAGATGATTCCTTTCCTAATGAGTATTTATTTGCAGTATCTTCTCACTCACCTTGGTATGCAGACATTGCCAATTATCTGGTTGCAGGAAAGTTACCATCACACCTATCACATCGGGAAAAGAGAAAAATCATTCAACAAAGTGCTCGGTATAGCTGGATAAGCGGGTGTCTTTTCTACACAGGACTTGATCATGAAATTTGGAGATGCATTAGAGAGGATGAGTGTATGATATACTAAAAGCTTGTCATGTTGGCCCCTGCAGAGGGCATTTTGCTGATAAAAGAATGGCACATAAAATTCTGAGGATGGGTTATTATTGGCCCTCACTATTTAAGGATGCAAAGAAATATGTGCGGGCTTGTGATAGCTGTCAGAGAATGGGTCAACCTAATCATAGAGATGAAATTCCATTGAACCCCCAAGTAATACTTGAACCATTTGAAAGATGGGCCTTAGATTTTATAGGACCCATTAATCCTCCATCCAACCAAAGAGTTTATATATTAGTCTGTACAGATTATATGACTAAATGGGTGGAGGCCAAAGCACTTCTTAGAGCTAATGAATAAGTTCTCTTAGCTTTCCTATTTGAAGAAATATTTGTTAGATTTGGAATCCCTAGAGAGCTAGTTACAAATGGGGGAGCTCCTTTCAATTCTAATGGTTTCAAATCCACCCTTCAGAAATATCATATTCATCATAGAATGACTACACCATACCACCCCCAAGCCAATGGGAAGGTGGAAAGTACAAATAAAGTAATAGAAGCCATTCTAACCAAAACAATGAAGGATAACTGGAAGGATTGGTCTCAAAAGCTCCCTGAAGCACTATGGGCTTACAGAACTACCTGGAGAAATACTACAGGATTTTCTCCCTATGAATTGGTTTATGGTAAAAGTGTTTTTTTTCCTGTGGAATTTGAAATTAAAACTTTAAGGACTGCTTTAGCTGTTAACCTTGATTTGACTGATGTGCAGATAGCTAGGTTGCAACAACTTCTTGAACTAGATGAAAAGAGATTAGATGCCATTCATTAGAAAATTATGATCCAACAACAAAGAACAAAGTGGCATGATAAAATCAGCAAGCACAAGTAGTTCCAAAAAGGTAATTGGGCCTTATTGTATGATTCTCGGTTTGAAAACTTTCAAGGGAAGCTACATACAAGATGGATGGGACCTTATGAAGTAGATGTTGTTTTTCCCAATGGAATAGTAAGGCTTTTAACAATTGATGACTCTAAAACACCACTACTAGTAAATGGTCATCGGCTTCATTTGTACCAGCGCCCTATTTCTAAAGAAGATTTTAAGGCCACTTGCATGGCAGATGCACATTATATTTTTCTAGGGGAGTCTTCTGCTCCTCACTACATTTAATTGTTTTCTGCATTGTATTTTTAGTATTAGATTAGATTTCTTAAATTAATAATTCCTGTCAAGGGTTGGCATGTTACAATTGATTATTTTGCAGACTCTTGATTAAGGAAGGACTTACTAAGGAAGGACAATTTCACCACAAGAAGTTCCAAGCTTCATTTTGAGAAGCTTTGCTTCCCTCATCTAAATTCATTTCCCCATCCCCCAGTAACATTTCATCACTCATTCCCTCATTCCTTTTTCCTTTTCATATCATTTTTCCTATTTTTCCCATTTTACCCATTTCCGAAACACCATTCTCCAGCAAATATTTTCCCTATTCCTCACTGCTAAAATATCATTTCTCAGCAAATATTTCCCCTATTTTCCCATTGCTAAATCATCACTTCTTAGCAACATTTTCCCTATTTTTCCATTGCTGAAATACCAATTTCAGCAGTATGTCATTCATTTTTCCGTTGCTGAAACACCATTTCTTTCTCTAAAAACATGACTATGCAACTCTTTCAGTCCTCCACTTTCACTCTTCATACTCCTTGTGCGAATACTGTCCATTCACTATCTCTTTCTTATGATCAAGCAGACTCTAATATGATCCCCCTTATGTTTCAAATAGTTCTAAATTTCTCCCATTATTATTGAGCTATTATAAACAAGCACTATATATTTCTAATTACAAAGCAAAGGTGAATATAAGGTATGTGAATTTTATGTAATACAATTAAACGATAGTTTAAAGAGAAGATTTTGCTCATCATGACTACAATCTCCGCACATTCAAAAACATCATTTCACCATAGATGGGGGGGAATTTCAAAATTATATGCCATCATTTCACAGCATGCCAATTACCGTCACTCTTCATACCCATTACTTCGCCCCTTCACTGATACTCCATGTTCTCAGTCGCAACGTTTACTCTATTCGAAGTTCGGTAATTCTGCTCTTTGCCTCTACATTTTACCCAAGCTAGTAACTATGGGAGGATCGACTATTAGACATGATTCCGACTCAATAGCTTTTCTTGAATTGTTTTCAGACGCCTATCAGATTTTCCAACAGGCAGGTTGGGTGGGATATTTTGAAAGACTTCAAGAGTTCGACCCACAACAGGTCCTGGAATTTGCACAAAATCTTCAAGAGGACCATTCTACTGTCCAGGGAGTCCGAATTTTGGTTCCAGAGGGCGATATAGCACAAGTCTCAGGTTTTCCAGTCACCGGTGCTCGGTGGTTTTGTCGGAAACACATCATTTTAAACGTGCAACAGGACTTCCTTCTCCCAGGGGAACACATTGAGATTAAAGGTCATGGCGTAAGACTGCACTCATTGCCTCCTTCGTGGCCGAAGGTACCTGAATTTGTCAAACATTATTTAACTTTCGAAGGTCGCTATCAGGTATTCTATCAGCACGACTTTGTCTTAATGAGTCACTTACGACATGGTAGACTAGTAAACATTCCTTACTATTTGCTTGGATGTATTAGAAATATGTCATATTATTGTAGATGGGTAAAATTTCCACTCCTTTCCCTCACCCATCATCACCTTTGTCAGCTATCGATTAAGAGGGGTTTTTCTCAAAAAAACCCTCCTCTAAGCAATTTACCTTTACCTCCTAAGCAAGCTGTCAAAATTCCCAAAGAAGCAACTGAAAACCCCCAAGAAATCCCTGAAAGTTCCTAAGAGCATAAATTAGAGAATATCCCTTACCCTCCATCGATTCCTTCCTCAGAACCAGTTAATCCAGTTAACCTGTCCTCAAGCCCATCTCACTTAGCAAAGTCATCTCATCCTACCGTCCACATCCCCAGTGATGACTCTCAGGCTGAAACACCACCATCTTCCCCTATTCGTAAAAGAAAAAGGCGAATTACAACCGCCTCTATATCAAAAAGACAAACAGGGGTTGTATCTAAAGCAGCCACCTCCTCCGATAGCCCTTCTCCTAGGTAAAAATATTCTCATAAAAAGAAAAAGCAAACTACTGCTTTTTCTGCTTTCCTACCTAGGAGACGAATGGAGACGTCCATTGAATCAAAAACCATTCCCATTACCCCTGATCCCACAGCCATTTTGCTAAAAATCCATTCATCACCACCCTTCCAAACCCCAGAATCATTACCCGTCTCATCCTGTGGCACTGAAACACAAGAACCAGATACCCAGGGTAATATGACATCATTTTCTACAGAACCAACAGTTGCTCCACAAGAACCAGCTACTCAGTTAGTAGCTACTCCATAAGAACTAGCTACTCACTCAGCAGCTACTCCACAAGAACTAGCTACTCACTCAGCAGCTGAAACACAAGAACCAGCTGATGACATGAAAAATTTAGACATCCAAGAGGCTACTACAAAGGAACCAACTCTAGCTGTAACACAAGAACCAGCTATAGCTGAAAAAAAACAATCAACTTCATAGAAAGAAACTGATACACAGGGCCCAGTCACCATGGCCTCCCTTTTACAAGAAAATGAATTTTTAAAGTCAGAATTAGAAGCTTACAAGAGAGAATTGGTAATGGCAAGGGAAGCCTTTGACAAGGAGTTAAATTCTATACCCTGGCCCATACAGTGTCCATGGCAGATAAACATACAGAGAATGATCCATATAAAGAATATATGTGCCATCAATGTGGAAACATCTATCAGCAAGCAAGATATAAGATAGTTCAAGTTCCAATGCCTGGAGCATCCACATCGTCTGCAGTCAAAGAAGAATGCCCTACTATTACACAAGAACCACTAGGGCCTTCAAAAATTTTGGAAAAAGAAATCAAGGTACAAGTATCCTGCCTTACAGTAACTGATTCTGCTACTCAGACTCTGCCTCAGGCCACCACTTACAATGCCGAAACCCAAAATGAACCATGGAAAGAGATGGAAATAATGAACAAGTGGAGGAAACAGTATGCTATTACCCAAGATAAAACTTTACAACAACATAAATTGGTTTGGCAGAATCATATCTATTCTAATTGGGAGAACTGGGAGCAGACACTTCAGCAATTTAGAGTTTACAAGAAAGAGAATAAAGAACTAAAAGGAAAATTTCTCCTAATGTTTCAACAAGTACAAAAATTATTAGCCACCAGGAAACCATCTCTGAGATATTCTTTATTTCTTTCAGAACGTCTTGTTTATTTTCAGTTGAAAGCAGTCAAAGATGGAAGACCTCATGAGGTGCTCATAGCTGAACAGTTTGTCAAAACATTTGCAGAGGCTTCCACCCATGATCAGCACCTATTATGCGAGTTGTATCTTCACAATGAAGCTATGCCTGAAAACAGACAGATTAATCTCAACCCTCTTGTTGGTGATATTCAGATCAGGGCATTTTCTTCCTTTCTTGCTAATCAAATTACATGGAAAACAACTTTTCTTGCAACTAGGCACAATGAAGACAACCGCCTTCTCTAGATAAGGCCAGAACCTCAGAACCCTGCCATTTTTGTGGCAGAATATCATTAGTTTTTGCAGAAGATATGATTGAACATATACAGCAATTGCAGGCTTCAGTACTCCATGATTGTCACCAATTCATCAGGGCCAAAGAAACTGCTGCTCTAAGAGCAAACAACATGTTGTGGCAACAATCCTCTAAGGAGAGACGGGAGTATAATCCTTTTAGCCCTACTAACTTTGAAACTACATTGTCTAGAGTACCTAACTACAACATATGTGTTTAGCAATGTGTTGAAAATTGGATAGGGTACCATTTTCACTTTCCTATTTTATGGATGCTAGCAGAACAATATCATGCTCATTATAGGTTGGCTAACAAGGATGAAGCAGCAACATGGCAGAGATTGCAAAATGTTCAGGGATTTAGAGCTTTAACAAATACCACCTTCCATAGCTATTGCCTAAGTAATTTGCATGCTAAAAGTCAGTATCTGGACTCTGACTCTGACTAAAGTTGCCTGAGGACATGCAACCCTTTCAGTTGGAGGGGATATTAGGACCTCATAATGTACCATTTTGACCATATATTTTGTTACCACTCTACTCTTTTTTAGTCCATATTTAAAGCTTACATTATCAATTTCATCCATTTTTCCCAAAGGTATATAATATTCTTCTCTTTACTATATGTTTAATTTGTTTTTCATATAATTCTACATTACTTTTATATTTAATTATTAATCGAAGATATATAGTTGCTGAGACAGTTTAAAGACCGCAAATAATCTATTATGACTATTTGAAGATTGTGTTGCTGAAATAGTCAACATGGTACGCAAATCCCGTTACTGAAACAGCCTGTGATTTGTGATTTTGAAGCAGCATTTCAAGTATGATGGCAATGAGAAAAGACAAGTAAAGGAAGCTCTTACATGGGCCATTCTAAATTCAGTACCATCATAACCATCGTAACAACATTTTTCTATGGAAGAACAGAAAGACCCTGTTTTAGAACAGAAGATCAGATTGGGTTAAAAATAGAATTTCTATGATGAAATCAATTGTAATAGATGCCTCCTCTTTAAAAAGAGGAGACATCAGCATTAGAGGGATAGTTAGAGACTACGGGAGGTTCATTTTCTGAATAGAGGAGTGTGACTCTTTTGTAATATGTTGCTTTTGACATATGAATAAAAGTTTGTTTTGAGCACTTCAATTTAATTCCTTCTTATGGGGAATCTTGTGAGAAGGAAAGGGCCCGCCTTCTTCACAAGATTCACCCATTTGTTCCTGTAGTTTGTTAACTATTCATTTTATTCATGCCTTGATTAAACCCTATTTGCTGAATATATTTATGCAGTATTGAGATTCTGTTGGTCATTGCTAAAACTCTGTTTTCATTACTTGTTGAATTGATTTCATACAATTCATTCTTGAGAAGTTGTGAATTATTTTATTTAGCAACCTTGTTTATGGAATGAGTGTGTGAAAGCTTGGTAATCAGAAAACAGGTGCTGAAGATTCCTACTTGGGGAATAGGGTTTTGTTCTCTGTTATAGTCTAATTGATCTTCCTTTCTGCAGATTGATTTACTTTCATTATCTTTTTAATGTAATCCAAGATTTTTCTAATGAAAGTCTGCAATAGAAGGATTGTATTTGCTATAACTCAAGTAGACTTAAGTTTTGCTAAAGCAAGGTGTGATTAGTGTGATTAGTACTACAACATTTCTTTGCTTTTGAGATTGAGCATATCTAGTGTGTGATTGCCTTTGAAATAAGCAAACTTCCCTGGGTTGACAATTTATGTAGCACTTGAATTGTTTAAACAATTAAAGTGACCAACAGTTATATTACCATGTCATATATATCATGTCACTACCACATAATCTACCAAGTGAGTACATTACCATGCATTATTCTCTAATATTTGCATGTGTCTAGGTAGCTTCCATGTATCACATGCAAAATGTCCACTTGGACACCCAAAAAGGCCAAAAATTGATGACACATGTCATCACCTCAATATTACATGTCACTTAATTTTCTACCTAGTTTCCATGTCATTTTTCCACCTATCATGCCATGTGTTTCGAATCTCAAATCTAAGGGCTCTGGGTTTTTAATTTTGTTTCCTTCTTGAGCTTTACTTATGTGGTCTAATGGTTAATGGACTCTTATCTTATGGTCGCTTACCACCAACCTCCTTGACCAATCGTTGTGACCAATCGTTTTTTGTTCTGTCACTCATCAACCATTGGAGCTCCCTCTTTAGCTTTGTTTTGAGTTTTTCATGTCAATCCAATGAAGGTTTCATGTGCTGCATTCCTTTATTAAAACATCGATATGAAAAGGAGGGGGACCATGACCAATCACATTATCCCACTTAGTCGATTGGTAAACCATGATGGTTCCCACTACAAGGGGTACCTACCCGTTAACTTTTGAATGGACTTGGGCCCTCTACTCTTGTTGATATTCCCAAGCGACATGATCCAATGGTGCAAATTTTCCTTTTTATCACTCATTTTGTCTTTTCCACTTCAAACCCATTTTTCTCCTAATTCTATGGGAGTTAGGAAAAGTTTCATATATCGTTAGAAAGGTCTTAGAGCAAACTGTTCAACCATACCAATGTCATTCTAATTTGGACTAGGGATATAGAGATTTAATTCCTTCAAATACATGTTATCCATAATGCTTCTTGGTGGTAATATCAATGAAAAACAATGTAAAATTTGAAACGAGAACTGATACGAGTACCCACTTTTTTGAGGTACCAAAAAATCATCTGATTTGAAAAGTGTTGATTCAGAATACAACATATTTTTAGGTAGCAAAAAATCCTCTGATTTTGAAAAGTGTTGATTCAGAATACAGCTTTATTTTTTAGGTAGCAAAAAATCATCTGATTTTGAAAAGCGTTGATTCAGAATACACATTTTTTTACTTTTAGCATAATTTTGACACTTTAAATTTTCTTATGTCCAAAGTGTACATTTTTTTTTGTTAAATGTTGATTATTTAACCATTTTTCAAGTGGTCTTATTCCTCTTCATGTTTTTCGTCCAAAGATATTTGGTTTTTAAAGGTTTCCAAATTTTCTATTTTTGTTTTCCATTGCAACACACACATATATATATTCCAAAGTTTAAAAAAAAATTTAAAAAATTAATATTTTGAGGTTAGGATTTCTTTTATATTTATATATCGTTAATTTATATTTCAATACACATAAACTAATTATCACCAAAATATAATAATTTTAAAAAATCGATAAAAAATATACATTTTGCATATAAATATAATTAAAAAAGTATGTATTTTAGACATTTTCGCTAAAAATGACACGTTAAATAAATAAAAATTATGGAAATTTTGAAATTTTTTTTGGAAAAGTAACAAATTTTATAAATTTTATATAAAAAAAAGATGACATTTCAAAAAACAAATTCCATAAAATGATTTAGATAACATTTTAAGTATTAAAAAAAATCAAAATTAAAACAAAATATACAAGTTATACAAATAATGAAAAATAAACATAAAAATATACAATTAAGTTATAAAAAATAAATCATTAAAAATTAAAAAAAGTAATAAAAAATTTAATAATAAAAATACCTTGGAAAAATAAATTTAAAAAAATAAAAAATACATTTAAAAAAAATAAAACAATTTAAAAACATAAACAAAACATATATAATTTTAAAAAAATAATATATATATATATATATAATTAAAGAAAATAATAATAAATAAAAATAAATTATTGCATCGCTTGAGTCGTTGGTGGCCTGAGAGCTGCTTGTCATGGGTGGACAGAGCTGCAGTCTAATTCTGAAAATCTGATCCAATTCTCAAAATCGGATTTGAGCCGTTGTTGGTCGTCTGTCGTGGGCGGCCGGAGCTGCTGCAACTTCACCCACGCACGACAGACGACCACCAACGATTCAAATAGTTTTTGGTGATCGTCTATGGTGCGTGGCCGAAGCTGCAACAGCTCCGCCTGCCCGAGGGGCCTCCTGTCGTGGGTGGGCATAGTTGCTACAGCTCCACCCACCCACGACAGGCGACCCCTCAAGCTATCAAAAAGCTCAAAGCCGATTCTGAGAATCGGCTTAAGCTCGTCGATGGCCAAGGGACCAAATATATATATATATATATATATAATCAATTTGAATTAGTTTTAGTTATTTTTTTTATTTTTGAATACTTTTTGCTTGTTATTTTATTTTCTTTATATCTTATTTTTTTTAATGTTTTCTTTTACATTTTTTTTCTTATTTATTTAAATATTTTTTATAATTTTCTTTTTAATGTTTTTTTATTTTTATTATTTTGATATTTTTATTATTTTATTATTTTTTAAGTTTTTTAATTTTTAAAATTTAAAATTTAATTATTTTTTTAAATGTGTTTTTATAAATGTATAGTTTATTGATTTATTTTAATCTCTTTTTTTTTAATTATTCAGTAAAGCATTATTATTATTATTATTATTTTCTTTCCTTAACTTTTTTTTAATTATTTTTTTTTTAATTTATATTACTTTTTTATTTATACTTTTTAATATTTTTTGTGTTTTTATTTTTTATAGTTTAATTTTGTTTTTTTTTTTTTTTTTTTTAAATGTTTGATTTTTTGTTTTGGTTTTTTTTATTATATATTTTTATATATTTGATTTTTTTTTTCATTTTGTTATTTTATGTTTTTTTTTTATATTTATTTTTTATTGTTATTTTTAACTTCTTCTTTTTTTTAATTAATTTATTTTTGTTTTCATTTTTATTTTGAAATTTTAAGGATTGTCGAAGTCATGATATTTTATCTTTTATGCCATTATTTCAAAATGTTGAATATCTATCTTGAAGAAAAAAAGTTGTATTCCAGCATCAACAGTTTTTGTTTTCAAGGTGGTTTTTGCACCACAAAAAAATTGTTTTCACTGCCATGTTTAAAACATGTTGAAAATTTACCCCAGGAAAAAAGTGGTATTCCAACATCAACGCTTTTCATTTTCGAGCTGTTTTTCTATATTCTAGGGTTTTTTTTTCTAGAGTTCTTGTTTTCAGTTTATAGTTCCCGTTTCATAGTTTACATTGTTGGAGTTATAATGAACATCAATGGAAACATATATGCAACAATTAACATTAGGATAAATGTGTATTTTTTATTTATTCGGATTAATGATTAATTTTTGAACAGGCCATTTTAGGATATTACTTGAAATTCTTATGCTATGGATCTATAAGCTACAATGTTAAAGAAGGTTTGAATTAATGGTGTAGAGCATTTGTAAACCAATGTGTTGCACATTAGCACACCACAAAATAGGAATCCAACCACCACCAATCATGTAGACATTTGGGGAAGGAAATAAAACATACATTTCATGGTTTTCATTATTGGAGGGCATATTTCTAAGTGCCCACATTGCATATCCATTGTTACTACATATTTAACTATAAGCATGTTATGACCATGGACCTAGGGAGATCATCACCATCAATAACTATTTTGAACATATTTTGAGCAAGTTATTATAATCCACATAACTCATTATGAATTTGATATTCAATGGCATTCTAAAATCTATTAAGAGTTAGCATGAATCTTGGAACTATTTACAAGTTGTAGTAACAAATTGAGAATATTCTATCCTCAAGTGGATCTATGTTTAGATGTTTTTTATGTTGTTTCAAGTAAGCTCATGTATAAAAGAGAGTTCCACCTCCATTCTAAAGGGAGGGCTATTAGAGCATATAGTCCAAACTATCTCGGTATAACATAAATATTTCATGAAATCTTGTTTTAATATGAATTGTAGCTTTTTTAGTTTCTTGGTGGTATGCGATTTGGTTTGAGTTATGCTGTTGTAGTTCCAATTTGGTGCCCTACTCTAGGAGGTAGAGCTCAATCCATTAGAATAAAGAATTCTACATTTTGGTAATCTTTCATCCTTTTTGTGTATGTTTATTTTTTTATGCATCTTGATTTCCTTTACAATTAATTTCCTTTTATTAATTCATGGTTTATAAAAGTGTTTTTAATTCTCTATAGTGGCATTTTTTATTTGTATAATATTTTTTTATCAAAGTTTCCAACAACAAGAGCTATGATCTGTAGAAAAAGAAATTATCTAAATCATGCAAGACGAGTTCTTGGTGATAGCAAGGTCCCCATCAACATGATCACGTGTTAAAGTATGTGGATCATTGCCAAGAGTGATTGGGATTTGGATTTATGAAGTGTGGTGATGCAATTTCATTGTTGTAGAATCATATTAGAAAAACCAATGCAGGTTAAGAATTTGTAGCCTACACATACAGTCCACATAATTTCATAAGTAAATTGGAAACCGTGGTGGATAAGTTAAATGCATAAGTGCTCCTAGTTTAATGGAAAGCATATAGAAAAATTGTCATATTCTCAAAGAATAAAAATTTCATGTCTTTGTTCTTGCTTGTAATAATTTTACATGATACTATGTTCCTGATGTTTTCATAGTTGAATAAACGAGGCAATACGACCTTTGAAATATTGAAAAAATGTCATATTGTTAAAGGGACAACCCACCTTATTTCAATCTAATGTGGAAGTGTAATTTTATTGATCCACGTGGATATTGGTGGCCACCCACCTATTCCATTTGGACCCCCACCATCAGTTCTTACAGTTTTTTAGTTTCAACATAACTTACTATTTTTAGCAGTTTTTTGGGTCGTGAACTTCCAGAGTTGTTTTGAGGCCCTAATGATCCATGTGGATATTGGTGGCCACCCACTTATTCCATTTGAACCCCCACCATCGGTTCTTTCAGTTTTTCAGTTTCAACACAACTTACTACTTTTAGTAGTTTTTTGGGTCCTAAACTTCTAGAGTCATTTTGAGGCCCTAAATGACATTTTTTGGAACTTCTATGTTGCTCACATCAAAATTTGTAGTCCCCGAATAGATATTTCTAACAAGGTATTGAGCGTGTCAAACAAAGATCATATGCCAAAGTTACATCCCTGGGAAGTTGATGTACCAATTTACCCAAACAGAGCCCATAGTTTTGGCGCTTCATCTCCTAGGGTTAAGTTTTTGGATGTTTATGGTTTTTTCATTGTTTCTCAACAATAAATAGGCCTTTGAGCCTCATTGTAACATAGTTCAGAGGCCTGTAGCCACCACATCTCTTCTTAGATATAAGCTACCAGCGCCCTAGCTAGTTTATTTCAATTATGTCTGTAAGCATATTTCAGTTATTTGTTATTAAAGAAATGAAGTTTTATTTCTGTTGCATCTCTGTTTTTATGTGTATTTATATATTTCATTGTGTTCCTGCACAAATACGTATCAGTGGTATCAGATTGGTCTACTCTTTCTCTATTTTTATTTTCATGTCCCCAACAAGGTTAGGGTATAAGGAGTTCGGGTTCAATCTAGTTGAACCCTTGCAAGATAGGCCTCGCAAACCCCGATGAACTCCCATGGCAGAAGAAAAGAAAGACAAGGGAGTAGGAGATCATATCAAATTATTTCTCGAGGAGGCCCTCGAGAAACAAATGAATGCGATGATGGATAGTTTTTCCTAGATCCTTCAAAACGGTTTTCCACTAGCAGTGCATCTACATCCAATAGCCACTCTGGAGTCACCTCTCCTTTCAAGGTACAGGTCGACTTCGACAGTCCTGTATTTGAAGGCCAGATAGATGCAAAAGTCGTAGATAGATGGTTGAATTTGCTAGAAGGGTATTTATCAGTCCATGGTTTCTCCGACTAAGAAAGGATTACTTTTTCACTCCTCAAAGCTGCCCCCCATGTCAAAGACCGGTAGAAAACCTACTGTGAGCAGAAGGATGAGAGGGAACCCTCTCTGTTCTCTACCACACCCACTTGGAATTTGTTTCGATATGGCATCAAGGAAAAATATTACCTTGTGGGGAGCTATGAGGACAAGTACATCCAATGGACATGTTGGGGCAACAAAGGGATTAAGATGTACACGAATTGACGAATTTGTTCCATAACCTGCGCATAAAGTTGGGTATTAAATATTCAGAGAGGCATTTGGTGCTCAAGTACCACAGTTGTTTGCACAGATACATTCAGGAGGAAATGGATTTCCTCGAAATTACCTCGCTTGGCATAGCATATCGCCATGCCACCAAGATCGAGCATAAATTTAAGCAGAAGAAGCGAGACTTTGGATCCGCGAAACCAAAGCCAAGGAAAAGCATCCCCGAACCGAAGAACAAGCATAAAATCCAAAGCAGGGTGACTCAGAACAACACCAAAAATCCAAACAAGGACACGAGGAAGTGGTGTGAGTTTCATAATAGCCCCACTCACAACAAAAATGAGTGTCGAGCCAAACAGTCACTGATGGCCGAATTGAAGGCACCCGAATCAGATGCATGTTATGATCCTAAGTCAGAACCAAACAAGGGCGATGACAAAGGGAAGCAGATCATTGATGTGGATCCCAGTGCCATTGTTTCCACCACCAAACTCCAGAGGGATGATCCCGAGGATCCAGAGGATGGGGAGTGCCTCTTCCATTCGCAGATGTGGATGAAGGGTTCTCCACTGCAATTCCTTGTTGATAGTGGAAGCCAAAAGAACCTCATTTCAGCAGAGGTCGTGAAGTGGCTCGGCCTATCGAACATAGCACACTTGTAGCCATATACCATTGTGTGGCTTCAACAAGGAAGAGATCTTTGCGTCTGTCATCATTTTCGCCTTCTGTACAACATCAAGCCATTAACAGATGAGGTATTGTGTAATGTTGCTCCTCTTGGTGTGTCTGATGTATTATTGGGCCAACCATACTTGTGGAAGCGACATTTTTTGTATAATTCTAGGCCTCGTTCTATTGTTATTACTTTGGGAAATAAATTCTACAGGATACTGGAGGTAGTACCGCCTCCTACCATCTCTTTGACTACTGCAAAACAATGCAATAAGATTGTTTCCCAAACCAGGGAATTTATTTTCATTACAATTTTCCCACACGGAAAGAAGAATATTGTGGCCACAGCCTCGAAACAGGGCTCCCCTACATGGCAGTAGCAGATGGACAAAGTCATGGAGGAATGTGAGGCCATTTTCTCCTCACCCACAGAGGTTCCTCTACACTTTCAAGTCAAGCACTCCATTGATATGACCCTAGGCACGTCGTTGCCTGATGTTTCCATACCTGATGTGATCACACAAATAGAATCCACACATTTATTGTGTGAGGATGATAAAGCAACCAGATTTATTGAACTCATCCAGCACGTTCGCTACCAGGTACATGACATCTTCGACAAATCCAATACCAAGTTTAGCATAATTTGCCTCATTTCAGGGAGGAACTCAACACAATGGAACCATTTATTCCTAAGGGGGTAGGAATGATCCAGGTGGATATTGGTGACCACCCACCTATTCCACTTGGACCCGCACCATTGTTTCTTTCAGATTTTCAATTTCAGCACAACTTACTATTTTTAGCATTTTTTCGAGTCGTGAAATTATGGAGCTGTTTTGAGGCCATAATGGTCCATGTGGATATTGGTGGCCACCCACCTATTCCATTTTAATCCCCACCATCGGTTCTTTAAGTTTTCCAGTTTTAGCACAACTTTCTATTTTTAGCAGTTTTTCAGGTCCTGAACTTTCGAAGCCGTTTTGAGGCCCTAAACAACATTTTTTGGGAAAACATGAAATATTCTTCAATTTTTCTCTTGTCAAAAGTTGTATTCCTCAGATATATCTTTCTAAATAGGTATTAAGCACGTCAAACAGAGATAGTATGCCAAAGTTACATCCCCGGGAAGTTGATGTACCAATTTACCCAAACTGGGCCCATACGTTTGGCACTTCATCTCCTAGGGTTAAGTTTTTGGATGTTTAGGGTTTTTCCATTATTTATCAACAATAAATATGCCTTTGAGCCTCATTGTAACAAAGTTCAGAGGCACGTAGCCACCACATCTCTTCTCAGAGATAAGCTACCAGCGCGCTAGCTAGTTTATTTCCATTCTGTTTGTAAGCATATTTCAGTTATTTGTTATTAATGAAATGAAGTTTTGTTTCTGCTGCATCTCTACTTTTATGTGTATTTATGTATTTCATTTTGTTCCTTCATAAATACGGATCAGTGGTATCAAAGAGGTCTTCTCTTTCTCTTTTTTCCTTTGCATGTCCCCAACGAGGTCAGGGTATAAGGAGTTAGGGCTCGATCTGGTTGAACCCTTGCAAGATCAGCCTCGCAAACCCCGACGACCTCCCATGCCGGAAGAAAAGAAAGACAAGTTTGCAAGAGATCCTATCAAATTATTGCTCGAGGCCCTCGAGAAACAAAGTAACACAATGATGAATAGCTTTGCCCAAATCCTTCAACGACTACCCACCGACGACGCATCTACATCCAACAGACACACTGGAGGTGCCTCTCCTTTCAAGGTACAGGTCAACTTCGACATTCCTGTATTTGAAGGCCAGATAGATGCAGATGCCATAGATAGATGGTTGAATTTTCTGGAAGGTTATTTCTCAGTCCATGATTTCTCCAACTGAGAAAGGATTACTTTTTCACTCCTCAAAGTTGCCCCCCATGTCAAATATTGGTGGGAAACCTATTGTGAGCTTAAGGACAAGAGGGAACCCTTTGTGTTCTCGGTCGCACCCACTTGGAATTTGTTTTGAGATAGCATCAAGGAAAAATATTACCCTATGGGGAGCTATGAGGACAAGTACATCCAATGGACGACGTTGCGGCAACAAAGGGATCAAGATGTGCATGAACTGGCGAATTTGTTTCATACCCTGCGTACAAAGTTGGGTATTAAAGGTTCAAAGAGATATTTTGTGCTCAAGTACAACATCTTCTTGCACAGATACCTTCAGGAGGAAATGGAGTTCCTTAACATTACCTTTCTTGGCACGTCATATCGCTATGTTGCCAAGATCAAGCAGAAATTTAAGCAGAAGAAGCGAAACTTTGGATCCATGAATCCGAAGTCATGGAAAGGTGCCCCTGAACTACAAAACAAGAGAAAAAGCCATAGCAGGGTGACTTATAACAACACCACAAATCCAAACAAGGATACGGGGAAGTGGTGTGAATTTTATAATAGCCCCACTCATAGCACAAACGAGTGTCGGGCCAAATAGTCACTGATGGCCGAACTAAAGGCACTCGAATCAGATGCATGTTCTAATCCTGAGTCAGAACTAGAAAAGGGTGATGAAAAAGGGAAGCATATCATTGATGTGGATCCCAGTGACATTGTTGCCACCACCAACCTCCAGAGGGAGGATCCAGAGGATCCAGAGGATGGGAAGTGCCTCTTCCATTCGTAGATGTGGGTGAAGGGTTCTCCACTGCAAATCCTTGTCGATAGCGGAAGCCAAAAGAACCTCATTTTAGTAGATATCATGAAGCATCTCTTCCTACCGACCTTAGCACACCCTCAACCATATACCATTGGGTGGCTTCACCAAGGAAGAGAGCTCCGTGTCCACTAGAAGTGTCGCCTTTCATGCATCATCAAGTCATTCACGGATGAGTTATTATGTGATGTTTCTCCTCTTGATGTGTCTGATGTATTATTGGGTCAACCATACTTGTGAAAGCGACATGGTGTGTATGATTCGAAGCTTAGTTCCATTGTTATTACTTTTGGAAATAAATTATAAAGGATACCGGAGGTAGTACCACCTCCTGCCATCTCTTTGACTATTGTAAAACAATGCAGTAAGATTGTTTCCCAAACCAGGAAATTTATTTTCATTACCATTAACCCATAGGGAAAGAATAATATTGTGGCCACAACCTCAAAATAGGGCTCCCCTGCACAACAACATCAGTTGGGAAAAGTCGTGGAGGAATACGAGGACATTTTCTCCTCATCCACAGAGGTTCCTATACACTGTCAAGTCAAGCACTCCATTGATCTGACCCCAGATGCACAGCCGCCTGATGTTTCCATACCTCATGCAAACACACAGATTAAAATCCACAAATGAGACTGATAAAGAAACCAGATTTATTGAACTCATCTAGCACGTCCGCCAACAGGTCCATATCTTTGACAAATCCAATACCAAGTTCAGCAGAATTTGCCTCATCTCAGGGAGGAACTCAATGCAATGGGGACCACCACTTCCTAAGGGGGGGAATGATCTAGGTGGATATTAGTGGCCACCCACCTATTCCATTTTGACCCCCACCATCGGTTCTTTCAGTTTTTCAGTTTCAGCATAGCTTACTATTTTTAGCAGTTTTGAACTTCCAAAGCCGTTTTGAGGCCCTAATGATCCATGTGGATATTGGTTGCCACCCACCTATTCCATTTGAACCCCCAACATTAGTTCTTTCAGTTTTTCAGTTTCAGCACAACTTAATTATTTTTAGGAGTTTTCCGGGTCCTGAACTTTCGAAGCCGTTTTGAGGCCCTAAACGACCTTTTTTTAGGAAAAAATGGAGCAACATGGACGTTTATTTGATGTTGTTCATGTCAAAAATTATATTACTCATATATATCTTTCTAAAGAGGTATTGAGCACATCAAAAAAAGATCATATGCCAAAGTTACATCCCTGGGAAGTTGATGTACCAATTTACCCAAACGAGGCCCATGGTTTTGGCGCTTCATCTCATAGGGTTAAGTCTTTTGATGTTTAGGGTTTTCCCATTGTTTCTCAACAATAAATAGGCCTTCGAGCCTCATTTTAATACAATTTAGAGGCCTGTATCCGCCACATCTCTTCTCAGAGATAAGCTACCAGTGCGCTAGCTAGTTTATTTCTATTCTTTTTGTAAGCATATTTCAGCTATTTGTTATTAATGAAATGAAGTTTTATTTCTATTGCATCTATGATTTTATGTGTATTTATTTAATTCATTGTGTTCTTTCATAAATACAGATCATATATAGTTCTTGGATATAATTTTTTATTGTGATTCCAAGTCTAGCTATTATTTTGGGACCAAATTGTATTAGAAATTATATTCTACTGACTATAGGTAAAATATTACCCTTATTCAAAGTGATGTTGATACATTGGTTAGTTAAATTGTCAAGTCTTTTGATTATAATTTCAACATGGTACCCTTGTCACATGGTTTTACTTTATGATATTTCTACAATTTTATATGTTCTTGTTGAAAGATCCATGAAATCATGGAATCTGCAAGGAAATTTTATGTTTTCAATTGGACCTTTTGTATGCCCTTACCAAACAACACTAACAAGGGATAACATTTAGAAACATAGACATAGGGAAGGAATTCCTATTGTATTATGAGAGCTAGGTAATGTGGGTACCTATAGCTGCTCTATATTTTTTTAAACTTTGTAATGGAATTTATCCTGGTTGAATTATTTGTAGACTAAATTCAAAACATTTGTTCCTACTTTGCCCTTGTGGTATCACAGCTTAGCTAAGGGATGGCGTTCTACAAAAAAATACTTATGGTTTAGTGGGAATTTATCTTGCTCAGTTTTTTGGTCATGTTCTTCTCATCCAAATAACTTCTTTATCTCTATTCTTGAATTTATAAATAAGCATGTGAATATAAAGTTTTGTTTAGTTATGAAATTTGTGATGTATTCTTGCATTGAACCATATTGTAGCTTTCATGAAGTTCTTCTACTTGTTAATTTGATTCTATTTAAACAAATTTCTGTAATGGCTTCTGTCTTGGATTAAAATTCGATATGAATGTTGATCTTGGACCATTTTTTCTAAGAGTATCTCTTATGTTTAGTTGACAAAAGAATAGTTTTTCTAATTGTGAAAGTTGTGATATATGCATGCATTGAACCATATTGTAGCTTTTATTAAATTCTTGTGATTATTAGTTTGATTCTCTGAATTTTTTTTTTTTTTTTGATGGGTCATGTCTTGTACTAAAATTAGGTATGAATGATGATATTGGACATTTTTATCTATGAGTCCCTATTATGTTTAGTTGATTAATTAATTTAAATCCTTAACAATCCTTTGCGACATCAGTTAGATCATTGTTGTGAAATTTATGTCTATATATGGTTATTATAAGACTTCAAATTTTTTTATTTAGGTTTGAAGTCTTACTTTGAAAATTTATGCATGATTATGGATTTTGTAAGTTCTCAACATTGTTTATTTAGTTTTGAGGTTTTTTCCCTACCATTTGGTCATATGGGCTAGTGGTGATTGTGACTCTGGACTATTAAATGAAGGGGATAAATAGTTTATCAATTCACTTGTTTGTTAGTTACTAGGAATCTTCCCCATTAGTTAAAATAATCCAAGTATCTAGAAGATCCAAATTTAGGAAACTCAACATTTTGGTCGAGGGTTAAGGTTCTTTGCATACCTTTGGAAAAATATGAATATTTAAAGGATCTAGAAGTCCTCTATTTATCTGGATCCAAAATTCCAATAATATAAACATAATTTAAATTATTCCTTTTGGAAAAAAAGGATCCAAATGCCAATGGAGCAAACTACATGGGGATCACATGGAGTCCACATAGAAAAACTCTAGATAATGTGAGTGAGCGGGTGTTAACACAACATGATGATGCGGTAGGATGGTGTTTCATGTTGATGTGGAAAGGACGATAGGTTATGAGGATGTGGCACACTAACATGGCATGTCAAAGAGGAATGCTAACATGGAACTGCGGTGAAAGGAAGATAATGTGGTGGTTGATATAGCTACTATTATGGAAGATAATAGGATTTCAAGAATATGAAAAGCTAGAATATTATAAAAATGGAGTTTTATGTTTTTCATACATGGATGCTCAAGATATTTCAAAGGTTGACTACGTTGATGGAGATAAGGTAACACAAAGTCCTGATAATGTTGAGGTGGAGGCCAAGTGGCAGTCCTCATGGCATAGATGAATTGGAATTTGGAAATATAGAAATCCAACTTTTTCATAAAATAGAAATTTTGTAAATATATGGATTAGGATATCCAAATAGTTGATCCATTCATTAAGAACCTTATCCAAATCTAGATGAATCTAGAAAAATCGAAAAGGCCACGGGGAAAACTTATTTGGAACCAAATATGACATGGCATGCTAAGGTTTCTCACTTGTATATTTGGCAATATGTTTTGGTGACACATGAGTAGGACTGCCATATGTCTTCCATGTGTTAATGGTATAGTATGTTGATGTGGTTTAGGTAGTGAAATATTTTAAGGGCCATAATGTTGTGTCTCAAGCTTAGAATTTAATGAAATTTAAAATTGTTGGAAAGCTCTCAATGAGCAGAAGATGATGGTAGCATCAAAAAATAGGTTTGATGCCATCAAAGGAAGAGGAATTTTAGGTTTCTTGTTTCCTTAAGGTAGCCTAGAGGATTGAGGAAATGATTAAAAAAAATATTCTTCAGTAAAAGAATTATGAATCAAGTCTTTTGTATTGTCATTCTTGCTTTAAATTTGGTTATACATAAATTTTAATTTTTTAATAAACTGGATATGTTACAATTGGAGCGAGGTTAAAACACTAGGCACAAAGGGCTAGAGATATATCAAAAAGGTGAAGTTGTTGTAAGATAGAGAGCTTGTTGGATATGTTTGGCAACAATAATACTTATTGGATTTTACTTTGGACATAGCTTTACGTTGGTTGGATTGGAGAAATTATGTAAAACAAAAACTTCTCTCTATAAAAATGGAGTTATGCTTGAAAAGGGTGTCTTGAAGAAGGTTGTTTGAAGGAAAACATCTCCTATGGATGAAGCTAATATGAAAATCAACAAAGGTAAAATAGAAGATGAAATTTTCATATTTTGAAATGCATGCTTACCATGTGGATTTTTGTTGACGATGTTGGATAATGCCAACATACAGGGGGTCTCCCCGATGTGAAGTCCCAATTAGACCATTGTTTGGAGTAGGAGCCACATCTGACGTATTGGCATGGCCACCATAACTGTAAGGTTTGCCTTAGTTTCAGTGAATAACATGAGACTATATACATACCTCTTGAACAAGAAAGTAAGTTGAAATAACACTGACTTTGATGTGTAAAAGGATACTTTCATGGGGGGGGGGAGTGAGACTCTAGAAGGAATTAATAGTACTAACCTAAGAGAGACACGAGAGCAAATAAATATTTTTTAGTTATATAGCGAAATATTTCACATAGACACAATGATCATTAAACCACATACAACACACCTTCGACAAGATACATACCAAGACCACTGGAATAGTTCAATTCCCTTAGTACATATGAAAAAAACATATATAGAAAACACCCAAAGAATAGTCCTGATGCATCCACAATAAATGCATGAAAATTTGTTGGCTCATAGAGCTTCAATTATAAGGTGAAAGAGCCAAGTAAAAATTTACAATGGTGAGGCACTAATTCTAGTAGTGGAACATTAAGTCACTTCTTTCTTCTCCAAAGAATTGTTTATTCTCCTATGCCAAGTAGAGACGCCAAGACTAGCTCTTTACAAATTTAAGCCTCCAAAATCCTTTTCCTTGAGTAATGAGGTTAATTTTATAACAAGAGGAATTAAATTTCATATCCTCATGACCCTTGGACTTCCACTATGTTCTTTAGAGTTCTAAATGACTCTTGGACTTATAAATAACATTTGGAAAAGATATGTTGTCCATATATGACTAAGTGACTTCTCGTATTCCATTTATGACTCTTGGATTTCCATACATTACATTTTGTCCTTTTATTGAGAGTACATCATTACATTTTGCATGATGATGTGGCGTGACACATGGACACACATTGACCATTATGATGACACTTGTACAAGTTACAACTTGACAATGATGACATGGACTTCATGATGAGGTGGCAATGCCAAGTTGTCTTGTTTGATGCTTCATCTTGCATTCTTGATGGTAGATCTGATCTATGCTTCATACTCATGAAATATCCATTTTGTTTCTAATTTTCACCCTTAAAAGGGTATTTTATCAATATCTAAATCCTTCGATTCATCATGCAATGTATTTTTGTTTCTCAATCCATGATCTTCTTCATGTCTCTATGATAACTCTATTTTTCTCTTCTAGTTCTCCAAAAGTGTTTCTTTATGATTTTTCCTTGATATATGATCTTGAGCATCACCTTTTCATGCTAGGAAGGTACTCCTACCAATGAAAATCATTCATGACATGGAAATATTAGTCTTGAAAACATCTATTATATCACTACCTAGCTCATGGAATGATCTACTCATTATAGGCCTATGAGAGGGTTAAAAGAAGAAGGATTGATTAAGAGGGCATAGTCAAACACATTAGTGGCTTAGGAAGGCTCGACTATTCATTTTTACTATGCCACACGTTATGAAGAGGAGCTCTCCTCGGTCTAGCGCAGTGGGGGAAGCTGAAGGGACAAGATGGAAGGCTTCAAGCTTCAAGGTTGTGCCATGCGCACTTAAAGAAAAGAGAGGAGGGATTAAAAGTGCAGTTTGACCAGTCAAGGGTGAGGGGAGGAACTTTAGCCTTCCATAATGTGCCATGTGCTCAAAGGGAGGGTCTAAGGAATGCTAAGGTGCATGAATGCATTGGGAAAGAGGGAAGGTGAAAGTTTCAACCTTCAGGATTGCACTATGCACTCAAAGGGAAAGGAGACTTCTAGGAGAGCACAGTTTGACTGGTAAAAGGAATAGAGGAGGCAAGGCTTCAAACTTCCCTACAATGTCATTCACTCCATAGGAATAAGTTAAGCAAGGCTTGGGTGCAGATCACATTGGGGAATGGGAAGGGCGAGTCTTCAACCTTCGGGAGTGTGCCATGTGCTCAAAGGAAGATGAGGCTTGAAATAAAGTGCAATTTTCTTCAATAAGGGGTCATTGTTGCTTTGTAATGCACTTTTCATTTTATGATAGTGAATTTTGACTCAATAGTGGGTGATTTACCATTTAGAGTGCGATGTTCATTGAGGGAGGCCATTAGGATGAAGCCACATTGCTTAATATGGTTTTCACTGCACTGGGAGGATAGGAGGATCTTTGCATTGCATGTTTAGCCTCTGCAAAATGGTGGAAGGTGTACATGATGCTATCCAGGAGTGATATATATGTCATGTAATTCATAGGTGATCAAAACTCAGTGAAGTGAGTTTGTATAAAGAAGAAGCTTCAAGTGACTGCACTTGGGAGGATCATAACGTGCAACAGATTTTAGGTGACCTTGAGAGGGACTTAGTGCACCAATAGTTGGGAGTAGGATTGAATCATTGAGACCCATGGATAGGTTGATCTCCACACTCAGTACGAGGGAAAATTCCTTCACAACTTGCACTGGGCTGAAGGAATTTAATAGACTCGGGCTAAAAGTTCATGTAATAAAATTTAATAAAGTCAAAATAAGCCTATGGTGAAGGGACACTTATTCCAAGATGAATGTTGGGAAATATATCCTAGTGGGCACAATTGGATGTGTCTATGGCTAAATGGAAATTGTTAAAGGAAATGGCTAAGGAATTAACAAGGAAAAAAGTATTTTTGGCACATTTATTTATGAAAATAAAGGAAATTAGGAAAAAATGAAGGTGAAAGGTCACAGGTTGCAGGTGAGGAGGAAATTGAAGGAAAATAATGGAAAATAAAATAAAATAGAGGTATTAATGATAAAAATACCTCAGAGCATTATTTATTATCCTTTTTTCAGTTCATTTTCATAATTACACTCAGAGAGGAGAAGAGCGCCAAGAGGAGAAAGAGATCAAGCAAGCAAAGGAAGGAAAAGGAAATGAAAGGAAAGAAAAGATCAAGTACGGAAGAGAAGTATCAAGCAAATTCAGTAGGGATACTTGCAAGTAATAGATTGCATGTATGATTTCCTAGTTGGTTTGACATGCATGGTATGTGCATGTTGGTATTTGGTTCTTTTGTTACCGGTGGCATGGTTTTGTCAGGATTTAACAGTGGTTTTCATCCTTGCCTTGCCTTTTTCTAGATAGCCATGGTGTGATGGGATTGTTCTCAATTTTTAGATTTGGAATTTCCAGATGGTTTCAGAATCTAGAGTGGAGGTGGTCTCAGTTTCATTCCCAAAGGCTTAGGAATCCCTTGACCGGTTTTGGCGAGATACACGGTAAATCCAGAGGGTGGTGTAATCTGGTTTGGATTGCAGTAAATCCTAGAGACTAGGAGATAGAAATTTCCTCAAGGATGGTGATGAGATACGAAGTCACTCCAAACTCAGTTTAGTTTTGTGATCTTGGTGCCGGTTTAGGTGAGATCACGGTATGGTGAGAGTGGAGGTGGTTTAACCTCTGGATTCCCTCAGTTGTTTTTGGATCAGTTTATCCATGAGAGCACACATTCACGCATGGAATATGGCACAGGGGTGACTGGCTAAAATAAATATTTGGTTCATCCATGTCTATGGTCAGGTGGTACGTGGAAGTCCCGAACCTAGTTGGCTCTTGCCTATGTTTAATGAAATCTAAGTTCTCTTAATTTTGTACTTGTTTTATGTGGATTTATTGGTTGTTATATTATGGTTATTTTTGTGGTTATATGTTGGTTATAAGTATGGTTATGTGACTGGTTCTAGTCATGGTTTATTTCATGTTTTTACTTGTAACTAAAATAATAATGGATGAAAGACCTAATTAATGATAATACTACTAATGGGAGAGGGTGGTGATCCTTCTTGATAAGTTTCATATGAATTTTCAGTCCCTTATTTTCATTCTTGTATAAATGACCTGTAAATTTCATTTTTGCCAATTGTTTGATAGAATGTCAGTCCTGGTTGGGGATGGTCAGACCTAGTCTTGGTGCCAAGTTTTAGTTTACAAGAATTTTCCTTGTGTCATTTATGATTTCTAAAAGTTAAAGGGATTTTTGGGTAGAGGTCTAGCCCCAACCATGAAATATAGCCTTAAAATCTATAGTCATTGGCACAACACTAGGTAATTTAGTCCCTAGTTGCACTCATATAGGCTTATGCATGTGTCTGGGAGGTCCAGTCACCCCGAGGCCTTAGAAATGGAGCGATTGGGAGTGAAATTTAGTGAAAGTCATGTTGGGTCAAGGGATGGACACCTAGAGGGTTTTTCTTACTCCTGGAGGGTCCTATGTCACCTGAGGGAAGTCAATAAGGTTTGTTTGTCAACTCCATTTCCTTAAGGTCACCTAGGAGGTTGATTCTATTCATAACTTCCCCTCATCTCATGTTTACCTCGGTTGGTTGGTTACTTGGGTAGATGTGAGCGGAGGTGTTGTCCTTACAAGTGGTGTCAAAGCATGGTTCAAACTCTTGGACCGGATGGGATGAATGCATGTTGTTATGCATGCATTGTCATGCATGAGGTTATAACGTGAAGGTTATGTTATTATGACATTATTGGTATGTTATGATGCTGATGTGATGAGATAGAGTTGGAGATGTCGATCATCATAGCGAGGTTGCAACACTAGACTTTGGGATAATAACATATCATCATACAACTATTGTATGTTTTACATGCACGTATGTTGGTTAGTGATTGTTATAAGCATTAGGGTTTTGTACATGTATGTCAGTCTATGGTTGTTTTGGTTACATGTATGATAAATTTTAGTTAATTAGTGTGATCATATGTACCTATGTCGGTTAGTCATGAAGGATAGTAACTTGTTGCTATATGCATTGTGGTCGTATGAATGATGGTTGTGGTCATTGTAATTAGGATCTTGATGTTAAATGTATCATTCTAATTTGGATTTCCCTATGCAGATGGTTAGGGTTATTATATTTAGGTATGAGTTGATATTCTTGTGATATTGGGTCATACTAATCTAAATTGACTGTGCATGTGTTATTGTTATGCATGAATGACAATTATTTATGAGTTTATTATGTGAACATGTTAGCTAGATTTAGTTATAGATACCATGATCTTAATTATTTTTGGGTTGATATGTTGTGAATTTATATCGTGCTAATCTAGATTGATTGTGTAGAGAATATAACCTTCTCTAAGATACATTAAGGTATGAGTTTTATTATGTCATATATTCAGTGTTTGATTGTTTCATATGAGGGAAAAATCGATACCTTTATCAAAACAATGGAGAAGATGATGGAAAAAATGACCATCGCAGATAGACAAGTTGAATCCTCAATAAAAAAACCCAATTTCAACGGTCAACAACAACAGCCTAAATACAGGATAAAGAAAAGGGAGAAGAAGAAGAAGAAGATATTTTAAGAGAAAAACATTTATTTGAGGAAAATCAACAACCTATTTTCCTACTTGAAGAAGAGTTTTCTGCAGAACTTTATGCATCAGATGATCAACAATATGTTTTGTATAATGATAATATGTTATCTATATGGACATAATATTACCAAAGAGGATATCAAAATGCTCTTACCTAGGTGCAAAGGCAGTATGGTTTGAGAAATAGGAACGTGCCTATAACTTCAAGTCAGAAAAAAAACATAATTCTCAAACAGATGCTCACCATAAAGAGATGTCTACTTCAAATTAGAGCTACGATAAAGGACTTGTTGTTCCTAATAATGGAAAATTCAATGAATTCTCTACCAGAAATCAGAATAAAGATAAATAAGTTCAAGATGAAGGAAAAAGAAAGGAGATTCCACACAGATATCAACCCAAAAAGAAGAGCGCCCCATCTAGAAAGGTAGAAATTTTTTTTAGCATATTTAGTCCTGAAAATGAAATATAAAAACTGAAAGTCTCCATTTCTTTGACTGAAATAATGAAGAATGACCAATATAATTTTCAGGTAGCCAAATTGCTTAGGGTAGATCAAATGTCTACCCTAAATATCACCTTGAAATTTTATTTGGCCCTACTGTAGATGGTGACTTAGAAGATAGTGAGGTCCCTCATTTTTACCTTAGCCTCAAAATTCATCATTTTATCCTCTGTAACGCCATGCTAGACTCTGGAGCGTCCAATAATCTCACACCTAAATCCATCATGAACAAACTAGGATTGGATATTACCAAACCCTACCATGAAATTTCATTAGGGGAATTTTGAGGTCTAAAATGGGCCTCCTAAGGAAATTATAAAATAATAGTGGAAAAAATCTAATAAGATTTGATGACATCATCAAATTTTAGAGGGAAAAATGAAAAAACTACTTTTTCAATTCATATTTTCAACTTATCTCCCAAATTTTTTACTCAAATTTCAAGCGGGAGTACTCATTGGATGCGGAATTTAATTCCCCATCCAAGGAGTACCCATGTTGCATACTTTCAATGGGTCCTACTACACGAAAAATGAGAAATGCATAAAAAAACGTGATTACAATCACGTTTTTTTATGTATTTCTCATTTTTCATGTAGAAGAGTTCATCGAAAGTATACAACATGGGTACTCCTTGGATGAGGAATTAAATTCCGCATCCAATGAGTACTCCTGCTCGAAATTTGAGTAAAAATTTTGGGAGATAAGTTTAAAATACGAGTTGAAAAAGTAGTTTTATTATTTTATTATTTTTTAATATTTTTACTTTTTTACTCCAAAAATGGTGAATCATCCATTATGGATGACATCATCATCTTGAATCCTATTGGTTGTTATAAAGTTTATTTTTGTTGTACATTTTTCTTATGAGGCCCATTTTAGACCTCAAAATTCCCCTAATGACTCTTTTGATTTAGGAAGGGTTAAAGGTCTTGGTATCATCAAAGATATAGTGGTGTCTTTAGAGAAAATTCCAGCCAAGAATTTCCTCATGGACGTTGTTGTAGCTGATATCCCTCCCAGATATGGAATGTTGCTCTCCCAGTCATGAGAAGCCAAACTTAGAGGCACCTTGCAACTTGACTTTTCCTATGCTACTATACCGGTTTTGGGGCAACTTAGAAAACTATACCGAGAAAACAAGATGATTACATGATCAGTAGAAAATAAAAGCCTAATAATAACCAAATACATGTTGTTCATATAGATTTAAAATATTTTATCTTATTCAATGATGATTTTTTAGCATCGTCACATGTTTTGATGGAATAAAAAGCAAAAAATTCAGAATTTTCAAATTTTGTTAAAAAAATTTCAAGTGAAGAAAAAAGAAAAGAAAAGATGCCAAGTAGCTTGGAGCTCAGTGCATCAGAAAAATATAGATGAAATAGTGAAAGAAACAGAACCTATTGGTACAACATACCTTTCTCAAACAGTTATTCAAGATCAGTCATCCAAATTTCAACTTCTTGATGAAGAAAGTGGTTTGTGGACCATGGATTTTGATGGAGCCTTAGGTAAGGAAGGGGATGGAATTGGAGTGTGGATTCATAGCCCTATGATTCAATCATCTAACCTTCCTCCTAATGTTCGAATGTCTTCTTAAAAATTTCCATTTGACTATTCAAAGAATGAGGCAAAATATGAGGCTTTAATAGTCGGTCTCAAAATTATCAAGAAATTAGGTGCCAAGAAAATTTATGTGTATGGCGACTCTGAATTGGTAATAAATAAAGTCAAAGGGGAATAATACACCAAGCATACTAGAATGCGAGCTTACCCCAATGTAGTGTTAGACATCCTCAATACTTTCACCCAATATACTTTGTCATTGATTCCAAGGAACACCAATGTCATTGTTGATTCTCTTGCCACTTCAACCAACATGTTCAAAATTCCAGTGTATCCCAACAAGAAGTATGAAATCAACATCAAAAATCACCTTGTTGTTCCAGATAATGTTCTTTATTGGCAAGCCTTTCTATATGACATACAAATCAATAAATTTTTGCAGACGGAAGAGGAGTTTGTGAGTTCACAAATGGATGACCAAGAAATGCATGCAGCAAAAATGAAGGTACTGTAGTTGAAAGACAAATCCATTCGAAGAGGTCTTGTACCTTTTGAGGAGCTTTTTGATCAGGATGATGTTGCACGAAAACCAATAATGCTTCCAAATAAAGTAGGAGTGGAAGATCTCAATCTTGGAACTCCTGAAAATCCCAAAATGGTCATGATATCAAAATCCTTGAACCCAGAAATGAAAGGTAAATATGCAACACTCATGTCTCAGTTTGCTGATGTTTTTGCATGGGAATATTCTGATATGAAAGTGTATGATAAGAGTATAATTGAGCACACCATTCCTATAAATCCTGATCAGAAGCCTTTCTGCCAGCAACTCATGAGAATGAATCCAAAGTTGTTTCCCTCTATTCAAAAATAAGTGAATAGGTTGTATACTACTGGTATTATAGTTCCTCTTCCTTTTTCAAATTGGATGTCAAAATTATTTCTAGTAAGAAAGAATACGTGTGAGATTCACTTGTATATAGATTTATGTAATCTGAATAAAGTATCACTGAAAGAAAACTACCCACTTCCAAAAATGGATCGTATTCTGCAAAGGGTGGTTGGTTCTTCTAGAATTTCATTGTTGTATGGATATTTCGGGTATAATCAGATCTTAGTTCATCCAGATGATCAAGAGAAGACAACCTTTACAACACCTTGGGGTACTTTTACGTATGCTAAGATGCCCTTTGGGTTGAAGAATGCAGGAGAAAATTTTCAGCAAGTGATGGATATCACATTTTCCAATGAAAATGATGTATTTTTGGTCATTTATCTTGATGAAATCAGAGTTTTTTCCAAGATGGATGAAGAGCACTTACATCATTTGAAGACAATTTTTCAGAAGTGCAAAAAATTTGGTATATCACTGAATCCAAAGAAAAGCTTGTTTCCTATGGAAGAAGGGAAATTTCTTTGTCATATCATATATAACGATGGCATCCGTATAGATTTGTCAAATATTGAGGCAATTCAGAATTTGGATTATCCTAGAAGTAAGAAGGAAATCTAGTCATTTAATGGTAAAATCAATTTCTTGAGAAGGTTTATTCCTAACCTTTTTGAACATTTAAGAGAAATTACTGATATGTTGAAGAAATACAATGAGGTGAAATGGTCTGATGAGGCAAAGAAATCATTCAATCAAGTTAATTTTGCATTGTCTCATTCTCCTATTCTTATCATCCCAGATTATACACTTGATTTCATTGTTTTCTCCTTTGCTTCTGAACATACTCTAATTGTTATCCTTATGCAAAAGAAAGATAAAAAAACATAACAACCCATTGCCTTCTTTAGTAAAACAATAAGATATGTAGCCTTGAAGTACAATATCATCGAAAATTAGGCCTTGGTGCTAGTTAAAGCATTGAAGAACTTTCGAGTCTATAATCTTCATTCTCATGTTCTTGCATATGTGCCAAACATTGTTGTCAAAGGTGTGCTAACACAGAATCATCCTAAAGGTTGACATGACAAGTGGATAGCTTCTATGCTGGAGTATGAATTAGAAATCAAACCTACAAAACTAATCAAAGGACAAGGCTTGGCTAAGCTCATGGCAGACTCAAATTTACATTCATTAGACATAAAATTAATTGTTGCATTATCTAAGGAGAAAGAAGTCGATTCATTACCTTACTTCATCACCATGGTATGCTGATATTGTTCATGTGCTGCAACATTTGAATCCTCCTCCTGGTTTTCCCAGCAGTAAAGGTATATCTCTGAATTCAAAGGCTCTAAAATATTGCATTCTTAACAATGTTTTATATTGGAAAGATCTGGTTGGGGTTTTATTAAACTGTTTGGTAGAAGGTGAAGTTGAAAAAGTGATGAGTGATTTTCATAAAGGTGATTGTGTTGGTCATCGTTTTTTGAAGACTACAAAAAACAAGATATTGAGGGCTGGATTTTATTGGCCAAGTTTGTTTTTGATGTTTATAAAACTGTCATTATTTTTCATGAGTGTCAAATTTTTCAGGGAAAGAGAAAGCTCTTATCACTGCCCTTAAAACCAATTGCAGTTAAAGCAACTTTCTAATAATGGGGGCTTGATTTCATTGGCGAGATTCACCCCCCACCATCAGCTCAGCATAAGTGGATACTCACTGCCACCGATTACTTTACAAAGTGGATTGAGGCCATTCCCACCAGGAAAGATACATACACCATCATTATTCAGTTTTTGGAGAGCAATATTATGTCCCTCTTTGGCTTCCCATAGAAAATTATCACTGACAATGCAGCCGCCTTTAAGTCCAAAAAGATGATAGAATTTTCTGGAAAATATCACATAAGACTTGGGCATTCTACAACATACTATCCTCAAGGCAACGGGTTGGATGAATCATCAAACAAATCATTGGTGAACATAATCAAGAAATTGTTGCAAGAGAACAAGAGAAATTGGAACAAAATGTTAATAAATTCTCTATGGGTCGACAAAGTTAGCACAAAGAGATGAGTTAGCATGTCACCCTTTCATCTATTTTATGGTGTAGACACAGTGTTTCCCACTTCCTTAGCAGTTTCAGTGATGAAAATTCTGCAAGAGATCGACAGTGAGCCAAATAACATCGAGCGAAGAATCAGTCAAATGATTCATTTACAACAGTCAAGGGAAGAAGTTTTCAATCGCACTTCAAAGATTCAAGAGAAGATCAAGAAGATATATGAAAAGAAAACCAAAGCTAATGATTTCAAATTAGGAGGATTTTTTCTTCAATGGGATGCCTCAAATGAAGACAAAGGCAAGCATGGTAAGTTTGATAACCTATGGAAAGGTCCTTACAAGATTTCAACATTCATGGGAAATAAGGAATTTTTGTTATAAGACCTTGATGGGCAGGAAATTCTTGGAGGACTGGTGAATGGTAGGTTCATCAAACACTATCTCACCTGATCTTGAAGAAAAAGGTTCACTTTCATTGTAAATATCATTTTATTTGCTATCAAAGAATAAGAAAGTTGTTGCAGAAGTTTGGAGCCTGAGGAGAAGGCCATGAGGCTTCTATGATCAGCTGATATTTTTCCTTTAAAAATTTCAAAAATTCAAGTAAGTTTTTGAGTCAAAGTCATTTTTTGTTTTAGTTATTCATTTCAGTTTGTCAAATTTATTTTAGTTTCCAGTTATTTTTTACTCCATTCCCCAATGGATGAGGCTACTTAGTCTATGGTTTTCTTGACACCTCTTGAAGGAGCTTACATCCCCAACTGGAGAAAATGTTAGTGTCTAAATGATTCAGTGATCAAATACACTCTTTTAGGTTTATTTGATCAAATTCCTTGGTCAAAATTTCATTTTTTCAAATAAATTCTCAAATAACTTTCGTTCACTGAATGTTGTCTAGGTATGAAGTTGCTCCCTCCACCCATTCATGGTCATCATCAATTGCAAGGTCACGTCATTCACCATCAATTTAGGGTCATAGATTATTCAACATACCCTCATCTAGGTCATGTTCTAGGGCTTATTTTGTTTTGTCATCATAATATCATGTCATGTGTTAGTGTCCAATATTCAGTGATCAATATGTACTCTTTCAAATTTGTCCAGTAATTGTTCTAGGTCAAAATTTTACATTTCCAAGTCAGTTTTCAAATAATTTTTTTATCACTGGATATGTATAGGGTTTAAAAACCTACTCCCTTTCGTTTGTTCATGTTTATTGTCATTTCATGAGTCATTTCTTCATTATCATCTATAGTTTCAGGTCAAGTCACCATGTTTTCACCTAGGTCAGTGTCTAGCTGTCTTTCATTTATCCACCATAAAAGTCCAAAATTTATCATAAAGAAGGAAAAAATAAGGGTCATTCACTTCCATCATACAAAGTTATCTTTAAGAGGGAGTTAGCCTAGGTAGATTAATAAAAAAAGAGAGAAATTGTCTTCTTTCAAAAGCTTGTTGCATTGTCAAATTATTCAAAAAGAAAAGTTTTCCTCAAAAAGGTCATGTTTTCACTTAATTACAAAAAGGGTGTTTTTATTTATGTTATAAAAGGGGAAAAGTGATTTATTTCACTTCGCTCGATAAAGTGCATCTCTCGCCTTCAAAATACCTTACCATTGCCAAAGGTGGAAGAAAACTAGAAAAATTTGCAAGAAAATCCAATCTGCTACACTTTTAGAGGCTCTGCGACGTTTCTGAAGGAGAAACACAAAATTTATAGGGCAGCATGATGCTTCTAGGTATTGGCGATACGCGTCTGGGTCAGTGCTACGCTTCGGGGTCAGCGCTACGCTTCTGCTAATACTGCTACATTTTTTCTTTTCACTCTTCAAATAAGCTTCTCAAGCCTCAAAACTAGTGTGCAAACCATTTCTGGCCTCCAAAATCAGTAAGTGGCTATCTTAACTGACTTCTTCAAGTTAATTCATGACTGTATCAGTGTTTTCTATCATTAGGGTTTTTGTCTCCTATGTTTTAGGGTTTCTCCTTTCTTGATTGGTTTTAACCATTCAAGACCCTTTTTCCTACCATCTAAACTTTCATTTATCCTTTACAAACCCTACCACAACACCTCCTATTACTGACAGTACCCTTACCATTTTTCCATCAAAACCTTAAGTCCCCACTACAATTCCACAAGATAACTGGAAAATCTCTGTGTTTTCCTATTTTTATCCATTTCCCCATACCCATTTCAAGTAATTCCACCTGTATCCTTTAGATTACACATTACCCTACTGCCTCAAGTTTTTGGGGGATTTTCCTCAACCTCCTTATACCTCATCACAACCCCTAAAATACCCTATACATATCCCCTGTTTTCTCAAATTCACTATCCCGACCCACTCATTTCATCTAGGAGGGCTTCATCCTGTTCACAAGTAGTATGGAGACTAGAAATAAATCTCACAAGGGAAGCCCCCACTCTAGATTTGAGCCATCCACATTGCAAGAACTTAATGCCTCCCCATATGCTAAGAGATGTTTTGAAAACACTGGATGTCTGATATTTTGTGAGAATATCGTGGAGGTAGGATGTCATGCCCCATTAACTACTCTCTTTGCCACAAAATTCTGTAGAGACAAAGCCACCATAGCAGGAATTGAATTCACTTTATCAGCAAAGTCCATCACTTCAGCAACAAGGATTCCAAATGAAGGAGAAGTCTGGTTCAAGGGAATGGAATTGGACCTTGAAAACTACCCAATTTTCCTAAAACCTCATTGCAAAGATGAACCTGAACATGTTTTCCCTTTTAGGCATCTAATTGATAAGTACGCCCCATTAATGAAGCTAATCATGAAATATTTTACATGCGAGGGAATATTTTCAAGACTGTACCAATACCATGTCAAGTTACTAATGCACTTCACAGCTACCAAATCTCTCAATTTGTCAAATTGTATATTCAGGAGTTTGGTCAAGATGGCGGAAAAATTACAAAGCAAAGGTAGAAATCCTCATCCCAGTCTATTTCACCATGTTTATTTAAAATTATTGTTTTTCACCAACTCTCAGCAAACAATATGACTTGGGAAGTTTTCATGGAGAAAGTAGCATCAACTCCTGCTACTAGTCCACCTACTATTCACAGCCCAACATCAGTACCACCAAAGGACGTTGGATCTTCTAGCAAGCAGGCACCGATTTCAAAAACACCTAGTGTTGAGATCACTCAAATCTGTAAGTGTAAGAGAATGTTTTTTTCAACGAAGACCATCAGAGCTGTATTGGAACCTAAAACTACACCTGAGCAAAGACAAACAATGGATTAACCACCTATCCATGATGGTGAGTCACCATTGTAGCAGCATGATGAAAAATCACACTTAGAAGTTGACATGGCAGAGCAGGTGAAGGATAAGTCATTTCAGAAAATAATAAAAGAGAAATATGAAGAAATATCTGAGTTGAGGGAGGTTTTCTCGATTGCAAATTCTCAGATCACATTCCTACAACAAGAAAATCTTCAGTTAAAGGTGAAATTACTCCTCCAAGACAAGATAAAGGTATATGTTGATGTAGATAAAGGAAAGGGCAAAGAAAAAATGGATGATGATCAACTGTAGGATGCATAATTTGGAACGAAAAGAAGAAGACCAAGGAAAAGAGGCCTCAAGAAGGAGCTTCAGAGAGAAAGAGAATCAACAGCTCCTACATCAGGTTGGTAGACTTTTGATGAACTAATTCTTGATGAAATTAATCAAGATAGAGAGTATTGGCTTGATAGGGTCAATGGAAACCTTTAGAATCTTCTGAAGAAAGCTAAAAAGAACAATAACCTCTAGAGACATATGACCAATAACTATTGCGCCATGAAAAAAATTTCCGAAATCAGGCTTAAACAAGTGAAGAAAAAGCTTAAAGAAGCTCAAATGAAGTTCAAGGAGAAAAAAAATCTTAGACCTCCTTGTTGAGGCATCCATGGATATTTAGCCTAGCCTCCACAGGTGTTATAGAACAAATTTTGGTCAATTTTGAGCACTTTTGTATTTTTTATGACTTTTCCAGTGGTATGGCTTTGAGCATTTTATTTTCTTTGTAAACTCGTTGTGTTGAATGTTATGTTACTCATATTTCATCTATATGCTTCTTTATGCTAATTCTTATCAGTTTATTGACATAAAACATGTTTTTCATGCTCTTTTTTTTATAAGATTTACATGAAATTTTCTCTGCTCTTCTGATGAATGAATGTAATATCTTGAAAGGGATATTTTAACTAAAAATGCAGAAAAATATCTAAACTCCACATTATGCCATAAAATCACTATTTACTCAACAAAAGATTGCCATATAAAATAAATACGCATAAACATTGCAATCCATTAACAAATAGAATAGGAAGAATCTCAACTTTTATTATAAACAATAATGAGGGTTACATATAGATCTGACCCCAAAAAGAGCTGAGATGGAAAACTGGTCTCCAAGATAATTTGTTGCACTGCGCTGGCCTCCAAAACTGAACTGCTGCACTCTCCCTCCAGCAATAGCTGTCACTGAACCCACTGAAGATAATGAAGCACAAGTTGAAGACCTGAATGATCCTCACACCAATCCTTGAAGCTTTGCAAAGCTTCTGAGTGAAGTCTCCTCAAGAGAGTTGGGTTTTCGTCCAACACTCACAAATCACCCGAGGGTTTCCGTCCTGGGGCTACAGCTGAAGTAGAGAACCACGTCTCACACCTCTCATACAATAAAATGATATGATCAAAACATATCTCTCAATGGCCTCCTCCATTTATTTTATAGATTTCTTGGAGCCTTCTAAAGAATTATTTTATTATTATTTTATTCATGGAGCACTTTTCCCTCTTATTAAAATATTCCTTTTTAATGTAGAAAAGGTTAAATCGGCTACCACACCTCCTCCGGTCACTGAAACCCATGTCTAACCATCCCACCATGTAGGTATCCTTGTCCCGGTTCCAATGAGCTATTACACTAAGGTGTTCCATCATGTATTCCTCCCGGAATGCCACCTTGAGCGTAATCAACTGAGTTAAGCCCAGAAATAACTCAAATTTCTGAAAGTTATCAGAATGCACCAGAACGAAAGCCAAACTGCTCGGATGATGGAATATATCAAGCGAATGCCACCGGACACCATGGAAACTCATAAAAACTCCTCCCAAAAGCTCCTGAGCCTGTTGATAGCACCAATATGTACCTATGACCTGTACACTCCTAACTCTGGAAGTCCAACCTAACCCTGTTGTAGGTGACACCAAAAAATGGAATATTACAGACCTTCCACCCCAAGATTTCTTTCCCTCAAGCAATCCAAATATGTGGGCCACTCTGTCGGCCTAATGCGACTAAGACCCAATGCCCGAATCCCACACAAACCTACTGGTACTACTGTGTGCCTATGTCAAGCCACCCAGAATAGACCCCTCAATGCCGGGATCCCAAACTGATATCTCACTATACCTTTCATCAAACAATCCTCCCAGATCCCCATGCCACGATGGCCAATCATCATTCAAGTCCCATGCCTCGGACTGCGCACTACCTCTAGCTATGACTGATGCTCTAAGAGGTGAAGACCACGTCTCCTGCTGTGTTGTATCTATGACGGTGTAAGCTGCCCCACCAACTGTGTACCAAATCATCACCTCTCTCCAATCCAACCCCTGACTAAATCCAATGCTGATCCTGCTCTCCTGAAACCGGGATTGGATGCTAAAGAAATGTCGATCTGTGCCCCACTGCCAACTAGAATCGGTATCATCTGTCATATCTAAGGGCCCCTGCTCCGCTGTGCTCCCTATGAAGAATATCGTACCATCAAGAGGGTACCAAATCATGATCTCCTACCAATCCATCCTGAAATAAGAATCCAGTGTAGCCATAACTACATATGGAACACGCCTAGAGTGTTGTCGCCAGCCCGTAATCAACTCACACTGCTTTGCCTTGTCTGCCAACGAAAGCTTCTTGTAGAAGAAATCCCTTCTCTCTATAATGGACCAAAGTGGGAAAGATATGCTGCAATCCCCATCGATGTACTCCTGAAGAGTACTACTCACTAAAAGTACTGCAGCACTGCCGACTGCATGTACATCTATCTGCACCTCATCAATGTGTCGACCCAAAGATGGATGCTCCACCATCTCCAATAGCTCATCCCTCTCATTGGGAATGTAATGCTCTTGTTGTCTCCTAGCCCCCTACAGAACTATCCCATCAACCTCCAACATCTCTAGAGGATATGGATCTGCAACTACTGTCACCGTGCTCGGTGTCTGTGCATCTAACTGCTCCTCCTCAGTGGCTGACCCCAAGGTTAGTCATATATCCAACATAGACTCAATATGCGCCTTCATCTAGCTCTCCCCCAAGGGACTATCATGCATGATGTGCATATTATCCTCCTCTGCTAACTCAGGCTCCATCATATGCTGCTCTGGTTGAATCGTCACAAGTGACTCATCACCCAGTGTATCTCCCGTAGAGTCCCCTGACTGCTCACCCTGCACACTGGAATACAACTCCGGCCTACTATCATCATCTATGCATGACTTCTCTCTCTCCGTAGAAGCATCCTCAACTAATCCCATTGACTCATCCGAAGAAGATTCATCGCCCTGGCATACAAAAGGAATGCCCTTATGTTCTGCCTCTACCGCATCATCTACATTACTCAAGCATGAGTGATAAGGCCCCCAAGGTCCTTTGTAGATGAAGCAAAGTCCCTTCCTTCTCAGCTCATTTCGGTCAATTGTCTCCTAAATGGCCCAATATTCTGCTCAACCAGCCCTTGGGCTAGCTCATAAGAAGCAGGTGAGACCAACTGCTCTCTCCTCCAAATTCTCAACAACCTGGTCTGCAACTCTCGGCCAATGGTCTCATAGTCTCTCATACATGATGATAGGATGGACTGCATATGTGCTATGATGGTGTCAGAATGATGTCTCCTAATGCTGAAGAAGCATTGGAACATTTGTAGAACCAAGTCATCACACTCAAGATCAAACATGACGACATATGTCTCGAATGTGGCCATACTCCATAAAATCTCAAGCTTCTTCCCAAAGGGAGAGCCTGCACTGTTTTCCAAATCCTAAAACGTCTCTAATATTAATCTCATAATCCTCCTCATAACTTCATCATTGTATGGAGCTATAGGTGCGGTCAACTTCATGATGTTGCTGATGCATGATGCAACTAGAAGGCTAACCCCCTCACATGGTTCCTCCAATAATTTGGGCTGTATAAGAGCAAGCATAGCAAGTTTTAGAGCCAAAATTAGTTTCTTCCCTTCTTCTTGGATTATTTTGGGTAGAAGTTCATTAAGCTCATCGATTTTGGACAAAACTCTCCATGATATCTTCATGTGTTTCAAATCTGTCCCAAGTGCAAAAATTTTGTGACCAATCCCCAATTCTCCCTGCAAATCTTTTGGTTGTCCTTTTTGAAGGATGGCATAAATCCCTCTTGAAAGAGGTCTGGTATTCTGCTTAGTTTCTGGGTGTGTGTCATGGTTCAAGAGACCAATTTCTATGTTCAATCTTCTCAATTTATTTAGGAGTTCCTCCATCACGGAATGTTTGCATGAGAACATTATTTTCTGAGTTTGCTATATTTCCCAGTGAAGTGTTTTAGAAAAAAGATTGCTTGCACAATGTTGTAGGTGCAATTCTAAGTTTTTTCAACTCAGTATTGCATTTCTGAGCTATTGCAACTCAATATTACATATGTAATGGAGCAAAGAACACTTCCTCCCATTCATACATTACATGCTCAGAACAAAATATAATGCTGGTATATGAAAAGAAAAGACAAGTCCATGATCAAACCCAGAATTGCATATAAAATATCACAACTTAACAAAGAGGTTCATGGCCAATTAGATAAAAGTGTACCAGCGTTGTGATTTTGTGAGAGAACCTGATTTAAAGGTAGCTTCCTGGAAATCGCAGAAGAACCATGCTCCCCAAAAAAATTGCAGAAATTTACTACTCAGCTCCTCAAGCGATCAGTTTACAGCAATGAGTACAAATTCTAGAAATGCAGTGACTCAATCTGTATGAGGAAAATTTCATCCGTCTGGAGGAGAAAATGTTCATTCTTGGACCCCGAATTAGCATGCTTGTTCTCCTCATGCGTTTCAGCATAGATATCATGCTCAGGAGGCAATCACACAGAGAATTGGTCTAGTGAATGAAATTGGGACTTGGTCTGCTGCAGGCGAGTAATATATGGGTGTGAGAGAAGAAAATAATGCTCTCATCTCTTGCAACTCAATATCAACCCTTCCAACGTGTCACCGCTTCTAACACTATTTGATAGCTCCTCCGATTTTTTCGCTTCACAAATTTTTCACTGTACGCTGCTGTCAACCCAATCAAAGTCAAATGTCGACCCTCACATGTAGATCCTCACGATATTATAGTCAATGACAGACCACGATTCTTGGAAAATATGCAGAAAATAATTGTGGCCTCTAATATATGATAACTCGAGTTGTCCATGCCCGTGTGCTCTATGAGGAATGATTGCAATCAAAATTGGTTTGCAACGACCTCCATGACCGTTTGAAATTCTCTAAGTGGCTTCATATTTTTTTCCCCACGACCATCATTAAAATAAATCAGCTGGATTGATTAGCTTACTTCTGCCCAATCAATGCACATGCAAATTCATCTATGGCTACCCTGAATTGACTTCAAAGATATGGGTCATGCTCTCACATCGTCCAACCCGACTTCAGTTGTTCGATATTGGCTTGACCCTGGTCTATCTCTCCCAATTTTTTCCTTCGTTAAGACTCAGCTTGACTCACCTGGGTATTCTCCCATCAACCCAAGCAACTTGAGTAGTCTCGGTTGTCCGACTCGGTCATCTATTTCTTCCTTCCCGAGTGGCTCTCTCTCATTCTTGTGGGACCAACATGCTGTTGTTTACCTCTTGTATCGCTTACCGTTTTAAACAAGGAGCTCAGACGGGATGTTAATCCCATTAATTAGAAATCAGCTTCCCCATAAAAATGCGGATAGTTGCTGGCAATTAATTCCGCTGAGTTCGACCCTTGAATGCTAATACGACAGCTTCGAATTATTTCCATGGACAACCTACACCTACTAGTGACTCATTCCTCGAATACTACCGTTTTATAATTTTTGGGAAAAAAAAAATTCCACTCAACAATTCGGGAGTGAAATTGTTGAACATTTAATAACTGAGTCATAATTTCTCCATCCTGTAGAAGACAATTTTGATCTCTCTTTGGCACTAGAAAATTTCCGAACGCTAGTTCTCCTGAAACCCTTGATTTTCTCCAAAGTTGTTCTGCAATCAAATTTTGAAATCCTTCAATCGAAAAACCCACGGCTGAGCCAAGACCAAGGCTCTGATACCACTGTAATATCCCGAAAGGGATATTTTAACTAAAAATGCAGAAAAATAACTAAACTCCACATTATGCCGTAAAATCACTATTTACTCAACATAAGATTGCCATGTAAAATAAATACACATAAAACACTACAATCCATCAACAAATAGAATAGGAAGAATCTTAGCTTTTATTATAAATAATAATAAGAGTTACATATAGATTTGACCCCAAAAAGAGTTGAGATGGAAAACTGGTCTCCAAGATAATCTACTGCACTGCGCTGGCCTCCAAAACTAAACTGTTGCACTCTCCCTCCGACAACAGCTGTCACTAAACCCACTGAAGATAATGAAGCACAAGTTGAAGACCTGAATGATCCTCACACCAATCCATGAAGCTTTGTGAAACTTCTGAGTGAAGTATCCTCAAGAGAGTTGGGTTTTCGTTCAACACTCACAAATCAACCGAGAGTTTCCGTCCTAGGGCTACGGCTGAAGTAGAGAACCACATCTCACACCTCTCATACAATAAAATGATATGATCCAAAGATATCTCTCAATGGCCTCCTCCCTTTCTTTTATAGATCTCTTGAAGCCTTCTAGATCATTATTTTGTTATTATTTTATTCATGGATCATTTTTCCCTCTTATTAAAATATTCTTTTTTAATGCAGAAAAGGGTAAATAGGCTACCATGCCTCCTTTGATCACTGAAACCTGTGTCTAACCATCCCACTATGCAGGTATCCTCGTCCCAGTTCCAATGAACTATTACACTAAGGTGTTCCATCATGTATTCCTCCCGGAATGCCACCTTGAGCGTAATCAACTGAGTTAAGCCCAGAAATAACTCAAATTTCTGAAAGTTATCAGAATGCACCAGAACGAAATCCAAACTGCTCGGATGATGGAATATATCAAGTGAATGCCACCGGACACCATGGAAACTCCTAAAAACTCCTCCCAAAATCTCCTGAGCCCGCTTATAGCACCAATCTGTACCTGTGACCTGTCTACTCCTAACTATGGAAGTCCAACCTAACCCTGTCGTAGGTGACACCAAAAAAGGGAATATTACAATGAATTCAGTTTAATGCTCATTTTGATTCCCTCTCATTTCACTCTATATACAATGAAAAATTAAGCATACTTCTTAGCTTACCTACCTAGCCTCACCCTTACCTCTGCAAGTAAACCTTTGAAATCAAACCAATATCCTAGACCTAGTTTCCAAACTATCATTCCTATCCATCAAAACTCCAAACAAAAAAAAACCTAATCTATTGAGCATCATAGCTAGCCTAAGATAATTATATACAGTCATCGTTTTGGTTGTAAAGTGATAGTTAGAGAGCCCTCTCTAGTCTTGGTAGGGCTAGCTACATGCGCTAAAGGTTGGTTTGTGGTTACCTTCCTTCAACTCCATTCTCAGCCTTGGGAAGTAGGTGGGAGTGATAACATTTTTGGTGCCGTTGCCAGGGAGCGATTACAAAAATTTCCCTGGGGAAATTTATTTATTTCACTGAAGGTTAGACTTGTGGGTGACAAGTTCTGATATTCAAAGAAGGTCGATTATGTAAATTCAAGCCAAAGTACCAATTTTCAAGAAAATTTGGTTCCCACAAGACACACTAGGTCAAATCCAAACCCAAGTTCCTCACCAATTGTCAATGTTCCTGAGAGTCTTTTAAGAAAGTAGAAGACCAAGTCTCAGAAAGTTAGAAAGGTTGTTCCTCCACTTGTGAAATCAAACTCCTTGTCTACGACATTTATTGCAGAATATTTGTCCTATAATTTTGAATTTGAAACATCTTTGATTAGGTCTAAGTCTAAAAATTTTCTTTCATAAATTGTGTTTGATCCTATTCATTTTGAGACCTTTGTACCATTTTCTAAGTCTTCTTATTCTGAGGTTAATAGTAAAAGTCTAGTCTAATTTCTACAAACTTAAAGGTTTGGTGAATAAGTTTCAAGAAACTTCAAAAGAAGCTTATTTCCAATACCAGAAGCAAGATTTTGCTTCACCACATATTATTACACCTTCTCACACATCTACATGATCATCTCTTCCTTTAATTCCATCATTACCTTTATAAGTTTTCACTCCATCAACATCTTTATAACCCCCTCCATTAATCATGGCCATATTTTCTCCGTTGATCTTACCCCAACAGCTCACTACACTACCTAAAAAGTATGGTCAAATATTCCCCCCTTCTGATGGAAAATCAAAAGTTACTTCTTATCAACATATTGTCAAAGTGGTTGATTTCATAGATCTTGAAGAGATTGACAATGATTATGTCCATATGTGCATCATAGCACATAGTTTCGCAGGAGAGGTTAAAAAATGGTTCTCCTCTCTCACAACAGGTTCAGTAGATAATTCACAACAGCTGATTGAATTGTTCATGACAAAATGGGAGGAGAAGAAGAATCCTTTTTAAATCCTAGCTGAATATAACGCCTTCAAAAGGAATACTAATAAGTCTGTACAAGGCTTTACAGCTAGATTCAATAAGATTTATGATTCTATTCCTGAAAATATCAAGCCTCCTTCAGGCCTTACTTTGCTTCATTACCCTAATGGTTTTGATTCTAACATGGATTACCATTTGAGGGAAATAAATCCATCAACCCTTGAATAAATGCAAAGAAATGTAGTGAGCGTGGAAGCTAATTTGATTATCAAAAAGTAAAAAATCAAGACAGAGAAAAGGGTCACTACCAAGGAAGAAACATCTACTTCATCCAAGGGAAAGCTCAACACCTTGATCAAAACCATGGATAAGATGATGGATAAAATTTCCATCGTTGATAGACAATATGAACCCTCCTTTAGAAATCCCAATTTCAGGGGTCAAAATCAGCAGCCTCAAAACAGGATCAAGCAAAGGGAACAAAGGAGTCCGGATCCACAAATTCAGCAACAAATTCAAACTCCATTTCAACAGAACTACACAAAAGGTCCTGATGAAGAAGATGAAGAAGATATTTCTGGTGAGAATCATTTATTTAAGGAAAATAAACAACCTATTTTCCTCACAGAATAAGATCTTTTTCCATATAAATTCATGCATCAGACAATCAACAATATGTCTTGTCAAATGATGATATGCTATCAGTACATACAAAATATTATCAAAGGGGATATCAAAGCGCTCTTACTCAAGTACAGAGACAATATGGTTTGAGGAATAGGAATGTTCCTATCATCTCCAATAAGAAAAAACAGAATTCTCAAACTGATACTCATCATAAATAGACAATTACTTCAAATCAAAGCAAAGTCAAGGGACCTGCTCTTCCTAGTCCTACAAAAGACAAGAAAGATTCTACCAGTAGTCAGATAAAAGATAAAAAAGTCCAAGATGGAGGACAGAAGCGGGAAATTCCACACAAATTTCAGCTAAAGAAGAAATATGCATCATCCAAAGAGGTAGAAAAATGCTCTACCCTTTTTAGTCTTGAAAATTAAATCTCTAAACTGAAAGTCTCCATTCCTTTAACTGAAATAGTCAACAATGACCAGTATAAGTTTCAAGTAGCCAAGTTTCTTGGGGTAGATCAAATGTCTGATATGGTTAATATAAGTGATGATCACTCAAAACTTTTATTTGGTCCTATTGTTGATGGTGATTTAGAATATAGTGAGGTCCCTCTGTTCTATCTTAGCCTCAAACTCCATGATTTTATCCTCCATAACTCCATGCTTGATTCGAGATCATCTCATAACCTTGTTCCCAAATCCATCATGGACATATTAGGCCTACATATCACAAGACCTTACCATGACCTTTATTCATTTGATTCAGGCAGAGTGAAATGTCTTGGCCTCTTTCAAGATGTTGTGGTGTCTTTAGAGAAAATCCCAGCCAGGAATGTCCTCATGGATGTTTTTGTGGATGATATTCCTCTCAGATATGGAATGATTATCTCCCTGTCATGCGGATCGAAACTTAGAGGTACCCTGTAGCTTGAATTTTCATATGCTAAAATACTGGTATTTGGTCAACTCAAAAAATTATACAGAGAAATTAAAATGAAGTACATGATCAGTAGTAGAGAAAATCCTAATAATCACCCCATACATGTTTTTCACATGAATTAGAGTCTTTTATCCTATTCAATGATTAGTTTTCAACATATTCATAAATTTTGATGAAGAAAAGATAGAAATTTCTGAGTTTTCATTTTGTTTTAGAAATTGAAAATCAAGAAAATCAAGAAAATATGCCAAGTGGTTTGGAACCAATCACATCAGCCCAAAAAAGAGATGAAAGCATAAAAGACACAAAATTTTGGTACGGAAAACATTTCTCAAGCAGCAAATTAAGTTCAATCATCTAATTTGCAGCATCCCGAGGAAGAAAGTGGTTGGTGGACCATGGACTTCGATGGAGCCTTGCATTGGAGTATGGATTCACAACCCTATAAATCAGTCTCTTAAAATTCCTCCTAATGTTCAAATTTCCTCTTACAAGTTAGCATTCGATTGTTCGAACAATGAATCAGAGTATGAGGCTTTGATAGCTGGCTTAAAAATTCTCAAGAAGTTAGGTGACAAGAAAATTTCTATGTATGGAGACTCCGAATTGGTAATAAAACAAGTCAAATGGGAATACCAGAGCAAGCATCCTAGGGTGCGATCTTACTGAAATTTAGTATTAGATATCCTTAATACCTTCACTGAGTATTATTTTTCATTGATCCCAAGAGACAACAATGTTATTGCTGATTCTCTTGGCACTTCGACCAACATGTTTAAAATTACATTGTATCCCAATAAGAAGTATGAGATAAACGTCAAGCATCACCTTGATGTTTCAAATAATGTTAAGTATTGGGAGGTTTTTCAATATGAAAAGAAGATCAACAACTTCTTGTAAACGGAAGAGGAATTTGTGAATTTATAAATGGATGACTAATTTTCTAAAAATGACCAAGAATTTCATGCAGCATAAATGAAAGTACTTCAGCTAAAAGATAACTCCATTCCTAGAGGTATTGTGCCTTTGGAGGAGATTTTTTACCAAGATGATGTTGCACAAAAACCGACCATGCTGCCAACAGAAGTAGGAGTGGAAGATCTTAATCTTGGCACTCCTGAAAAGCCCAAGATAGTCAAGATTTAAAAATCCTTGATCCCAGAGATGAAAGGTAAATATGCAGCGCTCATGTCTCGGTTTTTTGATGTTTTTGCATGGGAGTATTCTGATACGAAAAAATATGATAAGAGTATAATTCAACATACTATTCCTTTGAAATCGGATCAGAAGCCTTTCCGCTAGAAATTGAGGAGAATGAATCCCAAGCTACTACCTCCATTCAAAAAGAGGTAAAAAAGTTATTTAATGTTTGTATTATAGTTCCACTTCACTTCTGAAATTGGATGTCTAACTTCGTGCCAATAAGGAAGAAGACTGGAGAAATTCGTCTGTGTATAGATTTTAGAAATATGAATAAATTTTCATAGAAAGAAAATTACCCCTGCCAAAAATGGACATTATTCTGCAAAGAGTAGTCGAATCTTCCAGATTTTTATTGCTCTATGGATATTCCAGGTATAATCATACTTTAGTTCATCCAGATGATGAGGAAAAGACAACCTTTACAACACCATGGGGTACCTTCATGTCCGCCAAAATTCCCTTTGGATTTAAAAATGCAGGAGCTATTTTTCAATGAGCAATGGACATTTATTTCGCCAATGAAAAGGAAATCTTCTTGGTCATATATCTTGATTATATCACTATTTTTTCCAAGACATATGAGAAAAACTTTCAGCACTTGAAGACAATTTTTTAGAGATGTAGGAAATTTGGCATATCGTTGAATCCTAAAAAGAGTTTGTTTGCTATGGAGGAAGGAAAATTGTTGGGCCACATCATCTCGAAATACTGCATTTGAATAGATCCTTAAATAATTGAAGCGATTCAGAGCTTGGACTATCCTAGAAGCAAGAAGGATATTTATTCATTCAATGGTAAAATAATTTTTCTGAGAAGGTTTGTCCCTAATCTTGCCAAAAACTTAAGGAAAATCACTGACATGCTGAATAAAGATAGTGAAGTAAAACGGTCCAAGGAAGCAAAGAATTCTTTCAATCAAGTAAAATTTGCTTTATCTCAAGCTCCTATTCTTATTAGTCTATATTGCACACTTGATTTCGTCAATTTTTCCTTTCCTTCGGAGCATACTCTAGTTGTTGTCATTGTGCAAAATAAAAAACTAGAAAACAGAATAGCCTATTGATTTCTTCAGTAGAACCATTATAGATGCATCCTTGAAGTACAATATCATTGAAAAAAATGCTTTGGTGCTAGTTAAATCATTGAAGTACTTTTGAGTCTATAATATTCATTTTCATGTGATTGCATATGTTCCAAACGTTGATGTCAAATATGTGTTTACATAGAATGATCTTGAAGGTCGATGTGGAAAATGGGTCGCTTCTATGTTGGATTATGACTTCAAGATCAAGCCTACAAAACTGATCAAGGGACAACGCTTGGAAAATCTTATGGAAGACTCCAATCTCCATGCTCTGGACATTAATTTTATTTCTTCATTATCTGAAGAGCAAGAGGTTGATTCATTACCTCAGGTATCTAAAATTTTTATTTCATTGCCATGGTACGCTAATATTTTTTATGTTTTGCAATACTTGAATCCTCCTCCCGGTTTCCCTAGTAGTAAAGCTAGATATTTGAAGTTGAGGGCTCTTAATTATTGCATCTTTAACAATGCTTTGTATTGGAAATATTCGGGTGGAGTGTTGTTGAATTTCTTGGTAGAAGGAGAAGTTGAAAAAGTGATTAATGACTTTCATAAAGGTGACTGTTGTGGTCATTTTTTTTGGAAGACTACAACAAATAATATTTTTAGGGTTGGCTTCTATTGGCCTAGTTTATTTTCAAATGTGTATAATACTGCCATGAGCTGGCATGAATGTAAAAATTTTCAAGGGAAAATAAAGCTTTTGTCACTGCCCTTAAAACCCATCGCAGTTCAAGCACCTTTCCAGCAGCGGGGTCTTGATTTCATTGGAAAGATCCATATTCCTTCATCAGCTCAACATAAATGGATACTCACTGCCACTGATTACCTCATAAAGTGGATAGAAGCCATTTCAGTGAGGCAAGCTACATATACTATCATAATTCAGTTTTTGGAAAGTAATATCTTGTCTCGTTTTGGATGTCCACAAAAAATTATCACTGACAATGAAACTGAATTTAAGTCTAAGAAAATGATTGAATTTTGTGATAAATATCACATAATATTTTGTCATTCTACAACATAATATCCTCAAGGCAACGGGTCGATTGAATCGTCAAACAAATCATTGGTGAATATAATTAAGAATTTGCTGCAAGAGAACAAGAGAAATTGGCACAAGAAGCTTATGAATGCTCTATGGGTGGATAGAGTTAGAACGAAGTGACCAATTAATATGTCGCATTTTCATCTTGTGTATGGTGTTGACACAATTTTTCCCACTTCTTTATTTGTCCCAATTATGAAAATTCTTTAAGAGATCGAAAGTGAACCAAATGATATCCAACGAAGAATCAGTCAAATGATTCATTTAAAACAGACAAGAGAATAAGTATTTAATCATACTTCAAAACTTCAAGAGAAAATCAATAAAGTGTATGACAATAAGACCAACACTGATGCTTTCAAAGTAGGGGATGTTTTCCTTAGGTGGGATGCCCAAAATAAATACAAAGGTAAGCACAATAAGTTTGATAATTTATGGAAAGGTCCATACAAGATCACAACATTCAGAGGTAATAAGGCATTCTTGTTAGAATATCTTGATGGGAATCAGATTATGGGAGGACCTGTGAACGGTAGGTTCCTCAAATACTACCTTACCTAAGTTTGAAGAAAAAGGTTCACTTTCATTGTAAATATCACTTTTTATTTTCTACCAAGAATAAGAATTTGTTGCAAAATTTTGAAGCCCAAGGAGAAGGACATGAGACTTCTATGATTAGCCGATGTTTTGCTTTCAAAAATTTCAAAAAGTTCAGTCGGTTTTTGAGTCATTTTTTCAGTTTGTTGAAGTTGTTTTAGTTTCTAGTTTTGACTCCATCGCCCAATGGATAAGGCTACCCAAACTATGGTGTTATTGACACCTCCTGAAGGATATGCCATCCCCAGGTGGAGCCAATGTTAGTGTCCAATATTCAATGATCAATATGTACTCTTTCAAATTTGTCTAGTAGTTATTCTAGGTCAAACTTTTACATTTCCAATTCAATTTTAAAATAAAATTTTGGTTACTGGATACGTCTAGGGTTTTAAAATCTACTCTCTTTAGGTTTATCATGGCTACTATAATTTCATGAGTTATGTCTTCATTATCATCTACAGTTTCAGGTCAAGTCTCCATGTTTGGTCAGTGTCTAGGTGTCTTTCATTTTACCACCATAAAATTCCAAAATATGTCATAAAGCATGCAAAAAGAAGGCTCATTCACTTCCATCATACAAATTTTTCTTTAAAAGGGAGTTATCTTAGGTAGATGAATAACAAAAGAGAAAATTTGTCTTCTTTCAAAAGCTTGTTGCATTGTCAAATTATTCAAAAAGAAAAGTTTTCCTCAAAAAGGTTATGTTTCCACTAAATGAAAAAAAGGATATTTTTATTGATTTTATAAAAGGGAAAAAGTGATTTATTTCACTAATTTTATCTTCCCTTGCTCGATAAAGTGCATCTCTCACCTTCAGAATACCTTACCATTGCAAAAGGTGGAAGAAAAATGGAAAAAATTGCAATAAAATCCAATCTTCTACACTTCTGGAGGCTCTTTGACATTTCTGAAGGAGCAATGTGACGTTTTTGGGGTAGCGCAACACTTCTGGGCATTGGCACTATGCTTTTGCAAATAATGTTACATTTTTGCTTTTCACTCTCCAAATAAGCTTCTCAAGCCTCAAAACCAATGTGAAAACCCTCTGTGGCCTTCAAAATCAGTAAGTGACTACCTTACCTACCATATTCAAGTTAATTCATGACTGTATTAATGTTTTCTATCATTAGGGTTTTGCTCTCCTATGTTTTAGGGTTTCCCCTTTCTTGATTGGTTTCAACCATTGGAGACCCTTTTTCCTAACATCTAAACTTTCATTTATTCTTTACAAACCCTACCACAACACCTCCTATTACTCACAGTCCCCTTACCATTTTCCATCAAAACCCTAAGCCCCCACTACACTTCCACAAGAAAAGTATAAAATCTTCGTGTTTTCCTATTTAGATCCATTTCCCCATAGTCATTTCAAGTAATTCCACCTGTATCCTTAACTAACACATTACCCTACTGCCTCAATTTTTGGGGGAATTTTCATCAACCTCCTTATACCTCATCATAGCCCCTAAACCTACCCTATCCATATCCCCTATTTTCCCAAATTCTTTTTCCCTACCTACTCATTTCATCTAGGAGGGCTTCATCCTGTTCACAAGTAGTATGGAGACTGAAAAGAAAGCTCACAAGCAAGGCCACCACTCTAGATTTGAGCCATCCACATTGCAAGAACTTAATGCCTCCCCTTGTGTTTTGAAAACACTGGATGTCTAAGATTTTGTTAGAAGATCATGGAGGTAGGATTTCATGCCCCATTGACTACTCTCTTTTCCACAAACTTCAACAGAGACAAAGCCACCATAGAAGGAATTGAATTCACTTTATCATCAGAGGCCATCACTTTAGCAGCAGGGATTCAAAATGAAGTAGAAGTATGGTTCAAGGGCACGGAATTGGACCTTGAAAACTACCCAATGTTCCTAAAACCTCGTTGCAGAGATGAACCTGAACATGTTTTCCCTTTCAGGAATCTACTTGATAAGTATACCCCATTAAAGAATCTTATCATAAAGTATTCTACATGCGAAGGAATATTTTCAAGACAATACCAATACCATGTTAGGTTACTAATTCACTTCACAACTACCAAATCTCTTAATATGTCAAATGATCTATTCAGAGGTTTGGTCAAGATGGCAAAAAAAGTACAAAGAAAAGGTATAAATCCTCATCCCAGTCTATTTCACCATGGTTTAGTTAAAATTATTGTTTTGCGCCATCTCTTAGCAAACAATATGAGTTTGGAACTTTTAGAGAGAAATTAGCATCATCTCCTGCTAATAGTCCACCTACTATTCACAGCACAAAATCAGTACAACCAAAGGAGGTTGGATATTCTAGCAGGAAGGCATGGATTTCAAAAACACCTAGGATTGAGATCACTCAAACCTATGAGAAGGGAAAGAGAATGATTTTTTCTCCCAAGGCTAGCAGAGGTGTATTGGCACCGAAAACTACACCTTAGCAAAGAAAAACAATGGATCAACCACCTAGCCATGATGGTGAGTCACCATTGTAGTAGCACCATGATGAAAAAACACCCTTAGAATTTGACATGGCAGAGCAGGTGAAGGATAATTCAATTGAGGAAATCATAAAAGAGAGATATGAATAAATAACAGAGTTGAGGAAGGTTTTCTAAATTGCAAATGCTCATATCACATTCCTATAGCAAGAAAATCTTCTGTTAAAGGTGAAATTACTCCTCCAAGACAATCCAAAGGTACATGTTGATGTAGATAAAGGCAAGGGAAAAGAAAAAGTGGATGATGATCAACTGGAGGATGTTGAAGTTGGAAGAAAAAAGAAGAATACCAAGGACAAGAGGCCTCAAGAAGATGCTTCAGAGAGAAAGAGAATCAACATCTCCTAAATGAGGTTGGTAGACTTTTGATGAACTAACTCTTGATGAAATCAATAAATATAGAAAGTATTGGCTTGATAGGGTCAATGGAAATCGTGAGAAGCTTCTGAAGAAAGCTGAAAAGAACAATAACCTTTAGATACATATGGCCAATCACTATTGTGCCAAGAAAAAAATTTCCCAAATCAAGCTTAAACAAGTGAAGAAAAAGCTTAAAGAAGCTCAAATGAAGCTCAAGCAGAAAGAAAAATTATACCTCCTTGTTGAAGAATCCATGAATATTTATACTATCCTCCACAGGTGTTATAGAACAAATTTTGGTCAATTTTGAGCACTTTTTGTATTTTTGATGATTTTTGCACAAATCTGGAAATTTTGTCTCCTCAAAAGCGTCGCGCCGAGGCGCAACGCTTTCTCTCAAAGCTTCCAAATCAAGATTTTCTTACATTTTTGGGTGCATATTGATTATTACATGCCATATCTACACTTGGTTTCCCATGACAGTCTCCATTTTTGAATAAAAATGCAAAGAATTTACCCATTTCTATGCTTCTACCAGTGTTTTTGACCAGGCGCGGCACTTCTAGAGTGAGGTTGGGAAAAACGATGTTTGGAGGCCTTAATGTGGGTGTTTTCCTGAAATTAAAGGTGAATTGGAAACTATACTCACAGGTCTACTCAACACAACTTTCATATTTTCATTTGGATGCGCCTAAGTGGGTCAAAATCACCCATGAACTAGCACGACGCTTCTGCATAAGATTCCTCTCAAACAACTGTCATGCCCAGAAAACTCTAGAAAATCGATGCTAGTTGTCCCATGAGGTGTCATTTGATGTGTTCGAGTTTTTTTTTTTTCCTTTATGGTGAGGAAACATGTAATTTAATGGAGGAGACACACACTCCTAGTCTTTAGCCAAATTTTAGGGATAAGTTTCTAACTTCCTTATATTCTAGGAAGTGACTAATATGATGTAATTATGATGATTTTTGGATATTATTTCGACCCTATGAGGTGTCATGAACTATATTTTCTAAAATTAGTCCACCGCAAGTCATTTTAGAGCTTGGATAGTTGTTATTTGCAGTGGAGCTATTGTACAAGCTTTTGCATGAAATCAAGGACAATGTTGCAGACATAGTGTTGAGACTCCAGTGGTATGCCTTTGAGCATTAATTTTTCTCTTTAAAATTATCATGTTGAATGTTATGTTACTCATATTTCATCTATATGCTTATTTATGCTAAGTCTTATCAGTTTAATGATAGAAAACATGTTTTTCATGCTCTGTGTTTTATAAGATTTACATGAAATTGTTTTTGCTCTTCTGATGAATGAAGTTAGTTTAATGCTCATTTTGATTTCCTCTAATTTCACTCTATACACAATGAAAAATTAATAATTCTTATTATCTTACCTACTTGGCCTCACCCTTACCTCTGCAACTGAACCAATCAAACTAAAACCCTAGACCTAGTTTCCAAACTGTCATTCCTATCCAACAAAACTCCAAACAAACAAAACCCTGATCTATTGAGCATCATAACTAGCCTAAGATCATTATATATAGTCATCCTTTTGGTTTTAAAGTGAAATTGAGAGAGCCCTCTCTGGTCTTGGTAGGGCTAGCTACCTGACCTAAAGGTTGGTTTGTGGTTACCTTCCTTCAGCTCCATTCTCAGCCTTGGGAAGTAGGGGGGGAGTGATAATATCATGAAAGAAAGAAAAATAATATACATTTTCACCATTCAAATCACCTTCATTGGGAGTTAGAAAATATAGGAAATAAATTAAAAGGCAGCTTGTCCTTTTTCAAAGAAGTATGCTACATGATCAAAGTTTTTCAAAAGAAGTTTTTCTCGAAGTACAATATGATTTCACTAAAGACAAAAAAAAAATTTGTGAGTTATAAATGGAAATGAAGCTTTTTTAGTTCATTTCATACTTTGGTTTTCAAAAGAGCTCCTTTCTCGTGCTCACAACTCTCCACAACTATCCAAAGATTGAAGAAAACCTATAAAACTGATCTAGACTTCCCTTTGTTGTGAAACCAGCTCCAAAAATAGAAGAAAAGAGATATCAATGCCTTAGAAATAAGCAACTTCGAGGGGGAAACCTCCAATACATTACATGAATGAAAAATTCTTGGATGATACAAATTACAAAACCTCCTTTCTATATATAGGAGTACATGGGGCCACAATGTAATCCTAGTGGGGCCACAATGTAATCCTAGCCGACCTAACAATAATAATTTAAGGGCACACTAATAACAATATGGAGGTTACAGTGGTACAATAATAACAATAAGGGGGTTACACTAACAACAATAAGGGTTTATACTAGTAATATAGGGACCTAACATGCCCCTCTCCTTCAAAAAAGTGTTGTCCTCAACGCTTGAGTAGCTATGGGTGCTTCTGTATAAAATTCTCATCCTCCCATGTAGAATCTTCAGTGGTTAAGTTCTTCCACTTGATGAGATACTCTGAAATTGATCGATTCCGTAGCTGTCGAGTTCTTGTTTCCATGACCGCTTCAGGTTCCAATATGATTTTTCCTTCCTCATGAAGTTCTGGCAATATTGTTTGAACTGGAATATTTTCACCTATAACCTTCTTTAAGCATGAAACATGGAAAACTGGATGTACTCGCGAAGAAGCAGGAAGCTCCAATTTGTATGCCATAGTACCAATCTTTTGCAACACCTTGTAAGGACCATAGTACTTTTGCGATAATTTATTATCCTTCTTAGCTTGCTTGAGGGACATTTGTTTGTATGGTTGTAGCCGTAAAAATACCCAATCTCCTACATCAAAACTTCTCTCGCTGCGATATTGATCTGCTTGTTGTTTCATTCGATTTTGTGCCAAATTCGGGTTATCCTTTAAGAGTTGGAGAACTTCTTGCTGATGCTCGATGTGATCTTCCACTGCTTGAACCTTCGAATTTTCCCTTAAAGATGATGTGATGGATGGTGGATGATATCCATAAAGTGCCATAAATGGGGTCATTTTAGCTGCAGTATGGAAGGAAGTGTTATACCACCATTCAGCGAGAGGTAACCACTTGACCCATTGTGTTTGTTTATCAGATACAAAACAACGAAGATATCCTTCCAAACATTTATTTACTATCTCAGTTTGACCATCAGATTGAGGATGATAAGATGAGCTATGAGCTAATTGAGTGCCCAAACAAGAAAATAACTCCGTCCAAAAATTTCCAGTAAAAATGGGATCTCTGTCGCTCACAATAACCCTTGGGTTTCCATGTAGCTTTTGAATTGTGTCCATAAATGTGGTAGCAACTGTACTTGCTTTAAATGGATGAGATAATGCACAAAAGTGTGCATACTTGGTAAGTCTATCAACTACCACCATGATGACACTCTTTCCTTCGGACTTAGGTAAACCTGTGATAAAATCCATTGAAATCTCCTCCCATCGTTGACTTGGAATGGATAAAGGTTGTAGAAGTCCTGGGGTCTTAATTGTTTCCACTTTATTCTGCTGGCAAACCAAACATTCCGCCACAAAATTTTGAATATCAGATTTAAGGCCATCCCAAATAAATTCTTTCTTCACCCTGTGGTAAGTTTTTAAAAATCCTGAGTGTCCTCCTAAAGGAGAAGTGTGCAATTCCAGAAGAATATTTTGTTTTAGTTGGGAATTCTTACAAAGATATAAGCGATCTTTGTACCATAAGGAATCATTTTTTCAACTAAATGTATCAGATGTACTAGGATCTTGCTGCAACTTTTGAATGAGTGTCCATACATATTTGTCCTTCTTCCATTCATCTCTTGCTTCAGTTATCCAGTCTGGTTGGATAATAGAAATGGCACAAAGCAATGCTTCCACCTCTTCATTCTTTCTTGAGAGTGCATCTGCAACAACATTTAGCTTCCCTTTTTTGTATATTATTTCAAAGTCATAACCCAACATCTTTGTGACCCATTTTTGCCGCTCTTCTGAAGATAGTCTTTGTTCCAAAAATTGTTTAAGACTATCATGATTAGTTTTTACCTTTAAGTGTCTTCCCATTAGGTAAGTTCATCATTTCTTTAGTGCATGCAATATTGCTAACATTTCCTTCTCATAAATAGGCTTCTGTAAATACTTTCCTTTGACTGGAAAACTTTCAAAAGAAATATGTCTTCCTTCTTGCATTAAAACAGCACCAATTCCATTTCCTGAGGCATCACATTCCACAATAAAGGTTTTTGTGAAGTCTGACATAGCTAAGACCGGTGCTAGGCACATTGCCTCTTTAAGATGTTCAAAGGCCTTAGTTGCTTCAGGAGTCCATGAAAATGCATCTTTCTTCAATAATGTTGTTAGAGGTGCTGCTATTCTCCCATAATTCTTAACAAACTTGCGATAATACCCTGTTAACCCGAGAAATCCTCGCAACTGCTTTATGGTTGTGGGGACTTTCCAGTCCTTAATGGCTTTAATTTTGTTAGGGTCTACTTTAACACCCTCGTGAGATACAATATGACCCAGATATTCCACCTCTTGTACTCCAAAGAAACATTTGGATTTTTTTGCATATAATTGTTTCTCCTGCAATAGTTTGAGCACCCTGTCAACATGTTGAACATGATCCTTCCAAGAACTGTTGTAGATTAGTATATCATCAAAAAATACTAGCACAAATTTTCTAAGGAAGGGTTTGAAAATGGAATTCATCAACCCTTGAAATGTAGAAGGTCCATTGGTAAGGCCAAAAGGCATGACCAAAAATTCATAATGACCCTCATGAGTTCGAAATGCTGTTTTTGGAATATCTTCAGTCTTCATTCTAATTTGATGATATCCTGAACGAAGATCCAACTTGGTAAAATACATTGCTCCATGTAATTCATCCAATAATTCATCAATCACAGGAATGGGAAATTTATCTTTAATGGTGAGCTTATTGGGCTCCCTATAATCCGAACACATGCGCCATGATCCATCCTTCTTGTGTACCAATACTACAGGAGCAGAGAAAGAACTTTGACTAGGTTGAATTATACCCACCTCTAACATTTCTGCAATCATACGTTCAATTTCGCTCTTTTGGACATAAGGATATCTATAAGGCCTGATGTTTGGAGGAACACTTCCTGGAATCAAATGAATAGCATGATCTTGATCACGAATAGGTGGGAGTCCTTTGGGAGTTTCAAACACCTTGGAATGATTGTCCAAGACTTGTTGGAGATCTGCAGAAATAGATGATTTTGATGTTGGAACTTCTAGTGAGCATAGTTGTGCAATTACGCCTCGCTGTTCTTTCTTTAGAAGCTTTGTCATGACATTAGAGCTTATTATCCTTCCTGGCTTCCCCGCAATACCCCGTAATTCAACTTCCTTTCCTTCTGAAAAAAATTTCAAGAAAAGTTCTTGAAAATTAAAAGCTACGGTCCCCAAAGATTGTAACCATTGTACTCCTAGTACAACATCAGCACCTCCCATAGGAATGGCAAGCATTGGACTAGTCAATACATATTCCCCCATGGTTAGCTTGATATTATGGCATTTTCCAGAGCAATTTATAGTTCCTCCATTTGCGACCATCACTTGACATTCTGGTGCTGGGTATAGGAAACAATTTAATTCCTTGGCTACCTTACAATGAATAAAATTATGGGTGCTACCTGAATCAATCAACACTATTACCTTTTCTTCTTGATTTGTCCTGCTATCTTGAGAGTTTGAGGAGTGGTAATTCCTGCCAGTGCATTACACGATATGGTCGGATTCATTTCTTCCTCTTCTAGGGCTGGTTCCTGGTGTATATCCTCTTCTTGTTCCTTTTCTTCTTCCTCTTCACAATCTATGTAAAATAATTTCTTCTCAGCACACTTATGACCTTTAGTGTATTTGCTATCACAACTGTAGCAAAGCCCTTTTGCACTTTTTTCTTCCAATTGTTGTGGTGTCAACCTTGTAGGTTGTGGAAATCTAGGCGTAGCAACACTTCCTTCTTTATAGAATTGAGTGGTAGGCTTCCTTGTCGCCATAATTTTACATTCAAATTTTCTTGCCAACCTGAATGCCTTCTCCAATGAATCGGGTTCCAAAATGTGAACTTCATGTTGGATGTTATCCTTTAAAGTGCCTATGAAGAGATCAATCCTGTGTTCCTCTGGAATATCAGTTACCCTTATATTCAATTTTTGGAAGTCCTCAATGTGCTGCCCCACTAAACACTTTTGTTTGAGATTTATCAATTGGCTAAAGAAGGTGTTGCTCTTTGTATCCTCATAATGTGCTATCATTTCTTCCGTAAAAATTGACCAAGTGACAATTTTTTTACGGGAGCAATGCCATCGATACCATACAAATGTATTTTGTTCTAAATGTAAAGTTGCAATGCGTACCTTTTGTGTGTTTTGCACATTATTGAGATCAAAATATTGCTCCATCTGTAGTATCCATGTTACAGGATCCTTTCCATCAAACTTCCTCATATCCATTTTTGGAATATGGTGGTTCTTGCCTCCAACATTAGAGTTTATGAAATCATGATTAACATTTATTTTGTTCTCATCGTGAGTTTCCTCTACTATATTTTCACCATTAGGAAACATTTCTTGTATCAACTTTTCCAAACCTTCGATGTCTACTTTTAGATCCTTCTTCATGTTTTCCATGTTGTCTTTCATTTTTTCATCGGTCTTAGCTTCCATGTCATCCATCTTAGCTTCCATGCCCACTTACATGCCATCCATCTTAGCTTCCAAACCATTCATCTTAGCTTCCACGCCTTTATTCAAACCATCCATCGTATTTTCCACGCCTTTCTTCAAAAATTCCATTTCATTTTTTGTTGTTCTTTGCGAGAGCGAAATTTGTTGCACTTGCTCTTGTAATTTTGATATGTCATGTTGCCATTCTTCATCTTCATGAGTCATAGTAAAGCCTTCTAAAGGCTTAATGGGAGTTGAATTATTTCTAGGGGCCATTTTAGAATCCAATACTAATATCTATTCTACAATATGCCCTTGGAATCAATTCAACTTGATTCTTCAAACAAGACTTATGCAATTCGGAAAAAGAAAATACACACCTTTTACTTTCTTTTGAGGATCTTGATATTGAAATTGAAATATATCTATAATTGCAGATCCTCAATATCTAAGATTTATCCCTTTATTAGCCCTCTGAAGCTTCTTTCAAATGCCACAGGTCTGATCTGATTTGGATTCTTCAAGACAAAGTTATGTCCAATCTCCCACAATGACCCAATTTTGGACTGGTTCAGTAGAGCGAAATTGTACAACTTGCCACGTGTCACTGTTTCCTCCTTTGGCTCTAAAATTGATAGAAATAAAACTACATTCCATGTACTTGTGGCCACATTTTACAGCATTCCAATTCGATGCTCAGAGAGAGAGCTATGAATATTTTCCCATGATCACCTCTTTGAGATGAAATTCAGAAGCTTGAAAAATCCCTAACTTCCACAAATCATATCTTCAAAAATAGTGTGAACCAATATCTGATATTTTGCGATGATGTTCCTCAGGATTTCGGCTTCGTACTCTAAAAATGTTAGCTTCTCAACCTTCGTAGAAAAAAAATTTATTACAAAAATACCACGATGACCTGTTTAGGTTAAATTCAGGAGCCTGCAAAATTACCTAACTTGCACAGATCATATCTCCGAAAATATTACGAAAAAAGCTCTAAAATTTTGCAACGATGTTCCTTAGGATTTCGGCTTCGCACTCTAAAAATTTTAGATTTTGAACCTTCGTAGAAAAATATTTATAGCGAAAATTCCACAATGACCTATTTAGAGCAGCGAAACCCTAGAATCTGAAAGTTCTGATACCAAATGTTGTGAAACCAACTCCAAAAATAGAAGAAAAGAGATATCAACGCCTTATAAATAAGCCACTTCGAAGGGGCAACCTCCAATACATTACATGAATGAAAAATTCTTAGATGACACAAATTACAAAACCTCCTTTCTATATATAGGAGTCCATGGGGCCACAATGTAATCCTAGTGGGGCCACAATGTAATCCTAGCCGACCTAACAATAATAATTTAAGGGCACAATAATAACAATATGGGGGTTACAGGGGTAAAATAATAACAATAAGGGGGTTACACTAACAACAATAAGGGACTATACTAGTAATCTAGGGACCTAACACCCTTTGCTACGTTTCTTCTGCTCGCTACGCTTCTAGGGCAGCCACGCTACGCTTCTGGTAGATTGCTACACTTTTGGCATCCAAGCTCCAAAAATCCATCAAAGGGTTTAGTTCAACATTTCTCAAGGTTAGAGGCTTCCAAGTCAGTAAGTGAACATTCCTTATGTCTCATTCAAGTGAACTTCTTCAGCAAAGGGTGGATTCCCTCTTTTAGGTTTTTCAACTACGTTTTTGGTTACATTGATGTGTGGCTTGCATTAGTTGGAAAACCCCTAGTTTCATCACCTAATAACCTTCAAACATAACTCATACACCTTACTAAATCACTCCATATCATTAATACCCCTCATTTCTACCATTTCACTCAAACCCTAGTTCTCATTACGCTTTTGCAGATAAACTAGGTAAACTCTGTGTTTTAATACTTTTTCCAAATTTCCCATACCCATTTCCAAAAAAATTCACTTGAATTTTGTTGCTGAATCACCATCCTATCTCCCCAAATTTTTAGGGACTTTTCCCTAACTCCTTTCCATCTCATTTCTGTCCCTAAACCCATTTTATCATCATCCCCTATTTTCCTAATTTCCATCTTCCCTTTCCTTCATGTCAAACTAGGGTTTTTTTTTTGTTGACAAACATCATGGAAGGTGAGAAGAGAAAGCCTAACAAGGGAGGTCATCATTCCATATTTGAACCATATAATTTGTAGAAGATCAATGTTTCTCCCTATGTCAAGAAATCATTGGAAGACATTGGTTGTTTAAGATTTTTTGCAAGAGTTCAAGAGGTAGGTTGTCATGCTCAATTGACAAGCCTTTTTTCCACCAGCTTTAGGAGAGATAAGGCTAATATAGCAGGTGTTGACTTCAATTTATCAGCAGATGCTATAGCCTCAACAATATGTTTCCCGAACCATGGATAAATATGATTCAAAGGGATGGATTTGGACATAGAGCACTATAAATTTTCTTAAAACCACATTACAAATATGCTCCTGAACACACATTTCCCTTCAGGAATTTACTTGAAAAGTATGCCCCTTTGATGAATTTGATCATGAAGTATTTTACATGTGAAGGGAGGTTCTCATGATTGTACCAGTACCACATAAGGCTATTGATGCATTTCACTGCCACCAAGGCACTCAATTTGCCTCATTATCTATTCAGAAGTTTAGTCAAAATGACTAAAAAGCTACAAAGTAAAGGCAAGGATCACCAAAATAATTTGTTCCACCATAGTTTGGTTAAGGTTATAGTTTTACATCAGCTCTCAAAAATCAATATGACCTAGCAAACATTCATGAAGTTAGCTGCTTATATACCTACTACTAGTCCACCTATTATTTAGAGTATACCATTAGCATCAGCAAAGCCAAAGGAGGTTGGTTCTTCAAGTAGACAAGAAGAGGGCCAAGGGAAGAAGTCACTCAAACTTATGAGAAGGGTAAAAGAATGGTGTTTTCTCCTATGATAACCAAAGGTGTATTTTCACTTGAACCTAAATTTCAGAAAAGAGAAACCATGGAGCAGCCACCTATGCATGAGAGTGAGTCACCCTTGCAGCAACATGAGGAGCAAGCACCTTTGGAGGTTGATATGGAAGAGCAGGTGGAAAAAAATCATATGAGGAGATAATCAAAGAAAAATATGCATATATAGTAGAGCTCAAGGACAAACTATAAAGGGAAAATTTCATGATAACATTCCTACAACAAGAAAACATGCAATTGAAGGTAAAACAACTACTCCAAAAAAAATGAAAGGCATATATTGAGGCAAAGAAAGGTAAGGGAAAAGAAGTGATAGAGGTTGATCATTTTGAAGAAAATGAGGCTGAAATAAAGTCAAGAAGGCTAAGAACAAGAGTATTAACCAGGCAAAAAGATCAAGAAACGGTCTTATCTCCTCCATTAGGTCAGCAAATTTTTGATGATTTAATCGTTGTTGAAATAGAGCAAGACAAAGAGTTCTGGATTTACAACGTGATTGAGAATCTAGAGAAGCTCTTGAAGAAGGAAAAAATAAATAATAACCTTCGGAGACACATGGCTAAACACTGCTTCACCAGGAACCAAATTGCCAAAACCGAGGTTAAGAATTTGAAGGAAAAACTTAAAGAAACCCTAATTAAAATAAAGAAGAAGGATAACTTGTATTTTTTGGCTGAGGCATCCCTAGCTGTCTAGATCATCATTCAAGATTTCAATGGACCAAAATTTAGCAAGTTTGATCATTTTTATTATTTTTGTGATTTTTGGCAAATTCTGGAAATTTCACCCTTGTAGAAGCATCGCGTAGGCACACAATGCTTTTACTAAGAGGGTCCAATGAAGTTTTTCTTTACATGGTTGGATTCCTTTTGGAGTGTAAATTCGAGATATGGTCTTATTTTTTCATGACACCTCCTAGTTTTGAAAAAAAAAAACCCAAAAAACACCCTATTTTTCAGGCTTCTACCATTGTTTTTCACTGCACACTACGCTTTTGGAGTAAGCTTGGAAAAATGAAGTTTTGAAGGCCTTGTAGGGTGGTATTCTGTTAGTTTTAAGGTTGGGTTGGATAGAGAACATACAGGGCTACCTTTCCCAATATTCAGAGCATCAAAAACATGTCTTAAAGCCACCTAAAAACACCCTCCAAAGCACGTGACACTTCTTCTAAAAAACGTGATGCTTCTACTAGGCACATGACACTTTTGTCTTGGATGATTTCTAGACAAGTGTCAGTGAAAAATGATCAAATTTTCAAGGTTACAACTGTCCCATGATATTTTTTTGGATAAGGAAGATTTTTTATGCCCCTCATTATTGAGGAATCGTGTAATTACTCAAGCAGGAAAAAAATCCTATTTATTAGCTAAATTTGGGGGGATTGTTTCTAACTTCCATAAATTCTAGGCAATGACACATTAGGTGAATTTATGAGGTATTTTGGATTAGGTTTCGACCCATTGAGGTGGAATCTTCTATATTTTCTATATGTACTACAACTCAAGACATTTTAGAGGTTGGATAGTTGATATTGTAGTGTGGATCTTATGTACATTTTTTTTCAATGAAATCAAAGACATGTTGCAGCTATAATTTTGGGACTCCAGTGGTATGCTTATTAGAATTTTTTATTCTCATTAACACCATCAAATTGAATTTTTATGCTTCCATAAAATCCCATATATTCTTCTATATGATAAATATTATGAGTCTATAAATAGAATTCTTACTTTTTGTGCTTTGTTTTATAAGAGTTTCATAACTTTATTCTACTTCATTTGATGAATGAACTCATGTAATATGCTCATTATAACTCTCTCTTTTAAACCCCTATACCACAATGAAAATATAAGTATGTTTCTAAGTATACCTACATGGCCTCATCTTCCTCTCTGCAGATGTTCATTTGAAATCAAACCTAAAACCTAGACCTAGTTCGTCGACTGACACTCCTATCTACCAAAATTCAAAACAAAACCCTAATTCATTGAGATTATAGCTAGCCTAAGATAATTTATTTTCCAGTTACCTCATTGACTATGAAATTTACATTGATAGATCCCTATCTAGTTTGGTAGGTCTAGCTACCAAATCTAAAGATTGGTTTGAGGTTACTTCCTCCAGTCTCCTTTCTTAGCCTTGGGAAAGGGAGGGAGTGATAACATTTTTGGCTTCATTTCCGGGGATAGAATGTAACATTTTCCCTGGGGATATATCTTTTATTTTTTTTAAGGTTATACTTGTGGTTGACAATTTCTGACATTAAAATAAGGTTAAGTTAATAAATTTGAGCCAAAGTGCAGATTCTCAAGAAAAATGGCTCTCAGAACACACACCAGGTCAAATCCAAACTCAAATCCCTCACCAATTGTTAATGACCCTGAATTTCTTTTGAGAAAGTAGAAAACACATTCTAGAAAATTTAGAAAGGGTATACCTCCACTTGTGCAATCAAATTCCTTTCCTAGGAGGTTAATTGCTGCATAATATTTGTCCTTCAATTTCAAATTTGATACATCTTTGTTCAGGTCTAAGTTTGAGTCCTTCCTTTTAGAAACAATCTTTTACCCCATTTATTTTGAGACCTACTTTCCATTTTCCGAGTATTCTTACTTCGAGGTTGATAGTAAGGTTTGGTCTGACTTTCATCAACTTCAGGGTTTGGTCGATAAGTTTCAAGTAACTTCTGAAAAATCTTATTTCCAATACTAACAACAAGCTTTTGCTTCACAATCTACTATCACACCTTCTCACACAACTACACCATCATCCCTCACTTTTACTCCATCACTTCATCTACAGATACACACTCCATCAACATCTACACAACCTCCTCCATTAGTCATGGCCATATTTGCTTCGTTGATTCTACCACCATAACTCACTGCACTACCTCAGAATTATGGTCAAATATTTCCTCTTCTTGATGGAACATTAGAGGTTACTGCTCACCAACACATTGTCAAAGTAGTTGATTCATCGATCTTGAAGAGATTGATAAAAATGACGCCAAGATGTGCATTTTAGCACAGAGTTTCTCAGGGGAGGTTAAAAAATGGTTTCTCTCCCTAAGAGCTGGTTTTGTAGCTAATTCGCAATAGCTAATTGATTTATTTATGGAAAAATGGGAAGATAAGAAGAATCCTTTACAAATTATAGCTGAATACAATGCCTTGAAAATAAATCCTAATGATAGTGTGCAAGACTTCACAACTAGATTCAATAGAATCTATGATTCCATTCCTGAAAACATCAAGCCTCTTCCAGGCCTTGCACTACTTCATTACCCAGATGGTTTAGATCCTGATATGACCTACCTGCTGAGGGAAAGAAACATCTACCCTTGAAGAAATGAAAAGAAATATAGTGAGCGTTGAAGTGAATCTTATTATCAAGAAGTCAAAAATAAAAACAGAAATAGGGTAACCATCAAGGAAGAAACATCTACTTCATCTGAGGGAAAACTCGATACCTTGATCAAAATAATGGAGAAGATGATGGAAAAAATTACCATCATGAATAGACAACTTGAACCCTCAATCAGTAATCCAAATTTTAGGGGTCAACAATAGCAACCTCAATACATGATAAAGAAAAGGGAGTGGAGGGGTCAGGATCAACAAGCTCAACAAAAAATTTGTACTCCATTTTAGAAAAAAAATATAGAAGCCAGTGATGAAGAAGAAGATATTTCAGGCGAAAATCATTTATTTGAGGAAAATCAACATCCTATTTTCCTGACTGAAGAAGATCAGTTTTCTGCAGAAATGTATGCACCGAATGATCAACAATATGTTCTGTCTAACAATGATATGGATCAGTACGGAAAGAATATAACCAAAGAGGATATCAGAATGCTCTTACCCAGGTGCAAAGGCAGTATGGTTTGATAAATAGGAATGTGCCTATAACTTCAAGTCAGAAAAACATAATTCTCAAACAAATGCTCATCATAAAGAGATTTATAATTAAAATTAGAGCAAAGACAAAGGACCTGCTATTCCTAATCATGGAAAAGTCAATGAAGCTTCTACCAGCAATTAGAAGAAAGATAAAGAAGTTCAAGACGAGGGACAAATAAAGGAGATTCCACACAAAGATCACCATGAAAAGGACACACCATCTAAAGAGGTAGAAAAACATTCTACCATATTTAGTATTGAAAATGAAATCTCAAAAGTCAAAGTCTCCATTCCTTTGACTGAAATAATGAAGCATGACCAATATAAGTTTAAGATATCAAAATTTCTTAGGGTAGATCAAATATCTGATATGGTGAATATGAGTGATGATTACCCTAAAATTTTATTTGGCCATGTTGTAGATGGTGACTTAGAAGATAGTGAGGTCCCTCATTTTTACCTTAGCCTAAAAATTCATTATTGTATCCTCCATAACACCATGCTAGACTCTATATTGTCCCATAATCTCATTCTTAAAGCCATCACGCACAAACTAGGATTGGATATTACCAGACCCTACCATGACCTTTACTCTTTTGATTGAGGAAAGGTTAAATGTCTTGGTCTCATCAAAGATCCAGTGGTGTCTTTAGAGAAAATTCCAGCCAGGAATTTCCTCATGGATGTTCTTGTAGCTGATATCCCTCCAATATATGGAATGCTACTCTCCCGGATATGTGGAGCCAAACTTAGAGGCGCCTTGCAGCTCAACTTTTCCTATGATACTATACCGGTTTTTGGGAAACTCAGAAAACTATACTGGGAAAACAAGATTAAATACATGATCAGTAGCAAATAAAAGCCTAATAATAACCCAATACATGTTTTTCATACATATTTAGAGACTTTTATCTTATTCAATGATGATTTTTCAGCATTGTCAGAAGTTTTGATGGAAGAAAAAGAAAAAAAATCAGAATTTTCATATTCTGTTAATTTTTTTCAGGTGCGGAAAAACAAGAAAAGATGCCAAGTATCTTGTAGATTAGTGCATCATCCAAAAATATAGATGAAATAGTGAAAGAAACAGAACCTATTGGTACAACAGACCTTCCTCAAACATTTAGTCAAGATCAGTCATCCAAATTGCAGCTTCCCGGTGAAGATAGTGGTTTGTGGAAGATGGATTTCGATGGAGCCTTAGGTAAGAAAGGGGATAGAATTTGAGTGTGGATTCATAACCCTATGAATCATTCATCTAACCTTCATCCTAATGTTCAAATATCTTCTTACAAATTGGCATTTGGATTTTCAAACAATGAGGCAGAATATGAGCCTTTGATAGTTGGTCTCAAAATTCTCAAGAAATTATGTGCCAAGAAAATTTATGTGTATGGAAACTCTAAATTGGTAATAAATAATTTCAAAGGGGAATACCAAGCCAGGCATACTAGAATTTGAGCTTATCGGAATTCAGTGTTAGACATCCTCAAGACTTTCACTCAATATACTTTGTCATTGATTCCAAGGAACAACAATGTCATTGTTGATTCTCTTGCCACTTCAGCCAAAATGTTCAAAATTCTAGTGTGTCCCAAAAAGAAGTATGAAATAAGAGTAAAACATCACCTTGATGTTCCAGAAAATGTTTTTCATTAGAAAAAAATTCAAGATGAAAAACAAATCAATAACTTTTTGCAGACAGAAGAGGAGTTTTTGAGTTCACAAATGGATGACTAGTTTTATGAATATGACCAAGAAATGCAGGTAGCAGACATTAAGGTACTATAGCTGAAATAAAACTCCCTTTCAAGAGGTCTTGTACCTTTGGAGGATTTTTTTTATTAGGATGATGTTGCACGGAAACCAACAATTTTGCCAACTGAAGTAGGAGTGGAAGACCTCAATCTTGGCACTCCTGAAAAGCAAAAAATGGTCAAGATATCAAAATCCTTGAGCCCATAAATGAAAGGTAAATATGAAACACTCATGTCTCGGTTTGATTTTTTTTTGCATGGGAATATTCTGATCTTGAAGTGTATGATAAGAGTATAATTCAACACACCATTCCTTTAAAGCATGATCAGAAACCTTTCTGCCAGAAACTTAGGAGAATGAATCCAAATTTGTTGCCCTCTATTCAAAAAGAAGTGAACATGTTGTATATTGTTGGTATTATAGTCCCTCTTCATTTTTCAAATTTTATGTCAAACTTAGCACCAATAAAAAATAAGATGGGTGAGATTTTCTTGTGTATATATTTCTGTAATTTGAATAAAGTATCACTGAAAGACAACTATCCACTTCCAAAAATTGATCATATTCTGCAAAGGGTGGTTGGTTCTTCCACACTTTCATTGTTGGATGGATATTCTGGGTATAATCAGATTTTAGTTCATTTAGATAATCAAGAGAAGACAACCTTTAAAACACCTTGGGATACTTTTATGTATGCTAATATGACCTTTGGGTTGAAGAATGCAGGAGGAAATTTTCAACGAGCGATGGATATTGCATTTTCCTCTGAAAAGGATGTATTTTTTTTCATTTATCTTGATGACATTTTATTTTTTTTGAAGACAGATGAAGAGCACTTACATCATTTGAAGACAGTTTTTTAGAAGCACAGAAATTTGGTATATTGTTGAATTCAAAGAAAAGTGTGTTTGATATGGAAGAAGGGAAATTTCTTGGTCATATCATATCTAAAGATGAAATTCGTATAGATCCTTCAAGGATTGAGGCAATTCAAAATTTGGATTATCCTAGAATCAAGAAGGAAATCCATTCATTCAATGGTAAAATCAATTTCTTGAGAAGATTTATTCCTAACCTTGTTGAACATTTAAGAGAAATTATGGATATGTTGAAGAAAGAAAGTGAGGTGAAATGGTCTGATGAGGCAAATAAATCATTCAATCAAGTTAATTTTGAATTGTATCATGCTCCTATTCTTATCATCTCGGATTATACACTTGATTTCATCATTTTCTTTTTTTCTTCTAAACGTACTCTAGATTTTTTTCTTATGCAAAAGAAAGATCGGAAAACAGAACAACCCATTGCCTTCTTCAGTAGAATCATAAGAGACGCAACCTTGAAGTACAATATCATTGAAAAACATGCTTTGGAACTAGTTAAAGCATTTAAGTACTTTCGAGTCTATATTATTCATTCTCATGTTCTTGCATATATCCCAAACGCTGCTGTCAAATATGTGCTAACAAAAAATGATCTCGAAGGTCAACATGACAAGTGGATAGTTGCTATGCTGGAGTATGAATTAGAAATCAAACCTACAAAACTTATCAAAGGACAAGGCTTGGCTAAGCTCATGGAAAACTCAAATTTATAGGCCTTGGACATCAATTTCATTGCTGCATTATCTGAGGAGTAAGAGGATGATTCATTACCTCAGGTATCTGAAATTTTTACTTCGTCACCATGGTATGTTGATATTTTTCATGTGTGAAACATTTGAATCCTCCACCTGGTTTTCCTAGCAGTAAAGGTAGATCTTTGAAGTTGAAGGCTCTAAAATATTGCATTTTTAACAGTGTTTTATATTGGAAATATCTGGGCAAGGTTTTATTAAACTGTTTTGTAGAAGGCGAAGTTAAAAAAGTGATGAGTGATTTTCATAAATGTGATTGTAGTGGTAATATTTTCTGGAAGACTACAACAAACAAGATATTGAGGGTTGGATTTTATTGGCCAAGTTTGTTTTCTGATGTTTATAAAACTGTCATGAGTTGTCATGAGTGTCAAATTTTTCAAGGAAAGAGAAAGTTCTTACCGTTTCCCTTGAAAACAATTGCAGTTCAAGCACCTTTCCAACAGTGGGGCCTTGATTTCATTGGAGAGATTCACCCTCCATCATCAGCTTAGCATAAAAGGATACTCACTGTGACTGATTACATTACAAAGTGGATTGAGGCCATCCCCATGAGGCAAGCTACAGACACTGCCACTATTCAGTTTTTGGAGAGAAATATTTTATCTCGCTTTGGTTGCCCATAGAAAATTATCACTGACAATGCAGCCACCTTTAAGTCCAAAAAGATGATATAATTTTGTGATAAATATCACATAATACTTGGGAATTATAAAACATACTATCCTCAAGGCAACGGGTTGGCTAAATCATCAAACAAATCATTGGTGAACATAATCAAGAAATTGTTGCAAGAGAACAAGAGAAATTGGCACAAAAAGTTAATAAATTCTCTATGGCCAGACAGAGTTAGCACAAAGAGATCAATAAGCATGTCACCCTTTCAGCTAGTTTATGTTGTAGACACGATGTTTTCCACTTCCTTAGGAGTGTCGGTGATGAAAATTTTGCAAGAGATCGAAAGTGAGCCAAATAGCATACAGGGAAGAATTAGTCAAATGATTCATTTACAACAGTCAAGGGAAGAATTTTTCAATCACACTTCAAATGTTCAAGAGAAGATCAAGAAGATCTATGACAAGAAAACCAAAGCTGATGATTTCAAATTACAAGATGTTTTTCTTCGATGGAATGCCCAAAATGAAGACAAAGGCAAGCATGGTAATTTTGATAACCTATGGAAAGGTCCTTACAATATTAAAACATTTAGGGGAAATAAGGAATTTTTTTTAGAATATATTGATGGATAGGAAATTCTAGGATGATCGATGAATGCTAGGTTCCTCAAACACTATCTCACCTGATCTTGAAGAAAAAGGTTCACTTTCATTGTAAATATCATTTTATTTGATGTCAAAGAATAAGGAATTTGTTGCAGAATTTTGGAGCCAGGGGAGAAGACCATGAGGCTTCTATGATCAGCTGATGTTTTTCCTTTTAAAAGTTCAAAAATTCAAGTCAATTTATGAGTCAAAGTCATTTTCTGTTTTAGTTATTCATTTCAATTTGTTAAATTTATTTCAGTTTCTAGTTATATTTTACTCCATTGCTCAATGAATGAGGCTGCTTGGTCTACGGTGTTCTTGACACCTCCTGAAGGATCCGACATCCCCAGCTAGAGCCAATGTTAGTGTCGAAATGATTCAGTGATCAAATACACTCTTTCAAGTTTATTTGTTCAAAGTCCTTGGTCAAAATTTCATGTTTTCAAATAAATTCTCATATAAATTTTGTTCATTGAATGTTTTCTAGGCATGATGTTGCTCCCTCTACCCATTCATGGTCATCATCAATTTCAAGGTCATGTCATTCATCATCAATTTAGGGTCATAGATCAGTCAACATACCCTCATCTAGGTCATGGTCAAAGGCTAATTTTGTTTTGCCATCATAATATCATGTCATGAAAGAAAGAAAAATAATAGTCATTTTCACCATTCAAATCACCTTTAATGGGAGTTAGCAAAGATAGGAAATAAAGTAAAAGGCAACTTGTCCTTTTTCAAAGAAGTATGCTACGTGATCAATTTTTTTCAAAAAGAAAATTCTCAAAGTACAATCTGATTTCACTAAAGACAAAAAGCAAATTTTTTCTTCATTTCATCCTTTGGTTTTAAAAAGAGTTCCTCCCTCATGCTCACAACTCTCCACAACTATCCAAATATTGAAGACAACCTACAAAAGTGATACAGACTGCCCTTTGATACGTTTCTGCTCCTCACTACACTTCTGGAAGTTTGCTATGCTTTTGGCATCCAAGCTCCAAAAAAACATAAAAGGGGTTAGTTCAGCATTTCTCAAGGTTTATAAGCTTCCAAGTCAGTAAGTGAACATTCCTTACCTCTCATTCAAGTGAATTTCATCAGCAAAGTGTGGATTCCCTCTTTTAGTGTTTTCAACTACATTTTTTGTTGCATTGATGTTTGACCTTCTTTAGCTGGAAAAATCCTAGTTTCATGACCTAATAACCTTCAAACATAACTCATACTCCTTACCAAATCACTCCATATCATTCATACCCCTCATTTCTACCATTTTCACTCAAACCCTAGTTCTCACTACGCATTTGCAGAGAAACTAGGTAAACTCTGTGTTTTAATACTTTTTCCACATTTCCCATACCCATTTCCAAAAAATTTCACTTGCATTGTGTTTATGACTCACCATCCCATATCCCGATTTTTTTAGGGATTTTTCCCTAACTCCTTTCCATCTCATTTCTGTCCATAAACCCACTGTATCATCATCCCCTGCTTTCCTAACTTTCATCTTCCCTTTCCTTCACATCAAGCTAGGGTTTTTTTTGCCGAAAAACATCATGGAAGGTGAGAAGAGAAATCCTAGCAAGGGAAGTCATCATTCCAGATTTTAGCCATCTAATTTGTAGGAGATCAATGTTTCTCCCTATGTCAAGAAATCGTTTGAAGACACTGGTTGTTTAGGATTTTGTGAAAGAGTTCAAGTGGTAGGCTGTCATGCTCAATTAACAAGCCTTTTTGCCACTATCTTTAGGAGAGACAAGGCTAATATAGCAGGGATTGAATTCACTTTATCAGAAGATGCTATAGCCTTAGCAACAGGTATCCAAAACCATGGATAAATCTAGTTCAAAGGTGTGGATTTGGACATCGAGAACTATAAAATTTTCTTTAAACCACATTACAAAGATGATCCTGAACACATCTTTCCCTTCAGGCATTTACTTGACAGGTATGCGCATTTGATGAAGTTGATCATGAAGTATTTTACATGTGGTTTTGTGTGCATGTGGTGTTGTGTACATGTGGTGCTATGTACACGTCGTAAAACTAGTGTTGTGCACACTATTGAGATTCAACAAGAATATTCTAGTGAAAATTATGTACCTACACTCGGATGGAGCCTCGGGCTATTTTTAGGTGGAAGTATATTTTTAGATTCATGAGAAAATTATATTTATAGATGATGAGAAAATTCTATTTATAGATGATGTTCTATTTATAGATGTATGTGCGAGTTCTATTTATAGATCGCATGTCTATTTATAGATGCATGTTGACTATTATTATCCCTTAATAATAGTTGGACAATAAACAATAATCGATTCTCAATGAGCACTTGGAAATAGTTAACTGAAGTGGAAAATCAGTTAGCTATAGGAAATTCAAGTTCAAAGGTTGGTTGGTGGGACATGCAAGTGGACTTAGTTGTAACTGAGTGATTCGAAGTTGTAACAGAGTTGGATGTGTAGTTATGTGAGTTGGAAAGTAGTTAAACTCAGTTAAGTGAGTTAAACTCAGTTGTGCTAGTTGTAACTGAAGATACACTAGTGAGAGATCAGTGAATTAATTATTAATTAATTCACAATCAGTGGTATCACATGAAACTGAAGATTTACTATTGTTAACTACATGCATGTCAGATCCAGTGGAGACCTAGTTGAGATGTAGGTGAAAGGGACAGTTGGACTATCAGTTGTAACATTAGTGGGTGCACTCATGCAAACACACACACATTGGATGTTCCCATGAGGATTGTGCAGTCAAGGAAAGCAGGATTCCATTCATTCAGGGATTTCTATCAGCTGGGATTGTGCAGTGGAGGCAGGCTATCCGTAGGCAGTAAATTGGCACATGAATTTTCCAATTTTTGTATGATAGTGTGAGATGATAATATATTGTACTGAGAGCTCTTGGATTAGATTTTTGTATAAGATTGTTTCATGATCCATGATATATAAATAATATATGATAATGGGGTTTTTAGCTTTATGCTTTCCTGGTAAAAACATCTGTGTTATGTGTTATTGATCTTTCTTCTTGATATTGCAATTAGCGATCGTGTTTTAAATTCCGCAACATTTTTGTAGAAGTGATTATGTATTTAAAAGTGGCATATAATTTTTAGATCAGGAGAATCCAGTCAATACATAATGTGTATTAAAATTTCTACATGGTATTGGAGCACAAAAGATTGCAATTTTGAAGTAGGAGCTGAGTTTGTTGGTGGAAAGAATTCGAATTTGTAGAAATATTTTCTTGGTGCTACAGTTGAGTAAACATCGAAATGGATTTCAATGGCTTGCGGCTAGAGTATGCACTCGAAGGCAGCTCAAACTACATTTCCTGGAAGGATAGGATGGAGACGATGCTCAAAGATAATGGCTTGAATGAATTCATCGATAGTGATGTTCCTAAGCCCACTTCGAAAGATGATGCATTACTTGATGCATGGAAAACGAAAGTGTCAAAGGCGAGAATGATTTTGTTGGAAGGTGTACGAAACCACATTATCTCAATCCTTCATGTAAAATCCACACCATATTCTATGTGGACGGTTTTGACGGATCTTTTCCAAAGCAGCAACGACCATAGGAAATTGGTGTTGAAAGATAAACTTAGGAAGATCAAGATGGAAAAGGGAGACAACATTCCAAATTATCTCATGAAGTTTGTCCAATGTCGGGATGAACTGGGGAGTGTGGGAATTACTGGTTCTAATGATGATTTGGTGAGCTTGGCTCTCTTGTGACTTCCTAATATTTGGCAAAGTTATGAAGACTTTGTCAATAGACAGGAAAAATTGTCGAATTGGGAACGACTGTGGTCGAATCTAATGCAGGAGGAGTTCAAGTGGAACACCAGAGATGGCTCTTCATCAAAGCATGATGATGAAGAGGATTATGCTTTGGCTGCCAAGGCAAGGAAGGGGAAGGGAAAGAAATTCCATTCAAAATCTGAGTCTAAAGGCAAGAAGCTGGATTTGTCTAAGGCGAAGTGTTTTCACTGTCACGAACATGGGCATCTCGCTACTAACTGTCCACAGAAGAAGAAGAAAAAGAAGGCTGCTAGAGCTGTAGTTGGTGAGGCCCTTGCCTCACAATTTGAGCTTGACTTCTCTTTGATCGCATGCATGGTTTTAAGTGCATTGGGATTGGTGTGGTATTTGGATAATTGCACTTCCTTCCACATGACGGGAGATAAGGAGATTTTCAGTGACTTGGAGGAGGAAGATCTCCAAATGCATATAGAGATGGGCGACGATGGACGATATTGTGTGACCATCATTGGTACCATTACCTTTGAGAGGGATTTAGGTAAACCATTTCAATTGAAAGATGTTATGCATGTTCCAGTTTTAAAGAAAAACTTGGTCTCAGTCGCAATGTTGGAGGACAAAGGCTGCGACGTTGTTTTTAGCGATGGAAAAGAATTCCTACGACATAAAAAAATGGTTCAAGCCAAGAGGATAGGGATTTGAGTTAAAAATATCTACAAGTTGGAGGTAGATGATTGCGCTGCCATGATGGGAAAGATAGAAAAAGTGGTGAGCTGGGATGAGGGAGAATTATGGCATAGGCAGTTGGGAAATCTTCATCATGGAGCCTTGAAAGTCATGCATAAAATATCTACTGGAATTCCAATGGCAACACTTTCTCATTTAGATCAGTGCAAGGTTTTCACTATGGGGAAGTATGTAAAGTCCACCTTTCATGAAAAGGAGAATCGTGCTTCGGTGATCCTGGAGAGGGTTCACACAGAAGTGTGTGGACCATTCTCGATTGCTTCAACAGCCAAACATAAGTATTATGTTAGTTTTGTTGATGAATTTTCTCGTAATGCTAGATATTTTTCATACATAAGAAGGATCAAACATCCTCAAAGTTCTGTGAGTTTAAGGCATTGGTGGAGAAAGAGTCGAGGAAGCAAGTTAAGGCTCTGAGGAGTGATAATGGTGGAGAATACATCTCTAATGAATTCAAAGACTTCTACAACAAAGAAGGAATTCGAAGGGAGCTCATAGCGCCTCATAGCCCACAACAAAATGGGGTCGCAGAGAGGAAGAACAGAACAATCGTGGGTCCAGCATGAGCGATGTTGCATGATCAGGGCCCACCAATGCATTTGTGGGTGGAATCATGGAACACTATGGTTTATGTGCAAAACCATTGTCCTTATAGATTACTTGCCATGAGTACACCTGAAGAAGCTTTCACTGGTAAGAAACTGGGCGTTTCTCACTTTAAGATTTTTGGCTCATCTGTTTATGTGCATGTGACCAAGAACGTTGGGAAGAAGCTGGAGCTGACTGCTGAAGTTGGGATATTTTTGGGGTACATAGAAACACCCCATAATTATCGTGTGTATTTTCCTAACAGTAAGATGACTGTTATGCGACGAGATATAAAATTCGATGAGGGGAAAGCCATGCAGTTGTCGCTTGAGAGGGAGTTGGACTTATATGCGGAGGAGGAACTGTTGGTTCCCAAATATGAGTCTCTATATGTGGATCAACCACAGGAGGAGGTTCATGGAGTGGAGGAGTCCACTCACGTAGAGCCAAACATCAGAACTGACAGAAGGCATACCACAGAAGCTGATAGGTTGAGACTTGATGCTACACAGAATGTAGAAGCCCGTACTTCACATCATGGAAAAAGACAATCTCCTGACCGATTTACTGGATACATGGCTCTCATGAGAAAATTTATTGTGATTGAGCCATATTCCTTTCAGGAAGCAGTGCAGGAGCCCACATGGGTAGATGCAATGGTGGAGGAGTATGACTCCATTGTCAAAAACAGTGCTTGGGAAATTGCTCCAAGTTCAGTTGATAAATTAGTGGTAGGTTCAAGATGGATCTACAGGTAAAGCAAGTTGTTGATGGGAGCGTTAAGAAATACAAGGCCATATTTTTGGCCCAGGGCTTCTCACATATTGAGGGGATTGATTATGAAGAAAACTTTGCACCTGTCGCAAGGTATTCTTCCATAAGGACCATCCTTGCTCTCTCAGCGTAGATGGGTTGGCGTATTCATTAGATGGATGTGAAGATTGCATTTCTCAATGGGATCATTGAGGAAGAGGTGTACATAGAGAAGCCTGAATTATTTTAGATCTTCAGCAGCGATTCACATGTGTGTCGACTCAAAAGAGCACTATATGGGCTAAAGCAAGCACCCCGTGCTTGGTACACTCGGATAGATAGCTATTTCACCGGACTGGGCTTCACAAAGAGTGAGGCAGAAACGTATACCAAATTGTGGTGGAGGGTAAGATTTTAATCATTTTTCTTTATGTTGATGATTTAATACTGACTGGTGATGAGCAACTGATACACTCATGCAAGGAGGACCTTGCAAAGGAGTTCAAGATGACAGATATGGGCCTCCTTCATTATTTCCTTGGATTGGAAATATGGCAGCGAGATGGTGAAATTTTTGTGTCTCAAGACAAGTATGTAAGGGAGATACTGGGTAAGTTTCACATGGAGGGCTGCAAACCCATGGATACTCCTCTTCCAGGAAATTGGAGGAAAGAGGATGCTACATCTGGAGAGGTAGTGGATGCTATTGTCTATCAATAGTTAGTCGGTTCGCTAATGTGTTTAGTGAACACGAGACCGGACATATGCTATGTGGTTAACCAGCTAAGTCAAGCAATGGTTAAGCCTACCAAGCTCTTTTGGAAGGCGGGAAAGCATGTCCTAAGATACCTGAGGGGCACATCTGAGTATGGCTTATGGTACAGACAGACGGATGAGGTGAAGTTGCTTGGCTTCACAGATGCAGATTGGGCGGGCAGCCTAAAGGACAAAAAGAGCACATCAGGGGGGGTCTTTAGTATCAGATCTACAACTGTTTATTGGTACAATAGGAAGCATGGATTCGTGGCACACAGTTCAGCGGAAGAAGAATACATAGCAGTGAGTCAAGCTCCATGTGAGGCTATCTGGATAAGAAAGATCTTGGTTGGTTTGTTTGGTTCTCATTTAGATCTGGCAGTGATTCATTGTGGTAATCAGAGTTGCATTAAAATCTCGATTAATCCTATGTTTCATGATAGATCTAAGAATATAGATATCCGGTATCATCATATCAGAGATTGTGTGCAACGAAATATCATGTTGCTTCAGTACATTCCTAAGGAAGATGAGGATGCAGACATTCTGACGAAGGCGCTCACCATGAGAAAATTCGAATACCATAGAGACATGATCGGGGTGAAGGATAATCCCTTTCTTTTTGAGAGGGAGTGTTGAGATTCAACAAGAAGATCCTAGTGAAAATTATGCACCTACACTAGGATGGAGCCTCAGGCTATTTTTAGGTTGAAGTATATTTTTAGATGCATGAGCAAATTATATTTATAGATGATTTATATTTATAGATGATGAGAAAATTCTATTTATAGATGATGTTCTATTTATAGATATATGTGCGAGTTCTATTAATAGATGCATGTCGACTATTATTATCCCTTACTAATAGTTGGAAAATAGACAATAATCTATTCTCAATGAGAACTTGGAAATAGTTAAGTGAAGTGGAAAATCAGTTAGATATAGGAAATTCGAGTTCAAAGGTTGGTTCGTGGGACATGAAAGTGGACTTAGTTGTAACTGAGTGAATTGAAGTTGTAATAGAGTTGGATGTGTAGTTATGTTATTTGTAAAGTAGTTTAACTCAGTTAAGTGAGTTAAACTGATTTGTGCTAGATGTGACTGAAGATACACTAGTGAGAGATCAGTGAATTAATTATTAAATAATTCAAAATCAATGGTCTCACATGCAACTGAAGATTTACTACTGTTAAGTACATGCATGTCAAATCCAGTGGAGACCTAGTTGAGATGTAGGTGAAAGGGACAGTTTGACTATCAGTTGTGACATTAGTGGGTGCACTCATTCAACCACACACACATTGGATGTGCCCATGAGGATTGCGCAGTCAAGGCAAGCAAGATTCCATTCATTCAGGGATTTCTATCAGCTGGGATTGCATAGTGGAGATAGGTTGTCTAGAGGAAGTAAATTGGCACATGAATTTGCCAATTTTTGTATGACAGTGTGAGACGGTTGTATATTGTACTGAGAGCTCTTGGATTAGAGTTTTCTATGATATTGTTTCATGATCCATGATATATACATAATAATATATAGTGGTGTTTTTAGCTTTATGAATTCCCAGTAAAATCATATGTGTTATGTGTGATTGATCTTTCTTCCCGATATTGCAATTAGCGATCGTGTTTTAAATTCTGCAAGATTTTTGTAGAAGCGATTCTATTTTTAGCAGTGGCATATAATTTTTAGATCAGGGGAATCCACAAAATACATAATTCGTATTAAAATTTCTACATATACGTGGTGATGTGTACATGTTGTGCATGTGGTGCGATGTACATGTGGTGTTGTTCACAAATTGTGTACATGGTTCCATGTATGTGTGGTGTTGTGTACACATTGTGGAGGTGGATTTGTGTACAGTTGGTAGTGTGTACATGTTTTACATGTGGTATTGTGTACACATTGTACCTATTGTGTTGTGTATATTTGGGATGGTGTTACGGGTATTATGTAGTTGTTGTATCGCAACATGTGTATTCATGGTATGGTATGGTGTGTACATATCCATATTGTGTTGTACACTGGGTGTTGGTGTATGTATTGTGTTGTACACTGGGTGTGGGTGTATGTGTGGTGTTCTACACTAGATGTAGGTGTATATTTTGTGTTTTACAGTAGGTGTAGGTGTATGTGTTGCATTGTATACTTTGTATGTGTATATGTTATACAATGTGATGGTACATACAAGTATGGTATTTTATGGCCCTTGTTGTTTCTATTGAGGGTTGAGGTGGTTTAGTCTCTGGATGCCCTTGTTGTTTCTATTGAGGGTTGAGGTGGTTTAGTCTCTGGATGCCCTTGTTGTTCCTATTGAGGGTTGAGGTAATTTAGTCTTTTGATTCCTTTTTTTTTATATTCAGGGTTGAGGTGGTTTAGTATCTGGATTCCATTGTTGTTGTTATTGAGGGTTGAGTTGGTTTAGTCTTTGGATGTCCTTGTTGTTGCTATTGACGATTGAGGTGGTTTAGTCTCTGGATGCCCTTGCTATAGATGTTGAGGGTTGAGGAAATTTAGTCTCAGGATACCCTTGTTGTTGATATTGAGGGATGAGGCAGTTTAGTCTTTGGATTCCCTTATTGCTTAAAGAGAAGGCATTGGGTGCTTGTCGAGTTTGGAAATTGATTCAATGTGTGTACAGAAAGGATAAAGAACAAAGGAACAAGAAAATAACCATTTGAAAGATAAGCATTAGTACTTTATTTCAATTTTAATTATGCACATGATTTATGATTCTGATTTATGATGGTCGCATTTTAAGCTAACCAAATGTGATATGTTTATACATGATGATTTGGTCAAATAGGTGGTTTGACTTGTTGTGACAGGAAGTAAAAAAAAATTCAAGTGTACCTTATTGACAGGCCACAAATGAGGTATGATGTGAATTTATTTCAATTTATTTTGAGTCTAATAGAAATTATGTGCTTGGTATAGGAAAGAATGAAAATTGACAGTTTGGGGTGGTTGAATCTGACTGAAAGAATTAGCAGTGGCAAAAGGGAATTGGAACATGCAGCGATATGTTGTTAAAACATTTCAGGAGCAGGGCCATTGTGGGACACTGGTACCCAATAGTTTCCATTGATTTCCATGAGCATGCTATGAATGGTATGATGGTTTTGAGGTAGGTATATGCCTTTGTTTTTGTATCTTTTGATGTGAGGAAGCCTTTCCAAGAGATGGATTTCCTGAGATAGTGGATGTCTAGGAACTTGAAGAGTGAGTGAATACACAAAAGAGGGTAACCATATTTCCTGAGGGACTATGTAGTAGAGAAGGGAAGGTTGGGGATGGATTTTTTTTTGTGATTATAATTGCGAGATGGAATTAGATGCACATTGGGAGTGTACCCTGGAACAATGAGTCAGTAATTGTTCACTGAGAGGACAAGTGGTGAAGGATTGCAGCCTTGGACATTGGATGCATATTTGTCTCTGACAGTGGATTCTGAACTTCCTGGGAAGGAAGTGAATCCTAGTATTACTTTGATGGAGGAGGTATGAGCCTCTAGACTCCCTTGTTGTGGATGCAGACATCATATCCTTTTATTTGTTGGTTAAAGAAAATGTGCATGTGTGCATATTATTGTAAATACTATATCAAGATGGATTTATAAATCTCTCTAGACATTATGGTTATTTGTTGGTTGAATAAAATGTGCATAATTATATGTGGCTTTTATTGTAAATATTGTAATGAGTTGTGTTATAAAGCTCCATTACATGGTATGATTGCCATTTTTTCAGTAGGTTTTTCATTGTAAATACTACAATGAGTTGAGTTATAAATATCCATGGGAAGTATGTTTGATTTTCAGTGGTTTTGTTGAGGTATAGGTGTTGTTACACCATTTTCTGGTCATCTAACCTGTTACTATTAGATGGACCTAAGTACACCATGTAAGACCAATTTTACCCTAAGTAAAATTGCTTTCACTATGAAAAATAACTTAGTAAAACACCTTTATCAAGTTTTTTATGGTCTAAACAGGAAACCCCGTGAGGAAATATTAAATAAATCCACATTTGTTTGATTTTCCTCAAGGAATAATTAGTTAAACAACATTTTAATTAATATTCCTGGTCATATTTAACCCAAAACAGGAAAATTAATTGGATAAATTATTATTTATCTTATTATTTTCTAGGAATAATTATTTAAACCTTATTTAAATAATATTCCTTGTTAAATTTGACTAAATCATCCATTAATAATTAAATAAATCATTATTTATTTGATTATTACTCAAGAACATCCTTAAAATGATAAATAAATCATTTATTTATTTATTATTTACAAATAAAGGGATTTGACCCAAGTCAAATTATTTTTCCCTCCAACAAATATAATAAAATATTCCATAAAAGTTGGATCTTGATTTGGTTAATAATATTTTATTTATGCACCAATATCTAGACTAACTCAATATTTTGTTATAAATAGAAGGGTTTTTCCATTCACTCACTACCATTTGTTGCCTAAAGATCACTCTGGATCTATACTCTTGGTCTGACTTTGATCCACCATCATTGTCATATTTTTCTATCTTTTGCTTGTGAGCTCCCTTTGAGTTCCATTTTTTGTCTGGGTTTTCTACACCATCAAGAGAGAGGAATTTTAGATCTGAAGTGCTGAGGACTTACAAGAACCCATCCCATTGAGGAGAACTGGTAACATCTTTCTATGTTTTCCTCCTAGGTGCCCTTAATATAAAATTCATTCAACATATTATTGTCTTGTCTATTGGATGCATGGAGTAAATCTCGTTTTTATTTACTGCTTAATGTCTTTTGATGCATAGATCTAGATTTTTGTAGCATTTATCTTGGTCACCTAATTGCAGATCTGAAGATATTGGCAGCCATCTTTGTTGTTAGGGTTGTTTGTTATGCACAGCTAAACTGGTCTTTTTTTGTACACTTGCAATTAAGATTCATACTAAAAACTGGTGACTCCACACGGGTTTACGATTACGACTGCTGTCATTTTTCAGATCCCTGCATATTCAGCTGCTTCAAACCCTAGGATTTCTCTTCAGCTTCTTGTTTTGATTTTCTTCATGTTTTTTTTAACGTATAAAACCAACCTATTTCTTCGTGTGTTTTCGAACCTATTGCGTAGGTGACAGACATCAGCCGCAGCTGAGATGACATATTTTGCTAAATCTACCACCAAGTGCCGGAGGTGCAGGTCACACTTTTTGGCCCTAAACCTGCGACTTGGAGCTTCAGGACACAATTTTTAGCCCAAAAACTGCGACCTCTGCAAAAAACAGGTCAGAAACTGCGACCTAGACATTTTGCGGGATTTTTTCTGAAAGTTTTTTGGGTTTGTATGGGCCTCTGTTTAGGGTTTTCTGACCTCCGTCTCTACCCATTTTTGACCTATACCTATTCTGTTTTAATCAACTAAATGGGAACCTAGCCCCCTAGGGCTTAAGTACCCTCCACTTTTGGTGGAAGAGTTTTAGCTGCTGCAGGTTGTCTGAAATTTTTAGAGTGTTCAGCCATTTTTCAGATCTGATACCTCACCTTCATATCCACTTTAGATTAGTTATTTATCCATCCAAATCACCTCATTTAGTTTTGTTTGGGTTTTTTCTCTAGGGTCCACTCCGTTCCACTCCAGGATATAGCTTTTCGCCACCTCATTTACAACAATTTTTCCTTTGATTTTTTGTTTTTTTTCTGCACCACTTTCCAGCAGATCTCACCTTTAGATCCCTGTCCCTCCCGACCTTAGATCTATTCGCTATTTTGGTGTGTTTTGACTATTTTTTTTCCCACCTACAGACTACTTGTTGAGAGGCCCGCCTTCTTGGGTTTAGATTATTGCATTATTAGCTATTTATTTACTGTTATTTCAATTTCATATACTGTTATTTGTAGGTTTATTTACAGTTATACAACACAGTTTTTATTTTTCTCTACAAACATCTGGGTTTAAAAATTAAAATTTACACACTTTGCACACACACCCTAAGCAAAAATGAGTTTGGTTAAGACCGCCAAGCAAATACTTTAACATTGAAATCAATTAATCCTGCACCTCTTTGCCCTTGTTTCGACATTGTAATCAGTTGATCCTGCACCTTTCTGCCCTTTTTGGTCTCTCTTCCCCTTGTGCCGTGTTTGTGTCGTCATCATTGTGCCACCAAGGTGTTTATCCCAGAGACTTCTTAGCCTTCATCCTCAGTTTCCGGTAGGAATACTTACTCCTCCACGTAGGATTCGAGTTAGTCCTCCACCGAGTCTGCACTCTGACTCCTCTTCTAGTTCATTGGGTTCTCCTTCTTGTTCCGCTCCTGGTTCTCCTCCTGTCACCTTCACCATGTCTGGTTCAGGACCTAACGCTGGTGGTGGCCCCAACCCTAATGCTGGGAATACTACTAGTGGGACTGCAACAGGAACTACTTCGGCTGCTCCCTTGCTCCCATATATGGCAGGCCTCAGTCTTCCCGATTTTAACCAGTTTATCAATGACCCTATACACCATGATGCTAGTTGGCCTCCTATGCCAAACAAGCTCCCTTCGGACATCACCAAGTTTGAAGGCCTTGCTGGAGAAGATCCTGCAAATCATGTTCGATCTTTCCACATGTGGTATTCGTTTAACTCCGTTACCAATGACTCTGTCCATCTTCGATTGTTCCAACGTACGCTTACAAGCAAAGTTTCTAAGTGGTATGTTGACCAGGCCTCATCCTCTCATACCACCTTTGCGACTCTTGCTAGGGCTTTTTTGTCTTATTTCCAACATCCCCTTCGTTATGACACTGGTACACAACTTTTGACTTATTTCCGTCAATCGTCTACGACCCACCTATCCGATCATGTCCAGGAATGGCAAAGAAGAAAGAGCCTATGTCGAGCCCCTACCTTCGAAGACTGTTTCTACATGGACTAGTTCCTTAGATATCTCTTGCCTCCTATCGGCAAAGATGTCGCATCGCATTTCCCTCAAACTGAGGAAGCCACTCTCCAAATTGCATTAAAATATGACTTGATCTACGCTCAGTCGGGTTATGTTTATACCATTCTACCTGATATTCCTAGACCTGGTGGTGTCAATGCACTGGGGGCATCTCATGCCACCGAAGGTATTGTTGGAGCTTTCTCCCATCCATACGCTCAGCCTCCCATGGGCTATGGGGGGGCGAGGGCCAGGGGGGGGGGGGGTGCGGCTTTACTCTGCTGCTTTCCCCCTCCCGATAGCATGTATCCAGGATATGGTATGCCTCCTCCTTTTTCCCAACCTCCTGTTTACCACACTGTTACCGAACCTCCTTATTATCTGTATCCACAGCCTGGTGCTCCAGCTCCTCCAGCATTAGCACCTCCTCCTCCCTTGCCTTCTCAACCCCCGCAACAACAGACACCACCCCCTTAGCGGCAAGTGTATGCACAGCAGGGCACGACTAATCCTCCTCCTTCCATAAAGAAGAGGAAAGGCACTCAAAATCAATCTGCTCCCAATAATCCTAGACCTAATCCGCAAAATAATGCTCCTAACACTGCTAACCAACAACATGGAACTCAGCCCAAGCAGGACAGGCCTGTTCACACAAACAAGCCTTGTTCTTGTTGTGGTGTTTATGGTCATTACATGCACGATTTTCCTCTTTTACCACAGATGAAGTGAATGTGGGAGTCTCAAGAAACATTGCGAGGACAACAAGCCTCCCTTTTCATCCCTCCCAGTGTTGCGCCTAGTCAGTCGACTGTGTTTACTAATCCTTTCCCTCAGCAAGGATTTGTGGCTACCCAACCACCTGAAGGTTAGGTGGCCACTCAACCTCTTCCATCTAGTACCCCCGATTACCAGATTCTCATGATGAATTATGATCAACCTCTAACCTAGACATCAATCTTCAGACTCAGTCCCGTCAGTACGACAAACCTCCCGCTACGTCTGTCCCCAAACCACCTCCTTCAATCCCTACAGAGCCTCTTTCGACACCTAATGGTCCCTTGTAGATCCCTCAGCCTAAGGTGGAGGTTCATACCAAGATCCATAAGGGACCACTACACTGAAATGTTTCTTCTGGCAAAGCTTCCCATTCATATAGTATAGTATATGATTTGGCGCAATCTCCTGATGCCATTTCAACGCTGGAACTCCTCCAATCGTGCCCTTCACAATGAAAAGCTCTACTATATGCCATGGGCACTGTAGATCCTTCCGATGATCGATTGATTGTCTTTTATTTTTATCGGTCAGAACATCCTCCTCTCCCTACTTTCCTCGCCTTCCAAATCCCGGTCAAGATCCAGAACACCAATGATTCTCGGTCCATCATTAATGAGGGGGCATCCACCTATGTGATGTCTGCTTCGGTTTGGAAGCAACTTGGATCACCTAAGTTGGCACCTTCCACGATAACTCTTCAAGCATGGGATGGCCACGCCTCCCAACCCATTGGCCTATTCTGCAACTGTCCTATTACTCTTGCGGACAAGACTGTTTGCGTTGATGTAGAAGTCATAAATGCCCCCTTAGATTACAACATTATATTGGGTTGTAGCTACACTTATGCGATGTCTGTTGTCCCATCTGCGGTTCACCGCAAGATGTCCTTCCCTCATAATGGAAAGATAGTCACCATTGACCAGTTGACATATTACGAACCGAAGTCTCAAACCTCCCCTGAGTCCATCATCTCTTTGGTGGCCAATAAGCAAACTGTCAATCGTTTGACTAGTGTCTCACTCAGATTCTACAAAGACTCCTCATTGCTTGGCACATTCCCTGGTCTTCCTCCTCCTGTCTCTGATCCTAGCTCATCGAATGTTTGCATGATGCAATCATCTCAGGCTGCCCTCAAGCGGCCTGCTTCGGCTAGTCAGCAGCCTCCTTGCCCTCCTCAGCCTACTCCTAGCCCTTCGTTACAACCTTCTGGACATACTCCTCTCGACCCTTCACCTACAGCTGGTATCCATGAGCCTCTTTACCCTCCTGGAATGGTTCCTCCAAGCCTTAACCACCTTGGAGCCATCCTGCCTGGCCATTACACCTCTAGTCAGATACCGTTCCTAGCTCCCCCTCCTGGAGTGTACATGGTACCTGTCATGGCTACCCTCTCTCTTCCTAACTTTACCCTAGGGATTCTCGTCTGGTACCTTGATCCTCCAGCCACTACCTTGCCTGGTCAACCCAAACCTTATCTTTCTTTGACCCCGAATCAATGGGTCCCTATGACTTCTCCCGTTGTTACAGTGCCTCAGCCACCTCAACAGGAACCATCTCCTGTTGCAACCACTTCGGGTAAGAAGGGAAAAGCTCACAAGAGGGCATCAAAAGACAAGGCTTCCCTGACAAACCTTGCCCCTCCTCGGCCTCCAAAGTGTACCATCCAATGTGCTTTGTGTGATGTTGTTGGTCATGCCACCCATATTTGTTCGAAGTTGCCTCATCTCAAGCCCATGGTTAATGTCGCGTTCCCTGAGTCTACGATCCTGAAAATCTCTGTTCCTTCCTCGACTGCAGCCAGGAACCCCAAGACTATTCACACCAACCACCGCTGTGCTTTGTGTGATCTCCATGGCCATTATACCCACCTCTTTCCCCGCCTCGAGGACTTCCGTACCTCTCTAGCGACAATTCGCCAATTCGAGGCCAAGCGCAATGAGTCCACCACTCCCTTATTTGTGTGTTTTGCTTTAGCAGAACCAAAGGACACATCGACCCCCATAGACATTCCCCCTCCAGATGTCGAAATGACAGATTCTTCGGCCACTGTCCACTACCTGTCATCATCTATGAGATCCTCGATGGAAGACCCCCCTGGGCCTTCCCCTTCTGTTTCACCTTACCTCCCTTTAGCGATCACCTTGGGCTCAACATTAGTGGATCCTTCATCTACTTGTTCTTTAGTCACCCTCCGTGACGATGTGCATGTGAACCTCTCTTCTCATAATGATGAGTCAGGTAGCTTCGTCGCGTTAGGTGGTCTTTCTTCCACCAGTCACCCCATCTTCTATTACAATGACGACATTTTGGAAGTAGTCACCACCCGTGACTTTATCTATCCCCCCTTACATTGAACCCATGCATTCGAACCACATACACCTTGTGGCCATTACATTGACACACAATTTTTAGGTAAAGGGGCACCCATATTTGAGAGTCCAGGAGAAGCAATTCTCCACAACTCTCCTAGTGCATATGGTCGTGTTGACTCTAATACCATCATTCTTCCCTATTTAGAAGAACCTATAGAGTCTTATATCACTTTAGATCACTCTAAGGATGATACCCTTTATCATTCCTTCATCTTACATCAACAACCCAGTCCCTTCGACATTGTTGTTGACCAACCTGTGGGTTTTCTAGGAGAGCACCAGTTCATTATCACCAAATCCTCTCTTTGGGATAGTGACACCATGTATGCCAACCCAGAAAATTAAGTCCATTTGCTTCATATATTCAATATAAAAAGAGATTGGTAATCGTCCATTCCCTTTCTCGAACTGCATAACCATAACAAAAACAAATGGCACACCACATCATAAAAATGTGTTTAGATTCCCCTTTTTCTAAATACATTTTGGCATGACCACAACATGCTTGGGGGCACCTATGCCCCTCAACCATAAAAAACCCTAGATCTCAGCCAAAAAACAGCACTAAAACCTCCTTTCTCTGACAGGTCACACTCTTCAGGTCATTTCCTGGGACAGGTCGCAGTTTTCTGCCCAGTACCTACAACCCAGGTCACAGAATAGACCCCAAAAAGTGTGACCTAGCCTGTTCATGAGCTCTGGGTACCTAAATTGAAACTTTGATCTCCTTAATTGAAATATTAGGGTTAGGCCTCTTCCCTACAACTGACGGATCTCGATTCCAATGGTCGGTTTGTCCACTACGCTCGCCGCAAGATTTAGGGCCTTCTCTCCTCTCTACATTCACCACAGCTCCACATGCAAATGAGTGAATTTGGAGGGAAAATGCCTTATTAAAAGAGAAACCCCTGATTTTTCTTTCGCCTGCTGCGGCCAAACCATAGCTTAGTTTGAAAACCGTCAGTACCGTTGGAAAGCTCTCACCGAGCCCTCAAATGGGTATCTGTTATTTTTTTGATTTGATACTTCACCAGGACAAATTTCGTCCAAGAAGGGTCACTTCACCAATCCTCAAAATCGAATTTCTTCACTTGCAACACTTGCACTTGGGGCACCACTTTGCCTCCATAATTTTCCATGCTCGTGTTGATTTTTTTTGTAAGTAACCATCATGTACTCATTTTTTTATGGTCCCCATTGGACCTTTACTGTGTGGTATCATCATCGAGTCTCCCTTGTTTAGAGCATCCGATTTGAGTCATCATCGCATTCATGGAGTTTATCCCGAGTCCCTTTATATCCTGCTATATTCATCCATCCTTCATTGATTGGTTCCTCTCTCGTGTCGCACATTATGGCCTTCAGTCCCACTGTCCCCTATCCCTCATGATATTGTGTCTGTCGCTTTAAGGTCAACCATGCCCTTTATGCGCTAACAAGGGAAGTTGTCCGTCCGCTACTCAGTATCTCCCATTTCATCATCATCCCTAGTGTCAGTCTGTCAATCACTCTACTATTTTCTCTCATGCCTTAGTTAAGGATCCCTTATTGCCTCACCTATGGTGGACCTCCTTCTGTCGACATCAGATCATTCATTCCAGAAGACAGGTCTAGAGGGCAGTGTACCTTGGTTCTAGCTTCCACTCTTGTTCGATGCCTCGGATCAGGAAAAGGGACTCCTTATTGCCCTTTGAATTGATTGTTTCTCAACTCCAGCTCCTTTTAGCATGATCAAGATCTGTATAATTGATGGTTCAGTGATGCAGCGGATGATACCGGCTATTCCCGGGTATGTGTGAGATGTTTCAACCCTCATGAGGGGGTGGCCCTACAGGTAGCCCCCCACATGCCTAGATGACCTCTTCATTACAGCCTTTGATGCAACTCCATATATTTGATGATGTCGGCCTCAACCACTTGCAACGCCTTTTTGTTTGCATGTATCAGTTAGATTTTCAGAGCCCTTTCCTGTTTATAGGGGCATTTGGGTTGTATTTGTATCTCATGTACTTAGATATTATTGTATAAGTCCTGGCTGTTGTCCCAAGCATAGTATGTATGTGGGATTCATTATCATGTTTTTACCCGGCTCATGTTTATGCCATCATGTACTATATTGTCCAGTCCCTTGTTTACGGGACACACTATTCTTTGTACTTTGTCTCGGCAAGCATAGGTATGCCTCCCTTGCCACCTATAGCATAGGTACTCACTCATAAAAGAGACTTGTCACACCTGTAAGTCACCTCCTCAGGGTCTAGTCCTCTAGCGCTTTGGTCTACCTTATATTTCTCTCTCTTTGACTTCCCCTTCGCTGTCTAGTGATTGAGTTCTTACAACGTGCTTCGGTCATACAATTAGCTCCTAACGCTCGCACGCTGGGGGGAAATATGTTACACCATTTTTTTGGTCATCTAACCTGTTACCATTAGATGGACCTAAGTACACCATGTAAGACCAATTTTACCCTAAGTAAAATTTCTTTCACTATGAAAAATAACTTAGTAAAACACCTTTATTAAGTTGTTATGGTCTAAACAGGAAAACCCATGAGGAAATATTAAATAAATCCACATTTGTTTGATTTTCCTCAAGGAATAATTAGTTAAACAATATTTTAATTAAGATTCCTGGTCATATTTAACCCAAAACAGGAAAATTAATTAGATAAATTATTATTTGTCTTATTATTTTCTAGGAATAATTATTTAAACCTTATTTAAATAATATTCCTTGTTAAATTTGACTAAATCATCCATTAATAATTAAATAAATCATTATTTATTTGATTATTATACGTATCCTTAAAATGATAAATAAATCATTTATTTATTTATTATTTACAAATAAAAGTTGACCCAAGTCAATTCTTTTTTCCCCTCAACAAATATAATAAAATATTCCATAAAGTTGGATCTTGATTTGATTAACTTAATATTTTAATGGTATACCAATATCTAGACTAACTTTTAATATTTTGTTATAAATAGAAGGGTTTTTCCATTCACTCACTACCTTTTGTTGCCTAAAGATCACTCTGGATCTATACTCTTGGTCTGACTTTGATCCACCATCATTGTCATATTTTTCTATCTTTTGCTTGTGAGCTCCCTTTGAGTTCCATTTTTTGTCTGTTTTTTCTACACCATCAAGAGAGAGGAATTTTAGATCTGAAGTGCTGAGGACTTACAAGAACCCATCCCATTGAGGATAATTGGTAACATCTTTCTATGTTTTCCTCCCAGGTGCCCCTAATATAAAATTCATTCAACATATTCTTGTCTTGTCTATTGGATGCATGGAGTAAATCTTGTTTTTATTTACTTCTTAATGTCTTTTGATGCATAGATCTAGATTTTTGTAGCATTTATCTTGGTCACCTAATTGCAGATCTAAAGATATTGGCAGCCATCTTTGCTATTAGGGTTGTTTGTTATGCACAGCTAAAGTGGTCTTTTTTCGTACACTTGCAATTAATATTCATACTAACAGGTGTGGTTTAACACCGAGGACGGTGTTCCCCAAGGGGGAGGTTTATGTAACATACCTAGGCTAAAATTTCATGTAATAAAATTTAATAAATGAAAAATAATACCACAATTAAGGGACACTTATTCCAAGCTGAATGTTGGGCAAGATATCCTAGTGGGAATCACTAGATGTGTTTATGGCTAAAGATAAATTGGAAAGGGAAATGGCTAAAGAATTAAAAAGGAAAAAAGTATTTTTGGCACAATTATTTATGAAAATAAATGAAATGAGGAGAAAAGGAACGTGAAAGGTCACAAGTTGCATGCGAGGAGGAAATTGAAGGAAAATAATGGAAAATTAAATAAATTAGAGGCATGAAAAATAAAAATACCTCAGAGCATCAGTTGGTAGCCTTTTGTCAGTTAATTTTCAAAATTAAAATAAGAGAGGAGAAGAGCATCAAGAGGAGAAAGAGATCAAGCAAGCAAATGAAGGATAAGGAAAGGAAAGAAAAGATCAAGCAAGGAAGAGTAGGATCAAGAAGCTTCAATAGGGATACTGGCAAGTAATAGATTACATGTATGATTTCCTAGATGGTTTGACATGCATGGTATGTTCATGTCGGTATTGAGTTCTTTTTTTTTTTGGTAGCATGGTTTTGCTGGGATTTTAATCCTTTCCTTGCATTTTTCCGGATAACCATGGTGTGATGGGATTTTTCTCGGTTTTGAGATTTGGAATTGTCAAATGGTTTTGGAATCTAGGGTGGAGCTGGTCTCAGGTTCATTCCCAAAGGCCTAGTGATCCCTTGACCGGTTTTGGAGGGATACACTGTAAATCCTAGGGGTGGTGTCTCATTAAGGGCCTATTGATCTAGTTTGGATTGTGGTAAATCCTAGAGACAAGGAGACGAAAAATTCCTCAAACATGGTGATGAGATACAGAGGAATTCCAAGCTTGGTTCGATTTTGTGATCTTGTTGCTGGTTTAGGTGAGATCACAGTATGGTGAGGGTGGAGGTGGTTTAACCTCTAGATTCCCTTTGTTGTTTTTGGATTATTTTATCCATGATATCCCACATTCATGCTTAGAATATGGCACAGGGTTGATTGGTTGATTTGGTTTAGCCATGTCTATGGTCAGGTGGTACTTGGAAGTCCCAAACCTGGTTGGATCTTGCATATGTTTAATGAAATTTAAGTTCTCTTTCTTTTTTACTTGTATTTAGGTGGATTTATTGGTTTTTATCTCATGGTATTTATGTGGTTATATGATGGTTATAAGCATGGTTATGTGACTGGTTCTAGTCATGGTTTATTTCATGTTTTTACTTGTAACTGAAATAATAATGGATGCAATACCTAATTAATGATAGAATTTCTAATGGGAGAGGTTTTTGATGTTTCTTTATAATTTTCATACGAATTTTCAATCCCTTATGTTCAGTCTTGTATTCATGACCTATAGATTGCATTATTTCCAAGTGTTTGAAAGAATGTCAGTCCCGTTTGGGGATGGTCAGGCCGAGTCCTATTGTCATTTTTTAGTTTACAAGAAATTTTCTTGTGTTATTTATAATTTTTGAAATTTACAGGGATTTTTAGGAAAAGGTCTAGCCCCAGCCTTGAAATCTAGCCTTAAAATCCACAGTCACTGGCACAACACTGGGTAATTTATTCCCTGGTCACACTCATGCAGCCTTATGCATGCGGTTGGGAGGTCCATTCACACTGAGGCCTTGGAAAGGGAGAAAATAGGGGTAAAATTTAGTTAAAATCACGTTAGATCAGGGGATGGACACCTGGAGTGGTTGGATTACTCTTGGAGGGTCTTTTGACACCTAAGGGAAGTCTATAAGGTCTGTTTGTCGACTCCATTTCCTTAAGGTCGCCTAGGAGATTAAGTCTAGTCATAACTTCCCCTCATCTCATGTTTAACCCAGTTGGCTGGTTACTTGGGTAGATGTGAGAGGAGGTGTTGTTGTTACAAGGACCAAGAAGGGCTCCAAAATGGCAACGTGTGGGATCAATAGAGTAAAAGATGAAAATGCATCTGGACATGACACAAACTTGGATCACACATATAAAACCACCAATACAAGCTAGAAGTATACATAAGATTCATGAATAACAATAACACCTCGAAATGAAAGCAAAGTGACACTTATTTCTAAGTGCGGCCGTTGAAACAACACATTATGACAATTAGAACACAAGTTATGAAAACTGTGATGAAACCAAAAGGCGCGCTAATTTGTAGGAATGTATCTAGCACATATTTTGATGATATGTAAGATGATCCAATGCAGAAGAGTGTGCCATAACTAGCTTTGGTGATGTAAAAATATGTGAGAGATATAGGAGTGAAAACAACAAAATTGACACCTGCGACATAAGGAAAACATAAGACGACACTTGCAAAATATGAATGACCTTTAACGCAAAACATGCTAGAGAAAAGATAACATGAAAACACAACTTATTAAAATGAAAACAAGCAAAAGAGACAACTGTGAATGGTAAAGTGACACTTGTGAAAGCGAAAGTGTAAAAAAGTGATAGTTGAGAAAAATCTCCATACAAATGAAACCAAAATGATGGATTATGTCAATGAAAGTGTGCACTGGCTATCATTGTGGTTTGAGCATCACCCAGACATTGTCTTTATGGACTGTGTTGTGCATGTTTATGCTTTCACAAAGTAAGGACACTTATAAACTCATCAAAGTATGAGCATGTGTATGTAAGTGACATGACAGTTTAAAACTAGGAAGAAGACTTAAACGCCTTACAAAAAATCAAACGACAATGGAGTAACCATAAGCAACATATCATAAGATCCTCAATAGGCTCCAAAATTCAAGTGTGAGAAAAAATTTCAATGGTGTTAATCGCAGCAAAAACAAGTTGAAATTATTATGCATAAGTTAATGATTATGAAATAGGACTAAACTATACATGTTTATTTCATTTTTTGATGTAGACATATGATGGAATGCCATAATTCTAGAGGTAGCTAGACCTTGATGATGAAATCCTAAGTGGCTGAAGCTTACTATGTTTGGGATGAAAAATAAAAAGCTTTAATTAGAAGGCCTTGATTCTAGTTTCAACATAGATTTATTGGATGGAGAGACACTTTTCCTTGAAGGGAGCTAATGAGAAAGAAAATTCCTGGAAAGGAATGTGCTTGTTTTTTTTGACTAAATTGAATAGGGATGAATGCATATATTATTTAAGCTAATAAACAAAGCATAATGTATATTGTTATCTTTTGGGTAGATTTGGCACTTCCTAGTTTGTCTCAATAAGAGGCCATATGGCATATATTTCTCATGGATGCAAGTATGAAAGAGAAAGATCTCTTGGTGAAGAGAGTAATATTGATGGAAATGTATGTTTGAAAATTATGGAATGAGAAAGTAAAGAATTATACCCCTACAGATTATATTTTTTTAGCATTTGAGTGAAAGAATATTGTGTGAGATGATACACATGAGTATGATTGTGAAAGAAAATATGAAGGTATGGAGAGTATTTTATCCTTGAGTACCTTCTAAATACATAGTATGGACGCATGGTAAATGTCTTGAATGTTGATGTGATATTGGAGTAGGAAGTAAGCATGCTTCCAACTAGGTTAGGATATGGAATGTTGACATTATTTGAAAATTTATGATTAATGGAGCTTATGATCTCCTTGAATAAATTTGGCACAAATGCTCACTTGGAAGGTAAGTAAATTTTATGTGTATTATATTTCCTCATGGAAGAGGAAGGAGTATTGGAAAATGGGCTTATGTAATTCTCCATTGGAGCAATGACAAGGCTTTAAAAGGGTGCATTGAAATTTAAAATAAATCCCATGATAAGGCTATGAAACTTCATGTTAAATAATTAATGGACATCAACGACATGTTAGTGTTGTCCTTGACTTGTGTGAAAATGAACCTAAGGCAATTATTGTGTACTAGGTTTTCTCATGGGTGCGATAATTGTATATAAACAAGTATAAACACCGGTGTGCTTAGTGATGGTCACATATGGATTAAATTCCCTAATATTGTTGAGAGAAAGTATAAAGCTTTCAAATATGAAATCAAATCCTTTTTAGGCCTATGATGAGGCTAAAAGGACTTGTATAGCCAATAAAATAGATGAATTATACATGTTGTTTTTTATTCTTGAGGGAATGTGATTACTTGAGGAAGTAATGGTGATTGAATATAATATGATAGCTCTTTGGATATATTATGGAAAGGCTAGTCAAGAGGATAGGGTTATAAGAAAAGATAAAAATAAATATATGCTAAAAAAATATCAATTGTGCCTTGAATTGTCATAAAATTAAATTATAATGGTATGATATAATTTGTGTTGAGAAAGCTATTATACACATGAGTGCAAGGCAGAGGGTTCTATGGGATACCAAAGGAAATAATTGGGATGTTGATTCTATTGGAAATCCTAGGAAATTTTAATAAAAATTATTGTATATGATTGAAATGCTAAAGTTCATCTTGAACTTGTAAAATTCCCTTGCTAAGATGCAAGAGAGGGCATATTTGGTTAAAGAATCAATAAAGAAGGGCTTGTATGGGTCAATATGGATAGTTGGATAGTGAAGTCACAATTGTGAGAAACATTGAGAAGGAAGCCTTCCCTTGAATGATATTTTGTATTAGCTAATTCTTTCATAAAAATTAATTAAGCTTGAGAATTTTTTATTGTTTTTCGTTATGAAATGCATTATAGAATGAATTAGGATACTAATTTGGAGTGTTTTCACACATATTTTAATTCATTGACTAAATATTCATGCGTGGATGATGTTGTGTAATATGAAAAAAACATGAATTGTTCTCAGGAATTTGATATTAAAGGAAACTTATCTGAAGTGAAATTTGAGGTATCATAAGTTCCTTCGACCATTGAAATACCTTGAGGACAATGAAAAGAGGATTCTTGTGAAGAAGTTAAGGAAGGAACTAGATGGACTTCCTTATAAAATAACAAATAAAAATAAAAAATCATTAGTGGAGTATACGTAATGATGGTATCCATGTAAGTATAGAAACCAACAATGAAACAACAAAGGGTAAGTTAAAGGAATTGGGTAACACGCTATAAAAATGTGTGATGCATAGTAGGTGGGTCACAAAGGGGTGGCATCCCCCCTATTTAAGGAGTTTACATGGGGGTGGAAGTTCCTCCTGTGCAAGGGTTCGGTGGAAGAAAACTCGAGAAAAAAATTGGATTAGTTTTTTGCATTCATGTTTGGTGGTTTTCGGCACATTATTTTTGCTAAAAATGATTTTGTGGCTCATGGTGGTTTTTCCCATGGTTTTTTTATTTTAGTTAAGGAAATCTAGTTGTATTATAATCTAGGTAAAATGGATTCAAAATTCATGGATGTTGTAGGATATGTATTGTATTTTAATATTGTATAGAAAAAGGTTTATTGAAAATCTTGTTGGTTTTCCCAATTTTGAGTTTCCAGGATCAAATATTTTTATTAATGTGTGTTTTCCATTGCATCTTTTTTTGTTTTAATTAAGAATATTTTTGAATCAATTAATTGTACAAGGTTAAAACCTACATTTCATATTAGATTATTTTTGGTTTCAAGGGGATGCCTTTACGGCTAAAGGGTTTGGAATGGTTCTATGCTAGATAATATTATAGTGGGATATCTATGGAAGTGATGAATGTGTTAAAAAGGAAATGATGAGTAGTTCAAATATAGAGATAAATAAATTCAATGGGTGTATTTTTGAGCTATGGAAGCTAAAAATGGAAGATGTGTTTATGGACAGAGATTAGTGAATTGGTGTGGATTTGGGTACGACATCAATAGGAATTGCAACTAAATACTGGACCAAGTTGGATCGAAAGGAAAAGAGCACAATATGATTTTATCTATCAGATTTAATATTACTAATTTTTTTAAGGGAAGCTACAAGAAAAGATTTGTGGGACAAGTTAGCAGCTTTGTATTAGTCTAAGTCCTTGGTGAACAATTTTTTCTTGTGGAAAAATTTGTATAACCTAAAGATGGAGGATGGAAAATTGGCGATAAATCATTCGAACACCTTCAACATTGTGGTAATTCAGATATTATATGTTGATATCAAGATGTCATATGAAGATAATTTCATTAGATTGTTATGTTATAAAGCATCAAATGACCGTTGAGCTTGGTCATCCCACAAGTATAGTGTTCCTTTCTTCAATAATCGCATAAATCATTTCATCATCTCGGCATAGTTAACGATGAATCGACGTAAAATTTTTGCCTTCACTTGCAAACGTTGGAGTTGAAGGATGGATTGTGGTGCTGGAAATTCAACAATCGCCTTAACCTTGTCAGGATCAATCCTAATCCTGTGCTTGGAGAAAATGAAACCTAACAGACGCTCGGACTCGACCATAAATACGCACTTATGAGGATTCAGAAGTATATTGTAGAATCTACACCTAGCAAAAATTTCTTTCAGATGAGCGAGGTGATCAGGTTGTTTCTTGGAATGGGCCGGAAGGTCATCCAAGTAGGCCTGTAAAATATGTTGAATGTCATGAAAAGCGTAGTCCATAGCCCGCTGAAAAGTTGCTCCAGCATTCTTCAGACCGAATGGGAGTTTACGATACGCAAGTGTGCCCCAAGGACAGATGAAGGCAGTTTTATGCTGGTTGTCTTTTTTAATTGCAATCTGGTTATAGCTCGAGAATCCATCCATGAAGGAAAAAGATTCACATCCGACACAATCGTCGAGAATCTGATCTATGAATGGAATAGGATAATTGTCTTTGGGACAAGCGGCGTTCAGATCATGATAGTCAACACAAACTCGAATGGTGCCTTGTTTTTTATTAACGGGAACCAGATTGGAAACCCATTCCATCAAAGGAACGAGATAGATGAAACCAGCATTTAAAAGTTTTTCTACCTCAATTTTGATGGTGGCTGCTTTGCGCGGGTGGACATGTCTGAGTCGCCGCCGGATTAGTTTGGCATTGTCATAAATCTTGATTTCGTGCTCGACTATAGATGGATCTATGGCGGGAATTTTGTCATAAGACCAAGCAAAAACATCGCATAATTCCTTGAAAAGGGATGTGAAGCATGCAATTTCCTCAGGATTGCAATCAGCTCCAATATGAATATTTTCCACGATACCCATTTTGACCGAGATATCAATGAGCATTGTCTTAGAAAGATTACCCATGTTCCCTTCTAAATCGATAGTTTGAACAGTCGTGTAAGCGGAGGGAACCATCTCAGGTGGGTCAAAGAATGGCATTTCAGTTTTTATCACGTCCGAGTCGATCATCGAAGCGCGATGGTGAAACTCTCCCCAAGGTCGTTCTTCTAGAGACATGATATCTCGAATAGCTTCGTCTGTAGGCAAGACTTCATTGAGGAGATCCTTAGAGAGAACTGTGATGGGTGGGATTTTTGTACCTTTGATTGAAACCATAGCAGTGGAGGGTTCAGATGTAATTTGGATGGCTTGGTAGGCCAACTCAGCTGGTGAGAGTGGCATCTGATCTCTGTAGGAAACAATGTCTGAAGGTACCGGAAGGATCCATGGGTCGATAGAGCCATCCAAAGTGGTGGATATCATTGCAACCGTGTTTTGGATCTGTGGCGGCGGGAGAGGAAAACAACCCAGTAGGGAAGATGCCTTCAGAAGACCGGTACCGATACTGACGTAAGAGTCAGGAAAGCCTCCTATTAGGGGTACAGTGCTACTTGGTAACGTGGCATAATACAGAAGGATAACTGATCCACTATGAGTATTTTCCCATCCAAAGGAAATAGGATGAGTCGAAAGACTGAAGAAACAATGGCGGTCATGGCATAAGACCAACTGCGACCAAGCAAGAGATTATAGTTGAGATGACGTTCTACGACTTCAACGTCCTCGGTTACCATTTTCCCACCCAGAGTGATGGGAGAGCTAGCAAGGTATCCTTTTGGGAGGAACGTGTGGCCATCGAAAGCTTTGAGGGAATTCGACGGCGGTGTTAAGACAGGAGAACCTAAATTGAGCCAGCAAGCTTGTGACATAACACAGGTCGAAGCACCTTCGTCTATGACAGTGTGATGGATTGGTCTCCCTTTCGACACAACCTGCAAGTTGGTGTGAGAGGCGAGGTTTATATTTTTCCATATCAAAGATAGCTAGCATGGAATCCGGGGGGTCTATTCCACCAATGGCCGAAAGCAAGGATTTCCTTTGTGTTGGAAAAGTTTGCAATACTTCGAGAGCAGACATGTTTGACGGTGCCTGCGCCAAATCTTCTACAATGTTGTAGTTTTGGGCTGCACATGTAGAGGTGTTATAAGTCATGCGTCGAAGTGTCCCTTTGGGGGGATGAATCACGGGGTCATCAGTAGGCCGTTTGATATGCAAATCGTTGGGCGGCAGTGGATTCGAACTAGTACCAGGTTCTTGAGCATCTATGGTAGGATTTCCATAAAGCTTGGCTCATGTTTGAAGTTCAACACTCTCAATTCCATAAATGGCGGATGGTCCTTCACTGAAAGGATGCGAACCACCATTGCCCCGTTGCTGGGGTTGTGGCGGGTTGTTAACCATATGTTGATGTTGCTGCTGTAGATGAGGGAAAGGATTATGAAGAACGATAGGTGTTCGCCCAGAATCCTTGTTTGCGATAAAATTGGTGCATTCCTGCAGCCGAGGACATTTGTATATCAAGTGGTCCTCCGCACAGATATTGCAAGGAAATTTCATGGGTTTATCCTTCCATTTGTCAATTTTGGCAGCATTTTTCTGATTAGGGTTATTCTGATTGTCCGACTGCTCTTCCAAAGAAGATGTATTTTTCTTGTTCTTCTTATTTTTCCCACTAGGTTTTTGTGAAGTTTGCACAGAATTTACCTCAGTGGTAGGAAGAGTAGTCGTTTAGTGAGGGGCGGTGGCAGCTGAGGACGGCTAGGAGGCTTGCCCCTGAGACTGTTTTGTGGCTACACCAGAGATTGTGCCAACGATACCATCGGCATGAGCTCCAGGTTTCTGAGTAGCAGGAGGATTTGGGCTACCAGGGGCATTGGGGAGAAAATCATATAGCGTGCCAGATTGTGAATAGATTAAATCCAAATGTTGGGCACGGCGAATGCATTGATCTTCTGTAACTGCACTGGAAAGGCCAATATCTTTAGAGATGTGGGGTAAGAGAGACTTACAAAACCAATTAGCTAAGAGATGATCCGGGATTGGCGCTTTGACTAGCCTCCTCCTACGTCTCCATTCATGAATGTGATCGGAAATGTGGGTGGCGGTGTCTTGGCGCAGCGAGGTTAACAGTTCTGTTCTGGTTTCAAATCTGATTGGTAATTGGAAGTTCTTTAGAAACTCCATCGCTAAAGCGCCAAAAGTGTTGATGGCGGCGCATGGAATTCAATATACCACTTGGCGGCATTGCCTGTAAGGGTACGGGGAAACAGTCGAAGCCGGACACTATCATCCACCATGGAATTAGAAATAGACCATAGATGAAAGGTAGTGATGTGTGCGGCTAGGTTGTCCCCTTGTTTCCCATTGAACTTTGGGATGTCAGAAAGAATCTTGTGCGGTACTGGAGGCCAAAGCATGTTGTGATTGATGGGGTCATTAGTCAGTTTATGGATGTCAGGGATGTCCATAGCTGCCAAAAATGGAAATTGTGGATTTTCCCCCAAATCTAACCAAGGAAGTATGGGTTGACTATTTATACCATAGGGTCCGCCCATCAATGTGTTACCAGGAGAATAAGTAGGAATTTCATAAAAAATTCCTATAGGTGGAGGGGTAGGGACATATGGTTGTTGTCCATAGGGCATATTGTATTGCGGGGAGAACGATTGGTTTCCCCCAGTATAAAAGTGCCCTCCCATTCCAGATGGAGGTGTGGGTGGGTTAGTCCATATGGATGCAATAGAGTTTCCCGGAGGCATGCTACTACTTGCATAGTTCGGCAACAGCATAGACCCTACACCTATATTTGAACCACTTAAGGGAATAGTATTAACAATAGGTTGTCTTGTTTGTCCTAAGGATTGCAGGGGAAGTGAAATGTTCCCTGCGACCTGTGTGTTGGTGACACTGCCCCCTAGTATAGTGGCCAAGGGGTTTGAACTCAGCAAAGGGTTCCAACCGAAAGGGTTGCTAAAAGGAACCGAAGTAGTCACACTCGTGGGAGGAGTAACCGTGGGCCCCAACATGGTCACGGTAGGAGTAGATCCTGAAGGACTTGGTGAGCTACTGAAAATTGTGATGACCGTAGGGTTGGGATTAGGTATATGTTGACTACTGGGGTTACCAAGTGATGGCATAGAACTGAAAATCGACAGGGAGGATGGTGGCGAACTTGGGATGGTTGCCATTGGCATCGACCTTGTGGATGCCGGTGGTGAAGTGGATGTTTGTGCGGCCGAAGACATATCTTGGCATGGTGGAATCTGAACTATCACAGGCCCCAACGGATCAGTGAGTGGAGGATTGTAATGAGGTACAACACCTTCCGTGAAAGGGTCCTCCGGAAATTCCGTATGACACGGGGCTATGCGTAAATCAGTGTTTTTCAATGGAGACTGCTCTTCTGTAGAAGGCACGGGTTCACCAAGGTTTAGTTGTTCCTCAAGAGGTAGAGGAGGTAGACCTTGCTGTCGTCGAGACAGACGGCGTGGATCGAACGATGCCACGATGACCTGTTTATTTTTAACAAATTTTAATAAATTGTGATGTATTATAAAGTCTCAATGACAGTAACCACACACCTAAAAAAGAAAAAATAAAACAAGGACTCTCTAAAATCAATCAGCAAGCAGCCAGAATAGGGTGCCCTATCTGAGTACTACCGTTTGTTGGTGATGAAATCTAGTATCACAATAGTATACAGAGATGGTTGGTTGAAAATACAGTTACGGTCACTCTATAGCTTCGCCTGAACCTCAGACGATAGGTGTAAGCACTCTTGTGAAGACGAGTACCCTCCTAAAGACCGAAGACAGAGTGGGTCTGTATGTTTCAAGTACCAGGACAGCCCATCCCAGTCACCTTGTGTAAGCCCCTAAAAATTATGGCCACTAAAGATACCTCAAATCACAGACATCATCAGGGGGGTCCACGGTCAAGGACATCATGCTATATGGGCAGAATACCTAGATCCCTGATCTAGTTTCGACATCCCTGAAGGGAACCCCAATATATAACACACCCATCGGATGCAGTCGAAGGCAGGCTACCTTCTTGTGCACCCAAGTGTTGTCTCGCACTAAGCTCTGGTAAAGGAACGGTCCCAATAATATGAGTGCAGTAGGATTTCGCTCGTTAATGACTCTAGTTTCAAATTTTGAGATCTTGGGTGATTTCCTCACTTTTCCTAACCCAAGATCCTAGCCTGAACTACTGTTTGTGTGAGCTCAAAAAAGATTAATGTGATTGATTTTATTTATCGCTTGATTCTTAGTGTACTTTATTATTATTCTTGCAGAGGGGGAGTGGACATATGAAATGTAATGAGACTTTGACTCAAGAAACCATGCAAAAATATGCTCTAAATATTCAATTCAATGAAGAGTGTTTCTACAAGGAGAGCTTTCTTTTCAACATCCATGCACTAACATTCAAATAGCATAGTTCAACTTTAAAGATTTAGACTTCTATCTACCTCTTCTTAACAGTCTATGAACTGAAATTTTCAGAATTAACTCAGCTAGATGCAGAAAAACTAAAAAAAAAAAAAAATCTTCTCTAAAAAGTAAATGCTTTTGACACTAACTTTTCAAACAAGAGCAAACAAACAGAAATGCTAGCTTAGTAAACAAGCACAGGGATTCAGTCAAGGAGAGATACTGATGGCCAAAAAAATTTGCAACCAAAACACAATCACAGGGGTGAACAACAAATTTTGGCTGAGTAACGCACTGTCTCTGAGTAAAGACAACGTTAATCCAGAGACTAATGCACTGTATTTAAGTAGAGCCAGCATTATAACGCACTGGAAAACCAACAGAGGTAGCGTTAGCCAGGGTAAAGTTCTTCAGATGGTCAAACAGAAACAGGATTGAACTCTGCGAGCTTTTGAAATGTCTATTGGGCATAAATACTGGTCAGAAGGGTTTGTGAGTAGAGGAAAGAAGAAAGGAGGAAAGAAATAGTCCAGAAACTATGGGGAAACTGTTGAGTCTCAAATCTGCATCTTTCCTATACACCTTTCTAGAATTTTTTCCATTTACCTGGACCTCCTAAGCTATCAATATCATTGCATATTAATCATAAAAGAGCATTTAAAATGGTTTTTAACTATGTTTTGTGTCTGCTGTTTGAATTAGATTTTTGTTCATTTAGCTGCGGAATCTTGTCACTTTCCGCAGCTACTGCAACTTTCCGCAGCCATTTTGTTAAAGTCTATATTGCAGGTGTCTTCAAGAAAATCGAGCCACATGGGCAAGTTGGAAATGATATGGACATGGATCGAGTCCTATTGGCTCAGTCGAATTCACCTAAGAAGGTTGTGGTCAAAGGTGGCCAAGTGGTGGTCAACCGTAGAGTCCCACGGTGACAGAACTCTGTTTTTCATCACGTGAAGACTTGCGTGGCCGTTTCTAAATCACGGGAGACATATCAACACCTGTAAACGGCTCCATAAGCCGAATCCAACAACCACTTTCCATAGATTTAATCTTCACGGCAGCCATGATGCTAGATTTCTGGACGTGGTGGTTCACGTGTCTTCTATCAGCGCAGAATTTAGGGAATTAGTTATATCACCCTCTGTTATAAATAATGCGTTCTCATACGCATAATAGTTAGTTCTTGTAATGTAATTCTGCTGTAAAGAAAGCCATTGTGCCATAACACTTTTTCCATTGTTATGACTGCATTTTGAATATATGAGAAGACTCTATTTATCAGCGTAATTCGTGGTTGATAGCTGTTGTCCGAGGTTTGTGCAGAGGGCCCCTGCACACGCTGAGGTTTTGTGTATTACTATATATTTTCTTGCTTCATTTATTTACATTCATTGTGCCATAGTCATTCACGTGTATATATATTACATCTTTCATGGTATTTACGTTTCATCTTTGTCCATAATCTTTCATGCTTTACATTTTACTTCTCTCCATAATCTTTTATGCTTTATATTGTTGTTAACTGATCAGTGTTTTTGTTCCAGATTACAATAGGCAGCCCGGGCATTTTCACATCATTTTATAATGACTAATGACATGGAATCAATCTTGTCCTTCTGCTGATTTCTTTTTCTTAGTTTTTAATTCCAGCACTGTTTTATTCATTTCAGTTTTGAACATTTGCTTTACTAGTTAGATTAGATATTAAGCTGCTCACGTCATTATCAGTTACCTCCGAAAGCCATAGCGAGACTAATGGTGAGGGATTGAAGTATGAGTGTGTAGTTTGATATTAGTTTATTTTTCTGCAAGTTAGATATTAAATTTATCATGTCATTATCAGTTACCTTCGAAAGCCATAGCGAGACTAATGGTGAGGGATTGAAGTATGAGTGTGTAGTTTGATATTAGTTTATTTTTCTGCAAGTTAGATATTAAATTGCTCATGTCATTATCAGTTACCTCCAAAAGCCATAGTGAGACTAATGGTGAGGGATTGAAGTATGAGTGTGTAATTTGATATTAGTTTATTTTTCTGCAAATTAGATATCAGATTGCTCAAGTTGTTTATGATTACCTCCGAAAGCCATAGCGAGACTAATGGTGAGGGGTCGGAATATGAGTTGATGTAATTTGATTTTAGTTTTACTTTACTTGCAATATTTTCTTTGAGTACAGTTTCTTTTGTGTTTAGACAGCAGCAAGGGTAATGGTTTTCATGATCAATAGTTCACTGTTTGTTTAACAAGAATAGTGGCACATTTTCATTTCCTTTTAGGAACTAATTTTGTCATTGTATGTTTTCAAAATCCTTTTAAAGTTTGAAGTTTGGGAAATCATTATAAAGGACATCATTGCCTTGAACAATCATAACCATGCTTGTCTTTTAGAATTTCCATCTCACATTAGGAAACCAACCAAGATAAAAAAGAAAAAAACCAAAAACGACAAAAAGTAAGAGATAGGTTATCTTGCACATATAGTGTGCCACACTTCGTCAGCTTACGAATCCCGGATTGAAAAATTAATGTAGCAATTTAAGACACACTAAATTGACCAAACATTTTGGCGCCGTTGCCGGGGAAGTGTAACTAGGTAGCCAATTTCTTAAAAAATATATATAAAAGAAGGGAAAACTTGATAACTTCTTGAAGTATGCTCTCCTCTTGCACCTAGTGTGATCTGGAGGATCAGAAAAGAGAGTTATTGGTTCGATAATTTCTTAAGTATGCTCTCTTCTTGCACCTAGTGTGACCTGGAAGATCAGAAAGAGAATTATTAGCCCAACTAAAAAAAATAATAATAAAAATGACATGCATAGAGCAAGAGATTCTAGGGGAAGGTTTATAGCTAGAGCTAAGAGTTCGATTTTCACAACTCCATCTTCTTCAAGGCATAGACAAGATTCACCACCATCTACCCCTAGCCTTAAGATTCTTGGAATTCAAGGAGCAACTGAATTAGAGGATTCTCCTATACCACCTACTAAATCTCATTTAGAAAAGGACCCTTTCTTTACTTCTACAGGAGATTATATTGTAATCAAAGAAGTAGAATCACCTGAAGAAGAAAAGGAAGAGACTCCCTCTCATCCTCCCTTGATAGAAGAACCAGAGGACTTTGAGGACTCTAAAGAAACTATCATGGCAGAGGAAATAATAGATGGATTTAGAGGTAGAGGTAGAGGAGGAGGAAACAATGGAGACAACAATGGTGGAGGTGAAGGTAATAATGGAAGAAATAGGGAATGAGACAACTTGTTTGGATTCCCTATAGTTGATGAGGAAACTCATACAACAATGAAAAACATCTCACCATCTGTCCTCCCTAACTTTTATGGATTTCGAAGTGAGGATCTTGAAACATTTCTGTTTGAGTTTGAAGTCGTGTGCCGAACCTATGACTATATGGAAGACTCTCAAAAACTCAAACTGTTTCCTTCAACATTGAAGGGAGCCGCTTTGAAATGGTTCATGGGATTAGCCACTCAATCTATTAGGACTTGGAATGATATGAAACAAAAAAATTTGGATAGATACTTGGACTATTGTATGCCCACCAATCACAAGGATGAGGTATTCAAAATGATGCAAAAAGAAGATGAAAATTTGGAATATTTACTTGAAAGATTTCAATACAACTTGAAAAGAGCAAAGATGAGCAACTTAGATGATGAAACCTTGAAAGCCCTCATATTAAAAGCCATTAGAGATGAATGGATAGATATTTTAAACATGATGGGAAAGGAGACATTTCTCAACTTCCACTTCGTGACATAACAGAACTATGTGTCCATCTCTCAAGAGGAAAATCTAAAACAGGAAAAGGGCCTAGGGATCCTTCTCTTGCAGGTGCTCTCGTCTGCTGTTGGATCGATGAAAGTAGAAATGAAATCGGCAATATGTGATGAGTTTTAAAGGCGATATCTTAGGGGCCTTAGTAAGCAATAGACACCTTAAAATTCAAACTTAATGGAAAGCGAAATTGATGCTCTAGCCATCTTTTGTCCGAAATGTAGGAAGAAACATGCTTTAAGGGAATGTCCCTTGGATGCAAAAGTTGTAGAAACATGTATGATTTTCTCAGAGAATCATGAGACCAAGGATTTTCCTTCAATTCGTGGACTCAAAGTTGTCTTTCAAGAAGATCCAAATTCAGCAGAATCTCTTTGTTTTGTTGCAAGAAGACCTTGGCAGGGGCAACAAACTCAAGGGTTTAACAACCCTATGAATTCTCAACCCCCACCAAATTGGAATCCCTGGCAACAACCTTGGCTGCAGCGCCAAAATTCATGATCATGGTGGTTTCAAATGCAAAATCCATGAGAATTTTATATTTTATCAGTATCACTATATTTAAAAATCAACAAACTCACATTTAAACTTAAGGTCACAGCTTTCCTCATTTACCCAGCTAAAAAACCTTCTCAGGCAGAATCCAAGTCTCCATTCGTTATATAAAAGAGCTGGGTAACTTCAGCTCAACGTCATTATAAATCCTAACAATGAAAATCCTCAGAATACTTACATGATAGAAGGACAACAATTTCCTACCTATATGATTGTTCCTCTCAATGATGTACAACTCAGATCTGGTAGAGTTTTAGAAAAACCTTCTATAGATGTCCAAGAGCAAGATACCTTTGAGGAGGACTCTCTTAAAGCCAATAAGGATTCTGAGGAAACATCTCTTCAAAACTCGAACATTCAAAAAGAGAAAGAAAAGTTAACACCCACAACTCCTATAGTTGAGCAATCTACATCTTCATCCACACCTCCTTTCCCTGAAAGATTACAAATTGATAAAGGGGTGGAAAAACAAATCTTGTTGCCTAACTATGATTTTCTAGATGAATTAAAGAATGTTTGTATCAAGATTCCCTTGCTACAAGCCATTCGAGAGATTCCTATTCTAGAAAAAACAATAAAGGAGTTGAGTCTCAAAAGACCAGGAAGGAAACTAAAGGACACAAGAAGAATCCACCTGGTAGGAAAAATTGCAGATATCATGATGGGAAAAATTACCATGCAGAAGTATGTAGATCCAGGTAGTCCAATTGTCAAGACACATATAAATGGGATGGAAATTCCAAATACATTGATTGACTTAGGGGCTGCTATCAACATTATGAGTAGACAGACTATGGACCAGCTAAAACTTCCTAACCTTCTTTTTACGCCTACTTTACTGCAACTTGCAGATCGATCAATTATTAAACCAGATGGTGTATTAGAAGATATTTCAGTCTTCTTAGATTCTTGGGAATATCCAGTAGATTTTATGATTTTGACTCCCAAGAGTAATCTAGGAGGGCACCCACTTATCTTAGGAAGACCTTGGCTAGCCACGGCTGATGCTTTCATTAGTTGTAGATCTGGGGATATGTACATTTCTAATGGTAATTCGACAAAGAAATTCAATTTGTATCCTCCAGCAAAAGCAATCACAGAAGTAGGAGACAATGAATGGGTTGATGATGAGGACATTATACAACCTGTCTTTACCATTTCGGAAATCAGTGAGGATAGTCAAATTCTGAACACATTAGAAAATTTTGAGACATCTTGAGAATATGACCCCGCACAATTTCAGTTGGAATCTGAAATAGAATATTTATCATCAAGACAAATGTCTCTTTACTCTATGGAAGAGTTTGGTAGTTCTACTATTGAGATTTTTCCAGGAAAAACATTGAATATCAACAAACATTTGGAAAAGTCACAACAAGAAGAACTAACCAAAATCTTGCAAAAACATTCTATTGCATTTGCATGGGAGTACATTGACATGAAAGGTATTGATCCTAAGACTTGCATCCATCATATCTATATTGAGGAAAACAGTAGACCAATCAGACAACCTCAAAGAAGGATGAATCCAAATCTTAGGGAGATAGTGAAAGAAGAGCTCCAAAAATTACTCAATGTAAACTTCATTTATCCAATTTCCGATAGCCGAAGGGTTTCTCCTTTGGTTATAGTACCTAAAAAGAATGGTAAATGGAGGGTATGCATTGATTACAGGGAATTGAACAAAGCAACTTTGAAGGATCACTTTCCTTTGCCTTTTATCAATCAGGTATTAGATACATTAGCAGGGCAAAAGTACTTTTCATTCTTGGATGGTTTTAGTGGCTATAATCAAATTCAGGTAGCACCTGAAGATCAAGATAAGACCACATTCACCTGTCCATGGGAAACTTTTGCCTATCTAGTACTTCCTTTTGGGTTATGTAATGCACCCGCAACATTCCAAAGAGCAATACTAGGATTTTTTTCTGATCTAATCCATGATTGTGTAGAGGTTTAAATGGATGATTTTACAGTTTATGGTAATTCATTTGAAGAGGCATTAGAAAATTTGGAAAAATTTCTTATAAGATGTAAAGAAACAAACCTTTCATTAAGCCATGAAAAATGCTTTATGATGTTTACTGAAGGGATTGTTTTGGGGCATCATATTTCGGGAGATGGGATTAAGGTTGATAGATCAAAATTTGAAGTCATCTCCAAGTTACCTATTCCAAATTGTCAAAGAGATGTTAGAAGTTTTCTAGGATTTACTGGTTACTATAGAAGATTTATAGAAAAATTCACTAAAATAGCATCTCCACTCTTCAAATTGCTTACAAAAGATTGTGAATTCAAATGGGATCTTGATTGTCAATCAGCCTTTGAAACTTTGAAAACAAGAATATCTGAAGCACCTATCTTGAGAGGACCAAATTGGAAACTCCCTTTCCATATTTCTACAGATGCTTCAGATACAGCTCTAGGAGTTGTGTTGGGTCAAAAGGATTTAGTCCCTTATGCCATTTACTATACCGGTAAAAATTTAACTCCCACTGAGTTGAACTATACTGTAACTGAAAAAGAGTTTTTAGTTGTTGTTCATGCAATCAATAAGTTTAGACATTATATAACAGGCTATGAAACTTTTATTCATACTGATCATTCTGCAATTAGATATCTAATGAACAAACCTGTTACTAATGGCAGAGTGACAAGATGGCTCTTAATTTTGCAGGAATTCAATATTACTGTGTTGGATAGACCAGGAAAACAAAATACAGTAGTTGATTTCTTGTCTAGGATTCAGAATTTTAAAGAAGATTCTCCTGTAGAGGATAAGTTTCCTGATGAATACTTGTTTGCAGTAACTATTAAGACTCCTTGGTATGCAGATATTGCTAACTATTTGGTTACAGGGAAACTACCTTCACATTTATTTCCAAGTGAAAAACGAAAAATTATTCGGGAGAGTTCAAAATATTCATGGATTTCTAACGAATTGTTTAAAACAGGGCCAGATCTTGTGATCAGAAGATGTGTCAGGGAAGATGAAATGCCTGATATTCTTAAGGCATGTCATGATGAACCATGCGGCGGACACTTTGTAGACAAAAGGACGACCTATAAAATCCTCTCTTTAGGATATTATTGGCCTTCCCTCTTCAAAGATGCAAAACAATATGTCAAAAGGTGTGACAACTGCCAAAGAGTAGGGAAACCTACCCTTTCAAATGAAATGCCATTGCAACCACAGGTACTCATCTAACCCTTTGAGAAATGGGCTTTAGATTTCATAGGACCTATTAATCCACCATCTAAGCAAAAGAAGTATATATTGGTTTGTACTGATTATGTTACTAAATGGGTAGAAGCTAAAGCATTAGTGTCTGCTACTGAAAATTCAGTTGTTAATTTTATTTATGAGGATATTTTTACTCACTTTGGTGTTCCAAGAGAAATTGTGACAGATCAGGGAAGCCAATTCACATCCAACCTGGTGGAGAAGTTGATGGAAGAATACAAAATCAAGCACAGAAAATCTACTCCTTACCATCCGCAAGCAAATGGTCAAGTGGAGTCTACAAACAAAGTTCTTGAAAATATCATCACCAAAACTGTTCATCTTCACAAAAGAGATTGGGCGGAAAGGCTTCCTGAAGCCTTGTGGGCCTATAGAACTACATGGATAAATACAACAGGACATTCTCCCTATGAACTTGTTTATGGGAAAGAAGTCCTGCTCTCCATTGAGTTCCAAGTCAAAACCTTCAAGATAGCAGTTCAGTTGGGGATGGATCTATCAGAAGCCCAAAAGCATAGAATGGAGCAGTTGAATGAGCTAGATGAGATCAGACAAGAGGCAATTCTAAGAACTAATCTAGTTCAATATCAAAGAGATAAATGGCATGAAAAATATATCAAAGAGAAGAAGTTTCAAGAAGGATATTGGGCATTGCTATTTGACTCCAAGTTTAAATATTTTAAAGGAAAATTTCAGACTCATTGGCTTGGGCCATATGAGATTGACAAGATCTTTAGCAATGGAGCGGTAAGAATCAAGACCATTGATGAATTTCAAAATCCTCTTATTGTGAATGGCCACAGATTAAAGATCTATCATAAGCCACTCTCAAAAGAGGAATTTGTCAAAATGTTTCAAGATAATTCTGCAATAAGGCTAGTGAAGAAGAATCCTTCTTCTCCACCAGCCTAGCCTTTGTTCTTTTCAGTTTCAAGTAAAAAAAAATAAAAAAAAAATTGTATAAGCCTGAAAACCAATCACTGATTGGCAGTTTTATACAGAAAATGTAGGGTGAAAATCAGGAGCACCTGACACCCTATATTTTCCAAAAAAAAGATTTTCTCTCTCTCTTATTTCACAAGTTTTATGAAAACCCACTCCATTTCATTCCACTTCATTCCACTTCATTACACTCCACTTCATTTCACTTTACTCCATTTCATCTATTTCATTTCATTTCATCAATAAATTTTTTTCTTTCTTGACCATTTTCATTCAGACAGTTATCATCTATCCATCTCCATTCACCCAAATAATTGTTGTGTCAGTTTCCGCAGCTGACACTAGTTTCCGCAGCCAGAAGAATTTTCTGCAGCCACCACTCTGTTTTTCAAAAATTTACAGTCAAATATTATTTCCACAATCATGAAATCAAATGCAGGTATGAAGACATATTATGAAGACATGGGGCATTCAAAGACATCAATGAGGAGCAACTGATTGAAGACCAATGAAAAATGGCAAGGATTCCAAGGTATGAGTAAAAATTTATTTCAAATGGCATTCAAGCACATTTTTACATAGTTATAAACCATAGCTCCATTATATGCAATGATTGCGTTGATAACTTCGTAGCCATCCCACTATCTCTATACGATTCCCCCACAATCCTTGCATTCATTTCTAAACGGCCTCATAATCAAGCCTCCAGTCTTCATTAGTGTTCGGCTATATGTTGATACTCCACCTGTAGTTAAGAAACGTAGTTGATTTGACTACGGCTTCTCTTAGCCGCACAAAATCCGTAGCCGTTGCATAAACGTGCTTGCATCTACTCTGCAGTCACCCAATTTTAAATATTGTCGGATGTGTTTTACTCCTCCTACTGTTCTATTGATCTCACGGCTGTATTTCCACCATGCTCACGTAACTCTTCTCTGTTCTGCTTCACCCCATTTTGTTCTCTGTTACGCTACATTCTGTATACCCATTCTCTGATATCCACTTACAGTCACTGGTCTCTTTCATAAACCGTGCTCATTTCCTCTAATTCAGCCATTTTACCTCCATTGAACCCTCCTCACGCAAACAAGTTTTAAAGAGTAGAAAGAAGGATGGGTCAGTTGTTGAGAACAGAACCAGAAGGACCGAAATTTATGGAAGGGTATCCGCAAGTCAGAGATATATTGAAAAAGGCAAAGTGGCTTCGATTTATTCAAAAGTTTAGAGGCTACCATAAAGAGGTGACAAAAGCTTTTGCACGGTCTTTCAATGGTCTGGAGGTAGAGATTGGGGACCTCAAATTTACGGTGAATGAGGCATCCATAGCAGCTGCTACAGAACTTCCTCAAGAAGGTGAACGTTGGTTCAAGAACAAGAGTTTTAGTGATGAAGCCTGGAGAGTGATCCTACGTAACCCAGGTATGGATGTAACTATTTTTAAAAAGGGAATTCCTGTTCATGCTTTAAAAGAAGAGTGGGCCAGTTTACTGTTAGTTATTCAAAAATTTATCACCTGTGAGGGCCGTTTTGGGTCAATGTACATGTATCATACCCGACTGTTGATGAATTTCCTAGACAACCAGGCCCTCAATCTGCCATACTTTTTATTAAACAGTTTGAAGAAGATGTCTGTAACCGTCCAGAAGCATCTAGGGGATGTAGAACCACATTTGTATCACCATGGTCTCGTGAAAATTTTGGTAGAAAAACAATTAAAGGAGAAAAAGGACACATGGGAGAAATTTTTAGTTAGAAATTTATTTGAAGAACCTCAAGAAATTCTTGAAGGAAGTACATCAAAAAGAAGTAGAAGAAAGAGAACAAATGATAAAACTCAAAGCACTCCTAGTAATACAGTTGAAAGAACTAGTAGAGAAGAAAGACTGTCAAAAAGGAGGAAGGGAGAAACCAAGGGTAAAAAGCCAATAAAATCAAAAGAGAAAAGAAGCATTGAGGTTGTGCATCAAACCCCTTCCTCAGAAGAAGATCATCAAGTGTTATCTGAGAGACTAGTTCACCTTCAGGAACAGTCATCTATGGCCAAAAAGAAGGGAAAAGAAAAACAAAAAGGAAAAGATAGTGGTCCACAGCGTGTAAGAAGAAGTTCCAGGCTTAAAGGGAAGTTGAGGAAAACACAAATGAAAGGACCCCATTTTATTGATTTGGGAGAAGAAACATCTGAACAAACTCCAGCTGGCCATAGTCCATCTCATTCTCAGTCAGACATTGAACATAGTCCATCTCATTCTCAGCCAGACGTTGACATGAGCCCTTTTCAGCCAGATTTTGAAGACAATTCTCCTCCACGGCATTTTGGGGACAGCCCAATGAAAACGACACCTGAGATAGACCCAAAGCAGCAAGAAGTGTATGATTATATAGAATCTTTAGAAAGAGCAGCCACGGGTCCCAGTACTTCATCCACTCAGCCTCACACAGCACAAGAAGATCTAGTCCAATCATTGAAACAAGAAGTCTTTGAGTTAGAGGTTTTAAATAGACACATTAAAAATGAAAATGAGGCATTAAAGGAACAAAGAAAATTGGACAAGATCATTCATGACAATACCATGCTACATCTGGGACTATGGCAGAAAAAGAACAGAAAATTGAAGAAGAAATGCCAGAAGTTAAGTAGAGCACTGGTTAATATCAAATTCAGATGCTTGATGAAGAAGCCCAGGATGTTAGCAGCACCAAGGAAGAGGAGGAGAGGACTGGATGTACTGGCTGAAGTATCAAGGCATATGAATTGAAAGAGGATGATCAAAATTTTGGTTGCATGAGGACATGCAACACCTTCACAGTGGGGGTATGTTGAGTCTCAAATCTGCATCTTTCCTATACACCTTTCTCGAATTTTTCCATTTACCTGGACCTCTTAAGCTATCAATATCATTGCATATTAATCATAAAAGAGCATTTAAAATGGTTTTTAACTATGTTTTGTGTCTGCTGTTTGAATTAGATTTTTGCTCATTTAGCTGCGGAATCTTGTCACTTTCCGCAGCCATTTTGTTAAAGTCTATATTGCAAGTGTCTTCAAGAAAATCAAGCCACATGGGCAAGTGGGAAATGATATGGACATGGATCAAGTCCTATTGGCTCAGTCGAATTCACCTAAGAAGGCTGTGGTCAAAGGTGGCCAAGTGGTGGTCAACCGTAGAGTCCCACGGTGACAGAACTCTGTTTTTCATCACGTGAAGACTTGCGTGGCCGTTTCTAAATCACAGGAGACATATCAACACCTGTAAACGACTCCATAAGCCAAATCCAACAGCCACTTTCCATAGATTTAATCTTCACGGCAGCCATGATGCTAGATTTCTGGACGTGGTTGTTCACGTGTCTTCTATCAGCGCAGACTTTAGGGAATTAGTTATATCACCCTCTGTTATAAATAATGTGTTCTCATACGCATAATAGTTAGTTCTTGTAATGTAATTCTGCTGTAAAGAAAGCCACTGTGCCGTAACAATTTTTCCATTGTTATGACTGCATTTTGAATATATGAGAAGACTCTGTTTATCAACGTAATTCGTGGTTGATAGCTGTTGTCCGAGGTTTGGGCAGAGGGCCCCTGCACACGCTGAGGTTTTGTGTATTACTGTATAGTTTCATGCTTCATTTCTTTACATTCATTGTGCCATAGTCATTCACGTGTATATATATTACATCTTTCACGGTATTTACGTTTCATCTTTGTCCATAATCTTTCATGCTTTACATTTTACTTCTGTCCATAATCTTTTATGCTTTATATTGTTGTTAACTGATCATTGTTTTTGTTCCAAATTACAATAGGCAGCCCGGGCATTTGCACATCATTTTATAATGACTAATGACATGGAATCAATCTTGTCCTTCTGCTGATTTCTTTTTCTTAGTTTTTAATTCCAGCACTATTTTATTCATTTCAGTTTTTAACATTTGCTTTACTAGTTAGATTAGATATTAAGTTGCTCATGTCATTATCAGTTACCTCTGAAAGCCATAGCGAGACTAATGGTGAGGGATTGAAGTATGAGTGTGTAGTTTGATATTAGTTTATTTTTCTGCAAGTTAGATATTAAATTGCTCATGTCATTATCCGTTACCTCCGAAAGCCATAGCGAGACTAATGGTGAGGGATTGAAGTATGAGTGTGTAGTTTGATATTAGTTTATTTTTCTGCAAGTTAGATATTAAATTGCTCATTTCATTATCAGTTACCTCCGAAAGCCATAGTGAGACTAATGGTGAGGGATTGAAGTATGAGTGTGTAATTTGATATTAGTTTATTTTTCTGCAAATTAGATATCAGATTGCTCAAGTTGTTTATGATTACCTCTGAAAGCCATAGCGAGACTAATGGTGAGAGGTCAGAATATGAGTTGATGTAATTTGATTTTAGTTTTACTTTCTTGCAATATTTTCTTTGAGTACAGTTTCTTTTGTGTTTAGACAGCAGCAAGGGTAATGGTTTTCATGATCAATAGTTCACTGTTTGTTTAACTAGAATAGTGGCACATTTTCATTTCCTTTTAGGAACTAATTTTGTCATTTTATGTTTTCAAAATCCTTTTGAAGTTTGAAGTTTGGGAAATCATTATAAAGGACATCATTGCCTTGAACAATCATAACCATACTTGTCTTTTATAATTTCCATCTCGCATTAGGAAACCAACCAAGATAAAAAAGAAAAAAACCAAAAACGACAAAAAGTAATAGATAGGTTATCTTGCACATATAGTGCGCCACACTTCGTCAGCTTACGAATCCCGGATTGAAAAATTAATGTAGCAATTTAGGACACACTAAATTGACCAAACAGAAACTCCCCAGCGGAGTCGCCAATTCTGCTATAGGGTAAAATGCTTGGGTTGTTGGTTATCGAATATCCCTCTCAGGGCTTTCCAGTGCCTGAGGCAGACAGTAAGATTAGTTGTATAGTTCACAACAATGGCACATACATGTTCATATTAACGTAAAACAACTTGATAGAATAAGATGGAAGATTACCTCTTTAATTATCTTGGAGTCCCTTGGAGAGCACTAGGCAGCGAAGCAGGAGTTCTCCTTCACCAGCTCCAAATCTTGGCCCTGCAATAAATTAAAGCACCCATGTAATCTCTACCATAACATATATTTCCTATCAATTAATTCAATATATAATAAACACTTAAACTATGCACATCTATGCCATTCATCTCATGCTATATAAGTGATTAAATAATAATGACAATATCAATGCATAGAATGGACAAAACAGATACAGTTCTATTGATTTATAAAAAGGAGGATTACAACCGTCGGTTGTACCAAGCCCTCCTCAGCCTTCCAATCTCTCTATCTCTCAAAGTGGTGATGTCTTGACCAACAAGTTCTCAATGAACCTCTTTGATCTTTGACCTTCACACTACAACAATGATCTCTACTTCACAAGTATTCAAAAACTTTGACAATCCTTCGACCTTGAACCAAGAGCCTTCAACTCCATTTTATAGGAGATGGAGAGAGCAATCATTGCCCTTCTCTTTCTACCAGTTCTGAATAGAAAAAACCAAGATGTTTCCTCAACCTCCATGCTTTTGCCTTCTTTGAGATTTCAGTTGTTTATGGCAAGGCCCAATAGGAGATTAGTGCTTTGCAGTTTCTTTTTTGTACTGACTCTCTTGTGAGAAAAAGCTGGAAATTCAAATCATTCTCTGCGGGTTTTTCCCATTCCAAACTCAAAACACGGGTAACGCTGCTCTCTAGTGTAAACAGAGCGTTGCCCTAGCCACTAACGCGGCCTATTCACTGATCAGCTACGTTATAACACTCTTGTGTTGTTATAGTGAGGCGTTACCTTGGCAGAAATAGGTTTAGTTTAGGTCTTTGTATTCCTTCCATATTTATCTTCTCCTATGAGCTGATGATGAAGTATTTTGACTTGTAACAGATAGTCGATTTGTTACCATATGTTGTAATGCAACTACTTTAAAGTTTGATGAAATAATCACATCCTTGTTATTGGAGGAGATGAGATGGAAAAACATGGAAATCTAGAATAAATATGCCTTTTCTATAAGAGGATTCTCCTAGAATAGAAATACAAATACGTCCTTGAGTGGATATCTAAATCTAGAGTAAGACCTAAATATCTAGGAAATTTCATAAATTTGTGTGTTGGAGAAGTGGAAAATAAGGGAATTATAATAAATATTCCATATCTAAAATTAATAATAAAGGGAATGGATATGAAGTTGTTCCTTCTTCAAAAAAAAAATGATCATCAGAGGGAGGAGATATGTACTTTCCTTATTCAAGTACACATGTAGATCATGAGTCATGGATAGTCAACTCAGGTGCATCCTTCCACATGACTTCTCGCAAGGAGTATTTTTGTGAGTGTGAAATACTTGTTGGTGGTGATGTTTTCTTAGGAGATGGATTGACAACTAAAATCATAGGATGAGGAAAATTCAAGTTGAAGCTCATGGATGGAAGGATTAGAACATTGTTTGGTTTTGTTCACATCCTATGATTAGGTAGAAATTTAATTCCTGTAAAAAAATATGAGAAATGTAGGTCTAAACGCAATTTTGAAAAGGTTACCTAAAATATGGCTCAAGGAACAATTATATTATTTAGAGGAATTCAGATTGGATCTCTATATAATTTGTTGGGAATCATTGTTAGTGATGGGTGCAATCATTTTTTTATTCTTGAGATTGGAGGAAAATATCTTGCAACTTATAGAGAAAATACTATGTTGTGTCATCAAATACTATGACATATCAGACAAAACAACCTTCAAGCACTACACAATAATGATATGGTAGAAGGTATGTCTAAGTTCTCTCTATATTTTGATTTCGTTGAACATTATTTATATGTGAAGTGAAATCGGGTAAGATTTCTCCTTTGATTTTACAACGTCAAAGGGAATATTATATGTAGTGCACATTGATGTGTTTGTACTTGTGTCAACTCCATATTTGGGTAAATATGTGTATTATGTATCATTTATAGATGAATTATTGAGTAACACATGGCTTTATTTCCTCAAGAAGAAACATGAAGTCGTTGATAATTTCAAAGAGTTTAAGGATTTTGTGGAAAATTAGATAGAAAATAAATTTAAGGTGTTGAGAAAATATAATGGTGGATAATTCTATAATAAGTTTTATATAAAAAAAGGCAGAAGACTACTCCATACACTCCTCAGCATAATGGAGTTGTAGAAAGCATTAATATGGTGTTGATGGAGAAAGTAAGGAGAATTCTTAATGGTGCTTAATTAGGATAGGAATTATGTGAAGAGGTAATGGACATTGTGTATTATCTAGTAAATATATCACCCTCATCAGTGTTGGATGAAAAGACTACACATGGGGTATGCATTGGTAAGAATTTTCTTAAATAACTTTGGGTATTTTTTTGTAACGATTATGTACACATTCCAAATGAGAATAGGAGTAAGCTAGATAAGAAAGCTTTAAATTATATCTTTATTGGATATAAATATGGTCTAAAAGGTTATAATTTTTAGAACCTATAAATTAAGAAGTTTTTGTATAGTCAGGATGTGGTATTTAGAAAAGTAAAATATGTTTTCAAACAAGAATTATTTTCAAGGGAGAAAGAACCAAAAAATATAGAGTTTGAATTAAAAAATGATGAATCAATTTGTACATAAGAAAAGGAATCTGAAGAAGAAGAACCATATACTCTGTCACTAAGGATATTGGTTCAGGAAATAAGGAAGCAAGAAAAATATACTCCACCTAATTTCCATTCAAATTTTCCTTTGTTTGTTATTGATGATGATCCTAGAATTGTTAAGGAGGTAGTGGATTCAAGGAATGGAAAACTATAGAAAAAGGCCATGGTTGAAGAAATGGGAGCATTTCACAATAATGAGACTTGGGATCTAGTGGAGTTGTTGGAAGAAATAAATCCCATTTGTAGAAAATGGTTGTTTAAGAATAATTTGAATGCATAAGGAAGAGTGGAGAAATAAAAACCTCGGTTAGCAGTAAAGGATTATTCCCAAATAGAGGGAATTGACTTTAGTGATATTTTTTCTCATGTTTTCAAGCTAACTTCTATTATATTTTTTTATATGTTTTTTCATAGATTGACATGAAGAAAACATTTCTACATGGGGATTAGGAAGAAAAAACCTACATGAAACAACCATAAGGCTTTGGTGTGAAAGGAAACAAAGAGCCAGTACACAAACTGGAAAATTCCATGTATGGGTTAAAGCAATACGAAGGATGTGGTATCAAAATTTTGATACTTATATATTGAGACTTGGCTTACCAATGAGTAAATAAAATCACTGCGTACATTTCAAATTAGTTGTTGATCATGTTATTTATTTTTTATTGTATGTGGATGATATGTTGTTGATTGGAAATGACATAGAAATAATTCAAGAAGTGAAAACTTAGTTGTCCTCTTATTTTGACATGAAGGATATTAATGCTAAAAAAAAAATCTTTAATGTGGAAACTAAAAGATATTAGAAAAACATGAGATTATGGTTAAGTCAGAGGAAGTATGTAGAGACAATATTGTATAGGTTTAATATGCAAGAATGTAAACAGGTCAAGGTGCTTATTTATATAGGTGTAAATTTATATACATATTAATTTCCCAAGACGCAAGAAGAGGAATAGGACACATCTCATGTTCCATATGCCAGTGCAATTGGAATCTTGATGTATGCTATGATCTATACTAGACCAAACATTACACATGTAGTGGGAGTATTTAGCAGGTATATGTCAAAACCAGGGAAATAAAATCAGGAAATAGTAAAGATGGATTTTAGGTATTTGTATGGAACTAGTGGCTATGGATTTTACTACCAAAGAATGCCATGGTTGGATAGAGTGTTGTAGATACATGGGGTTCTGTTAATGTATATTGGGATAGATTTGGATAGAGAAACTAATTGGATGAGAAAATAATAATATGTAGTGGCACTCTCAAGAAGAAAACGTATGAACAAGGTCAGCCATCAAAATAGTGAACCATTATGGTTGCAGAGATTGTGTTCAAGTATGGGGTTGGTACAAAAAGCTATAAGGATAGACTGTGATAGCCAAAGTGCAATTTTCTTGGCTAAGAACCCAGCTTATCATTCAAAGACAAAGCACATTGATGTTCAATATCACTTTGTTAGAGATATGGTTGAGGCTAAAAGGGTGTTGCTGGTAAAGGTGGACACTTTGAAGAATGTTGAAGATGCATTGACGAAGTCTGTGAGCACTCAGAAGTTCTCTTGGTGTAGAGAAACAATTGGGCATTATTACCATAGATTGTTGATCATATACTCTTGTGACTCATCGTGTGCAAAGAAAAAAAGTCAAATAATGTTGGGTGTGTTATATTATCAGCATGACTATCCCCACATGTTGTAAAAACGTGCACCCTCGAAAAAAGAAAAAAATAAAATAAAAGAGGATGATATTTTGCATTCCTTTTCTTGTGGTTTTCGGTAGACAGTTTTTGATAAAAGCGATTTTGTGGTGCATGGTGGTTTTTCCCGTGGTTTTGTAGTTTTGGTTAAGGAACTACAATTGTATTATAATTCAAGGTAAATGGATTGGAAGCTCATGGATATCGTGGGATATATACTGTATTGTAATATTGTACAGAATATTTAATTTTTATGTACAATATTACAAAACAATATATATCTCGTGGAATCCATGCAGGGTTTCCAATCCATTTACCTTGAATTAGAATACAACTATAGTTTCTTAACCGAAACTACAAAACCACACACACACACACACACACACACACACAGATATATATATATATATATATATATATATTGGTGGTTTTACCGGTTTTGTGTTTCCAAGATAAAATCTATGTGTTAATGTGTGTGTTTTCCATTGATGTTTTTCTATTTCAATTAATAATGTATTTGCAGCAATTAATTGAATAAGGTTAAAACCTACAAGAATTCCTTCAACTTAAATTTATGCTTTAATGAAATGTTTTCCCCTTATATGCATGAATTGCATGGATACCCCATTTGAGGTGTGACCAAGGAAAAAAGTTGTCAACAAACCAGAATTGCTAAATATATTAATAACATGTGCATCTATGGGCTATTGTAATGGACAATATTTAATTAAGTAAATAATACACCCATAGGTAAAAAAATTATGTTTGTTAGTGTATTGGGAATGAAAGGTTATGTGTGATGTATGAAGTGAATGCAATGACTACAATATATGCATGAGGCAATACGTAATGGCGCAAGAGCTTGTAAATATTAAAAAAAACAATTTCATTAGATAGTGATGAGTGTTATAAAACGATACCATATGCATGAATGCTTAAAGGTTCTAGTCTAGTGTGAGTGGCCATGAAAATTTATATTGCTATGTGTTGGTCTATCACATGAACATGATTTTTTATCATAGTCCTTTGTTGATGAGAATGTGCATGTGACTATTGATATGTGAATATTCATATGGAATTAATATTCATTGGAATATGATAGAGGCATGAAGATCTTAGTATGGAGAAATTGTTGAAAAGTTTGATAATACATAAGCTTGATGCATTGAATGGATTCATGCTTGGATGGAACAAGCACTTGCATGAATGAATGTCATGATAAGAAATGATTATTAGTGTTTCAAGAAATTGTTGATTTTTGAAGTGAGTGATGTGAACCTCTCTCCCCATAGAAAGTAAAGTTGGAAAACTAATTTCTAATAAAATTATAAGATATGCATCTTAGAGGGGAGATTAATTATGACACTCTCAACCTTACATAATTTTTTTTTTTTTTCTGAAATAAATGCTTCAATGCATTGTGAAGTGTTGGAACAAATGAAAATAAAACACATGATGTAATAATGACGAAATGTATTTATACAATGAAATGAATGTTTCCGATTTCTCCTTTGATTTTACGAGGTCAAAGGGAATATTATATGTAGTGCACATTGATGTGTTTGTACTTGTGTCAACTCCATATTTGGGTAAATATGTGTATTATGTATCATTTATAGATGAATTATTGAGTAACACATGGATTTATTTCCTCAAGAAGAAACATGAAGTCATTGATAATTTCAAAGAGTTTAAGGATTTTGTGGAAAATTAGATAGAAAATAAATTTAAGGTGTTGAGAAAATATAATGGTGGATAATTCTATAATAAGTTTTATATAAAAAAAGGCAGAAGACTACTCCATACACTCCTCAACATAATGGAGTTGTAGAAAGCATTAATATGGTGTTGATGGAGAAAGTAAGGAGAATTCTTAATGGTGCTTAATTAGGATAGGAATTATGTGAAGAGGCAATGGACATTGTGTATTATCTAGTAAATATATCACCCTCATCAGTGTTGGATGAAAAGACTACACATGGGGTATGCATTGGTAAGAATTTTCTTAAATAACTTTGGGTATTTTTTTGTAACGATTATGTACACATTCCAAATGAGAATAGGAGTAAGCTAGATAAGAAAGCTTTAAATTATATCTTTATTGGATATAAATATGGTCTAAAAGGTTATAATTTTTAGAACCTATAAATTAAGAAGTTTTTGTATAGTCAGGATGTGGTATTTAGAAAAGTAAAATATGTTTTCAAACAAGAATTATTTTCAAGGGAGAAAGAACCAAAAAATATAGAGTTTGAATTAAAAAATGATGAATCAATTTGTACATAAGAAAAGGAATCTGAAGAAGAAGAACCATATACTCTGTCACTAAGGATATTGGTTCAGGAAATAAGGAAGCAAGAAAAATATACTCCACCTAATTTCCATTCAAATTTTCCTTTGTTTGTTATTGATGATGATCCTAGAATTGTTAAGGAGGTAGTGGATTCAAGGAATGGAAAACTATAGAAAAAGGCCATGGTTGAAGAAATGGGAGCATTGGACAATAATGAGACTTGGGATCTAGTGGAGTTGTTGGAAGAAATAAATCCCATTTGTAGAAAATGGTTTTTTAAGAATAATTTGAATGCATAAGGAAGAGTGGAGAAATAAAAACCTCGGTTAGCAGTAAAGGATTATTCCCAGATAGAGGGAATTGACTTTAGTGAAATTTTTTCTCATGTTTTCAAGCTAACTTCTATTATATTTTTTTATATGTTTTTGCATAGATTGACATGAAGAAAACATTTCTACATGGGGATTAGGAAGAAAAAACCTACATGAAACAACCATAAGGCTTTGTTGTGAAAGGAAACAAAGAGCCAGTACACAAACTGGAAAATTCCATGTATGGGTTAAAGCAATACGAAGGATGTGGTATCAAAATTTTGATGCTTATATATTGAGACTTGGCTTACCAATGAGTAAATAAAATCACTGCGTATATTTCAAATTAGTTGTTGATCATGTTATTTATTTTTTATTTTATGTGGATGATATGTTGTTGATTGGAAATGACATAGAAATAATTTAAGAAGTGAAAACTTAGTTGTCCTCTTATTTTGACATGAAGGATATTAATGCTAAAAAAAAATATTTAATGTGGAAACTAAAAGATATTAGAAAAACATGAGATTATGGTTAAGTCAGAGGAAGTATGTAGAGACAATATTGTATAGGTTTAATATGCAAGAATGTAAACAGGTCAAGGTGCTTATTTATATAGGTGTAAATTTATATACATATCAATTTCCCAAGACGCAAGAAGAGGAATAGGACACATCTCATGTTCCATATGCCAGTGCAATTGGAATCTTGATGTATGCTATGATCTATACTAGACCAAACATTACACATGTAGTGGGAGTATTTAGCAGGTATATGTCAAAACCAGGGAAATAAAATCAGGAAATAGTAAAGATGGATTTTAGGTATTTGTATGGAACTAGTGGCTATGGATTTTACTACCAAAGAATGCCATGATTGGATAGAGTGTTGTAGATACATGTCTTTGTTAATGTATATTGGGATAGAGATTTGGAGGAGAAACTCAATTGGATGAGAAAAATAATAATATGTAGTGGCACTCTCAAGAAGAAACGATGAATACATGGCAGTCACTCATGTAAGACAAGAATCATTATGGTTACAAAGATTATGTTCAGGTATTAGGTTGTTACAACAAGCTGTAAGGATAGATTGTGATAGTCAAAGTACAATTTTCCTAGAAAATAACCCAGCTTATCATTCAAAGAAAAACCATATCAATGTTCAAAATCACTCTATGAGAGATGTGGTTGAAGATAAGAAGATGTTGCTGCAAAAACTAGACACTTTGAAGAATGTTGAAGATTCATTAAAAACGTCTTTGAGTACTAAGAATTTCTCTTGGTGTAGAAAAAAAATTGGGCATTATTACCATAGATTGTTGATCATATACTCTTGTGACTCATCGTGTGCAAAGAAAAAAAGTCAAATAATGTTGGGTGTGTTATATTATCAGCATGACTATCCCCACATGTTGTAAAAACGTGCACCCTCGAAAAAAGAAAAAAATAAAATAAAAGAGGATGATATTTTGCATTCCTTTTCTTGTGGTTTTCGGTAGACAGTTTTTGATAAAAGCGATTTTGTGGTGCATGGTGGTTTTTCCCGTGGTTTTGTAGTTTTGGTTAAGGAACTACAATTGTATTATAATTCAAGGTAAATGGATTGGAAGCTCATGGATATCGTGGGATATATACTGTATTGTAATATTGTACAGAATATATAATTTTTATGTACAATATTACAAAACAATATATATCTCGTGGAATCCATGCAGGGTTTCCAATCCATTTACCTTGAATTAGAATACAACTATAGTTTCTTAACCGAAACTACAAAACCACACACACACACACACACACACACACACAGATATATATATATATATATATATATATATTGGTGGTTTTACCGGTTTTGTGTTTCCAAGATAAAATCTATGTGTTAATGTGTGTGTTTTCCATTGATGTTTTTCTATTTCAATTAATAATGTATTTGCAGCAATTAATTGAATAAGGTTAAAACCTACAAGAATTCCTTCAACTTAAATTTATGCTTTAATGAAATGTTTTCCCCCTATATGCATGAATTGCATGGATACCCCATTTGAGGTGTAACCAAGGAAAAAAGTTGTCAACAAACCAGAATTGCTAAATATATTAATAACATGTGCATCTATGGGCTATTGTAATGGACAATATTTAAATAAGTAAATAATATACACCCATAGGTAAAAAAAAATATGTTTGTTAGTGTATTGGGAATGAAAGTTTATGTGTGATTTATGAAGTGAATGCAATGACTACAATATATGCATGAGGCAATACGTAATGGCCCAAGAGCTTGTAAATATTAAAAAAAACAATTTCATTAGATAGTGATGAGTGTTATAAAACGATACCATATGCATGAATGCCTAAAGGTTCTAGTCTAGTGTGAGTGGCCATGAAAATTTATATTGCTATGTGTTGGTCTATCACATGAACATGATTTTTTATCATAGTCCTTTGTTGATGAGAATGTGCATGTGACTATTGATATGTGAATATTCATATGGAATTAATATTCATTGGAATATGATAGAGGCATGAAGATCTTAGTATGGAGAAATTGTTGAAAAGTTTGATAATACATAAGCTTGATGCATTGAATGGATTCATGCTTGGATGGAACAAGCACTTGCATGAATGAATGTCATGATAAGAAACTATTATTAGTGTTTCAAGAAATTGTTGATTTTTGAAGTGAGTGATGTGAACCTCTCTCCCCATAGAAAGTAAAGTTGGAAAACTAATTTCTAATAAAATTATAAGATATGCATCTTAGAGGGGAGATTAATTATGACACTCTCAACCTTACATAATTATTTTTGTTTTCTGAAATAAATGCTTCAATGCATTGTGAAGTGTTGGAACAAATGAAAATAAAACACATGATGTAATAATGACGAAATGTATTTATACAATGAAATGAATGTTTCCTTTAAATTTGAAATGGTTTATAACCAAACATGATTAGATTGTTGAGTACATGAGAATATAGGGGCCCCTTCTAGTAGTTACAATGAATATGTATGGAAATGATTTTATGCATGAACACTAACAATTCTTTGGTTGAGTGAAAATGCAAATTACAGGTAAAATGGCCGTAGGTATGGCATTGAGTGTAAGCCCATAAGAAAGATAGATATTATCACTTACAAAAGAGCCAACCATTATGTGAAAGAGTATCATATTTGTGAAATTTTGTTTCTATATGAAACTGACAAAAGTCAGATAATTTTGATTTGAACTATAATTATTAATATCATGGTATATGTATGCATGTGATATAGTTGAGATGATGTATATATCTAAGGAGGATGAATGGTGATTGTGTATCTAAAATCCCACGAACAAGACCATTATGGTGACGTAAAAACCCTATAGCATACCTTAATCACTATTGAGATGTGCTATTTTATGTTAGAGTGACATAGAGGGACATCTTGAATATAAGACTATAAATCTCAGTAAAATTATTATGCGAGGAATCCTTAGAAAATGATGGATCACTTGAAAATTTTCATAGTAGTGAAGAAATGCTTAAGCCTAGAGGGTGAGTGATTGCAAGGAAGAGGATACTTACATGAATCTATGGTGGGAGATTCATGTTGCATTCTAATCAATATCAAGAGTTCGTTTAGTGTGTCTGAATGAGTAGCGATCTGATTTTGTTTCTCGTGGAAGCCTTGTGAAGCAAGGGACAGCCATCAAAATAAGTATCAAACTGAAATTTCATGTGTTGAAATGTGTGTTTTCTTATTGAGATTTCCTATGGAAAATTTAATGGATATATATATATATATGGCGTTGTATGCAACAAAAATATGTGTTCTAAGGAAATGAAAAGGATTTCATTGCAAGTAAAGTTGAAGAATGAATACATAAACATTGTTGCAGTACCAGAACATAGAGGATAGTTTTATTCCAGGGGGGAGAGAATGTAACATCCCAACTTTTCTCCTTGAAAATTTTGTAGTTACAATTGTTATAACTATTGCATGCATATTTTTATCTTTTATTATATTGAGCACCATGATGATATATGTTGAGAAATCAATAGGGCTTGGATTAGAGTGATTTCTATTTAACTTGATAATTGCTTGTGATATTCTTTTACTTTTCTTTATGATTAGCTCCTTCTTCTCCTATTATTATAGTGTTCCTATCATCAAACAAATACCAAAAAACATGAAGATCAATATAAAAAATGGACACAAGATGTAGGATTCTAGCTAGGGTCAAAAACTATCCTAAAGAGGAAAACCCACAAAAATATCTTCTCTTCTTACAGAATCTTCAAATGAAGAATTATAAGACCCTTAGACCAAAGACCAAGACCCTTCCAAGAAAAAATCAACCTTCTTAAGGATGTGCTTCTTTTCACCAATTCAATCCAAGTCAAATCTCTTCCAAATGCTCAACTTTGGCCCCCAGAAAAAAACTTCATCCCTCATTGCAGTCCTACAACTTTCGGCCCTCCAACAAGTAGTTGCAACTTCAAATGTTTGGGTGATAAGGGATATTTTAGGCTTCCTCCTTCATTTGCTTAGGTTTCTTCTTCTTCAAAGGCTTGTAGATGATTAAATTGACTTCTTTGCTTCAAATTTCCATCCCTTCTTTTATAGTTCAGAAATTAGGGCTTGTAAGTGCAACAAAACCCTAGCCTCCTTCACATGTGTGAGAAAGATAGAGAGAAAAATCATATTTTCATATTTACTTCTTTCTTCTAGGTCTTCACTTGTATTATTTCTTCTTGTCCTGGCTTCCTTGATCAAATCATATCGATGGCTCCAAATGAGGTTGAATGGTCACTTATATATAGGGTTCCAAGGAGGAAGAATAGCCTTAGTGAGGTTGACTTCTTATTTGCCAAGATGACTTGGTCTTGGAGGGGTAAAAATTCATTTTGACTCTGAAATAAATACTTTGACTTGACACAAAATGCCCAATGGGGTATTTTACATATGATATTGACTTTTTGACCTTTTGAAAAACCTTAGAAGCACTCAATGGGTGATTTGACCTAAAACAACAAATAATATTGAGCATGAAACCCATGCTAATAATAATAATGATGATTTTTCTTTATTTTTATAAAATATACAAAAATAAAGAGTGCATGACATGTTATAAGGACTGAACCTAGTTACATATTTCAACACTATAAACTACGTAAATATTTTTACTATTACAGTCAATAAAATGATGATGACCAAGACCAATATACATGAGAAAATATAGGGGATATGATACCACAAGTGCATAAAGGTAAGAGTTTCTAAGTGATTTCTTTATATTTCCTTCTAACTATGACACATTATTATCTTCACCTTATTTAAGCTAAGTAGTGGAGAAAACCAATTCCTAAAGTTAACCCATCACTCATATACTTTAGCAAGTTGTCTATCTTATTTTATTGGAAAAAAAATACATATTAGGGGTGATCCAGGTGGATATTTGTGGCCATTCGCTTATTCCACCTAGGCCTCTAGCTGGTTTCATCAGTTTCCTTAATTATAGCACAATTTACTATTTTTAGCAGTTTTTGGGGTCATGAACTTTTGGAGCTGTTTTGACCCCCTAAAATGTGTTTTTTTAGGTTCATAGTAGGTTCATATCCATAGGTGGGTGCCTGCCAAAGATAATATGGCCAAGTTAAAACCCCAAGAAGTTGGTTTCCCAACTAACCCCAATGGGGCCCATGAACTCTTAGTGTTCCATATCCTAGGGTTAAGGTTTTGCTTGTTTAGGGTTTTACTTTTGTTGTTTAATAATAAAAAGGACCTTGAGGTGCATCGCAACATAGTTCAGATGCATTTAGCCACCACATCTCTTCTAAAAGATAAGCTACCATCACCCGAGCCAATTTATTTGCATTCTATATGTAAGCATCTTTTCAATTCTTTGATATTAATGAAATGAAGATTTATTTTTGTTGTATATTTTTGTTTTTGTTTATATTTTTATTTGTTTGTGTTCCTGCATAAGTATGGATCTGTGGTATTAGAGTGGTCTTCTCTTTCTTTGTTTTTATGTGCATATCCCCAATGAGGAATGGGGTATAAGGAGTTACGGCTTGAACTAGTTTAACCTTTGCAAGACTGGCATTGTCGACCTCGATGACCTCCCATGGTGGAAGAAAAGAAAGATGAGGGAATTGGAGATCCTTTAAAAATATTGCTTGAATTGGCCCTCGAGCGACAAAGCACTACAAAGAAAAGACCCTCTAGCGGAGGTTATAAAGGAGGTTTTTAGTGTTATAAAATTGACCAAATTTTCAAAAAAAACATTTTCTACAACATCCATTTATGGGTACGGAGGTTTTGGCGGAGCTTTTAATGGAAATTCAACACAACTAAAAAAAATGGACGGTCGGAAGTTATTATGGATGTTTTTTTCATCGGTGTGCTACTAAGGTTTCAACACACTGGTGCATGTCATCTAGAAGGTGGCCCAGAGCGGCCGAAGGTGCATTCACCGGGCCGTCAAGGTATTAAACCACACCGAGCGCAGTGTTGGTGATACAAAGCACGAGGCCGTTCTAATCGGTCTTGGGATTTTTGCAGTGCCCATAGGTCGTCTCAACGCACCGGTAAGTAGAATTATAGAAATGCATCGGTGCTTCATATTATACAAATGCACCGCGATTTATAATTGGTATTGGTATTTGCGCAGTACCCATAGGTCATACAAATGCACCGATGCGTAGTCCCACATAAACGCACCCGTGCGTAGTACCGCACAAATACACCGAGATTTTTAATTGGTTTTGGTATTTTTGCAGTGCCCATAGGTCGTAGAAATGCACCAGTGCACTACAGTGTACAAACACAATGGTGTACAGTAACTAACATGCACCGGTGTTCATTCTGTATTTTTTAGAAACATCGACCTGTGACAGTGCAATTATTGTAACTTTTTAAAATTCGTTATTCATCAAAAGTCGACACATCTTATAACAGTATTCATATTAATTAAATTTTTATTAATGCATTTGAATGTGATGTTTGGATTAATTTTTTATATCATATCATAATTATTGTGATTTTTTAAAATTCATTGTTCATCAAAAGTCAACACATAATATCTTATAACAGTATTCATATGAATTAAATTTTTATTAGCTCATTTGAATGTGATGTTTGGATTAATTTGTTATATCATTTCATCAAATTTCACATCTCTTCATTATAATATTTAATCATCCATAAATTTAATCAGTGGTGTTACATTTCACATCGACAATGGATAACACAATAGTATAAATTAAAACATATTTTATTATTATTATTATTATATAGAAGACAGTCTTTGTCATACAAAATGGGACAATCATTGGCATCCCTTAATTGTCTTTCAATTGGGACACTATGTCCATTACATTAAACAAAATGTTTGATTTCACAGACAAATATTTCAAAAAATGCAATGCCTTGCTTTGATATCCAAACATAGTGATCATCATTCTCGCTTGAATTGTTGTCACTGCTAGAGCTACTTCCATTACTTGGGTTATTTTCAGGAATGTTTTGTTCACGGTGTTGATTGTTTTCTTCTTCTTCACCTTTCATCTACAAACATAAAAATAAATTGTAATGAGTGTATATACATTGGTGAGAATAATGAAAATTTCAATATTAAATAATATACATCAATGTAAATCGAAAATAAATGACGTACCATAGCAACAATTGACTCATAAACTATACACATTCTTTCAAAACCATGTACCATGCCACCTTTCAAGATTTCATCTATTGGCGCAGTTCCATACTTTGTTTCCTGCAATTTTTATACCCCATAACAAATCATATATTTAATATAAAATATTTTTTGTTCTATTAATTATAGACGGAGCTAAGTAAAACAAGATCAATAGATGTTTACAAATTCCACAATTAATTTCTGATATGCCAACATATACTCACAACCCATATTTAACCCAATTTCAATCAATTCATCTAATGGTTCTTCTTTGTATGTTAGCACCTGTTTGAAGACATTCAATGATGATTTTTGTAAAATGACTTTAAAAAATACAAAAATTAAATCTATTTAAGTTGTTATAAGGAAGTAAAAATTACTCACAAACTTAGATATCAACCCTTTTCTTCCTTTTCGTCCTATTTTATGTATTAAATGGGTTCCATTTTCTTTTATTTTGTGCAAGAAAATACTTGAAAATTAATATTTAATGCTAAAATTTTTATTTATTGTACCTAATGATCGAAAAATTCAATGATTACATCTTACATTTGAAGCACGTTGTTGCTAAGATGGCTCCTCCAGCGATGCAATTTTGTCCATTTCTTTGACCATCTCCTTGTACACCTTTTTGGACATTCTACTGGCATATTTTTGATATCAGCTCGTTCATCTTTTGAGATTTTCATAATATTCCTGAAAATGTAACATGACGATAAACTATTTAATTTTTATATTGATATATGAAAAGTAAATATAACAAAATTGATATTTATAAATAATTCTAGACAAACTTTTAAGGAATATTACTTTTTCATTCCTTTTTTTTGTACGTTTTTGCTATTAAAAGTCTTACATGTCTCATTGACCAATTATCTGGAAACTCTTCCTATAGTTTAGATAAAATTTGGTTCTTGGAATCATTTGATTGATTTTTGTATTATAGGTGGAAAGAACGTCTATACATTCGTTCCACTCGATCCCTCAAACTTTTGTAAAAGATTTTCCCCTTTTCGTTAACCTCCAACACCACTCCAAATAAGCTAAGGAGAAATTCATTTTCATTTTCATGTTCTATTTTTTTTCTTTTCTTAGAACAACATTCCTTTTCGAAGTTGTTGGTCCTTGTAGAACATTAAACAAATGTGAATTAATAGATTGTTTGACACATGTTATCTAATAATTTTAAGTATATTATTAATGAAAATTAAAAAAAGAAACTCATATTGGATCGATAGTATTTTTTCATTCACCTGATTCACCCTTTTGCAATTTTCCATCAAGATTTTACACTCTTTTGGCCCTAGATCAGAAATAATCTTATCAAGCTTCGTCATTTTCTGACTATGCATGATACACAGTAAACAATACATATTATTTAAACTTACATATAGTTCAAAAATAATATTTTTTGTAAAGAATTTACAAAGAACTTGCCTTTTTTGCTTTTCTTGATGTGTTATTAGTATTTTTGTTAATTGATCTCTTGTTAGTCATTTCTTTATCAATCTGAAACATGTACCATATCATTCATTAATATATTTATAAATAAATTGTCAACTTTTCAGGTAAAAAAGAAATCTCAAGAAACCAGTGCACCTTTCATGATGTACGCATTAATGTCGATGCATGGGGGCCTTATAAATGCACCGCACAAATAGTATAATAGACTGTATGGTGCTCTATGTCAACAAGTTGCACCGGTGCGTTACATGTTAACCACACCATCAATAAACACAGAGAAAATTATAAAAATCGTCCAGTGTTAGTTTTTGTAGCATAAACGCCTTGCGCAAACAAGGGACCACCATACGGTGCTCTCTGTCAACTAGGAGACCCAGTGCGGTGTGTTATATGTTACATGGTGCATCGATTAACACAATAAAACATTTGTTTGCGAAACAACACATTTGCGGTGCGCCATATTGAAATAGCACGTTATCGGTGCGCCCCTCCTAACCTAGCACATCGGCGCCCTATTTCAGATATGACGCACTAATTTAAAAAAATACATTTTTAAATTTTTTATTACATAGTACTTGCACGGTGCGCTAGGATAATATAGCGCATCTGTGCTCTAGGTTACATAGGGCACACCGATAAAAAAAATCTTTTTTTTTTCAAAAATTCATGCAAGGGCCGACATGGATTGGGATCTAATTATGCAAGTTGTCACGTGGGTTGGATGTCAATCTAAAATGAAAAGCCCTAATTCTAAAATCACAGAAACAAGGAGAAGAAAGGGCAGAAACAAAAAGAATGAAGGGTTTAGGGTAAAAAATGGACTTTTTTTTTGTTTCTGAAAATGAAAAACAAATTGAAATTTTTTTCTTACTTCGTAAAAAAACTACAGAAAAATTTAAAAAAGTGATCAAATTTAATCACGAGATTGTTTGAAATTCTATGTTACAGGGTTTGAATCACCAGAGGTTTGGAATTCTGATTGTCTAAATACTTCTGTTCGAATGTATTTCGCTGCTCCATAGCGCTCTCATGCTCTCTTTCTCCAGGTATGTCTCCTGCAAATTTCTGGCTGATTTTTTTTGCAAAAATAGTGAAATAATGAAAAGTGTTTATTATTTAAAGAATTGTTTTATGAAATTAGATTTTCGAAAATATTTTTCCGCCCATTTTTCAATTTATCATTTTTTTTTTCACTTAAAGTAAATAGATTTACGCTTTTTTTATTTTCGGTTATTCGTCGTCGGTGCGTCACTTAATAAAACCACACTGGTGCATCCATTGATAACACGACACTGGTGCACAATAATTAAAATGCACCGGTGCGGTTATCTATACATTAGCACCGATTTGCGATTAAGCACCGAAATTAATTTTAGGTGTGTACAACATAATTTAGTGAACTCCAACCATAGAATTGAGAATTAGAATTTTGTTTATTCTTGATGGAAATATGAAATTAGAATTGAGAATTAGAATTAGATAAATTATTGATGGAAATCACTATTCTTCCAATGCATTTTGTTTATTGCAGGATGTCCCCACTGATTATGTGGAGAGAATGCAATGTGGGGCGTGTGAATATGCAATACTTCAGGGCCAAGTGGGAAATTGTGGCATGTGAACCTGTGTTATGCTAAGACATGGGCAATTTTCACAAATGGTTGGGAAAGTTTTGTTTCTGAGCAATTTATTGAAGTTGGAGATATTTTGGTTTTTAGACATGCTGGAAATGTACATTTTGCTGTGAAAATCTTTGGGCCATTTCTTTTCAAAACTACACCTCTTCTTCTTTTAGAAAAATAAACTTGAACCTTTCCACAACCTGCAACAAGAAAAGGTTCCAACAGGAGCCTCTGACATGCATATCTATTTCTAACATGCATATCTATTTCTTTTGTTGAGGTCTCGAACGAATTTATTATGGCCAGTCTACTTCGCTAAGGAATCTGCCTGAATTTTCTTTGGTTCTAATGAAGGGTGTGGTTACTAACTAATACAGGATTGTAAGCTCCCTCCAACCCTCATTAAATTGCAGAATATGGATAAAAATCCATAGAAATGCCTATCATTTGTGTAAAATGCCTCGAAACACATAATGGAGTGTTTTCTTTTTTGAAAGTTGTGTGTTATTATGGTGAAAGAAATTGTTCTTTCTATTTTGTGCTAATATGGTGAAGAAATGGAATAGTACTCAAGTATATGATAATAGTCTTCAATAATATTCTAAAAATATGGGTTCTTTGTTAAATGCATAGCTACAAGATTCATTCATATCATTGCTAGGAAAAATTCAACTGAAATACCAATATGGTAGGGTCGGTACTGTCTACTGTCCCATGAACCCATAAACCCCACAAAAAATCTGAAAAACCTTTTAATAAAATGCAAAATAGTCCATTTTTTTTTCTATTGCATTCTTGACACTCAAATTCTTCTAAACTCTATTCATGGAATTAGCATCCACAAGAGGCAACACAATGGTAATATACTCGAATTCTTCTAAAATCTGTTCGATGGAATTAGTACATGTGAAATGGTACATGTGTTATTAATTCATCAATATTTATACTTTTTAAAATGAGTTTTTATAAAAAAGAGGACTTGATTACCTTATACCTTATAAGACTTTTTTTTTTCAAAACATTATAATATGTATTTTGAATTAATGTTAAAATCAATATTTCACTTGATAATTTGCAATTAAGTTGATCTCAATAAAAATGGCGTATTGTATAAAGTTAATTTTTTTTGTATGTAAGATCATAGTAAAATAATGATAATTCTAAAGTACATAAATCTATTTGCATTATTTTCTAAACTTTATTATGTTAGAAAAATTCATATTATTCTAGATTTATTATTTTGCAATTATTTACAACTTTAAAAATTTTAAAATTTAAAAATTTTAATAAAATCATTTCACATTAATACAATTAAATTTTATAAATATTTTACATACAATTACAATTACAATTACAATTACAATTTTACAATTTCACACACAATTACAATTACAATTACAATTACAATTTTAGAATTTTACATACAATTACAATTACAATTAAACTTTTACAATTAAAATCATTTCACACTAATACAATTAAAATTTTACAAATATTTTACATACAATTACAATTACAATTTTACAAATATTTTACATACAATTACAATTGCAAATACAATGACAATTTTAGAATTTTACATACAATTAGAATTACAATTACGATTTACAATTTTTCATATATACAATTACAATTAAAATTACAATTACAATCATTTCACAATAAATTAAATATTACAATTACAATTACAATTTTACAAATATTTTACATACAATTACAGACTTTTAAATATTTTACATACAATTACGATTTAAAATTTCAATTACAAATACAAATACAATTTTACAATTTTACATACAATTAAAATTAAAATTTCAATTACAATCACGACCTTTAAATATTTAATAAATATCATGGTCATTTAATATTAAATTAATTAACCTATAACATCACGATCAAGATAACCATCATACAAACATCATGACCGACAAAAAACACATTCAAATTCGCTAACATCATCGTGATCATGATCATCTCACAAAACACAATTAGCATTGTATAACATCATCACAACACAAACATCAAACATATAAAATAACTCATGCTATCACATACACATCTATCTACAAGCTGCACATTAAATGAACATATCTAACATGACCTAACAATATACATCATGATGATCACCAACATGTAAATTAAAGGTACAACTACAACATGAACATATAAGCCATGGACCATATATATATATATATATATATATATATATATATATATAACTGAATAATGTCAAAAATATACAACTGTAATATAAATTTCATGGATCAGCTAGTGGTACAACATCAATAGCAATACTAGTCGAGGCCTGCTCAGTCAATGGTACAGCCTCGATAGTCGATGGTCCAGCCTGCTCATTATCATGAGTACTATTGGATGTTGCAGGCTGCTGGCTGGACGTGGCCGATGGTCTAGCCTGCTCTCCATGATGACTGTTGCTACATGCTAGTGGAGGCTGCTCATCTGGCACGGCGCGAGGTGAACGATCATCAGATGATGATTCGCTGCTCGCGGACTATCGATCACGTGTCACATCTCGACCACGCCTATAACATGCAACGGTCCTCCTCAGCCATGTAACTAAGGTTGTAGCTCCTATGAAATTCTGCATCAGGCTATACATGTCACGCAGCATGCCTCTCCACATATGTAACAACCTACCATCGGCCTGTATGTCTTTCATATTAGCGGGCCTGATGCCCGCCTCAATAATCAATGCATTGATTTGGTCACCCAACTCCATCCTGTATCTGCTATCAAGACGATCGCGCCTAGCAAAAGGCGGTACCGGCACACCAGCAGGAGCAGGTCTCTCTGCACCGGCCTCCTGATGATCCTCAACATCTGGCATGCCCTAATCATCATCAAGATCCACACCTGGATCATGTGGTGGTGTCAGCATTTCCTTGCCATCAAAAGGCCCAATTTCTGCAAAATATATACAAGTACACAATAATAATTAGACAATTTCATTACACAATTCAATAAAAACAAGTTAAAGAAAATGTTAGAATAAATTTAAATAAAAGAGCAATATTACCTCTATCATCCAATGGCTCATCATCTGTGAAGAGTATGTTGGCACACCCTCACCAATCCAAAACAACATAAGGACAGGGAACCATAATGAAGGGATGCAGCTCATCAACACTGGCTAGCAACTCTAGTGCATCATGTGATATCCTCGCTGGAAACACAGTCTCACCCCTCTTGGGCATCATTTTCCCTCACATGTGCATCTGTGCCTCAAACATCAGCCTACGAGGCTACCAAAAAAATTTAGGCCTCATCTCTGGAAACCTCTCAAAAAATAAACAAAAAAGCTCTGAAGAAAAAGGGAAGTTGGCCCTCCCTTGTGCATGAGCATGAAATCTATCTAAGGCTATATAGAACTGCCGCAAAAAAATGGCAGACCACCTGACAAGTCGTGGCTCTTGTACTAAAGAATCAACATAATATAGAAGCGAGAAACTGATGCATTGCCCATCACTGGCGTTGTGTGAAATGGTCGAAATTAGAAGTGAGAGGCACCTCACCTCCTCACTACCAAATGCACCAATACGTAATTGACCTCCGGAGACCTGAAAATCTGAAGGAGACAATACATCTGCGCTAATGTATCTTTGGGAGTACACCAAATGACTTCCTGCTGCATAGCCAACTGGAGCCTCTGGGAATGAGGGAAAATCCACCCCTCTCCTCAATAGCCCTGTAATGAAATATATTTCCTCCTCAGTGGGTGTGTACCACTGGTTAGGACCAACCCAGAAAGCCTGTTGGTGGGCATTCCACCTGTGGATAAGATGTCTCAAAAACACACCATGGCCCTTTAGGGAAGTAGCCTCCTCATAGAACTTGAGGAGGCCTACCTACCTTAGGAGCCCCTGGGTAGCCATTGTAATAGGGAGAGGGTACGAATCTCTCTCCCTCTCTCATGCCTCCCATAGGAAAACCATGTCATATTTCTTTGCATGTTGTTGTTGTTGTTCCCCCTCTTCTCTCTTTTCATGTCTCTGAATGATTGACATATTAAATGCAATTTTTTTATTGAATGAGACATGTATTTAGGAATATACATATACAATTTTTTTTGGAAAAAAAAAAACAAAACAGTCAGTGCGCCACAAAAAATAGTCATGCACCAGTTTCAGTGCCTTTTTTTTGTCATGCACTGGTGGCAGTGCACAAGATGATATTCAACGCACCAGCGGTGGTGCACCTAAAAATTTTCAGTGCACCGTTGACTATGTATGGTGTCAGGAGTGCGGTGTGTTGACTAAACTCTACACCCCGGGGCATATAGTTGGGTCAGCGCACCGACCTCCTAACATCATTACATAGTCAACGGTGCGGTCTTTTACCAGGCCACACCGTTGACCCTATCGAAATGTGGAATGCGGTGCACTGACAAAAATTCCCACCTTAGGGTGGATCTTTATGTCAGCCCACTGAATTGTCACTATTCCACATGGTCGACGGTACAGCCGGGTAAACGATCGCACCGCACCTTTTTAAAAATTTTAAAATAACACGGTGCGCCTTTCAGTACCGCCCCAGAACCAGTGCAGATACCATTAGCACCGGTTGTGGTGTGACTTGTAAATTTACAACCAACACCGCGAACCGGTGCGAGCCGAACCGCTCGAGCGCACTGTGCGACAATTTTTTTTCTTCTTCTTTTAAATGGTTAATTTTAAGGTTATTTGAAATTCTAATCCGCTAAAAGGATTAATTATGGAAAAAAAAGAAAAATAACTATACATTTGTCCGTTGAGGAGGCATATTGGCTGTATAATTTGCAAAAGAAAATTTTCCCACCGTTTTGCAAAATTCAAGCTGGAGATTGGTGGGCAATGCACAGCAGAAGTGCGTGCAATGGGTGTAATGGGAGCACCGATGTCAGGGCGGCTCAGACAAGGATAAATTGCATCGGTGCTTGAGAGCTCTGGAGCACTGAGAAAAGTGGAAAATGCGTTGTTTTGGCTGTAATTTTTTTTTATTTAACCATGTTCCAGTGTGCGGGGTTTTATAGGCACATCATTGCAGTTGCGTAAGAACGCACTGGGCGATTTCTGTTTTGGTGCATTGTTTTATGACGCATTGGTGCAGAAGAATTGTAAAGCACTGATGCGCTACAATAATAAGACGCATCGGGTAGGTGTGTACAGAGTGCATGGTGTTCAGTGTGCCAACGTTTTGTGCACACATGTGCTTTCTCTTGTTTAATGCACTGGTGTGATTTATGATGATAAGTGCACCAGACGAAAAACATCCACAAAAACCTTCACCCGCCAACCTCCTCTACTAACCTCAGCTAGGAACAGATGTCTGGGGTATTTTTATAAGGGGTTCCTCAAAAACATCCGCTAGAGGGTCTTTTCCTTGTAGTGAAGGAATATGATGATGGACAACTCTTCCCAAGTCCTTCATCAGATACCCACATGTGACACATCTTCATCTAACAACCACCCTGGAGGCACCACTCCCTTTAAGGTACAAGTAAACTTTGGCATTCCTATATTTGAAGGCTAGATAGATGCAGATGTCGTAGATAAATGGTTAAATATGTTGGAAGGATAATTTTTAGTTCATGATTTTTCCAGTAGGGAGAAGATTACTTTTGCACTCCTCAAAGCTACCCCCCACGTCAAGTATTGGTGGGAAACCTATTGTGTGCAGAAGGACAAGAAGGAACCCTCATTATTTTCAGATGCCCCCACTTGGAATTCTTTCCAAGACACCATAAAGGAACAATATTACCCTAACGACAGCTATGAAGATAAGTACATACAATGGACTACGTTGCAAAAACAAAGGGATCAATATGTGCATGAGTTGATGAATCTTTTCCATACCCTACGCACAAAGTTGGGTATCAAATATTCTGAGAAACACATGGAACTCAAGTATTTTGGTTGTTTTCATAAATACAATTAGGAGCAAATGCAGCTCCTAGACATCTCCTCACTTGGCACATCATACTGATATGCTACCAATATTGAGAATAAATTCAAGCAGAAGAAGTGGGACTTTGGATCTGTGAACCCAAAGCAGAGGAAAGGCTCCCCCAAGCCATATAACAAAGGACAGATCTAGGACGCGACCCCTTGGGACAACTCCTCAAATCCACAAGCCAAGAATAATGGGAAGGAAAAGAAGGACACCAAAAAGTGGTGTGAGTTCCATAAAACTCCCACTCACATCACAGACGAATGTTGCACAAAACAGGTGTTGGTGGTCCAGATAAAAGACTTGAAAATAGATGCATGCTATGATTCTACGTCGGAACTCGACAAGGGAACCTATAAGGGAAAGAAGATCATTGACACAGAACCCACTACGATGATAGCCACCACCAAGCTCCAAAAGGCGGAACCTGAGGATTCAGAGGAGGGGGAGCACCTCTTCCACTCACAGATGTGGGTAAATGTTTTGATGGTGTAGTTCATCATTGAGAGTGGGATCTAGAAGAAACTGATCTCAACCGAATTTGTTAAAATATTGAAGTTTCCAGCAACGATGCACCCACAGTCGTACATCATACGGTGGCTCCACCAAGCGTGACATCTCCATGTTAGCCAACAATTTCACCTACCTTATAGCATTAAGCCCTTTGCAGATGAGTTATTGTACAATTTTTCCCCTCTGGAAGTCTGTGATGTTTTATCAGGTCAATCGTACCTATGGAAACATCATGTTGTATATGAATCCATACCTCATTATGTTATTATTACTTTGGGTCAAAAATTGTACAAGATACGAGAGGTAGTGCCACATGTTGAATTGTGGAGGCATCGAATGTGCTCTAAGTCTAAAAATTTGCAGGGAGGCTTAGGCACATGTATTCCAAAGAACCCAGAAATCATTTTGGGAAATTCCACTCAGATCATGTTTTATGAAAATAATTAATTATTTTTAATGGGACCCTTATTCTAAACTTAGGAAATTAAAATAATTAATGGGTATTAATTAAAACATAGTGTAAATATTCTAGATAAGACAAAGATCAAGTCAATTTAATCGTAGTCGTCGATTAAATATTTATTCTCGGTCATTGAAGTCTCAACGAGAAGATTATAAGAAGGACTTGGTGGGGAATTTGGAAAACACATCAAGATGGAGAAAGAATCCATAGATCGAAATTATTTAGTGAGAAGTGCTGAGGGAGAAGATTGACAGAGATGATTCTCACAAAGAGGGGCAGGGCTCAGGGAGAAGATCGACCGAGAGGATTCTCACAAAGAGCGGCAGGATAATTTTTAGAAGGAATATTTCCAGATCTGGAGAGTGCATAGAGAGGAGGCAGTAGAAGCCACAGATAGTTGCCCAGAGCTAGTGACAAAGAGCCTACACTGGGACTGCGCAGAGTTGCAGAGGGAGTTCCATTTTTTTTTAGGTCAATTCCAATTCTCAAAGGGTAATTTCGAAGGGCATAAGATTCAATTTTTCAGCTAGTAGAGAGATTCAACGCAGAGATAGAGATAAGCTTCAATTGTGATGTAGAGACTACATAGGTGGCATAGTCACTGCGCAGAGGAAGCGCAGATCAACTCATTTCAAGTGTAGGATAGTATTGGATTCCCATGGAAGAGTGAGATTTATCTCATGAGATCTTGTTTGTCAGGTTTCTCTATATGATTTTTCATATTCGAAAATCATAGGTTTGTACTTAGAAAATTACTGCATAATATACAAACCCTCAGTTGTTGCACCGATTTTCCCATATTGGGTTTTTTCGGGGACAATTGTCCACAAATAACAATGTTAATGTGTGTATACTTGTGCTGGTATTTTTCCTTTCATTTTCTTATTGTGAAGGTTGCAATATATTTTATTTCAATATTTACTATAGAATATGTTAAATAATTTGTTTAGTTAAACAAATAGAAGAAATGTAATTAATTGTTCCAATAGGATTCCAATGATGGAATTTTCACATGGTATCATAGAAAATAAAATAGATCCAGAAGAACTAGTGTTGAATAGAAGACGGAGGTTAAGATACTGAAAATGCAGTAAACCAAATTTCAAAGATGATTTTGCAGTCCAGTCCAGTGACAGAGAGAGCTACGTAGCAGGTTCATCGCAGAGAAGTTTTCCAAAAGGGAAAATAACACATATAAGTGAGGAAATTTTATATGAATTTTCTTCTAGATTGGAAGAAGACTTTTCATGTTTGTCAAGTTCAACATCTGTAGCTGTTTGGTACATTGATAGCGGGGCTTTAGCTCACATGACTAGAGTACGAGAATATTTATTGAGCTATAATAAAGATCATATGGACTTCCAAATCACTATGGGAAACATAACCAAATGCACTCCAATAGAGAGAGGAAAGTGTTTAAGATGGATGCAAGAACGAGCATCAGATCCACTAATGTGTTGCATGTGCCAGGACTAGGAATGAATCTAATTTCAATGTCCTAGTTACAAGACAAGGGATACGATGTGTACTTCAACGTTAAGAAGGCATACGTCAAGAATCTGAGCTGGAAGAATAAGAGGCAAATTTGAAATAGAAGCAATATACTATATAGATTGCAACTCGAGCCTCCAATGGCACTAACAGGCAACCATATTAATGGTGAGAGAGATCTAAATGAACTATGGCATAGGAAAATGGGACATTTGCACCATGGAGCACTAAGGATGCTCAGAAAGACTGTTACTGGAGTACCAATCCTTAGCATAGATCATGACGACGTATGCATAGGATGTGTACTAGGGAAGTACATTCAGGAAGATTTTCCCATAAGTGATAACCAAGAAAAAGGCATGTTGGGTGTTATCACTCTTCCCACCTTCCTACAATTAAAATAGGATTGAATAAAGGTAACCACAAACTAAATTTTAGCTAGGTAGCTATCCCTACCTAACCAGAGAGGGCTCTCTCTATGTCACTTTTTAAAATATTCAATTTAAGTATGAGTACCAGATTTTAGGCTAGATGTAAGTTAATATGTTTAAAATTTTCTTAATAAGTTGTTTTCTGGATAAAAATAATGATCAGTGAAACTAAAGCTGATTTAAAAGACTGAATTGCAGAGAATAAAATAAGGCAAGGTAGGTAGACTTATCAAGCACAATTAAGTTATCATTTTGTATGTGATGATAGGAAAGGTAGGATTCTGAATGAGCATATAAAATGAATTCATTCTTCAAAATAAATGCACATTTGTGAAAATATTAATAAACAGAGCATATTATTTATTTTTGTTTATAAACTAGTAATATTTTCACACAGAAGCTGAAATGAAAGTAAAATAAAAGGGAGGAAAACACAACGCTCAAAATAAATACCACATGAATCTTACAATATTTATGAACCCTTAGCTAAACTGAGAGGCGGGGGTGAATCAGTTTAGTACATTCGTGGACATTTAAAACTCTTTTATTTACACCCATTAACTACTTCATTTTATAAGCAGCTTAATACATAATGAATCAACAAAATGAATGTGTGGACAACAAGTAATTAATTAGATTAAAACATCACATCAACACATAATCATCAAGCACATAGACACCAGATATAAGTGGAAACCCATAAGGGAGAAAACCACATCTTATTATTGTTGTAATGCAAAGGAAAGCTCCAACTCCCTCTCACCACTGATTTTCTGTAGGTTCCAACCTACAGGAGGCCACCACCTTAGATTTTTCAAGCTACAACTTGCAAGGAAGCTCCAACTCCCATCTATTTTATGCGGGCTACAACCCACAGGAGGCTCCTACCTCACCCAGCTCCAACTGGAAATTTATCAAGCTACAACTTGAAAGGAGACTACTATTTGGGTTCCTATGTTTTGGCAGATTTGGCAATACCAAAATATAAGACAACATCAAACCACTTTGGGGCCCTAGGATCTAGCCCTCCTGGACCCGGAGAGGGATCTCTCCAATAAAACAAAGAATGGTATATCTTTGAAGCTCAAATGAGATGTTAGGCTAGGTATGAAGCACAAAGGGGGTTTAAAATGATTTGGTTGGTTGGTTGCTGGGTTGGTCATGAGATCATAGACTGAGAAAGTAATGGGAGGAAAGGAACAAAGCAGCAGGATGTTTCAGCAAAGGGGATAGGTCAAGAAAGTGCCATCCATTGGGCTATGGAGTCATGAAAGGTAATTACATGCAAACAACTAGCCAAGGCTTTCAGAGGGCAAGTCATCTACACTAAAGGATATTTTAGATAGATGGTGGAATGGAACATTAAGGAAAGAAAGTGAGAGAAGGAAAGCAACCCAATTATCTGTCTATAGATCAGGTCAGAGGTCATTTAACTCCAGACCTGCTTGGACATACTCAAAGGCAGCTTTCAATGAAGGCACAAGGGGCAACTTATAGATCGGACCAGAGGTCATTTAACTCCAGGTCAGCTTTAGCATGCTCCAAGGGAAAACATAGATAAGTTTAACAGAGCTAGGGTCTATAGATCAGAGAAGGAATTTGAACCTTCAATGCTTTGACACCAGCAAGAATATCCAAGCAGCAAACCCCTAATTCATACATCAGCTAGCAGCATATGGAACCGCTACACTGGTTAAATTAGTTGAACTTACTCTTAGATAACACATATAGCAGAAAACATTGAAGGCAAGGAGAGCAGAGACATAGGGTACCTAACAAGGGTAAATCCTATGCCATATTTCTGATGCGAGCCCAGAAGACCAATGAACAGCATGAAAATGTAAATAAAAGATACAAAGAGAGAAATATCACCCGTAGTAATAGACCAGGATCCCGTGAAATTTTCTTGATTAATTGATGCAAAACCAGTCACATACACTGAGCTCAATGGTTGTTACAATCCAGACTTTCTCCTCCCAGCCTACTACACACAAACTACTTTGCTACTCCCTCCCAAGACTGTTCTAACAGTCAGAATGAATCCCTCTGACAGCAATCGGCAACAACCGAACAACGACCATTACAATTTGTTCTCGGGGATTCTTATAAGGAAAAACTAACAATAGTAGTTGATATTCATTAAATGGATCTCATTACGACAAGGGAGAGGTAGTTCGAATGCCCATTCCACAGAATGGCTCTTCATTAACTGTGTGTACTCTAAAGCATGGTCCAGAAGTCTTGTTAATAACTTCAAGTATGTTCTTCTGAAGAAATCTGATTGTTGGTACTTTGTGGTCGCTTTCTGAAATAAGAGACATGGCGAAAAAGGTCTACAGGTCTCTCGATACCTCATAACTGTGGTTCTGGCAGTAACAGAAACTTCTGTCAGTGTATTAGCTTCTTAAGGGCTCGAGGAGGCATGGATAACGCTGAAAGGAAATATTTCTAGAGAAAGGTACTATGCTGACATAACACACAGATATAGCTTCGTTTCGTGTGCTTCTTTAATCTTCAACTACGCCTTGATTCTTTGAACACGGGATTATAATTGTTAATCTTCAAGTATGGGCGTAAATCTTGTAATTCATCTCTGCAGTTTCACCTAGCCATTGTTGTAATGGCCTCTCTGTGAAACCCCTGCACAATAAAATAAACTAATTATAAAATTCAAGGGATGGCGGAAGCATTGCTGCGGAGGCCAGTGAAGCGATGGCAGAGCAGTGGGGAACTGTGGAAACAACAAAAGAGTGGTGGGAGAATTCTTTTTAGCGCTAAACACTAAGGTTTAGCCTTTGGCCCAAATAAAAAGGGAAAGGGGCCAAAACATATGAAATGGATTCGAAATGGTGGGACCCGACAATGGTGGAGGGCGATTAAACTTAGACCGTTGGATCTCAGGAGGAGATCAACGGATGGCGGAGATCGAATGATGAACTGTTTGGGAAGGTCCGATGGAAGAAACACGGAGGAAGATGCGATGCAATATGGGCCGTTGATCTCGTTTGAACGGACGCTCACGATTGAATCGGGGGATCACAATCGGAAGGGGCCAAGGGTGGCACTGTTTAAACTTTGCGATTTCGATTGGGGCGATTGAGCGCTGGCCGTTGGATCCTGGAGCCAGATCAACGGCTCACATTCAATCGGAGGGGGATGGAGAGATGCGACGGGGCGATGGTGCGATTAGCGCTGGACCGTCAGATCTGAGTGACAGATCAACGACGGAGATTAAATCGGCGGATCACAATCGCAAAGGACAGAGGGTGGCGCGTTTTAAACTTGCGATTGCGATTGGGGTGATTGAGCGCTGGCCGTTGGATCCAATAGTGAATCGACGGTGGAGACAAGCATCAGAGGTTACACATAAGAGGGAGGCGGGTGCGATGGAACGAGTGTGATTAGCGCCAGGCCGTTGGATCTATATAGATCGACGGCTCAGATCGCAGCGGGGGTCTATAGGGCCATATTACAATCGCATTAGAAAATTTTCATATAACGCAGAAATGTGCTCCGCTCCATGTTTGCGATCGCGATTAGCGCCCAAGGCTTAAGTGCTTGGTCTTGGGCGCGGGCATATGGGGAAGTGGTTTTGAGGGGGGCTGGCCGAAAGGGGCTTAGGCCTAATATAAAGTGAAAAGTGGGTTTTTACCCCTTTAAATGCATTTTGAGGTTAGGAAAAGGGTAACGGTAGGGGGAAAAAGGGGAAATCAGGCCAAACAAGGGGAACTTGTAGGATTTAAAGGGAATTTTGGGAGGATTTAGAGGGTTAATGGGGGAAAAAGAGAGGAGTAAAAGGGGATGAAGCAGAGGTTTAGAAGGGATGATATAAGGGGAAAAGGAGGAGGCCTTTTGGGCATTTCTTCACAATCAGAGAGGCTTTATAACTGGAAACAACAGTGGGGGTTTATCAAAGGACAAGGGCACAGGAGGCTTCAAGGATGATGTGTTTTCAGAGGGAAATGCATTCCTTGAAGGCTCAAAAACATTTTAGCCCCCTGTTTGCTTGTCAAAAAATTTATAGGGGGCTAACAACTACAATCCCCTCACTAAACATGAAACTAAAATGTTGATTTACCTGGATATCAGCTCTGTTATACTCCTTCTCCACTACTGCCTCTTCACCCTTCATATCTACTTCATATCAGCTCCTGATATGCACAACATATCTATCATATCTCTCTTATTCTTCCACTCTCCAACCTTCTGCAGCTCTCTTACATTATTTCGCTCTCCAACCTTCTGAAGCTCTCTTACATTCTTTCGCTTTCCAACCTTCTACAACTCTCTTATATTCTTCTGCTCTTATCTATTCTGCGACTTTGTGACGTTTCTATGCACATTGATATTACATGTTTTATACAGATAACTACATGATTGTTTTCATTCTATAGGGAATACGAAGTGAACAGACCTGACCCTATGCCTTCCACCCATTTGATTCCTCATTCTTAATTTCAGGTTATTATATCATAAATAATAATTACAAAACTCATGGATTTTTTCCTATGCCTATAGAGAATTGCCTTTGCATCACAAACAATATAAAATAATCAATGAATTTACATTTATAGTTACAACAAGCATACTTCACTCAGCCCTTTCAGCTCTTGGTTCGATGTGCTTTTTCCTTTCTGCTGATGTCACTGTCTTTTCTGTTTCTACAGTTATATGATAATAGTTTTGTAAAAACACTTTTTTCCCGACTTGACCCAACTAGCACTTTTCCATGAGTGCCAAAATATCTCCTTTTGCCCGACTCTGCCTCTTATGCTCATGCCCGCAGTGTTCAGCCTTCACATGCTCCTTTGATTTTTGTTGGGTCACCTACCTGAGTCTCCTTATGTTGCGTTCATAATTTTGTTATTAATTAGCTGCACTAACCTTGCACGAGTATCGGGTCACTTGCCCGAGTCTTTCCTCTTGCGTTCAACCTTTCCTTTTAACTCTATGTTGCAACCACATAACATCGTTCTGCACTTAGAGTCGAGTCTTACCTGAGTCTACTCCCGTTTAGATTTTTCTTTATACGCCCGAGTCTTTTTCCTGCGTTCAGTACTTTCTTCGTAAAATAGGCGTATCCACAGAGAACCCTGGATTTTAAATATACTAATATTTTCATCTAAACGATATCGCGTCCTGTCACATCGATCACATTTCGGCATTCCATAGGTTTTACGTTATAATCCTCCTTTTCCTCCTCCGATGTGATTTAACACAGGAAATTCTTTACATCCAGATTTGAAATCCTTTGGAGTTAACCTTTGAAACTACATTGCATCCAGGCTCCTGTCTATCTTCGCATTTCGGCGTTTCAGCATTGTTCTCTTCCTCTTGATCTTTGTGATTGCGATATCCAATTGGGTCCCACCCCGGACTTTAAATCCTTTAGTCTTTGCCTTTGTAACTCCATCACGTCTGCTCCTCATATCGCATCTCACACTTCTTCATTTTAACATGATTCTTGAGCGCTTATCCTCCTCATCTTGCGATGTGCGATATGCGGGCCAGGTCCATGTCATCTCCACGTCATCATGCGACATAACCTTGCCATGTCACCTTGCCACATCATCATAAATTAACTACGATCTGTGGGGTCGGGACCACGTCATTTTCCATGTCAGCTTTCCATGTCACTTGCCACATCAGCTGCCACATCATCTTGCCATGTCATCTCCTGCACTTCGCATTTCAAAAATTTTGTGCCTTATCGCATCGGCGCAACTTAAAACAATTAACTTGTTATATCTTAACATATAAATATAAAAATCTCCGATAGATTTGTGCGCTAACAATCTTATGTCTGAATGCGATATAATCTGGATCGTCTGTTCTACTACTTTATGGTCGCGATATGATCTCGATCGTCAATCTCCGCTTCACTCTACAATTGATCTTAACTATCCATCTCTCATCCTTCAACCCGATTTTCCAACTGGACCCACGCGTTCACTACTTTCTCCATTTGTTGAACACGTTCATTAATTTTCTTAGCACGTTCACGACTCTGCCCACTCATGTATGACTCAACCCGGTACGTTTACGACTTGATTCAATATGCTCATGACTTGACCCAAACTTGCTGCCTTTGCTCTTTTATTGTGATTTCTCCTTTGTTGCCTTTACTCCTTTGATCCTTGATAAATATTCTAATGTTTCTCCTTGCCTTTTTACTGCTCCTCTCTACTCCTTTGCCTTAATGATAATTCTAGTGTTGATCTATGCCTCTTTGTTGCTCCTCTCCCTTGCTCCTTTGCCTCTCTTTTACTCTTTGCTGCTCCTTTGCCTCTCTTTTACTCTTTTCTGCTCCTCTACCTCTCTTTTATGCTTCTCCACTTAAATTTTTCCTTCTTTACCTTATTTTTCCTTTATACTCCAGCTGATCATGATCTGCTCCTTATTCTTAATGATCCTTTCTGCTCCTTTTCCGTCAATGACAATATTTCCAACAAACTCCCCCTTTGGCATTGATGGAAACACTTCCTCCAACCCTTCCTCCTCCTTTCATTCTGAGAAGTGTTTATCTTCCTCTACTTTCTTGTCCTCCCCCTTTGACATCAATGGCAAGGGGCTATTATTGTTTTCAGTATAGATTCCATCATTTCATTACTACTCTTTGACTTCTGTATAAGCATTCTTCATTCTATCCTTTTGTTACTAAATGAATATACACACTCCATCATTGTATTACTGCTTTCTAATCTTCTACATACACAGTGGGTGTTGCTTTATGTGCACTTCAACATTAAAAGGGTGTAGTAGGCCATCGTTGTGACTTCATTGCAGACTTCATAAGATATATGAGAATTGTTGAGGTAACACTTTGAAAATCATAGAGATTACATGAATATGCTACAAATTGATGCTATCCCAAACTCATGAGAATGTTGGAAGGCATGTCACCATAGAATGTTTTGTAATTTTGTCCCTTACTGCTTGATATTGGTGATATGTGCCAAACTTCTGAAGATATAATCACTACAAGCCAAAATCCCTTGATGTTGATGTGAACAATGAGTCCAAACATGGCCTACAAATTATTGTAATATTAGACAATATCTTTCAATATAAAAGGCCCAATGACTTTAATACTGAATAGTTACATATTTAAACATAAAACCCTCGAGGCTTGATACATTCCATGCATTGGACACTCTCACTATCAAAAATACACTTTCATTTATGACACAAGGGGGTACGTAGTTCAATGATCAACTCTCCATCATACTTCAAGCACTTCAAATGTTCTATCAACATGTTATTCAAGAAAACATCTTCAATTTATCTACTTGAAGTCTCATCAGAAAGACTTCAACAAGATTATGGATGACTTAAGAAAGAGGCCTTGAAATTATATCAATACTGACTTGAAAAAGGCATTCATTCATATCCAAGACTATGTGATTCTTCAACGTTTAATATAACACATCAATGAACATAAGATAATGATGCTTTGACATTTCACTGACCTTTCCATGCTTTGATAACGTAGCTCGACATTCTCCAGCATTTGAAACCAGAAGATACTTTGCACTAATCAGAGCAACCAGAACTTAATCCATACATATTGTAATGTTGATAACGTTGGGACTACTTCCTTGATGTATTTCTGCCATACCACCACCATGATGCATACCATTATATTCTGATCTTGAGGACCTATACCATACCACTGCTCCAATAATAACACTTGGGATGGATATTTATAATGATATAATGATAATAACACTTTTCTTATTCATCCTTCTTAAAATAATTTTGTTTCATTATCAACACTTGCATTGAGACACACAATGTAATCATCCTCTTAGTTTCCAAGTTCATGAATGATGTTCCCTTTACCACCATGGTTGCTTGCTTCTTTCTCTTCTTCCATCAACCTATTGGCTATTGAATGATTCAAGTGTCCTTCTTCCTCTATAGTTATCTGCCAGAGGAATTGTCCTTTCCCTTCCTGAAATTTTAGTTGTTCTTATTCCAAGAAGCTCTTCTTTGACAACTCTTATGGGGAATTTTTATGAACTGCTCTCCCCCTGGGATGTTTCTTCTTGTCTATCACTAACTGGATATTTGCATTTCTTCCTAGAGAAGCTCCCGCTGAGACTATGATGGATTCATAATGTCATTAAAGTAACAGGCTCCCCATTTTTCTTCTTCTTCCATAATTTGTTGGGTTCCTCATAATGTCTGCATTTCTTTTTGATTCACAGTTTGGTCTAACTTGATTTGGTTCCATCATCTATCAAGATTCCTTTAATGTATATGGTAGACTGCAGTCATTTGTTTTGTGTCCAAGCTTGTGGCACACATAACATCTTATTTTGCCTAGGTATGTTTGAGCTGATGTATAAATTTTGTGCTCCTTTTTTAACATAATTTACATTCAACAAGTTTATTTCCAAATTCATTACATGCATAGCAGTAGCCATGGAAATTATTTGTGTACCTGGTGAAATATTGTCCTTTCCATCTGCTTGCTTGAGGAATTCCTCTTATTGGTTGAATATTTTGTTGGATGGACTAGATTTTCTTTTTCTTACAATGTGTTGCAATATGTCTTGGTTTGTGGCAGGCAAATCATGTGATACTTCTCACAGGAGGAAGGAACCTCCTTTGACATCTTCCAAATTTGTTCAGTTCATCCTTAGGAGCATATGAGCATTTTTTAGTTGATTGTTTCTTCATTTCTTTCTTTGTCACTTGAGGTTGTTGCTTGTTTCTGTCTACTTCATTACCCATCGTGGTCTTGCTGGCTTCTAACTCTTTGGATCTCTTTTGGGCTGCTTCATCATCTCTTCCAATGTCTTTGATTTCTCCATGGAGGTAATCTCGTCTCCGATCTACTTACACAACCTACTCCTTTCTTCTATCAGTCTTCTAGCTGAAATAATCTCAGATTGCTCAGAGTTATATATATATTTTTTTTACAGCTTTCACAAAAGTGATATCCTTGTTATCTTCAACCTTCGACTTCCTTTTTTCTCCTTCATAGCCTATCCCGACCTTTATAAGAGGATATATTTGAGCATTTAGTATTTTTTCCAACTGTTCAGAGCTTTTCATTCATGGAATATTCATAGTTAATTCCCTTTGGGCCTTTTCTGATTTCTTCCTTAGGATTACCACTTATTCTTCCAGCTTTTCACACTCCTGATTTTTCTCCTTTATTTCCATTTTTAGAATATCCTCTATTTTCCTTGATTATTCTAGTTCAATTTTTAGTTTAATAAGGTCTTTTGAATCTCGTTTTGTCTTTGCATATTTCAGAAGAATCTCTTTTTGTTTCTTACTCTTAAGTTTAAGCCTTTCAATTTCCTTTAGGGCACTTATCAACTCCCCCTCAAGTTCCACCTCACCTTCTTCATCATATTCCAAGATATCATATTCAAGCTCTTCCTTGGCCATTAAGACAAGTTCATAGGTTCCTTCTTCATTGGAGGATTCATCTGAGCTTTCAGATTCACTATTGTCTTGTTGATCATAAAATGATTTTCTATTTAATTTCTTCCCTTTCTGCATATAATAGGAGCTTCTTTTCTCTTTCCTTTCAGAGTGATTCTCTGTTATCTTATGGGGAAATTTTGAGGCATAGTGCCCCACTCTTCCAAAATTAAAGCACTTGAATGGAATTTTACCCTTGTACTTGCATGTGCCTCTATCCAAGCTTCTGAAAAATTTGGCTTCTTCTTCATCAGAGCATGAGCATGTACCTTCCTTCTCTTCTATGCATTTGTCTGCCTTAAAGGCAACCTCCCTCATGTTTCACTTCCCTTTAGGAAGTCTCATCTCATATGTTGTTAGGTTCCCAAGTAATTGGTTTCTAGTTAAGGTTTCCCAGTTTGTTTCTTCTATGGCAGAAACCTTAGGATTAAACCTGGATGGTAGAGATCTCAATATTTTCTGGACTACAAAACTTTCTTTAATTTCTTCTTCTAGGCCTATCATGATATTCACAAATTTGGCAACTCTTAAGAAGAATGCAGCTATATCTTCATCTTCATTCATTTTTAAGTTTTCAAACTGAGTTCTATGTGCTTTTCATTTGGTCATCTTCACCTTTGTATCTCCCTCATGGATATTTTCTAATGTATCCCAAATTTCTTTGGCAGTCTTATTGTGCATTACTTTGATAAATTCTAACTCACTCAGACCGCTCAAGAGTGAATTCATTGCTTTTGCATTAGCTATGAAATTTTGTTTGGCTTCTTTCTCAGTGTCAGTTTCCTTTGGTGCATATTTTTCTTCCACAATAACCAAAACTTCTATTCCTAGAGACATTAAGTGTGCCCTCATTCTTATTTTCCAGAAAGCATAGTTTGTGCCTGTAAACAATGGGGCTTTATTTGTTGAGCATCCTTTGAGGCTAGCCATTTTGGGGACCTAGGACCTCCTTCCAGTTATTAAATTATTACTAAAGGAACCGGATCTGATACCAATTGATGAACCCTTAGCTAAACTGAGAGGGGGGTGAATTAGTTTAGTACATTCATGGACATTTAAAACTCTTTTCTTTACACCCATTAACTACTTCATTTTATAAGTAGATTAATATATAATGAATCAACAAACTGAATGTGTGCACAACAAGTAATTAATCAGATTAAAACATCACATCAACACATAATCATCAAGCACATAGACACCAGATATAAGTGGAAACCCATAAGGGAGAAAACCACATCTTATTGTTGTTGTGATAGAAAGGAAAGCTCCAACTCCCTCTCACCACTGATTTTATGTAGGCTCCAACCTACATGAGGCTACCACCTCAAATTATGCAAGCTACAACTTGCAAGGAAGCTCCAACTCCCATCTATTTTCTGCAAGCTACAACCCATAGGAGGCTCCTACCTCACCCAGCTCCAACTGGAAATTTATCAAGCTACAACTTGAAAGGAGGATACAATCCCCCTCACTCAACATGAAACTAAAATGTTGATTTACCTGGATATCAGCTCTGTTATACTCCTTCTCCACTGCTGCCTCTTTACCCTTCATATCTACTTCATATCAGCTCCTGATATGCACAGCATCTCTATTAGCTCTCTCTTATTCTTCCACTCTCAAAACTTCTGCAGCTCTCTTACATTCTTCTGCTCTCCAACCTTCTGTAACTCTCTTACATTCTTTCGCTCTCCAACCTTCTGCAACTCTCTTATATTCTTCTTCTCGTATCCATTCTGCGGCTTTCTAATGTTTCTATGCACACTAATATTACATTTTTTATACAGATAACTACATGATTGTTTGCATTCTGCAAGGAATATGAAGTGAACAAGCCTGACCCTATGCCTTCCACCCATTTGATTCCTCATTCTTCAGTTCAATTTATTATATCAAAAATAATCATTACAACACTCGTGGAATTTTTCCTATGCCTATGGAGAATTTCCATTGCATTACAAACAATATAAAATAATCAATGAATTTACATTTACAGTTACAACAAGTATATTTCACTCAGCCCTTTCAGCTCTTGGCTCGCTGTGCATTTGTCCTTTCTATTGTTTTCATTGTCTTTTATGTTTCTGCAGTTACATCATAATAGTTCTGCACAAACGCTTTTTGCCTGACTTGACCTAGCTGGCACGATTCCATCAATGCCACCATATCTCCTTTTTCCCAACTCCGACTCTTCTACTCGTGCCTGCAACATTCAGCCTTCACATGCTCCTTTTCTCTTTGTCGGGTCACTTACCCAAGTCTCCTTCTGCTGCATTCATACTTTTGTTATTAAGCAGCCGCGGTAACCTTGCACGAGTATCGGGTCACTTGCTTGAGTCTTTCCTCTTCCGTTCAACCTTTCCTTTTAACTCACTTCCTAAACCGCAAAACACTGTTCTGCACTTAGAGTCGGGTCTTACCCAAGTCTACTTTCGTTCAAAATTTTTCTTTATACACTTGAGTCTTTTGTCTACGTTCATTATTTTCTTCTTAAAACAGGCGTATCCACAGAGAACCTTGGATATGAAATATATTAATATTTACCTCTGAACGATATCATGTCTGGTCACATCTATCGCATTTCGGCATTCCATAGGTTTTACGTTATAATCCTCCTTTTTTAACCCAGGAAATCCTTTACATCTGGATTTGAAATCCTTTGGAGTTCACCTTTGAAACTACATCACATCCGGTCTCTTGTCGCTCTTCGCATTTCAGCGTTTCAACATGGTTCTCTTCGTCCTAAGCTTTGTGATTGCAATATCCAATTGGGTTCGACGTCGGACTTTAAATCCTTTAATCTTTGGCTTTGTAACTCCATCGTGTCCGCTCCTCGTATCGCATCTCGCACTTCGGCATTTTAACATGATTCTTGAGCGCTTATCCTCCTAAGCTTGCGATGTGCGATATGCGGGCCAGGTCCATGTCATCATGCCACGTAATGTTGCCACGTCATTATAAATTAACTGGGATCTATGGGGTCGAGGCCACATCATCTGCCACGTCATCTTTCCATGTCATCTCCTGCACTTCGCATTTTAAAATTTTTGTGTCTTATCACATCGCAACTTAAAACAATTAACTTGCGATAACTTAACGTATAAATATAAAAATCACCGATAGCGATGTGTGATAACAATATTATGGTCGAATCAGATATAATCTGGATCGTCCGTTCTCCTGCTTTATGTTCGCGATATGATCTTGACCGTCAATCTCTTCTTCACTCTATGTTTTGATCTTAACCATCCATCTCTCATCCTTCAACCTAGTTTGTCATCCTGACCCGCGCGTTCACGACTTTCTCCATTTGTTGAACATGTTTATTACTTTTCTTAGCACATTCATGACTCTACCCACTCATGCATGACTTGACCCATCACACTCATGACTTAACCCAAGCTTGTTGCCTTTGCTACATTTGATGCCTTTGCTCTTTTGCTGCCTTTGCTCTTTTTCTACCTTTGCTCCTTTGTTGCCTTTTCTCTTTTGCTACCTTTGCTCCTTTTCTCCTTGATACAGATTCTAATGATGATCCTTTCCTTTTTACTACTCCTCTCTACCCCTTTTCCTTAATGATAATTCTGGTGTTGATCCATGCCTCTTTTCTACTCCTATGTCTTTCTCCTTTGTCTCTAATGCCGCTCCTTTGCCTCTCTTTTACTCTTTGCTGCTCCTCTACCTCTCTTTTACTCTTTGCTACTCCTCTGCCTCTCTTTTATGCTTCTCCACTTAAATTTTTCCTTATTTTCTTTATTGCTCCTTTATACTCCAGTTGATCCTGATCTGCTCCTTATTCTCAATGATAATTCTGGTGCTGCCCCTTTCTACTCCTTTGCAATCTATGATAATATTTCCAACAGTCTGCTGCAACTTCTTTGATTTCATTAAAGGGTGTAAAAAATCTCCACAGTAATACAAAGAGTTATCAAAAATCAGATTATCCAACCCAGAATACTTCGTACAGTGAATTATTTATAGAAAAAATATTTTACAACATATTACATAAATGTTAACTTAACAGATAGAGTTTTATTTTCCAAATTATACTCTAACTATAACATGGAAATAAAGTGGATTTGATGTGTTGGCGCTGCTCTAACAGAAAATGGTTGTTGAAAGGAGAGAATTGTGGACTGCGATGGCTATCAGCTAATTGATCACCTGGAAGAAGTTGAATTTTCTCTTTTACCATTTACTCTTGAAATTCACACAATTTTTCCCAGCGAATTTCATCCGAGATGGTCAATTTTATTACCTTACAATAAAATTCAACCATTTCAGTGTACATGGAAAAAGTGGGCCTCACCACGAAAACATGTTTTATCTCATACTGAATAAAAATATCATTGCTCAGTGTTCCCAACAACACCCTTCCTGTCATTGTGCCTTTGATATTTGAAAATTTGGCAGTATCTCTGGCAATTTCCTTAACTCTTCTCCAATAATCTTCTTTGGTCATCAATTTTTCATTCATTACAAAAAGAGAAGGCAATCCCTTCTATTTCAGAGGCTCTATTCTACTGAAAAATATTTTCACTATGATTTCCAAACTGTGACATTGCTCCTCAAGTTAAAGAATTAAATTCTTCTTTGTGAGAACCTTCTTTACCTCTAGGATTGTTTTTGTTCTATCATCTATGCCCAAATCATCCAACTCATACCTATTCTTTCAATTCATAAACTTGATAATGTTGTTTGCTATAACAGTCTTGTCTCCAAGATGTGCTTTAATTGTTGCAATGGCTTCATTTGCTTTCTGTGTCAACTCCTTTTGTTCAAATATAATATGTATACTTGGACAAATTTCATTAATAGAGTCCATGATATCTTCCTAGATTATTTCTTTTACTTGGCCCAAAGTGTTTCCAATGGCTGATTCCTTTTGTTCTTTTTGCAACTTCTCAATTATATTTTTAGCTCTTTGTGCTTCAGCTGCATGTGAACTTTCATCTTTGGACTTCTGATATTGTAACAATTTTACTTGGCCTTGTAATTTATTTATCTCTTCTTCTTGAATTGACATATTTTTCACTACTTTAGTGAGCTTCTCAGCTCCATCTGCAGTACTTGTTGTAGAAGGTTTGGTTGTAGGAATAACTGCAAGATGCACTGCTTCTAAAGGAACTTTAGATGTTTTTGTTGTTTGTTCCTTTTCCTTTATCATTTTCTCCATTTCGAAATCCATCTGTTTTGTTTGAGCATTCTGTTCCATAATCAACTTCATCATTTCTACTTTTTGGGATTTAGTCTCTTCAATGTCCTTTGCTAGAGGATCTTTTGTAGCTATAATCTTCAATTTCTTCCTTAATGTTGCTAAGTCATCATTTTTCTTTTTGATGATTTATTCTATTGCATTGACATTGGAAGGATCATATCCAACTTTGATCACCGAGTATTACAGAGTTTTGATTCTTGTGTCTTCAGAAAATTAAGAAACTTTCTCTATTTTCTGTTGTGATTGGATATTAGCATAGAAACCTGCAATTTTGACAAACTCATAGCAGTATTAGTGAGGGTGGATGAAATTATCTCACCATTTTGTTTATGTAACTCCATTTGATCTATTGGATGTACCTCCTTGGTATTAAATTCAAATGTAGTATTTTGTAATATGTTGCTGACTTTGGATGTGGAATTTGTGCTTGAAGAAAAGCAAACTGCATTTTTCCTTTCTATGAATCAAAAGTTGAGAGCAAATTTCTCTGAGAGCTATGAGTTTGCTTCCAAAACTGATTGTATGTGTTGGTTTTCAACATTTCATTCTTCAATTTTATCTCCTTGAAGGTATCAAAAATAGTCTTCTCCTTTTCCCCTGTAACAACTGTATTAGGTTGAATGACTTGATGTTGATCTTCAGAAACTTTTGGAGTAGTAGAAGTAGAAGTAATTTTACAACCTGCTTGTGTGGAAGGAGGTGTCTCTTTGGTAATAATAATGACCTCTTGCTATGAATCCTTGCTAGGATTGACTTTTGGATTGAGCTTTGTCTTCTTTCTATAATGGATTTTGAATTCTTTGTTGGATGGGTCAGTCATTGGAGATGAGTAATCTTCTCTGATCCGATTTCCTGCTCTCTCTTGTGCAAAAAGAGTTTGTAATGTTGATGTAGACACTGTTTGTTCTTCAACTTCCTATAAAGTGCCCTTAGTACATTCAAGTTGATTCATATATCTTTCAATTTTTGCTCTATGTATGAAAATAAGGTGTAGATTTGTTTTCTACCCTTATTTTAGAAATAACACCAACTGGATCATATGACCATGTGAAACTGAGGTTGAATTGCATCTCTTTCAACAATTTGTCTGCTTCGTCCCCTGTTATCTTGCTATTACAGATCAAATGTCCTATTTGTGTTTTTATTTTGAATTGTCACTTCTTCTTAGCATACACAAAATGTACTTCATTAGCATTAAGCATTTGTCTGATGTATTCTTAGAATGCAAAAATCCTCATTGGGAGGAATTTTGGCAATTTTTAAGGGGGAATCTCAGAGCCATAGATTCAAAATTCTATGTAATTCTAATAGAGATACCAATCTCCTGTTCTGGCTTGACTGATAGTTGCAACATTTTTCTGATTTCTTCACTGATCCTGGGCTTTGTGTGTTGTTTAGTAAACTGAGTGTTGGATGTAGCAACAATTCTACAAACTTCTTATATGAATATTCTTTTTGTTCCTTCATCACTAATGAAGTCTTGAAAATAATTGATTTTTGATTTCCTTCCTCATCCATTTTCTGCAATGAAAACTTGAATTTGTCTCCCTGAGAATATAAAAACAGATAAACTAACACAGAGGAATATTTGAATACCTATATAGTTGGGAATTTAAGAAACTGCTCATGAATGGAATCTGCAATGAATTGACTGAAATTGAATATGATGGAGGCTTTGGAATTTGTGGAGAAAATAGACATGAATCCTATGATGGCTTCATCTACCCATTGATATGAGTAATAACCAAGAAGGTAAGAGATAATTGTGATGATTTTTTTGGATCTTTCAGGGAAAATGGATGATGGAAATGGATGATTCTTCTTGGGTAATGGGGTATTTTTAGTCATAAACAGCTCACAGGTTTTAGCCCTTCTTGCAAAATCCAACTTCTGATATATTTCAATCAATGCTTCTTGAGAAAATGGAGTGGCATTCTCTGTGATGTGAGGAAAAATATAATGAGGCAAGCTTGAATCCCACAACCCTATATCATCATATTTATCAATAAATTTTTCTTCTAACCAACAACACATTTCAAACAATTCAAGCTCACAGAGGGTTTCATGAATCTTATGGTCTTTTTCTACTAATGGTATATGATGGAATTCAATATGAGGATGAATTATCAAACTTACTGGTTCTTTTGGTCCTTTGTTCTTTGGAGGCACAACTAGTTCTATTTGAATGGCGGAGGTAAATTTTCTGATGGAGAAACAGAGGCCAAGTCTGAGGGAAAACTTTTCAAATTGGAAAAATATAGACAGTTGCAGAGGATGTTTTAAAAAATGGTCAAATTGATTTCTGGAGTTTTGGCAGTCTATGTGAATTTGTAACTATCCTGTACAGAGCATAGCGAATAGAAAAATGAAGGTTTAAACAAGTTTTTAGGATTAATTTATAAACATTTTGGTTCAGTTCCCGTTGAAAGAGGTGCAAGTACATTAGCTTTAATGGTTAGCATTGAATTTTATTGGCTAACGGTTATACGAGTGCAGGAATTCAATTTATTGGATAGTGACATAGTCCATGTGGCATGACACGAATGGCGGGCAGGGCAAGTGGTTTCATCCGGAGGATAAGCATAATTTCGGAGGGGTCCATCAACGGTAAATGGTTTTATGAGAGGGGGTGTGAAATCTTGTGTGGTTGCCACGTAGTGGTGGGGTCGGATTATGAAACCACCCATTTTCGGAAACCCCCCTCCCCCCCGGCCCGACGTTAAGTTTCGAATGATGAGGGGGGTCCAAAGTCGTGTGCGGGTCGTTGGATTAAATTGCGGTGCGGTAGATGAATGGTGAGATGAGTGATAATTAACATACGACGGTGGTTAATGAATGGTGGGGTAGGAGGGATAGTAAATGTGATATGACTTGGATAAATGACAGGGTAGTGGTATGTAACGTGTCAGATGGGTAATGGAATATGACGTGTAGGATAAGTCCTATGGTCTTGAGAATGATATTCTGGATTTTTGAAGAACAAACAATCATAAAGCATGTGTTTTGAAATAACCTTCTCGGCAATGCTTTTCCTTTATTCATGAATACAAAAACAAATTATGAGATTTCTGTGACATGCTGAGTTTTATTCGAAATGTAAAATTAAGCTTTCTCCTTCAACCAGACTTTGTGAATAGAATGGAATACAAACTACTTTATTTGATAATGGAAATGTAAATATATTCCATAGGTAATTAAAAACCTATAATTGACCTATATGAGATGAAAAACTTGACTTTATACCTCTAAATGGTGATGAAATGATGTGAAGGAGCAACATATCAAGATAGGACTTCTTCAATGACCAAAATTATAGCTGAAAAATAACTGAAAAAGAAAAAAAAATTGACTAATGAATTGATGAAAAACTCTCAAAAGAGCTATTTTTTATCACTGATAAACTGACTCTAACATTAGCTCCAACTGGGGATGGAAGTAGCCTTACCATTGGGCTATGGATTCAACTGGATCATGAAAAACTTTAAATAGACTAAAAATACTGAATTAGAAAATATTGACCTAACTGTGACTCAATAACTGACTAAAAACTATGAACTTTAAAAGAAAACAAGAATTGTTGTAGGATTCTTATGGCCTTCTCTTCGGGCTTCAAACTTCAGCAGCAATTCTTGTGTTTGCATGGATTTCAAATGTAAACCGATATATACAATGACATTTAATTTATGTCTTAATATTTTAAGAAATATAATGCTTTAGAAACCTACCATTGATAGGTCCTCCCAGCACTTCTTGCCCTTCAAGATCTTCTAGAAAAAATTCCTTGTTTCCTCTGAATGTTGCGATCTTGTAAGGTCCCTTCCACAGATTTTCAAATTTCCCATGCCTGCCCTTATCTTCATTTCTAGCATCCCATCTTAGTACAATATCTATAATCTTGAAGTCATCAGCCTTTTTCTTTTTGTCAAAAATATTTTTACTTTTTTCATGCAGCTTCGAAGTATTACTGAAAACTTCATCTCTTGATTATTGAAAATGTATCATCTAATTGATCCTTATCTGAATGTCATTAGGCTCATTTTCAACCTCCTGCAAAATATTCATTACCAAAACACCCAAGGAAGAAGGGAAAACAGTGTCAGCTCCATAAACAAGCTGAAATGGAGATATGTTAATTGATCTTTTTGCGCTCACTCTATCAACCCATAGAGCATTTGTAAGCTTATTGTGCCAATTCCTTTTGTATTCTTGTAACATATTCTTGAACGTATTCACCAAATACTTATTATATGATTCTGCAAGTCCATTTCCCCAAGGATAATATGCAGTAGAATGACCAAGTCTAATGTGATATTTATCACAAAAATAAATCATCCTATTAGATTTTAAAGTAGCCGCATTATCAATAATAATCTTGTATGGACAACCAAATTGAGACAAAATATTATTTTCAAGAAACTGAATGATAACAGAATCAGTTACTTGCCTAGTGGGGATATCCTCAATCCATTTGGTAAAATAATTTGTAGCAGTGAGAATCCATTTGTGTTGAGATGAAGATGGAGGATGAATTTCACCAATAAATTCAAGTCCCCATTGCTGGAATGGTGCTTGGACTTCAATTGATTTAAGAGGAGAAGGTTAAAGCTTCCTTTTTCCTTGAAATATTTGACACTCATGACAACTATTGACTATTTTGTATACATCAGAAAATAAGGTGGGCCAATAAAAACCTGATCTCAAAATTATATTTGTTGTGGTTTTCCAATGAAGATGACCTCCATAGTCACCCTTATGGAAATATATCATGACTTTCTCGACTTCAACTTCAACTAAATAGTTCAGCAATATTCCACCAGGATCTTTCCAATATAGGACACCTTTTAGAATGCAGAATTTCAGTGCTTTTAACTTCAATGATCTTGCTTTACTACTTGGCATGCCGGGAGGAGGATTCAAATATTGCAGAATATATACAATATCAGCATACCAGAGAGATAAAGAAAATATTTCAGCTATCTCAGGTAATGTTTCAACAGTTTGTTCATCAGACAGTGCAACAATGAAGTTTATGTATAAGGAATGAAGATTATAATCTTCCATCAGCTTTTCTAGGCCTTATCCTTTGATTAATTTTGTGGGCTTAATATCTAAATAATACCCTAGCAAGGCATCAATCCATTTACCTCTATGACCTTTTAGATCATTTTGTGTGAGCACTTCTTTAACAGCAGCATTTGACACATAAGCAATGACATGGGATTGTAAAATGTACACTCCGAAATCCTTCAATGCTTTGACTAACGCTAAATCTTGTTTCTCAATGATATTGTATGTTAAGGCAACATCTCTTATTGTTCTGCTAAATAAAGCAATGGGTTATTCTGTATTTTGATTTTTCTTTTGCATTAAAACAACAGCAAGGGTATGCTCTGATGCAAATGAAAAAATTATAAAATCAAGTGTACAATGTGGGATAATGAGAATGGGAGCATGAGATAGAGATAACTTGACTTGATTAAATGAATTATTCACTTCCTCAAACCATTTTACTTCATTATATTTCTTCAAGATGTCAGTAGTCTTTCTCAAATGCTCAGCAATATTGGGAACAAATCTTCTCATAAAATTAATTTTACCATTGAAATATTGAATCTCCTTTTTTCTCCTAGGATAATCTAAGTTCTGAATTGCTTAAATCATTGAACAAACTACTCTTATTCCATTTTTAGATATAATATGTCCCAAAAATTTACCTTATTCCATATAAAAATGATCTTCTTTAGATTTAATGAAATACCAAACTTTCTGCATCTTTGAAAAATTGTCTTTAAATGCTGAAAATGGTGCTCATCTGTCTTTGAGAAAACAGTGATATCATCAAGGTAAATGACCAAAAACATACCTTTTTCATTTGAAAAATCAATATCCATTGCTCTTTGAAAATTTTCCCCTACATTCTTCAAACCAAAAGCCATTTTGGCATACATGAAAGTACCCCAAGGTATTGTGAAAGTTGTCTTTTCTTGATCATCTAGGTGAACGAGAATCTGAGTGTATCCTAAGTATCCATCTAACAAAGAAATTCTAGATGATCCAACTACCCTTTGCAGAATGTGGTCCATTTTTGGTATTGGATTATGTTTTAATGATACTTTGTTCAGATTTCGAAAATAAATGCACAATCAAATTTCTCCTGTCTTCTTTCTCACATGCACTAGATTAGACATCCAGTTTGAGAAACGGATAGGAACAATTATTCCAACGGTGAATAATATGTTTACTTCGTTTTGAATATAAGAAAAAAAAATTGGGATTCATCCTTCTAAGCTTCTGGAAAAATGGTTTTTGATCTGGCTTCAAAGGAATAGTGTGTTGAATAAATATTTTATCATAGACCTTCAAATATGAATATTCCCAAGAAAATACATCTGGAAATTTAGACATAAGTATTGCATACTTAGCTTTCATTTCTGGACTCAAGGATTTTGAAATCTGCACCATGTTTGGCTTTTCTGAAGTGCCAAGATTTAGATCTTCCACTCCCACTTCTGTTGGTGACATAGTAGGCTTCCTTGCAACATCATCTTAGTCAAAAATTTCTTCCAAAGGTACCAAGCCTCTTGGAATAGAATTGTCCTTAAGTTGTAGTACTTGCATCTCTGTAGCATGAATTTCTTGATTATCTATTTGGGCATTGATAAATTCTTCTTCTGTCTACAAGAAGTTATTGATTTGCTCATCATTTTGAAACATTTTCCAATATTGAACATTTTCAAGGACAGCAGAGCAATGTTTTACATTTATTTCATATTTCTTGTTTGGATATAGTGGGATTTTGAACATACTAGCAGAAGTGGAAAGAGAATCAGAAATAACATTGATGGTTCTAGGAATTAATGATAAAGTAAATTCAGGAAATGTTTTGAGAAAATCTAGGACTACATTTCGGTAAGCTCTCATTCTGGGATGTTTGGCCTCATACTCTCCCTTGAATTTCTTGATAACTAACTCGGAGTCACCATATATAGAAATTTTCTTTGCACCAAGCTTTTTAAAAAAATTTAGGCCAACAATCAGGGCTTCATATTCGGCTTCATTATTTGTGTAGTCAAATGATAATTTGTAGGAAGACATTCTAACATTTTTAGGGATGTCCAATGATTGATTTATTGGGCTATGAATCCATATTCCAATGCCAGCACATTATTTTCCCATGGCTCCATCAAAATCCATAGTCCAGAGACTATTTTCTTCATCTAGAAGGTGCAAATCAGATGACTGATTTTTTTTTGTTTTTGTTTGAGATACCTCTGTTGTATCCAAAATTTCTATTTTTCCATTATTTTCTTATTTTCTTCTTGAGGAGAGGTATTCAATTCTAAATTGTTTGGCACTATCTTACAAAATTATTCCTCTGCCAATTCTAAAACAGAATTTGAATTTTATGGATTTTCTGATTTTTCTCCAGTCAAAAACTCTGAAGATGTTGAGCAGTCTTCATTGAATAAAATAAAACATTCTAAATTTGTATGTACATCATGAATGGGATGATTTTTAGGCTTTTCTCTGGTACTGATCATATACTTGATCTTGATTTCTCTGTAAAGTTTCCTGAATTGTCCAAAGATAGGAATTGTTGCATATGAAAATTAAAGTTGCAATGTTCCTCTAAGCTTTGCTCCCCATGATCTAGAAAGTAGCATTCCATACCTAGGTGGAATGTCAGCCACAACAACATCGATGAGGACATTCTTGGTTGTAATTTTTTCTAGCCATACCACTAAATCCTTGATAAGACCAAGACATTTCACCCTCCCTGAATCAAATGAATAGATATCATGGTAAGGTCTTGTGATGTCTAGTCCTAACTTTTCCATAATGGCTTTAGGCATGAGATTGTGTGATGCTTCAAATTCAAATATTGCATTATGAAGAATAAAATCATGGATCTTGAGGCTGAAGTAAAAGGGAGGAACTTCACTATCTTCTAATTTTCCATCAACGGGAGGACCAAAAAGAAGCTCAAGATGATCATAACTAAACTTAACCATATCATATGTTTGATCAACTCTAAGCAACTTAGCAATTTGAAACTTGTACTGATCATTATTCATTATCTCAGTAAGAGGAATAGAGTCCTTCAATTTAGCAATTTCATTTTCAAGGGAAAAATGAGAATGATGCTTATTTACCTCTTTCAGTAATGTGTCTTTCTTTTCAGGCGTTTCTTTGGATGAATAACCTTTCTTTTGTCCTCCTTCTTGAACTTCTTGATATTTTCTTTGATTGCTAGTGGATGCTTCATTAGCTTTGAGAGAGGTAGAAGCAACATGTGCCTTTTCTTTTCTTCTGTTTGGAACTAAAACTTCTTTTTGTTGATTATTGGTTTTAGAGTTCTACTTCTTTTGATTGGAAATTAGAGGAACATTTCTACTCCTCAAACCATACTGCCTTTGAACTTGGGTGAGGGCATTTTAATATCCTCTCTCATAATCTTCAGTGCACGTTAATTCTTCATTTGATAAGACATATTGTTGGTCTTTTGATGCATAAATTTCTGCAGAATATTGATCTTCTTCAGCGAGGAAGAAAGGTTATTGATTTTCCTCAAACAAATGGTTTTCCCCAGAAATTTCTTCTTCATCATATTCATCAGGGCCTTAAGTATATTTCTGTTGGAATGGTGTCTGAACTTGCTATTGAATTTGTGGATCTTGAACCCTTTTTTCCCTTTGTTTGATCATGTATTGGGGTTGTTGATTTTGACCCCTAAAATTGGGATTTCTTATAGAACGTTCAGCTTGTCGATCAACACTGGACATCTTATCCATCATTTTCTCCATAGCTTTGATCAAAGTATAAATTTTTTCTTATGATGGAGTGGATGCTTCTTATTTTATTGTGACTCTTTTCTCTTTTTTGACCTTGTACTTTTTAATAATTAGATTGGCCTCTACACTCAGTGAATTTATTTTCATTTCTTCCAAAGTTGATGGGTTTCTCTCCCTTAGCTGATAGGCCATGTCAGGATCAAAACCATCAAGATAATAGAGTAAATAAAGGCTTGGGGGAGGCTTGATATTATCAGGAATTGAATCATATATCTTGTTAAATTTAGCTATGAATTCTTGGACAGATTCATTTGTATTCCTTTTCAATGCATTATATTCAGCTAGAATTTGCGGTGGATTTTTCTTCTCTTCCCATTTTTCCATGAATAAATCAATTAGATTTTGTGAGGTACCAATTGTACCATCTCCAAGAGATTGAAACCATTTCTTTACTACTCTAGAAAAACTTTGAGCAATAATACACTTCTTAACATCATCATTGTCTATTTCTTCAAGGTCTATAAAATCAATTACTTTAGCCACATGTTGATATGATGTAATTTCTGATGTTCCATCAAAGAGAGGTAGCCTATGACCATAATTTTGAGGTAGAGTAGTAAGTTGACCTGGTATAATTAGTGGAGAAAATCTGGCCATGGTTAATGGAGGAGGTTGTGGAGGTGTGAATTGTGATGTGGATTGAATAAAAGTTTGTAAAGGTAAAGATGAAATGAAAGGAGAAACAGATGGTCTAGCTGTATGAGAAGATGAGGTAAAATATGTACCAAAAATCTATTGTCGATATTGAAAATAGGCCTTTTCAGAGGTTTCTTGAAATTTATCTACTAAGCCTTTAAGTTTATGGAAATTGGACCAAAATTCAATATTGGTTTCAGACTCAAATGTTTTAGAAAATGATGTAAACGACTCAAAATCAAAAGGATCAAAAGTAGCTTATGAGAGAAAATTTTTAGACTTGGTTCTAATTAAATATTTTTTAGATTCTGGAGAAAAAGCCAAATATTCTGAAACAAACCTCGTAGGCAGGGAATTTATTTAATCAGTGGAGGAAAAACTCTTCCTAGTTGTCGAGACTTAGTTTTCTATTTTCTAAAAATACTTTCAGGATTATATACAAGTGATGATGGATTAGGGTCATGGTTTGACCTGGTATATCTTTTTGGAGCCGGCTTAAGATCAGAATTATATATTTTGGCTCAAATTTTGATTTCAACCTGTTTAGAAAAAATTTCCAAGGGAATATTTAGCAATCGTTCCCCGGCAATGGCACCAGAAATGTTATCACTCTCCCCAACTTCCTAGGTTAAAAATAGGATTGAAGAAAGGTAACCACAAACCAATTTTTAGCTAGGTAGCTAGCCCTACCTAACTAGAGAGGGCTCTCTCTATGTCACTTTTTGAAATGTTCAATTTAAGGCTGAGTACCAGATTTTAGGCTAGATATAAGTTAATATGTTTGAAATTTTTTTAATAATTTGTTTTCTCAATAAAAATAATGATCAATGAAACTAAAGTTGATTTCAAATACTGAATTGCAGAGAATAAAATAAGGCAAGGTAGGTAGACTTATTGAGCACAATTAAGTTATTGTTGTGTATGTGATGATAGGAAAGGTAGGAGTCTGAATGAGCATATAAAATGAATTCATTCTTCAAAAGAAATGCACATTAGTGAAAATCTTAATAAACAGAGCATATTATTGATTTTTGTTTATAAACTAGTAAGATTTTCATACAGAAGATAAAATGAAAGTGAAATAACAGAGAGGAAAACTCAATGCTCAAACGAAATACCACATGAATCTTACAATATCTACTGAAACTTATTTGATTTCATTAAAGGGTGTATAAAATATCCACAGTAATACACAGAGTTCTCAAAACTCAATTTATCCAACCCAGAATACTTTGTATAGTTATAGAAAACTTATTTTACAACAAATTACATAAATTCTATCTTAACAGATAACATTTTATTTTCCAAATTAGACTCTAACTGTAACATGGAAATAAAGTTGATTTGATGTTTTGGCATTGCTCTAACGGAAAAAACGGTTGTTGAAAGGAGGTAATTGTGGATTGTGTTGGTTGTCAGCTAATTGATGACCTGGCAGAAGTTGAATTTTCTCTTTTACCATTTACTCTTGAAATTCACACAAATTTTCCCAGCGACTTTCATCTGGCCCTGGTCAATTTTATTACTTTACGGTAGACTTCATCCATTTCAGTGTACTTGGAAAAAGTGGGCCTCACCACGAAAACATGTTTTATCTCATACTGAATAAAAATAACATTGCTCAGTGTTCCCAATAGTGCCCTTCCTGTCATTGTCCCTTTGATGTTTGAAAATTTGGTAGTATCTCTGGAAATTTCTGTAAGTATTCTCGAATTATCTTCTTTGGTCATCAATTTGTCCTTAATTACAAACAGAGAAGGCAATCCCTTCTGTGTCAGAGGCTCTATTGTGCTGAAAAATCTTTGCACTATGATTTCCAAACTGTGACACTGCTCCTCAAGATGAGAATTAAATTCTTCTTTGTGAGAACCTTCTTCACCTCCAGAATTTTTTTTGTTCTATCATCTATGCTCAAATCATCTACCTCATACATGTTCTTTGAATTCAGAAACTTGATCATGTTTTTTTCTATAGAAGGTTTGTCTCCAAATTATGCTTTAATTTTTGCAATGGCTTCATTTGATTTCTATATCAAATCCTTTTGTTCAAATTTAATCTGTATACTTGGCCAAATTTCATTAATAGATTCCATGATATCTTCCCAGATTACTTCTTTTACTTGGCCCAAAGTGTTTCCAATGGTTGATTCCTTTTTGTTTTTTGCAACCTCTCAATTATCTTTTTAGCTCTTTGTGCTTCACTTGCATGTGAACTTTCATATTTCGAATTTTGATATTGTAACAATTGTACTTGGTCTTGTAGTTTCTTTATCTCTTCTTCCTGAATTGACATATTCTACACTGCTTTAGTGAGTTTCTCAGCTCCATCTGCAGTACTTGTTGTACAAGGTTTGGCTATAGGAATAACTGCAAGAGGCACTACTTTGAGAGGAACTTTAGATGTTTTTGCTATTTGTTCCTTTTCATTTATCATTTTTGCCATTTCTAATTCCATATGTTTTATTTGAGCATTATGTTCCATAATCAGCTTCATCATTTATGCTTTCTGGATTCAGTCTCTTCAATTTCCTTTGCCAGAGGATCTTCTGTAGCTGGAATATTCAATTTCTTCCTTAATGTTGTTATGTCAACATTTTTCTTTTTGATGATTTCTTCTGTTGCATTGACATTGGAAGGATCATATCCAACTTTGATCACCAGGTCTTCCAAATTTTTTATTCTTGTGTCTTTAGCAAATTGAGAAACTTTCTCTATTTTTAGTTGTGATTGGATGTTAGCAAGAGAAACCTACAATTTTGACAAACTCATAGCAATAGTAGTGAGAGTGGATGAAATCATCTCACTAGTTTTTTTATGTAACTCCATTTGATCTATTGGATGTATCTCCTTAGTATCAAATTCAAATGCATTATTTTTGTAATATGTTGTTGTCATTGGTTGTGGAATTTGTGCTTGAAGAAAATAAATTTTCATTTTTCCTTTCTCTGAATCAAAAGCTGAGAGAAACCTACTCTGAGAGCTGGGAGTTTGCTTCCAAAACTGATTGTATGTGTTGGTTTTCAACATTTCATTCTTCAATTTTATCTCCTTAGGTATCAAATATAGTCATCTCCTTTTCCCCTGTAACAACTGTACTAGGTTGAATGACTTGATGTTGATCTTGAGAAATTGTTGGAGTAGTAGAAGTGGAAGTAATTTGACCACCTACTCGTGTGGAAGGAGGTGTCTCTTTGGTAATAATAACAACCTCTTGCTCTGAATCCTTGTTAGGATATACTTTTGGATTGAGCTTTTTCTTCTTTCTGTAATGGATTTTTAATTCTTTGTTGGATGGGTCAGTCATTGGAGATGACTGATCTTCTCTGATCCTTTTTCTTGCTCTCTCTTGTGACACAAGAGTCTGTAATGCTATAGACATTGTTTTTTCTTCAACTTCATGTAAAGTGCCCTCAGTCCATTCAATCAGATTCATATATCTTTCAATAAATGCTATGTGTGTATGAAAATAAGGTGTAGATTTGTTCTCTACCCTTAGTTTATAAATAACACCAACTGGATCATATGACCATGTGAAACTAACGCTGAATTGAATCTCTTTAAGCAATTTGTCTACTTCCTCCCTCGTTGTCCTGCTATTACAGATAAAAGGTCCTATCTGTGTTTTTATTTTGAATTTTGACTTATTTTTAGCAAATACAAAATGTACTTCATCAGCATTAATCATTTGTCTGATGTATTTTAATGCAAAAATCCTCATTGGGAGGAATTTTGGAAATTTGTAAGGGGGGAGCTCACAACCATATATTATGAGTTTTGTGTAATTCTGATAGAGATACCAATCTCTTGTTCTAGATTGATCTGATAGTTGCAACACTTTTCTGATTTATTCACTGATCTTGGGCTCTGTAGTGATGTTTAGTAAACTGAGTGTTGGATGTAGAAACAATTCTATAAACTTCTTATATGAATATTATTTTTGTTCCTTCATCACTAATGAAGTCCAGAAAATAATTGATTATTGATTTTCTTCCTCATCCAGTTTTTGTAATGAAAACTTGAATTTGTCTCCCTGAGAATATAAAAACAGATAAACTAACACATATGCATATTTGAATACCTCTTCAGTTGGGAATTTAACAAACTTCTCATGAATGGAATCTGCAATGAATTTACTGAAATTGAATATGATGGAGGGTTTGGAATCTGTGGAGAAAATGGACATGAATCCTATGATGGCTTCATCTACCCATTCGTATGAGTAATAACCAAGAAGGTAAGAGATATCTGTGACAATTTGTTTGGATCTTTCAGGGAAAATGGATGATGGAAATGGAGGATTCATCTTGGGTAATGGGGTATTTTCAGTCATAAATAGCTCAAGGGTTTTAGCCCTTCTTGAAAAATCCAATTTCTGATATATTTCAATCAATGCTTCTTGAGAAAATGTAGTGGAATTATCTGTGATGGGGGCCTGCATCATTTTTTCTCTGGTTTGGGCAGTTATGGTTACTAAAATCTCTCTTGTAGGAGTGATAATAGCTCTTTGGCTGGGCACCTACCAGGCTTGGCATTTTATGATAAATTCTGGGGCACTGTGGGTGTGAGGAAAAATATAATGAGGCAATATTGAATCCCACAACCCTATATCATCAGATTTATCAAGAAATTTATGTTCTAACAAGCAATACATTTCAAACAATTCAAACTCACAGAGGGTTTCATGAATCTTATGGTCTTTTTCTACTAATGGTATATTATGGAAGTCAATTTGGGGATGAATTAGCTGACTTTCTGGTTCTTTTGGTCCTTTGTTATTTGGAGGCATGACTGGTTCTATCTGAATGGCGGAGGAAAATTTTCTGATGGAGAAACTGAGGCCAAGACTAAGATAAAACTCTGTAAATTAGAAAATATCGACAACTGCAAAGGATGCTTTAAACAATGGTTAGATTGATTTCTGGAGTTCTGGAAATCTCTATGAATTTTTAATTATCCTGTACAGAGCAGAGTGAATAGAAAAATGAAGGTTTAAACAAGTTTTTAGGATGAATTTATAAACATTTTGGCTTAATTCCTGTTGAAAGAGGTGCGAGTACGTTAGATTTAACGGTTTGAATTGAATTTAATTTGCTAACGTTTATATGAGCGCGGGAATTCAATTGATTGGACAATGACATAGTCCATGTGGCATGACACGAATGGCGGGTGGGGCAAGTGGTTTCATCTGACGGGTAAGAATAATTTCGAAGGGGTCCATCGGCAATAAATGGTTTTATGAGAGGGGGGTGCAAAATATTGTGTGGTTTCCTCGTAGAAGTGGGGTCGAATTATGAAACCACCCATTTTTGGACCCCCCTGCCCCTCAATGTTAAGTGTCGAATGATGAGGGGGGGTCGAAGTTGTGTGTGGGCCGTTGGATTAAATCATGGTGTGGTAGATGAACGATGAGATGAGCAATAATTAACATATGGATGTGATTAATGAATGGTGGGGTAGGAGGGATAAAAAATTTGATATGACTTGGATAAATGACGGGGTAGTGGTATGTAACGTGTCAGATGGATAATAGAAGATGATGCGTAGGAAAAGTCTTATTCTAGATTTTTGAAGAACAAACAGTCATAAAGCATGTGTTCTATAATAAACTTATCGGCAATGCTTTTCCTTTATTGGTGAATACTAAAACAAATTATGAGATTTCTGTGACATGCAGAGTTTTATTCGAACTGTAAAAACAATCTTGCTCCTTCAACCATACTTTGTGAATAGAACAGAAGACAAACTGCTTTATTTGATAATGGAAATGTAAATATTTTCCATAGGGAGTTAAAAACCTATAATTTACCTATATGAGATGAAAAAATTGACTTTAGACCTCTAAATGGTGATGAAATGATGTGAAGGAGCAGCATATCAAGATAGGACTTCTTCAGTGACCAAATTTTTTGTTGAAAAATAACTGAAAAAGAAAAAAAAAATTGCTAATGACCTGATGAAAATCTCTCAAAAGAGTTATTTTTTATCACAGATAAGCTTAATCTAACATTGGGATTTATACACTCATACATTTGTGGCCCAATTTCCACTAGATATCTCAATGGCGGTGAATAATTTGTCACCTTAATTGTTGATTACTCTAGGAAAACCTGGATCTACTTCCTAAATACCAAGGATGAGGTCTCTGATCAGTTCAGAGAGTTTAAGGCTCTCATGGAGAACATGACAGGGAAGAAAATAAATGTGTTGTGCTCAGCTAATGGTGGAGAATATACAGACAGAGACTTCACAGATTTTTGTGCAAAGGAGGTCATCAAGAGAGAGTGGAAAGATCCATACAATCCACATCATAATGTATAGCGAAGTGGAAGAATAGAACTATTATTGGGGCTACAAAAGCTATGTTATATGACCTAGACCTGCCTATATTCTTATAGGTAGAGGCATGTAACACAACTGTGTATATCCATAATAGAACACCTCATAGAGCGTTGGGGAAGAAAACGCCTAAAGGAGTTTTCACAAGGAAGAAAACGGAAGTAAGTCACCTCTGAATATTCAGAGATCTAGCATATTATCACGTACCATATGAGAAAATGGGTATCTTGTAGGATATAGTGAGACCTAAAAAGCATATATAATCTACATTCCTAGAAGAAGGAAAATTGTAGTGAGACGATATACTAATTTCATGGAGGATAGATCTTTCATGAAATATCGTGATATGCTAGCAGAGGATCAATCAGCAGAAGTTCCTCTAGTCCAACAACAGTAGGGGTAACAAGGACTACAAACACCAGGATCGAGTACAATGACTGGTACTAGCATTTCCTCTAGAGAAGAAGATTATGGCAGTTCTCAGCAGATTGAACAACAGGAACGGGAGGATGAATTAAGAGAAACTCCTACTAATAGTGGTAAAACTAGTAAGGAAGTGCGACAGCCACTGAGGGATGCAGAGGAGTTCAATGGAGCTCCCATAATCGAGAAGAGGCAACGTAGACAACTTGACAGGTACCAAGCATTGGTATCTCGAGTAGAATAACCCTCCAGTTTTCGAAAGTCATACAACACCAAGTATGGGTGGACACCATGGTAGAAGAGTATAGTTCTATAATGAAGAATGATGTCTGGGAAGTTATGTCTAGACCTGAGGGTAGATCAGTTGTAGGATCAATATGGATCTACAAGATCAAGTACGTTGTAGATGGTAGCATAGACAAGTACAAGGCAAGGTTCTTAGCTAAGGGGTATGCACAGAAAGAAGGAATTAATTATGAGGGGACCTTCACCCCTGTAGCCAAATACACCTCCATCAGATATGTTATATCCCTAGCAGCTCAGATGGGAAGGGAAATTAACCAAATGGATGTCAATATAATGTTCTTGAATGGGGTGATAGAAGAGGAGGTGTACATAGAACATCCTGAAGGCTTTGAAACCCATGAGAAGGAATCTCATGTATGCAGACTGAAGAAAGCCCTGTATGGGCTCAAGCAGGCACCCAGAGCTTGGTATGGTCTGATTGATAGCTACTTGTAACATTTGGGATTCGTCAAGAGTGATGCAGATCCCAATCTCTACTATTTGATGGTGGAGAATGAGCCATTAATTATGGTGCTATATGTATATGATTTTTTTCTTACAGGTTCATCTAGGCTCATAAAGGACTGCAAGAAGAATCTCAAAGAATAATTCGACATGAAGGATTTGGGGTTGATGCATTATTTTCTAGGGTTGGAGGTATGGAAAAAGAATGGAGAGATCTTCTTAGGCCAAGGAAGATATGCCACAGAAATTATGAAGAGGTTCATAATGTAGGAATTTTGGTCCATGGCGATGCCTATGATAACCAACTGGAAGAAAATAGATGCATCAGGTAACAAGGAAGTGGACCCGCTTTGTACAGACATCTCATTGGGTCACTCATGTATCTCGTCAACACCAGGCCAGAAATTTGTTTTGATGTCAACACCCTTAGTCAGTTCATGGTAGAAATGAAAAGGGTACATTGGGAAACATGTAGGTTTTAACCCTATACAAAAATTATCAGCAAACGAATCTTAAAAACAGAAATTAAACAATAGCGAGAGCATAAAACATAAAAATAGATATACATAGAGATTTTCCCCTTGATCCCAAGTCGGGACTACCATCTTGATTTTTCATTATATTAATTTTAGTGTTACAACACATATATATACATGTTAAAGCATTCATAACTCCAATCCATTAACCCTAGATTAGAACATAACCATAGTTCCCTTGACTGGATCTACAAAATACCAGGAGCCAAAAAGCATCATGCCCCAAAACCATGTGCAAACCCATGCAAAAAACCATGGGCGGGTCCTCCCACCAAAAAATAGGGTCCAAAAAACATTTCCTAGGGCGTTGCCCCAAACCCTGAATAGGGGGGGTTGTCGTCCCCCCCCCTGACCCCCCTACTGTGCCTGGCGCAACGTACCATGGGGGCTTTCGGCCCCCCTGTAACCCCCGCGTGAGTGCAACTAATCGTGGAAAGAATATAACACATACCCAACACAACAGCTAGGTACATTCTCAGATATGTGCGTGGAAAATTTAGATATGGGTTGAAATACACTCGAGGAGATGGTGTCATATTAAGCAGGCTCATAGATGCAGATTAGGCAGGAAGTTCAGCAGATCGAAAAATGTACCTCTGGGTATTGCTTTAATTGTGGATCAGGAATGATCTCTTGGTGTAGCAGGAAGCAGAAGTCTGTAGCACTGAGCTCAGCCGAAGCAGAGTATATGGAAGCTAGCCCAAAAATGTATGAAGCCATATGGATTAGGAAGCTTATTGTGAGCTTCTTCATAAAGAGGATGGAACTGACTAACGTTTACTATGACGATCAGAGTTGTATCAATCTCTCTGAGAATCCAGTATTTCATGATCGGTCCAAAAACATAGATATCATATGTCATTGTATCAGATACTCTATTCAGCGAGGGGCGTTACAGCTGCAGTATGTCCCCATAGGATATCAAGTAGCAGACATACTCACCAAGGCTCTAGGAAGAGCTAAGTTAATTCAGTTCAGGGAGCAGATGGGTATGGTTGAGAACTCATTTCAATAGCAGATGGGTCCTCAGTTACAGCAACAGTAAAAAGTTGTAGTGCAGTGGTAGTTGGAAGCAACATGCAGGGTCATCATGATCACATATGCAGAAACACAGTGTTGTTGGGAAGTAGTGTTAAATATCGACAACGCAGAGGGAGATGTTGCAGATTCAGAGCAATACTCAGTAGGGTGTATTTCTAGAGCACATTCCTCGCTAAGAGGGAGTGTTGAATTGTGGTAGCATCGGATGTGCTCTAAGTCTCAAAATTTGCAGGGAGGCTTAGGCACATGTATTCCAAAGAAACTGGAAAGTTTTTTGGGATATTCCACTAAGATCATGTTTTATGAAAACAATTAATTATTTTTAATAGGATACTAAGTCTAAACTTAGGAAATTAAAACAATTAATGGGTATTAATTAAAAGAGAGTGTGAATCTTATATAGAAGAAAGAAATCAATTCAATTTAATCTTAGTTGTTGATTAATGATTTAATATTGATTGTTGAAGTCTCAACGAGAAGATTATAAGAAGGACTTGATGGGGCATTTGGAAAACACATCGAGACAGAGAAATAATTTAGAGATCGAAAGTCTTTAGTGAGTGGTGCTCTTAGAGAAGATCGATCAAGACGATTCTCACAGAGAGGGGCAGTGATAATTTCCAGAAGGAATATTTCCAGATCTAGAGAGTGCATAGAGAGGAGGTCGTAGAAGCCACAGATAGTTGTGCATAGCCAGTGACACTAAGCCTACGTTGGGACTGCACAGAGCTCCAGAGGGAGTTCCATTTTTGTTGAGGAGACAGCGTAGTGTCAGTGCCAGTTCCCGGAGGGTAATTTCGGAGGGTAGAAGATTCTAGTTTCCAGCCAGCAGAGAGATCCAACACAGAGATAGATAGAAACTTTAGTTGTGATGCAAATATTGTGTCAGTGACGCAGTCACCATGGAGAGGCAACACAGTGCAACTTGTTTCAAGTGCAGGACAATGTCGGATTCCCATGGCAAAGTGAGATTTATCTCACGAGATCTTGTTTGTTAGGTTTCTCTATATGATTTGTCATATTCGACAATCATATATTTTTTCTCAGAAAATTACTGCATAATATACAAGCCCTCAGCTGCTGCACCAGTTTTCCCATATTGGGCTTTTCCAGGGACAATTGTCCAAAAATAACGGTGTTAATGTTTGTATACTTGTGCTAGTATTTTTCCTTGCATTTTCTTATTGTGAAGGTTGTAATATATTTTATTTTGATATTTACCGTAGCATACATTAAATAATTTTTTGAGTTAAAAAAATAGAAGAAATTTAATTAGTTGTTGCGTCAAGATTGCGATGATGGAATTTTCACACCACCTACTACCTTTTCTTTGATCTCTGCTAAACAATGTAGTAAGATCATTTCCCATACTGGTAAATTTGTCTTCCTTATGTTTTTCCCTCAGAAACAGGAATATTGTGGCCACATCCATAGCCTCTAAATAGGGCTCCTCCACACAACAACATCAAATGGACAAGGTCGCAGAGGAGTATAGAGACATATTCACCTCACCCAGAGGGGTGCCCTACACTGTCAGATCAAGCACTCCATCGATCTGACCTCGGGCATGTCGCTATGAAATGGACCAATTTACTGACACTTGGTTCCAGAGAATGATGAAATCAAGAGGCATATTCAATATTTGTTGCAGAAAGGGCACGACACATCAGTCCAAGTTCCTCACCCTATGGGAGCCCAATCGTGTTGGTATAGAAGAAGGACAGAACATGGAGGATCTGTATTGACTATCGGGAGTTGAATAGGATCATTGTCTGACATAGGTATCCTATCCCACAGATTGATGACCTTTTGGACCAGCTCAAGGGGGAAAAATATTTCAGAAAGGTTGACTTGAGGTCCAATTATCATCAGGTACCAATCAAATCCTATGATTTGTGGGATACTTCCTTTAAATCCAAGGAGGGCATTTTTGAATATCTGGTCATGCCTTTCAGGTTGATGAATTCCCCTGCAACCTTCATAACACTTATGGATGACATCTTTTGGCCCTTCACCAACTCGTTCGTGGTAGTGTATTTGGATGACATCATGATCTTCAGCTAGAGTTGGGAAGAGCACCTACACCATATCGACAAGTCCTCCAAACCCTGCGACAACACATATTGTCTACCAATTTGGATAAATGCACTTTTGGTATGAACCAAGTTCAATATATAGGGTACATAATTGATGAGTAGGATGTACATGTAGACCTAGCCAAGATATAAGCTATTCGGTCTTGGCCAACCCCAACCACTCTAACATAGCTTTGCATAATTCTGGGTCTTGCTAATTTCTGTCGCAGGTTCATGTTGTGATTCTCTCATATCACTTGCCCTTTGATTCAAGTCACCAAGGGAAAAGCGAAGAAAATTTCTTATGGTCCAATTTTTTGCCGAGTTAAAGCATTGCCTCTACTCTACACCAGTTCTTACATTACCATACCTGCAACAACCATTTTAAATTGAGACATATGTCTCCGATTATACTATTGGTGTAATTCTTACTCAACAGGGGCATCTGGTGGCATATCACAGTGAGACACTTTTAGATACAGTATGAAAGTATCCCACCTATGACAAATTGATGTATTTCATTATGCAGGTCTACTAACAAAGGAAGCATTACATTCTAGGGAAGGAAACAATCATCCACATAGACCACTGACCCCTGCAGTTCATACAAACACAAGGAATGTTGCAAAACAATCGTCATCGTAAATGGTCCACATATCTGCAACAATTTCATTTGAACATTAAGTAAAAGAAGGGAAGTACCAATAATGTTGCAGACTGCCTCTGCCAACCACCAATTATGTCACTGACCACTGTGCTTGACTCTTGTGGACACAAGACTTTGGGATGGCCACATCTTTACAAGAGTGATCCAAAATTCGACACCACATACCAGATGCTCTTGGAAGACAAGCAAGTTCCAAAATTCCACCTCCAGGATGCATTGTTATGCCACATGGGACACCTTTGTTTTCCTTCAAGAAAATGTGCCAAGATGATTTGGGAGGCGCACTACAGTCAAGTTGTTGGACATTTTGGGGTAGATAAAACAGTGGCAGTGTTGCAGAAGTACTTTTATTGGTCGATTATTCGACAAGATGTTGGGAAGTACATCATATTATGCACTACCTACCGCATTGCCAAACCTGCAATCAAGAAGCAAGGCCTATATACGCCTATTCGGTCTTGTGAATCCATTTCCATGGATTACATATCAGGCCTCCCTTCTACCAAGCATGGAAATGACTTTGTTTTCGTGATTGTCGACAAATTCTCTAAGATGGCCATTCTGGCAACCTGCAAGAAGAGTATCACAGCAGAATCCACTGCCAAACTCTTCTTTGAACGAGTATGGATACACTTTGGTATCCCACATTCCATTATCTCATATCGGGACAACGGGTTCCTAAGTACATTCTGGTAAAACCTCTAGTATTTATCGGATACCAAGCTCACTAAGTCCATGACCTTCCACCCCCGAACTGATGAACAAATAGAGATTTCCAATAGGATGATCGTGCACATCCTATGCATGCAAAACTTGAAACATCCACAAACATGAGATGAAATCCTCCCCTATGTCCAGCACAACTACAAAAAATCTCTCCAAAGCTCAACTAGCCACAACCCCTTTCAGGTGGGGTTGGGATTTTAGCCACTATGTCCCATTGATGTTTCCATACCACTTGCAGCTACTCAGGAAGATTCAGCTCATGTCCAGTCCAAAACTAACAGAGCTACTAGCTTCATTGAACGCATTCAACACGTCCACCGAAAGGTCCATGACATATTAGACAAAGCTAAAGCTAACTACAAACAACTCCATGATCAGCATTTGGTGCCACACAAGTTCCATGTGAGCGATAAATTTTGGTTACATTTGCAGAAGGAGTGCCTCGTTGGGGCCCACCACAAGCTTCGCCCGCGTTGATATGTGCCTTAAACCATCACTAAGGTCATAGGAGATAATGCTTTCAAGCTCAACATTTTGGCTTGCATCCAGTATTTAATGTGGATTGGCTACAACGATACTTTCCCCCATTGTTGAACACATCCTGACATTGCGGAGCAATTGACACCAACAAGACTCAACCCAAGTTGTATCGAACATGCCATGATTGATAGGATCATGGACACACATATCAAGAACAATTTCCAGTAGAGGATCCAACTATATCAAGTTTTCAAAGTAGGCCAACTCCTTCACCACGGCAAGTGGCTCATCGAGGACCCAGTTCAATAAAAATATCCTCACATCATAGAGGATTTGCACGCAATGGGGACTATTGCTTCCCAAGGGGGGAGGAATAATTCAAGTGGATATTGGTGGCTACCCACCTATTCCACCTGGACCTCCAGCTGATTTCATCATTTTCCTTGATTATAGCACACTTTTCTATTTTTAGCAGTTTTTTGGGTCCTGAACTTTCAGAGTTGTTTTGACCCCCTAAACAACATTTTTTTGAGGTCTACAGCAGGCCCATAGTTGTAGGCTCGTACCTTCCACAAATCTTGTAGTAATCAGAGAGACCTTTTTAACAAGGTGTCGTACATACCAAACGAAGATCATATGACCAAGTTACAACCCCGAGGAAGATGGTTTCCCAACTAACCCCAGCAGGGCCCACAAATTCTTGGTGTTCCATCTCCTAGGGTTAGGATTTTGGTTGTTTATGGTTTTCGATTTGTTTTTTAATAATAAAAAGGCCCTTGAGCCTCATTGTAACATAATTCAAAGGCATGTAGATGCCACATCTCTTCTCAGAGATAAACTACCATTGTCCGAGCTAGTTTATTTTCATTCTGTACGTAAACATCTTTCAGTTCTTTGATATTAATGAAATGAATATTTATTTATGCTATATCTTTGTGTTTGCGTTTATATCTGTTTTTTGTTGTGTTCCTGCATAACTCTGAATCAGGGGGGGCTTATTATTTGAGGATGCGTGCAAATTTCAAATGGGGGGAAAGAAACTAGAGAAAAGAGTGAAAAAAAGGAGTTTTGGAGATGAGGAGAGAAAAAAACAAAGAACCATGATCTTTACAAATCTAAATAAACATGAAAATAAGCATATGCTCTTGTTGAAAGAGCCATGAAACTAGGAAATTTGCAAGGAAATTGTCTAAAATTGATTGTACATTTCTATGCCCTCACGAAAAACCATTAGAAAAGGAGACTTCCAAGGCACTAAGAAGTAGAGAAGAAAGTCCTCTTTTGTTGTGAGAGGTAGGTAATGTGGATGTCTATAGCTACTCTATATTTTGCAAAACTTGGTAGTGGAAGTTATCTTGGTTGAATTCCTTGTAGTCTGAATTTAAAATCTATGTTCATACTTTGGCTTGGTGGTATCATAACTTGGCTAGGGGGTGGAGTTCTACAACAAACTACCTACGATTAGGTGAAAATCTCTCTATCTTGCTAGGTTTTTTGGTCATCTTCTTCTCACACAAATAAATTATTTATCTGTATTCTTGAATTTAAAAATAAGCATGTGAATTAAAAGTTTATCTAGTTGTGAAAGTTGTAGTGTATGTATGCATTGAACCATAATGTAGTTTTATAAAATTCTTGTGATTGGTAGTTCTATTCTCTACAAGCAAATTTATGTAATTAGTTATGTCTTGGATTAAAATTTGTTATCAATACTAATATTGGGTTGTTCTATTATGTAAGTACCCATGATGTATAGTCATGAATTACTTTAAATCATGGAAAATTATTTTATATCACTTAGATTAAATTATTCTTTGCTATCAAATTTGTGGGGAAACTGTTACTATAACAGTTCAACTCTATATTTTTAGGATTGAAATTTTGCGGTGAAATTTTTTGCATGGTTATGGATTTTGTAAGACTTCAATGATATTTATTTAGGTTTCAGGTTTTGGTTCTAGCCCTTGGTCAAATGGGTTGGTGATTACCATGATCGAGCGAGGGATTATAAATAAAAGGGACTAAAGAATTCATAAATTCAATGTCAATGATTGCCAAATTTCCCCATCATTAGATAGAATCTAGATACTTGAAAGATCTTAAATATGACAAATTTCTCTTCCCATTGGTTGCTAAAATTTGTTCTTGAACTTTGACAAAACTTGGATATCTAGATAATCCAAAAGTTTGAGAATCTGAAACTTCGTTCAATTGTGCCTTCTGGAAAAACTTGGATCGCAGAGCAGATGTGGATTATGTGGAATCCACATAAGCAAACCCTAGACCACCCAGTGCGAAGGTACTGACATGACATGTTGACATGGTAGGATGTGTGCAATGTTAACCTGATAGGGAGGTTAAGTCAGAATGGCATGCCACACTGAGCATGGCATGTTGATTTGGTGTGTTAACATGGAACTAACGTGCAGGGAAGTTGATATGATAGTTGATGTGGCAGCTATCATGGCGGTTGACATGGAGTCTGGGATCTAGAAAACCAAAAATTGTAGAAATTGCAATATTCATAATACTATTTTTTTTTATTGTTATTAATACCTAGCTTTTAACACTATTGTATTAATTCTAATGTCACTATGGGAGCAGTGATATATAGCATCCATGAATCGCAATTAGTTTTTTTAGTACAGATCTGCATCCAATGTTATAGGCTTTCTGTATATTTTCGAAATATCAGTTTTTGTCCTGGTACAAAACATAAACCAGATATGTATTTTTCTTGCTGAAAAAAAAAAGGCTTTCTGTATTCGAGAGGGATGAGATCTCAGCACCCCAGGTAGGGCCATGGACCCTGAGGCGTGAGGTCATCCTAGTAAATGTTTTCCAGGTGAAAATTTTCACTGTCATCGGCATTTGCACCGTCCATTTCTTCAGGGCACGGAGAAAACTTCCGGAATTTTGTCTCTAAACTCTGGCAGGGCAGTGGCGTTGACAGCTTTGATCGGACTTTCTTTGTGGTCATTTCAGATTTCAAATAGGTGCTGTAACGATTCTCTATGGCTGGGGATCTGCAATTAAAATATATGATTGCCATAAATCTATACTGAATATATATAATAGCTAAAAAGCACCTGGCTTGTCAACGACCTTTTTCACGATATAAACAAGTGCAATCAAAATAAAAGCAGGAATCTTCGTACCAGAATGATGGAAAAGTATTAAAAATACATCCAACACTTAGCTCGTGTCAAGAACCATTGCAGGATATGAAAAAATTTAGCCAAAAATAAATGGAAAGTCCTTAAGAGAAAACATCAAACACTTGGCTTGGCTTGTCCAGAGCCATTGCATGATATGAACAATTTAGTCAAAAATAAATGCAGAACTCCTGCTGCTCTAAACGCTGGAAAGTCCATAAGCAAAAACATCAACACCTTACTTGTTTAGAGCCATTACAAGATATGAACAAATTTAGTCAAAAATAAATGCTCAGAGTCACTGTCCAAAAAGGTGAAAAACACATGCGACTTGTTTTGCAGACTCCGGAATGCGGCCATTATTAGTGTTGATCACGTTGGCTGCTGCTAGAGTAAAAAGTTCGTATGAGGAAACCCAAATTAAAATGAATACAAAATCCAGCGTAGAAGAGGATCGATTATATGGAAGAGTGTTCCACGGATTAAAACTATCAACTAGAATTCTAGAGAGAAAATGCTTAAAATGCATACTTTGTATTGGTACCTTTTACTAGGAATGAAGAAATATCAGTGAAGTAAATATACCCTCATCAATTTCCAATTCATGGTCGAGTGTATTTTTCGAATTAAAGTCCACACGTATGTCCCTTAAAATTCCAAATGTAATTTTAGTTTTCATTTTCTTTTTAGAATTCCAAATGTAATATCAATAATGGTCAACCTGGCCATTATAGAGTTGACGACGTGATGGGCCTCCACGCTTTTTCTCCAATGTAGCTCGTGAGAGTACATGAGGAGAATGGCTTAAAGATGGCCATAGACAAAGACAAATAACAGAACAGATCTAAGGATGGCCATAAAACAAAGTACAAAGTACATACAGAAATAGATTACTGGTGCCTCTTGTATTTTCTTTCTTTTTGCTATTTTGACTCAACGTTTTGAAGGTGGGGCTACCCAAACCTACCTTAAGATTGTTCTAACAATTTGGGTCAGCCTTGTCACAGTCTGAGGAGGCTAATTCATGGGCTCGCTTCATGGATCCTGTTGGAGCATTATTATTGACTTATTCTCTTCTTACTGGAAAAACTTAGATCTCCTTACCTTCTTCGCGAGGCTTTTGAAGGTCTAAATTGTGTGCCTCGTCCAGTGAGAACATGTCATCATCAAACTCATCATCTTCCTGATCCAAGAAAGAGGAATCCTCCTCTTCTCGAGAAGGCGGGTTGCATGGCTTCCATGCTTTAGATTTGGGCTTCTGTTTGACTGGCTTTTTAGAACAAGAGTTCTAAAGATGGCCTATTTGATGAACTCTTAGCTAAACTGAGAGGGGGAGAGGGGCGAGCGGGGAGGAGGAGGGCGGGTGGGGTGAATCAGTTTTGTACATTCATGGACATTTAAAACTCTTTTCATTCAACTCAATTACACCTTCAGTTCATAAGCAACTTAATACATAATGAATCAACAAACTTAACGTGTGTAGAGCAAGTAATTAAGCAAATTAAAACATCACATCAACACATAATCATTAAGCACATAGACAGCAGATATAAGTGGAAACTCATAAGGGAGAAAACCACATCTTATTATTGTTGTGATGCAAAGGCAAGCTCCAACTCCCTCTCACCACTGATTTTCTGTAGGCTCCAACCTACAAGAGGCTACTACCTCAAATTCTGCAAGCTACAACTTGCAAGAAATCTCCAACTCCCATCTATTTTCTGCAGGCTACAACCCACAGGAGGCTCCTACCTCGACCAGCTCCAACTGGACATCTATCAAGCTACAATTTGAAATGGAAGCACCAACTCCCATGTATTTTTCTGCAGGCTACAACTCACAGGAGGCTCCTACCTCAACCAGCTCCAACTGGACATCTATCAAGCTACAACTTGAAATGGAAGCACCAACTCCTATGTATTTTTCTGCAGGCTACAACCCAAAGGAGGCTCCTACCTCAACCAGCTACAACTGGACATCTATCAAACTACAACTTGATATGGAAGCACCAACTCCCTCACACTACAATAAAATCATATGTTGATTTACCTGGATATCAGCTATGTTTTACTCCTTCATTGCTACATTTTCAGCCTTCATATCTACTTCATATCAACACCTAATATGCACAACATCTCTATCAATCCTCTCTTATTTTTTCACTCTCCAACTGTCTACAACTTTCTTATATTCTTCTGCTCTCTTCCATTCTGTAGCTTTCTAACAATAGTCAACTCTCTTCAATTTTGCTGCTCTCTCTCTCTCTCTCTCTCTCTCTCTCTCTCTCTCTCTCTCTGTTTTTCGTAACGTTCTGCACATGGATATTACCTATTTTATACAAATAACTTCTTAACTGTTTGCATTCTACAGGGAATATGAAGTGAACAGGCACGACTCCTGCCTTTCACCCACTCATTTCCTCACTCAACGTACTCTGAATGTTACAACAATATATACAATCATTACAGTATCAAATTGGAGTTTTTCTTTGCCTATGGAGACTTGCCTTTGCATCACAAACAATAAAAAAATAAATAATACGTTTTCAATTACAATCAATTATTTACTCAGCCCATCAATTTCTTTGCTTTGTTGTGTGTTTGTCCTCTTATGCTTGTTGTCTTTGTGTCTTTTCTACTTCTGTCGTTATATTCCACCTTTGTTGCATAACTTCCCCTTTTAGCCCGACTCTTCTTCTGCTTTCATCCCCTTCGTTAGCTTTACTTCCGTAACATTGTTCTGCCTGAGCTCCTAGTCCTTTGATTTGCGTTCAGATCATTTCTTTGTGACCTGTGGGATATGGCCCACATACAACTCCATTTATATACGCAGTGGATTACAAATCCGAGCTTTAATCAACATACATACATTTATCGATCAACAAGGCATACATATAACATACATACGATTAGCAATCAACAGCATAAACTTTATAATATGGCGCATATAACATACACGGAACAAGGGCTATTGGGTCCCACAGTGCTTGACCATTCATATCTCATTGCAAATGCTTGCTCGCAGGTTTCCCACTCTACCATTAGCGATAAACCTTAAACCATGTGATTTGTGATCTGCGCTCGAGCATGGTGCTGCCATGTGGACTCCCTTCATCGCATCGCGTCACTTGATCCTTACCGCATCGCAACCAAAACAACATACCTTGCGAAGTCTTCGTAGTTAAACCCTATTTCTTACAGGATGCGATGTTGTGCAAGGTCGACACGTGTCCCTCCATTTTGCATCACAAAAAATTTAACTTAACTTGCGGTCACCTTCCTGCTATCCCTTAAGCACTGCGATGTGTGGTCTCGTGATTCGCCATCTACCGTTAATCTGCCCCCAAATCTAACATCCCTCATCTGATCGCACTTCGCACTTTATAAGATTTACTTTGTGGTTATACTCTATTCTTGTGATCTGCGATGTTGTGACGTGCCAACATGTGTCTTCTCCATTTCGCATCGCAAATACTTTAACTTACCATGTTACGCCTTAACGCTAAACTCTTAAATGTTGTGATTGTGAAATCACTCCTGATGCGATTCGATTTTCGTTGTCCATCTCTCGCCTTCACCTTTGCGATCTAATCTTGACTGTCTGTTCGCCTCCCTTGGAATTCTTCAAAGAATTCTTTGTCTTAGTCGATTTTTAGTTTGTTTACACTGTCCTGCTCTGTAACTCTGATTTATGCACGTTGTTCCTCATGTGCTTATCTTTTTTAATGAATGTCATCCCAAGTTATCACACTCGACATCTACTAATTAAAGCCCTCTCTTTCTCTCGGCTCTCGCCTCTCTCTCTTGGCTTAATCATCTTTGTGTAAGATCTCTAGTCCTCGTTGTGTCTGGCAAACCTGAATGCCTTCATCTGTCTCTGCCTCTTTGTTGTCTCTACTCCATTCGTTGCCTCCACCATCTCGGCTGCTTCTCTGTTGTGTTTTCTTCCTTTGCGGTAATCATTGCATCTCTGCTATTTCTACTTCTTTGTTGCCTTTGCTACCTTGCTTCCTTTGCTGCCTTCTTAGCTGCATTAGTTGCCTCTGTTGCATTTGTTGCCTCTCTACATTTGATGCCTCTCTGCTTTTGCTTCTTCTCTATCTTTGTTGTATCTCTGTTGCATTCACTGTCTCTCTACATTCATTGCCTCTCTGCTTTTGCTGCTTCTCTGTCTTTGTATCTCTGCTACCTTTGGTGCCTTTCGTTTCCTTTTGTTGCCTTAACTACCTTGACTTCCTTTGTTCTTTTGCTGCTTCTTTGCCTTAAATAATCACGCTAAAGCTTCTCCATGTTGCTCCTTTGCCTCTTTGTTGCTTCTCTTTGCTTTAGGTTATACTTCTATTGCAGCTCTTTTGCCTCTCTACTCCTTCGCCATCAATGATAATTCTAGTCTAACTCCTTTCTGATCCTTTTCCATCAATGAAAATATTTTCAACAGTATCCCCCTTTGGCATTGATGGAAACACATCCACCAATACTCCAATACTTCCTCCAAGACTTCCTCCCCCTTTCATTCTAAGAAGTGTGTTTCTTCCTCTGCTTGTTTTTCAGAAGAGCCTTTCTTCTTCTGCGTACTTTTCCTGCCCCTTTAACATAAATGGAGAAGGGTTGCACATCTCCCAATGTAGATTCTATCTTTGCATTTTTTCTCTCTGAGTTGTGTTTAGGCCTTCTTCTTTTGACTTTATACCTTGCTGCTCCATACTAGTGTACAAGAGTTGTTGGGAGAACACTTTTGAGAATCATTGAACTTGCATATACATAGTAAGTTGATACCATCCCAAAGCACAGACTCCTTGCACTTGTTTACATCTGAAAGTGATGATAAGGACACTTCATAGAACAAAATTATATAATCAGAATTATATGATCAGAGATGCATCAATGGAACAATACTGAAATACTGAGAATGTTCCATACGACATATAAAGTTTGCTCCAAATATACTTCAGACCATATTATGATCTTCATCTGAGATACAAATCTGTAGATACATTCAATATATTGGCCAATCTCACTTATCAACTATGCAAATTTATTTATGGCATAAGGAGGTATGTACGTCAATGATCAACCTCTATTTAATGGTGAAATACTAGCAAATCATTTCTATTGAAGTATGCTTTAGATGAATCAATAACAGAATCTTGAGCTTCAAATGTAAGATTAACACAACTAGTCCTTCATACTTCAGATACTTTAATTGTTCTATCATGATGATGTTCAACAAAACATATTCAAGTTGTTTAATTGAAATCTCAGCAAACAAAATTCACACAGTTTTATGAATGATCTTAAGAAAGAAGCCTTGAAGATATATCTATACTGAGTTGAGGAAGGCATGCAGTAATATCTAGAAATAGATACTGCTTCAATGCTTAATATACTACTTCAAGTGTAAACAAGATAATGATCCTTTTGCACTTTCATTGACCTTTTTATGCTTTAATAATGCGGATAATGTTGGGTATACTACCTTGATGTACTTTTGCCATAATACTCTGATCCTGAGGACCTGTACCATACAACTACTTCACCGATAACACATGGTATTCTGTTGATAGGCTGGTTGCTTGATCCAAATACCAATTGATACTAATTTGATAAACTATGCAGTGATTTCACTTCAGCTCGCACATGCACCCATAGTTAAGATAACATTCATATTTTCTACTATTGAGCTCTCCACTGTTCTTAATAGCAATAATCAATATACTGAATCTGATCTTGGCATCATTAACCTTTTTCTTATTCTGTCATTCTGGTTTAAAAGAATGTCACTGCATATTCCTTTCTAGGACTGCTTCAGAATCATTGTTGTTCTATATACAATTCAACTGTTCTAACATAATGATATTTGGGAAGGCATCTTCAATTTCTTTACTTGGAATCTACAAGGGCAGACCACTCATAGGTTTATCACTCATTTAACAGATTTCCTCCAAGGGGACCTTCTATAGATGAAATATGGAATGATATAATGATGATAAACACTTTTCGTACTCATCCTTCTTAAATTTGTTTCATTGCTAACTCTTGTAGTGCGATGCACAATGTGATCATCCTCTATGGATCTTTCTAGTTCTATAGCTCAAAGCATAATTTTTTTTATTTTAATCATTCATCACTTAGTGTGTTGTTGTCTTCTTAGCTTACATGTTCATGGCTTATGTTCCCTCTACCACTATGGTTGCTTGTTGCCTTCTCTCCTTCCATCAACCTGTTGGCTATTGAATGCTTCAGGTATTCTTCTTCCTCTATAGTTCTATGTTAGAGGAAATGTCCTTTCCCTTTCTGAACTTTTAGTTGTTCTTATTCCATGGAGCTCTTCTTAGACTACTTTTATGGGGACTAATTATGAACTTCTCTCCCCCTGGGATGTTTCTTCTTATTTATTGTTGGATGGATATTTGTGTTGCTTCCTATAGTAGCTCCCCCTGAGATCCTTCCATCAACTTGTTGGCTATTGAATGCTTCAGGTATTCTTCTTCCTCTATATTTCTCTGTTAGAGGAATTGTCCTTTCCCTTTCTGAAATTTTAGTTGTTCTTATTCCATGGAGCTCTTCTTAGACTACTTTTATGGGGACTAATTATGAACTGCTCTCCCCCTAGGATGTTGCTTCTTATTTATTGTTGGATGGATATTTGTGTTGCTTCCTAGAGCATCTCCCCCTGAGACATTGATGGATTCATTATGTTATTGAAGTAAAAGGCTCCCCATTTCTCTTTTCCTTCCATACTTTATTGGGGTTCTTCATAATATCTGCACTTCTTTTTTATTCACATTTTTGTCTTATTTGATTGGATTCCATCATATGTCTAGATTTCTTTAATGTATATGGAATCTTACAGTCTTTTTCTTTGTGACCAAGCTTGCGGCATACATAACATCTTATTTTACCAAGGTACAATTGAGCTGATGTATAATATTTTGTGCTCCCTTTTTAACACAATTTACTTTCAACAAGTTTATGTCCAAAATCATTGCATGCATAACAGTAGCCATGGAATGATTTGTGTGCCTAGTGATCGATTGTCTTCTCCATTTGTTTGCTTGAGGTAGTCTTTTCATTGGTTGCTATTTAGTTGGTTGGACTAGATTTTCTTTGTCTTATAGTATGCCGCAGTATGTTCAAGTTTGTGGAAGTCAAAACAAGTGATACTTCTCACAAGAGGAAGGAATCTCCTTTGATAACTTCCGAATTTGTTCAATTCATCCTTAGGAGCGTATGAGCCTTGAGCAGTTGACTGTTTCTTCCTCTCATTCTCTGTCCTTTCATGTTGCTGCTTGTTTCTGTTTGTTTCTTTACAAATCATGTTCTTGTTGGCTTCTACTTCTGTAGTAATATTTTGAGATGCTTCCGTTACAATTTTTACAAAAATGATATTATTTTTATCTTCTACCTTGGATTTATTGGTTTCTCTTTCATAGCCTATCCCAGTCTTTATGAGAGGACATCTTTAAGCATTTAGTATTTTGTCCAATTGTTCAGATATTTTCATTCGTGGAGTGTTCATAACTCCCTTTGGGTGTAGAAATTATATAACTTATGTGTTATATGTCCAAGATTATCCTGATCTCGCACTATTTTAACTTCATGAAAAATACAGAATCTATTCCACCATTGATCATTTGCAGAAATTAAATCAAGATTGCAATGCACACATGAAACAATAAAAATTCACACACATTAACACAGTTGTTTAACGGAAAAGCCTGAAGATGAAAACGCCAACTATCTGTATATAATATATGTCATAGAGATCATGTAACAATCCTCATACAAAGCTGATCATATCAAGCTCTCAGTACAATACAATCGCTACACACTAATCAAGCCCGATCTTGCAAATCCATGCACCGATCTTTGCCACCTGCTAGCCTGCCTCTAATGCGCAATCCCTGCTGAAGAATGGCTCTGAATGAGTTCGAATTACTCCAGCCTTGCTCACGCAATCCTCATTGGCATCTCCACTGAGTGTTGGATGCAATCAATGCATCACTATAATCACAACTGATAGTCACACTTGCCCTTTCACCTTCTCTCCACTGGTCTCCACTAAAACTACCATGCATTGTAGTTAATTGATGTATTATTCAGTTGATTAATGAGTTATTATTTGTGAATTAATTAACTAATTAATTCACTCCACTCTCACTGGTGTATCATTCAGTTAGACTAGATACAACTAGCTCAACTGAGTCTAACTGAGTTAAACTAGATACAACTCCACCAACTACTTCTCCAACTCCACCAAACTCTGCCACTTGAGTTCTAACTGAGTCCTCCATGCAATAGCTCTAGTAAACCCTCAGGAATAGCGTAATTCCTTCTGTGAGCTGTTGTACCACATCTGTGCACTTAACTGAAGTGCTCCAAGAGAATAAGATAATATTTAGAGTCCAAATATTATTAAGAGCTAATAATATTCGACATATTTATTTTTAGACTGGCAGTCTAAAAATAGACTCTGCCCAATATGTCTAAAAATAGAAATCCATCTATTTTTCCAACTTGACCAACCATCCACAAATAGCATCCTGCAACTCATAGAATATGATATACATGTCTAAAAATAGACTTTGCACCAAAAATAGCCTGGGGGCCCACTTAGTGAAGGCGACTCTTTTCACTAAGCTCATCATCTTGTTGAATCTCAACACTCCCTCTCAACAAGATAGGGATTATCTGCCACCCCAAACCTGTCTCTATGGTATTCGAATTTTCTCCTGTAAGCACCTTCATCACAATATCTACATCCTGATCCTCCATAGGAATGTAAGAAAGCAACATGATCTTTCGTTGCACACAATCTCTAATATGATGGTACTGGATGTCAATATGTTTAGATCTATCATGAAATACCAGATTAACCGAGAGTTTAATGCAACTCTGATTATCACAATATATCACAGTAGGATCTAAATGAGAACCGAACAAACCAACCAAGATCTTCCTCATCCATATAGCCTCGCATGCAGCCAAACTTGATGCCATGTACTCGGCCTCTGCTGAACTGAGTGCCATGGATCTTTGTTTCCTGCTGTACCAAGAAACTGTTGTAGATCTCATACTGAAAATCCCTCCAGATGTGCTCTTTCTGTCCGTTGGGCTTCCTGCCCAATCTACATCTGTGAAGCCATGAAGCTTCACCTCATCCGACTGTCTGTACCACAATCCATACCCAGATTTTCCCCTAAAATACCTCAGGACATGCTTTTCTGCCTTCCAAAAGAGCTTGGTAGGCTTAACCATCGCTTGTGAAAGCTGGTTCATAGCATAGCATATGTCTGGTCGTGTATTGACTAAATACATGAGCAAACCAACCAACTGTCGATAAACAGTGGCATCCACTACCTCTGCCAATGTAGCATCCTCTTTCCTCCAACCACTAGGAAGAGGATTGTCCATAGGCTTGCAGCCTTGCATGTGAAACTTCTCCAGTATCTCCCCGGTGTACTTGCCTTGAGACACAAACAGTTCACCTTTCCGCTGCCAAATTTCCAATCCTAGGAAATAATGAAGGAGGCCCAAGTCCTTCATCTCGAACTCCTTTGCAATATCTGCCTTGCATGAGTGTATCAAGAATTCATCACCCGTTAGTATTAAATCATCTACATAAAGCACAATGATCAAAAGCTTACCCCCCACCACAATCTGGTATAGGTTTGGATCCACCTCACTCTTGGTGAAACATGCATGACATCCTTCAAGATGAAAGGTTTACCGGACTCCCTCTCAAAGGAAATGGTCTCAATACCAGTTGCACTATATCTACCATCATCGCCCATCTCGATGTGCACTCCAAGATCCTTTTCCTCTAGATCACTAAACAAATCTTTGTCACCGGTCATATGGAAAGACGCACCACTGTCAAATAACCACACCGATCCCATAACACTTGAAACCAAGCATGCGATCGAAGAAAAATCTAGCTCAAACTACAAGGCTAAGGCCTCTCCAATTGCAGATCCAGCATCCTACTTATTCTTCTTCTTCTGTGGACAGTTAGTGGCGAAATGTCCGTGCTGGTGACAGTGAAAACACTTCACCTTGGACAAATCCTGCTTCTTGCCTTTAGCTTTGGATTTGGAAGATTTCTTCCCTTTTCCTTTCCGAGCTCTGGTAGCCAAAGTGAAATTTTCTTCATCTTCATTCTTCGATGAAGATCCATCCCTGGTACCCCGCCTTATCTCCTCCTGCACAAGATCCGACCAAAGTCGCTCCCATCCTGGCAGTTTCTCCATCCCATTAACAGAGTCTTCGTACCTATGCCAACTCTTTGGAAGCCCAAGGAGAGCCAAGCTCACCAAGTCTTCTTTATCGACAGTAACCCCCACACTTCCCAGCTCATCCTTGCAGTGGAAAAACTTCGTGAGGTATTTTGGTATACTGTCGCCTTTCTCCATTTTTATTTTTCTGAGCTTGTCTTTAAGCGTCAACTTCCTCTGGTCGCTTCTGCTTTGGAACAAGTCTGTCAAATCCTTCCACATTAAGAATGGAGTGGCTTTTCCGTGAAGGTTGGACACAATGTGGTCCTTCACACCTTCCAACAGAATCCTTCGACACTTTGCTACCTTATTTTTCCATGCGTCAAGTGTGGATGCATCGCTAGAAGAAGGCTTCGGAATATCAGCGTCTATGAACTCCTTCAACCAATTATCATCCAGCACCGCCTCCATCCTGTCCTTCCATGCTATGTAATTCAAGCTCCCATCAAGGGCATACTCCAATTGTAATTTGTTGAAAGACATTTCAATGAATTCTCAACTTAGACACCAAGAAAACACTGCAGCAAATTCGAATTCCACCAGCACAAAACTCAAACGCTTCAATAATTGCAATCTCCTCCAATGATCAACTCCTCTGATACCATGTAGAAATTATATAACTTATGTATTATATGTCCAAGATTCTCTTGATCTCACACTATTTTAGCTTCATGCAAAATACAGAATCTATTCCACCATTGATCATTTGCGGAAATTAAATCAAGATTGCGATGCACACATGAAACAATAAAAATTCACATACATTAACACAGTTTTTTAACGGGAAAACCTGAAGCTGAAAACCCCAACTATCTGTATATAATATATGTCATAGATATCATGTAAAAATCCTCATACAAAGCTGATCATATCAAGCTCTCAGTACAATACAATCACTACACACTAATCAAGCCCGATCTTGCAAATCCATGCACCAATCTTTGCCACCTGCTAGCCTGCCTCTACTGCTCAATCCCTGCTGAAGAATGGTTCTGAATGAGTTTGAATTACTCCAGCCTTGCTCACGCAATCCTCATTGGCATCTTCACTGAGTGTTGGATGCAATCAATGCATCACTATAGGCACAACTGATAGTCACACTTGCCCTTTCACCTATCTCTCCACTGGTCTCCACTAAAACTGCCATGCATTGTAGTTAACTGATGTATTCTTCAGTTGATTAATGAGTTATTATTTGTGAATTAATTAACTAATTAATTCACTCCACTCTCACTAGTGTATCATTCAGTTAGACTAGATACAACTAGCTTAACTGAGTCTAACTGAGTTAAACTAAATACAACTCCACCAACTACTTCTCCAACTCCACCAAACTCTGCCACTTGAGTTCTAACTAAGTCCTCCATGCAATAGCTCCAATAAACCCTCAGGAATAGCGTAATTCCTTCTATTAATTGTTGTGCCACATCTGTGCACTTAACTAAAGTGCTCCAAGAGAATAAGATAATGTTTAGAGTCCAAATATTATTAAGAGATAATAATATTTGACATATCTATTTTTAGACTGGCAGTCTAAAAATAGACTCCGCCCAATATGTCTAAAAATAGAAGTCCATCTATTTTTCCAACTTGACCAACCATCCACAAATAGCATCTTGCAACTCATAAAATACGATCGATATGTCTAAAAATAGACTTTGTGCCAAAAATAACCTGCGGGCCCACTTAGTGAAGGCGACTCTTTTCACTAAGCTCATCATCTTGTTGAATCTCAACATTGGGCATTTTCTAGTTTCTTTCTCAGAGCTACTACTTCTTCTTCCAATTTCTCTTACTCCTAATGTTTATCTTTAATTTGCTTAAGCAAAATGTCTTCCACCTTCCTAGCTTCTTCAAGTTATACTTTCAATTGAATGAGGTTTTCCGATTCAAGTTCTTCCTTTACATATCTCAAGAGAATGTATTTTTGTTTTCTGCACTTGAGTCTAAGTCTGTCTATTTCCTCCAGGGCACTCCTTAGCTCCCCCTCAAGATCTACCTCAACTTCTTCCTCATCTTCCAGAAGGAATCCTTCAGGCTCTTCTTTGTGTTGGAAATATGATGCAGAGTGTTGTCCTTGATGGCAACCCACTAAATGAAGATGAAGACATGCGACTGTTGACATGTGTTGTCCTTGATGGCAAACCACCTGATGAAGTTATTCTTGACTTGTTGGACTTGGTAGATGATTTAAATCTGATGTGATATGATGCTTGTTGATATTATGATGCTGAGTGTTGTCCCTGAAAGGCAACCCACTTGATGAAGATGATGGCAACTTACTTGATGAAGTTGTGTTTGATAGAATATGTTCTTGATGAAGTAAATCTGATGTATCTGCAGTGAGAACAGAAAGGAATTCAGAATGTGCTCAAAGTATGATGAAAAGAGTATGTCTCTAGGCATACGCGGATCTGTCTAATGGAAGTAGCGTATGCACGCGGGAATAAATGTTCCAAGTCGCGTATGGGTAAAAGCGCTCAAAAATAGCAAAACAGGGGTAACCACCATGGTATTATTTTGGCTCATGGTATTGGAAAAGGGGCCCGTGGTATTGAAGGCTCGTGGTATTGGTTTGGCTCATGGTATTAAAAAAGAGGGGCCCATGGTATTGAAAAAGGGTAAACCTATATAAGGAGAAGAAATTCATTGTGCAAATTAGGAGTGTGGGGGCAAGATGTCTGAGCTTGAATGAATACTTCTCTCCGGAGTATATCTGAATGGAAAGGGTTACAATTGAATGAAGAATCTGAATGTTGATGTACCAATGAAGGAGTGATGAAGAAGGGGATCTAGATCTGAAATATACTTGTATTTGCTTATGGAATGACTAGATCTGTGATGAGGCGAACATCTAGGCGAACATCTGTCTGAAGTAAAAGGTAAATATGAACTGAATATCTGATCTGAAGAAGTATGCTGCTCTGTAATGATTGAAGATCTATACGCTACTTCGCCGCGGAGGAAGCGCGTATATACGCGGCTTCGCTGAAGATAAAGCGCGTATGCGCAATGAAATATACACAGAGGTATACGCTGGTTTGTGTGGACGGAAGCGCGTATATACGCGACATCAGTAAAGGGAAAGCGCGTATGCAAACAAGGGTTTGCTAAAGCAAGGGGTATGAAACATCTGATTTGTTCTGCTGTGCTTCTGCTATCTGTTCTTTGTTGATAAGTATCTGTTGGTGATGTATGTTTGTGCTTAAAATTATGGAGAGGGTCCAGTTTGAAAATATGATGAAATGTGGCCTGCAAGTGTTGTTCTATTGAAGTTGTTGGATCCAGTGTGAAAATTGATGAAACGTGGTCCATATTGGTGTTGAGGGTTGTAGCCTTCAGTCAGGGGGTCGTAGCTCCCTTCCAGGTGAGGCTGGTAAACGAGATCGGGGGGTCGTAGCTCCCTTCCAGGAGAGGCTGGTAAACGAGATCGGGGGGTCGTAGCTCCCTTCCAGGAGAGGCTGGTAAACGAGTTAGGGGGTCGTAGCTCCCTTCCAGGAGAGGCTGGTAAACGAGCGCAGGTGGGTGCCTGCGTGCTGGTCAAGTCTGCGCCAGCACATATGTTGTAAGATGTTTTCTCTATAATAAAATATTGGAGGCTGAGCAACTGCAGCGGTGGTTTTCTCCCGATTTGGGTTTCCACCTAAAAATCCTGGTGTTCATGTGTGATGCTTTGTGTGATGGTTTATTCTGTTCTTACTACACATGTTTATTGTTTATTGAACATCTGATGAATGAATGATGGAATAATATAAGTGAAGATTTAATGTCAGATCTAGATCTCTGTGTATACGCTAGTTTCATAAAGGGGATCCGCGTATATACGCTAGTTTACTGAAGGAAAGTAGCGTATGGGTTTTAAGGAATGAAAAAGTAAAAGGTTTTGATTATGCAGTAAATACTGATTCACCCCCCCCCCCTCTCAGTATTTTTCCCAACAATTGGTATCAGAGGAGGTCCTTGTGCAGAAGCTTGATCGCTTAAAGGAGATCCGTCGCAATGGGAAGTCAAGAAGGAGTAATGTCTATAAAGCCACCTCTATTCAATGGAAGAAATCTGATATTCTGGAAGGTACGTACAAAAGCATATCTACAAAGTCTTGGTGCAGATGTATGGGCAATCGTGGAAGAAGGTTATCAATACCCGGCAAGTATTCCTACTGATGCAGCTGAAAGAAAGAAGTATGAAATCAATTCCAAAGCAGTGAATGTCTTATTGGGAAGCATGTCTGAATCAGAATTTGCTAAAGTGATGCAGCTACATTCAGCAAAAGAAATATGGGACAAAATCATTCTAAGCTATGAAGGAGACACAAAGGTCAAAAGTGCAAAACTCCAAACTCTTAGAATTGAATATGAAACTTTGAAGATGCATAGTGATGAAAGTGTTGCCAGTTTCTTTCTTCGTCTGGATGATATTGTAAATCGAATGAGAAATTTGGGTGAAACCATAACTGATACTACTCTGGTGGAAAAGGTCTTAAGATCCTTGACTTCGAAATTTGACTCTAAAGTTTCGGCTATTGAAGAAAGGCAAGATCTGCAAACTCTCTCTATTGTTCAATTACATGGTATTCTGACTGCTTTTGAAATGAGACAAGGAGGTCCTTCTCAAATAAGTGAAGCTGCTTTTAAGGCATCTACAAAAGGAAAGGAAAAGGAAGTTGTTAAAGAATCCAGCTATATATCCGATGAAGAAGAAGCGAATTTCGTGAGAAAGCTCCAACTAGGTACTGGAAGATTCAAAGGTAAGCTTCCCTTCAAATGTTTTGAGTGTGGAAAAGTTGGTCACTATGTTGCTAAATGTCCTTATAGAGAAAATCATGGTAAAGGGAAACAATTTGAAAAGAGAAAGAGTTATTATGCAAAAGAAGATGATGATGAAGTGTCCAGTGAAGATGAAGAAGATTCTGACCATGATCTGAAAGTGCTCATGGCAAAGAAGCAAAAGAAGAAGCCTACTCGAAACAAGGAGATCTCTCAAAAAACATGGTTAGCAGAGATTGAAGAAGATGAATCAGATAGTGATTGGGGTCATCCTTTGAATGATCTTCGTGGTACAAACAATGATGATGAAGTTTGTGAAAGCAGTGTTTTGGAAATAGAGAAATCTCTCAAGATCAAAAATGAAGAACAACAAAGAGCAATTGATAAGAAAGATTATAGCAACAAAGAGATGATCTCTCAAATGAAAGAAAAATTAGAAATGCTGAATGGTCAAGTGGACAAGTATCAAAGGTTTCATACGTATGCATCCAATCATATTAAAGAACTAGAAGCAAAAATCAACGATCTAAATGCAGATCTCGGAAAATCAAGCAAGAAGAATGAAGGACTTGAAGCTGCAATCATCTCTCTGCAAGCAGATCTTGAGGCATCAAGTAAGAAGAATGAGGAACCTCTACAACCATTTGAAAAGGAAGGCCTTGAAGTAGAAATCATCTCTCTCAAAGAAGATCTTGAAAAATCAAAAAGGAAGAATGAAGAGCTGCAACAAACATGTGAAGAAAACGAAAATTGGTTGAAAGAAGAGATTCTAAATCTAAAGGATCAAGTAGAAGATGGAAGAAGGAAAGAAGAAAGCATGACAAAGCAATGTCAAGACTTGGAGGTTGAGGTAAACATTCTCAAAGGTAAATTAGAAGAAAAGGTTAAACTTTTAAGGTTTCATGATAGTACTAATATCTTGGATAATATTCTGAGTAATCAAATGTCTCCTGCTATCAAACATGGTCTTTCTTTCCATGAAACTATTAAAGGTGAATCTAGCTCACAAGGAAGTGCTAAAAATTCAGAGGTAGTCAATGCAAAACCTCAAGTGTTAAAAGAGACAAAAGCTCAACCAACAATCATGAATTCTCAAAGGAATTCATTCAAGAATGTTGAATGTTTTAAATGTCATAATTATGGGCATGTTGCAACAAATTGCAGAAGCAGAACAGTTCAGCCACAAACAAACAGGTTCTACTCAGAAAGGTACTCTAGTAGCTTTAAGGGATATTGTTTTTCATGTAACAAGTATGGACATAAAGCAGTTGATTGTAAAAGGAGGAAGAATAGAAATACTCATTATCATTCTTATGTTTATTTCTCTGGCCACACGAGATGTTATGCTTGTAACAAGTATGGACATGTAGAAAAAGAATGCAGGATGAACAGATCTGGGAAAGTGGACAATTTTCAGCACACAGTTGGAAAGCTCAAGCAAATTTTGAAAAAGAAGGAGGACCGATCAGAAACGTAGGGAATTCAGACCCTACTGCAGTCATCCGCTTCTGGAAGCTTACTTCTCTGATTGACTGCAGGAATGATGTGGGATACATTATGAGATCTAGTAATGTATCGTCACAAGGGGAGCAATGCATGATGACTCTCATGGTTGATTTGATTATTCTGGTTATGTTTACTTCTGACAGCGCATCTGATGTGGAAAGGACAGGTACAGGAGGTACAAACTCAGGAGGAAATGAAGGAAGATGAAAATTTTCTATGCTTCACTTTCCATACGCGGGTTATATTAACAAAAGTCGCGTATACACGTGCGTTTCTTTAGACACAGTCGCGTATGCATTGATGATAAGAGAATTTATATGCTAGCTGAAGATCTGGAGCAGAGGCTCAGGGGGAGTAGCAGTCCGATTGTTAATAACTGTATTATTGACTCTGTATCAGCTTAATTCCTCAGTTCTAAATAATGATGATATGATACTTGATGCCTTGTGTTGAAGATTATGAATGAGTCCTGTTTACTTTTTGATGATGAGATTGGAAGTCTTATAATTCAGAGATTATGACAGATCATGCAAAGATTGTTGCTGATGATTTGCTGATAAAGGCATTCAGGTTGCACAAGTTAAGAAAGAGCACCGGTTCAGGGGGAGCAGCAGGATGGTGGTGGACCACATGAATGATTGCTTGACACTTATGGGAAGTTGTTGTTCTGGTATGATAAACTTTCTTGGAAAGATTGTATTGATGCTGCAAAGAATCTGAAGGCCTGGTTACTAATGTGCCTTTGCTACAACCATTGGATGACGCTTGAAGACACAACTACACTGTTCTATCTATCTGTAGTCCAGGGAAGCATTCAGATGTCTCAGAAAGAAGCTGAACACTGTCTTTGCCTCACAGAGAATCAAATCTGCTTAAATTTAGAAGATGGCATTGGATACGCGGGTTTCATGAAACACAGTCGCGTATATACGCGGGTTCCTGCACAGAAAACCGCGTATGTCTGATTGCTGACAATTTTTGGTTGGTTCAGCTCTCTTCAGCACAACTGCAGTGCTGTTTGGTATCTCTGATACTGTTTGGTATCTCTGGTGGTGTTCCAGTTCTCATAATTCCATTTCTAATGAGTTGATGAAGATGTTTTGATGATTTGTTGGTGAAAGTGTTCAGGATGCACAAACTAAGGAGGAGCCTTAGTCATATGAAAAGGATGCATGGATGCACAGATTCAGGGGGAGCATTAGCTTTGCTGAGTATAATGCATTATGATGGTTCTGATATATGATCTCTTTTGAGGTCTTCTTGGCATTGGTTATGAAAAATCATATTTGTATTTTTGATGAAAAGGTCATGTGGAGATCCATGATGTAAAATTGTAAATTTCAGTCATGTAAGGACTTGTCAAAATTTGTAAACCCACTTGGTTGGGTAGCTGAGTCATTTCTTTGTAAACCCACTTGGTTGGGTAGCTGAGTCGAATTTGTAAACCCACTTGCTTGGGTACTTGAGTCTCATATGTAAATTCACTTGGATGGATATTTGATGTAAGTATGAGTCATTGGTGATAGGAAAGTCATAGAGTCATGTACTTCATTGGAAAATATGTTTTGAAGTTTCAGCATGAACTCAGGGGGAGCTTGGCCACTTCAGCATATATCAGATCTGCAGAACGCTTCTTCCACATACGGAGAAAAGGGGGAGAGTATGTTGGTTTTTGGCTCACCCTTTGCCCTTGATGTCAAAGGGGGAGAATGACATGGTGTTTGAATGGTATGGTGTCAAAAAATGGAGAGAGTGACATGGTGTCATTGTATTCTTAATGTACCTATCTGTTGTGGTAACCAAACACCATCGTGGTTGCCATCAAGTCCAAAGGGGGAGATTGTTGGAAATATGATGCAAAGTGTTGTCCTTGATGGCAACCCACTGAATGAAGATGAAGACATGCGACTGTTGACATGTGATTGTCCTTGATGGCAAACCACCTGATGAAGTTATTCTTGACTTGATGGACTTGGTAAATGATGTAAATATGATGTGATATGATGCTTGTTGATATTATGATGTTTGAGTGTTGTACTTGAAAGGCAACCCTCTTGATGAAGATGATGACAACTTACTTGATGTAGTTGTGCTTGATAGAATATGTTCTTGATGAAGTAAATCTGATGTATCTACAGTGAGAAAAGAAGGGAATGAAGAAAGGAATTCAGAATGTGCTCAAAGTATGATGAAAAGAGTATGTCTCTAGGCATACGCGGATATTTCTAATGGAAGTAGCGTATGCACGCGGGAATAAACGTTCCAAGTCGCGTATGGGTAAAAGCGCTCAAAAAGAGCAAAACAGGGGTAGCCACCATGGTATTATTTTGGCTCATGGTATTGGAAAAGGGGCCCGTGGTATTGAAGACTCGTGGTATTGGTTTGGCTCATGGTATTAAAAAAGAGGGGCCCGTGGTATTGAAAAAGGATAAGCCTATATAAAGAGAAGAAATTCATTGTGCAAATCATGAGTGTGGGTGCAAGATGTCTGAGCTTGAATGAATACTTCTCTCAGATTATGTCCGGATGGAAGGGTTCTGATTGAATGGAAAATCTGAATGTTGATGCGATGAAATGATGAAGCGGGACTTCTAGATCTGAAATGTACTTGTATTTGCTAGATCTGTTTATGGAAGGCCTAGATCTGTGATGAAGCGAACATCTAGGCGAACATCTGTCTGAAGTAAAGGGTTGAATCTGAGCTGAATGTCTGATCTGATGAAGTATGCTTCTCTGTAATGATTGAAGATCTATCATTCTCGCCCGAGAGGCGTGTATCTGACCGGCCCGAAGATAAAGCGTATCCTTGATAAATACTACGGTATATGCTAGTTTGTGTGGGCCAGGCGTATATCGCGTATAAATAAAGGAGAAAACGTGTAATATGCAAACTAGGGTTTGCTGAAGCAAGGGGTATGAAATATCTGATCTGTTCTGCTGTGTTTCTGCTATCTGATCTGTGTTGATATGTATCTGTTGGTGATGTATGTTTGTGCTTAAAAAGTATGGAAAGGGTCCAATATGAAAATATGATGAAATGTGGCCTGCAAGTGGTGTTCTATTGAAGTTGTTGGATCCAGTGTGAAAATTGATGAAACGTGGTCCAAGGTGGTGCTGAAGGTTGTAGCCTTCAGTCAGGGGGTTGTAGCTCCCTTCCAGGTGAGGCTGGTAAACGAGATCGGGGGTCGTAGCTCCCTTCCAAGAGAGGCTGGTAAACGAGTCAGGGGGTTGGAGCTCCCTTCCAGGAGAGGCTGGTAAACGAGCGCAGGTGGGTGCCTGCGTGCTGGTCAAGTCTGCGCCAGCACATATGTTGTAAGATGTTTTCTCTATAATAAAATATTGAAGGCTGAGCAACTGCAGTGGTGGTTCTCTCCCGACTTGGGTTTCCACCTAAAAATCTTAGTGTTCATGTGTGATGCTTTGTGTGATGGCTTATTCTGTTCTTACTGCACATGTTTACTGTTTATTGAACATCTGATGAATGAATGATGGAATGATATAAGCAAAGAACTAATGACATAACTAGATCTCTGTGTATACGCTAGTTGCATGAACGATATCCGCGTGTATACGCGAGTTTACTAAAGGAAAGTAGCGTATGGGTTTTAAGGAATCAAAAAGTAAAAGGTTTTGAGTATGCAGTAAATACTAATTCACCCCCCCCTCTCAGTATTTTTCCCAACACTTTGGACATCAACACAAATTCAGAGGTTCATTCTTCATTTGAGGATTCATCTGAGATTTCAAATGCACTAATATCTTTCTGAGCATAAAATTATTTTCTATTGACTCTCTTCCATTTCTGCCATTTATTTATTTATTTTTTCTCTGTCTCTTGTGGCTGGTTCTCTGTTTTCTTATGAGGACATTTAGATGCATAGTTCCCCACTCTTCCATAGTTAAATCACTTAAATTGAAGTTTACCTATGTATTTACTCGTGCCTTTATCCAATCTTCTGACGAATTTGGCCTCTTCTTCATCTGAGCATGAACATGTATCTTCCTTCTCTTTCATGCATTTGTCTACCTTAAAGGTTGCCTCCCTCACATTTGACTTCCCTTGTGGAAGTCTCATCTCATAAGCTATTAAGTTTCCAAGCAATTGGTTTGTGGTCAAGGTTTCCCAATTTTTTGTTTCTTCTATGACTGAAACCCTAGGGTTAAACTTGGATGGTAAATATCTCAATATCTTTTGCACAATTACACATTCCTTAATGGGTTCTCCTAGAGATTTCATGTTATTCACAATTTTCGCAACCTTTAAGAAGAAACTGGATGTATCTTCATCTTCATTCATTTTTACATTTTCAAACTGAGCTCTATAGGTTTGCAGCTTGGCCAACTTCACCTTTTTATCTCCTTCATGGATACTTTCTAATGTATCCCATATTTCTTTAGCAGTCACACTGTGCATTACCTTGATAAATTCAGACTCACACAGACCGCTCAAAAGTGCATTCATGGCTTTTGCATTGGCTATGAAATTTTGTTTGGCATATTTTTCTGTGTCAGTATCCTTTGGAGCATATCCTTCTTCCACAGCAGCCCAAACTTCTATTCCTAGAGACATTATGTATGTCCCCATTCTTATTTTCTAGAAAGCATAGTTTGTGCCAGTAAAAAATGGTGCTTTATTTTTTGAGCATACTTCTAGGCTAGCCATCTTGGGGACCTAGGATCTCCTTCCAGTTGTTAAACTAATACAAAAGGAACTGGCTCTAATACCAATTGATGAAATCTTAGCTAAACTGAGAGGGGGGGGAGGTGAATCTATTTAGTACATTCATGGACATTTAAAACTCATTTCATTCAACTCAATTACACCTTTAGTTCATAAGCAGCTTAATACGTAATGAATCAACAAACTTAATGTGTGTAGAGCAAGTAACTAAGTAGATTAAAAAATCACATCAACACGTAATCATCAAGTACAAAGACAACAGATATAAGTGGAAACCCATAAGGGAGAAAGGCACATCTTATTATTTTTGTGATGCAAAGGCAAGCTCCAACTCCCTCTCACCACTGATTTTATGTAGGCTCCAACCTACAGGAGGCTACTACCTCACATTCTACAAGCTACAACTTGCAAGGAAGCTCCAACTCCCATCTATTTTCTATAGGCTACAACCCACAGGAGGCTCCTACCTCGACTAGCTCCAACTGGACATCTATCAAGCTACAACTTGAAACGAAAGCACCAACTCCCATGTATTTTTCTGTAGGCTACAAACCACAAGAGGCTCCTACCTCAACGAACTCCAACTGGACATCTATCAAGATATAACTTGAAATGGAGGCACCAAATCCCATGTATTTTTCTGCAAGCTACAACCCATAGGAGGCTCCTACTTCAACCAACTACAACTGGACATCTATCAAGCTACAACTTGTTATGGAAGCATCAAATCCCTCACACTACAATAAAATCATATGCTGATTTACCCGGATATCAACGCCGTTTTACTCCTTCTTCATTGCCGCCTTTTTAGCCTTCATATCTGCTTCATATCAGCTCCTAATATGCACAACATCTCTATCATTCCTCTCTTAATCTTTCACTCTCCAACCATTTGCAACTTTCTTATATTCTTCTGCTCTCTTCCATTCTGCAGCTTTCTAACAAAATTCAACTCTCTTCAATTCTGCTGCACACACACACTCTCTCTCTCTATTTTCGTAATGTTCTGCACATGGATATTACCTCTTTTATACAGATAACTTCATGGCTATTTGCATTCTACATGGAATATTAAGTGAACAGACATGACTCTTTCCTTTCACCCACTCATTTCCTCACTCGACATATTCTGAATGTTACAACAATATATACAATCATTACAGTATCGAATTGGAGTTTTGCTTTACCTGCAAATACTTTCCTTTGCATCACAAAAAATATAAAAATAAATAATACATTTTCAGTTACAATCAATTATTTACTCAGCCCATCAGTTTCTTCGCTTTGTTGTGTTTTTTTCCTCTTCTACTTGTTGTCTTTGTGTCTTTTCTTCTTCTGTCATTATATTCCACCTTTGTTTCATAACTTCCCCTTTTAGCCTGACTCTTCTTCTACGTTCAACCCCTTTGTTAGCTTTACTTTCGTAAAATTGTTCTGCCCGAACTCCTGGTCCTTTGATTTGCATTCAGATCATTTCTTTGTGACATGTCAGATATGGCCCACATACAACTCTCTTTATGCATGCAGTGGATTACAAATCAGAGCTTTAATATTCATACATACATTTATCGATCAACAACACACAGATATATATATATATATATATATATATATATATATATATATATATATATATACGATTAGCAATCAACAACATAAACTTTATAATATGGCGCATATAACATACACGGAACAAGGGCTATTGGGTCCCACAGTGCTTGACCAATCATATCTCATCGCAAATGCTTGCCCGCAGGTTTCCCACTATACCATTAACAATAAACCTTAAACCATGTGATCTGCGTCAAGCGCAGTGCTGCCATATGGACTCCCTTCATCGCATCGTGTCACTTGATCCTTACCGCATCGCAACCAAAACAACATATCTTGTGAGGTATTCAAAGATAAACCCTATTTCTTATGGGATACGATTTTGCGCAAGGTCGACACGTGTCCCTCCATTTTTCATCGCAAAAAATTTAACTTAACTTGTGGTCGCCTTCCTGCTATCTCTTAAGCGCTGGGATGTACGATCTCACAATTTTCCGTCCGCCGTCGATAAACGATCCTCATTTGATCGCACATCGCACTTTATAAGATTTACTTTGTGGTTATACTCTATTTCTTGCAATCTGCAATGTTGTGCCATGCTAACACGTGTATTCTCCATTTCACATCGCAAATACTTTAACTTACCATGTGGCGCCTTAATGCTAAACTCTTAAATGTTGCGATTTGTGAAATCACTCCTGATGCAATTCTATCTCCATCGTCCATCTCTCGCCTTCACTTTTGTGATCTAATCCCAACCGTCTGTTCACCTCCCTTGGAATTCTTCAAAGAATTCTCTGCCTTAGTCAATTTTTCATTTGTTTACATTGTCTCGCTTTGTAACTCCGATTTCTACACGTTGTTCTTCCTTTGCTTATCTTTATTAATGAATGTCATCTCAAGTTATCACACTCGACATCTACTGATTAAATCCCTTTCTTTCTCTCGACTCTCGCCTCTCTCTCTTGGCTTAATCATCTTTGTGTAAGATCTTTGATCCTCGCCGTGTCTGGAAAATCTGAATGTGTTCAATTGTCTCTACCTCTTTGTTGTCTCTGCTCAATTCGTTGCCTCCATTGTCTCGACTACTTCTCTGTTGTGTTTTCTGCCTCTGCAGTAATCGTTGCATCTCTTCTATTTATTCTTCTTTGATGCCTTTTCTTCCTTGTTTCCTTTGGTGCCTTCTTAGTTGCATTCGCTTCATTTGCTGACTCTCTACATTTGTTGCCTCTCTGATTTTGCTGCTTCTTTGTATTTGTTATATCTCTGTTGTATTCGCTGCCTCTCTACATTCACTGCGTCTCTGATTTTGTTGCTTCTATGTCTTTGATGTATCTCTGATGCCTTTGGTAATATCTGCATCTCTACTATTTCTTCTTCTTTGTTTCCTTTGTTTCCTTGTTTCCTTTGCTGCCTTCTTAGCTGCATTCGTTGCCTCTGTTGCATTTTTTGCCTCTCTGCCTCTCTGCTTTTGCTGCTTCTCTTTCTTTGTTGTATCTCTGCTACATTCGCTACCTCTCTGCTTTCTCTTCTTCTCTGTCTTTGTTGTATCTCTGTTGCCTTTGGTTCCTTTCATTTCCTTTCGCTGCCTTAACTGCCTTTGTTCTTTTGCTGCTTCTTTGCCTTAAATAATCATGCTAAAGCTTCTCCATGCTGCTCCTTGTCCTCTTTGTTTCTTCTCTCTGATTTAGGTTATACTTATATTTTTTCTCCTTTGCCTCTCTGCTCCTTTTCCATCAATGATAATTCTGGTATAACTCCTTTCTAATCCTTTGCCATCAATGACAATATTTACAACACTATTTGATGGAAAATTCGACACTGAAAAGCATATTTCCAGTTGTTGGGTCCATTAAAAATCACCTATTTTTAGAATAATTTTGTTAGGAAAACCTTTGTTGATGTCATGTTCTACACAAATCTTTCCATAGGTGTAGACTCCACACTAGCCTTGCGAGATATTGGTGGCTAGAAAACAACCCAAGGTATTTCCAATGCCCTCAAAAACTAAAAAATGCCATTGATGGGCTATAAAATTCGGGAGCCAAACCCAAATAAGTAGCTTTGCTATCACAATTTTGGAGGGGTCAAAATCTAGGAACCAAGGAGTCAGGAAGAGCCCAGTTTTTCCCCAAAACCAAATCCCCTTGGAAAGAGAATTCTGATAATCCGCTTCATTGACAAAAATGATTATTAAGAAACCTTTGGAACATAAGAGGACCCTACAAGTGTCGGTCCAAGGTGAATGGATCCATTGGTAAAGGTCTATTGTGTGTGGCCATAGCCCATTGAAGCGTAAGATGTGGTAATTTCCTACCAATAACTTGTAGATTCCATCCCGATTTGGATGAATGATTTCGACTGAAGTGACATTGTTGTGAAACTAGCTCCAAAAATAGAATAAAAGAGATATCAACGTCTTAGAAATAAGCTACTTCAAGGGGGAAACCTCCAATACATTACATGAATGAAAAATTCTTCGATGATACAAATGACAAAACCTCATTTCTATATATAGGAGTCCATGGGGCCACAATGTAATCCTAGCCGACCTAGCAATAATGATGTAAGGGCACAATAATAACAATATGGGGGTTACAGGGGTACAACAATAACAATAAGGGGGTTACACTAACAACAATAAGGGACTATACTAGTAATATAAGGACTTAACATGCTCCTCTCCTTCAAAAAGTTGTTGTCCCTAACGCTTGAGTAGCTTCGGGTGATTTTGTATAAAATTCTCATCCTACCATGTACAATCTTCCGTGGGTAAGTTCTTCCATTTGAAGAGATACTCTGAAATTGATCAATTTCGCAGTTGTCGAGTTCTTTTTTCCGTGACGGATTTAGGTTCCAATATGGTTTTTCCTTCCTCATCAATTTCTGGCAATATTGTTTGAAATGGAATTTTGTCCCCTATAACCTTTTTTAAGCATGAAACATGGAAAACTGGATGCACTCGTGAAGAAGCAAGAAGCTCCAATTTGTATGCCATAGTACCAATCTTTTGCAAAACCTTGTAAGGACCATAGTACTTTGGTGATAATTTATTATCCTTCTTATCTTTCTTGAGGGACATTTGTTTGTATGGTTGTAGCCATAAAAATACCCAGTCTCCCACATCAAAAATTCTCTCACTGCAATGTTGATGTGCCTGTTGTTTCATTCGATTTTGTGCCAAATTTAGGTTATCCTTTAAGAGTTTCAGAACTTCTTGTTGATGCTCGATGTGATCCTCCACTACTTGAACCCTAGCATTTTCCATTAAAGAAGATGTGATGGATGGTGGATGATATTCATAAAGTGCCATAACTGGGGTCATTTTTGTTGCAGTATGGAAGGAAGTGTTATACCACCATTCAGCCAGAGGTAACCACTTGACCCATTATGTTTTCTTATCAGATACAAAACAACGAAGATATCCTTCTAAACATTTATTCACTATCTTTGTTTGACCATCGGATTGAGAATGATAAGATGAGCTATGAGCTAGTTGAGTACCCAAACAAGAAAATAATTCCTTCCAAAAATTTCCTGTAAAAATGGGATCTCTGTCACTTACAATAATCTTCAAGTTTCCATGTAGCTTTTGAATTGTTTCCATAAATGCAGTAGCAACTGTACTCTCTTTAAATGGATGAGATAATGCACAAAATTGTGCATACTTGGTAGGTCTATCAACTACCACCATGATGACACTCCTTCCTTTGGATTTAGGTAAACCTGTGATAAAATCCATTGAAATATCCTCCCAACGTTGACTTGGAATGGATAAAGGTTGTAGAAGACCCGGGGTCTTAGTTGTCTCCACTTTATTTTGCTGCAAAACCAAACATTCCACCACAAATTTTTGAATATCAGATTAAAGGCCGTCCCAAAAAAATTATTTCTTCACCTTGTGGGAATTTTTTAAAAATTCTGAGTGTCCTCCTAAAGGAGAAGTGTGCAATTCCAAAAAAAAAATTTGTTTTAGTTGGGAATTCTTGCAAATATATAAGCAATCTTTGTACCATAAGGAATTATTTTTCCAACTAAATGTATTAGATGTACTAGGATCTTGCTGCAACTTTTGAATGAGACTCCACACTTCTTCATCTTTCTTCCATTCATCCCTTGCTTCGGTTATCCAATCTAGTTGGATAATTGAAATGACACAAAGAAATGCTTCCATCTCTTCATCCTTTCTTGAGAGTGCATCTGCAACAAAATTTAGCTACCCTTTTTTGTAGACGATTTCAAAGTCATAACCCAACATATTTGTGACCCATTTTTGCTGCTCTTTTGAAGATAGTCTTTGTTCCAAAAAGTGTTTAAGACTATCATGACCAGTTTTTACCTTGAAGTGTCTTCCCATTAGGTAAGGTCTCCATTTCTTTAGTGCATGTAGTATTGCCAACATTTCCTTCTTATAAATGGCCTTTTGTAAATACTTTCCTTTGATTGAACGACTTTCAAAAGAAATGGGTCTTCCGTCCTACATTAAAACAGCACCAATTCCATTTCTTGAGGCATCACATTCCACAATAAAGTTTTTTGTGAAGTCTGGCATAGCTAAGACTAGTGCTAGGCACATTGCCTCTTTAAGATGTTCAAAGGCCTTAGTTGCTTCAAGAGTCCATGAAAATGCATCTTTCTTCAATAATGTTGTTAGAGGTGCTGCTATTCTCCCATAATTCTTAACAAACTTGCGATAATACCCTATTAACCCGAGAAATTCGCGCAACTTCTTTATGGTTGTGGGGACTTTCCATTCCTTAATGGCTTTAATTTTGTTAGGGTCTACCTTAACACCCTCGTGAGATACAATATGACCTATATATTCCACCTCTTGTACTCCAAAGAAACATTTGGATGTTTTTGCATATAATTGTTTCTCCTCCAATAGTTTGAGCACCCTGTCAACATGTAGAACATGATCCTTCCAAGACTTGCTATAGATTAGTGTATCATCAAAAAAAATACTAGCACAAATTTTCTAAGGAATGGTTTGAAAATGGAATTCATCAACCCTTGAAATGTAGAAGGGGCATTGGTAAGGCAAAAGGCATGACCAAAAATTCATAATGACCCTGATGAGTTCGAAATGTTGTTTTCGGAATATCTTCAGTCTTCATTCTAATTTGATGATATCCTGAATGAAGATCCAACTTGGTAAAATAAATTGCTCCATGTAATTCATCCAATAATTTATCAATCACAGGAATGGGAAATTTATCTTTAATAGTGAGCTTATTGAGCTCCCTATAATCTGGACACATGCGCCATGATCCATCTTTCTTGTGCACCAATATTACTAGAGTAGAGAAAGAACTTTGACTAGGTTGAATTATACCAGACTCTAACATTTCTGCAATCATACATTCAATTTTTCACTTTTGGACATAAGGATATCTATAAGGCCTGATGTTTGGAGGAAAACTTCCTGGAATCAAATGAATAGCATGATCATGATCACGAATAGGTGGGAGTCCTTTGGGAGTATCAGACACCTTGGAATGATTGTCCAAGACTTTTTGGAGATCTAGAGAAATAGATGATTTTGATGTTGGAAATTCTAGTGAGCATAATTGTGCAATTACTCCTCGTTGTTCTTCCTTCAGAAGTTTTTTCATGACATTAGAGCTTATTATCTTTCCTGGCTTCCCTACGATACCCTGTAATTTGATTTCCTTTCCTTCCGAAAAATATTCAAGAAAAGTTCTTGAAAATTAAATGCTACCGTCCCCAAATATTGTAACCATTGTACTCCTAGTACAACATCAGCACCTCCCATTGGGATGGAAAGAATTGGACTATTCAATACATATTCCCCCATGGCTAGCTTGCTATTATGGCATTTTCTAGAGAAATTTATAGTTCCTGCATTTGCAACCATCACTTGACATTTTGGTGCTGGGTATAGGAAACAATTCAATTCCTTGGCTACCTTACAATGAATAAAATTATGGGTACTACCCAAATCAATCAACACTATTACCTTTTTCTTCTTGATATGTCCTTCTATCTTAAGAGTTTGAGGAGTGGTAATTCCTACCAATTCATTACATGATATGGCCGGGCTCATTTCTTCTTCTTCTAGGGTTTCTTCCTGGTGTATATCCTCTACTTTTGAAGTTTCTTCTTCATTTTCTTCCTCCTCTTCACAATCTATGTAAAATAATTTCTTCTCAATGCACTTATGACCTTTAGTGTATTTTCTATCACAACTGTAGCAAAGCCCTTTTGCTCTTTTTTCTTCCAATTGTTGTGGTGTCAACCTTGTAGGTTGTGGAAGTCTAGGAGTAGCAACACTTCCATATTTATAGATGTGAGTGGTAGGCTTCCTTGTTGCCCTAATTTTACATTCAATTTTTCTTGCCAACCTAAATTCCTTCTCCAATGAATCAAGTTCCCAAACGCAAACTTCATGTTGGATGTTATCCTTTAAAGTCCCTATGAAGACATCAATCTTGTGTTCCTCTGGAATGTCAATTACCCCTATATTAAATTTTTTGAAGTCCTCAATGTGCTCCGCCATGGAACCCTTTTGTTTGAGATTTATCAATTGGCTAAAGAAGGTGTTGCTCTTTGTATCCTCATAATGTGCTATCATTTCCTCCGTAAAAATTGACCAAGTGACAATTTTTTTACGGGAGCAAAGCCATCGATACCATACAAATGTATTTTTGTTCTAAATGTAAAGTTGTAATGCATACCTTTTGTGTGTTTTGCACATTATTGAGATCAAAATATTGCTCCATCTGTAGTATCCCTGTTACGGGGTCCTTGCCATCAAACTTCCTCATATCCATCTTTGGAATATGGTGGTTCTTCCATCCAAAATTAGAGTTTATGAAATCATGATTAACATTTACTTTGTTCTCATCATGAGTTTCCTCTACTATCTTTTCGCCATTAGGAAACGTTTCTTGTATCAACTTTGCCAAACCTTCGATGTCTACTTTTAGACCATTCTTCATGTTTTCCATGTTGTCTTTAATTTTTTCATCGATCTTAGCTTCCATGCCCACTTCCATGCCATCCATCTTAGCTTCCAAACCATGCATCTTAGCTTCCACGCCTTTCTTCAAACCATCCATCTTAGTTTCCATGCCTTTCTTCAAAACTTCCATTTCATTTTTTGTTGCTCTTTGTGATAGCGAAATTTGGTGGACTTTCTCTTGTAATTTGATATCTCATCTTGTGTTTCTTCATCTTCATGAGACATAGTAGAGCCTTCTGAAGGCTTAATGGGTGTTGAATTATTTTTAGGGGGAATTTTAGAACCCAATACTGATATCTATTCTTCAATATTCCCTTGGAATAAATTCAAACTAATTTTTTTCAAACAAGACTTATGTAATTCGAAAAAAATACACACCTTTTTCTTGCTTTTAAGAAGCTCGATATTGAAACTAAATTATCTATGTGATTTTGGATCTTCAATATCTGAAATTTGGCCCTAAGGCAGCCCACTGAATCCTCTTTCAAATGCCACAGGTCTGACCTGATTTGGATTCTTCAAGACAAAGTTATGTCCAATATCACACAATGACCTAATTATGGATTGGTTCAGTAGAGCGAACTTGTACGACTTGTCACGTGTCATTGTTTGCTCCTTTGGCTCTGAAACTTATAGAAAGGAAACTGTAGTTTGTGTACTTCTAATCACTCTTTAAAATATTCCAATATGATGCTCAGAGAGAGAGTTATGAAGATTTTCCCACGATCACCTCTTTGATATTAAATTCAGGATCCTGAAAAAGACCTAACTTCCACAAATCATATCTCCGAAAATATTACAAGCAAAGATTTGAAATTTTGCGATGATTTTCCTTAGGATTTCATATTCATGCTCTAAAATTTTTAGCTTCTAACCCTTCGTATAAAAAAATTTATAACGAAAATTCCACGATTACCTGTTTGGTGCAGCGAAATCCTAGAATCCAAAGCTCTGATACCAAATGTTGTGAAACCAGCTCCAAAAATAGAAGAAAAGAGATATCAACGCCTTAGAAATAAGCCACTTGGAGGGGGAAACCTCCAATACATTACATGAATGAACAATTCTTCGATGATACAAATGACAAAACCTCCTTTCTGTATATAGGAGTCCATGGGGCCACAATGTAATCCCTGTGGGGCCTTAATGTAATCCTAGCCTATCTAGCAATAATAATTTAAGGGCACAATAATAACAATATGGGGGTTACAGGGGTACAACAATAACAATAAGGGGGTTACACTAACAACAATAAGGGACTATACTATTAATATAAGGACCTAACTGACATCCTCAGCTTTTTCCACTATAAAGGGATCTGGAACAACCTAGGCCTGAGTCGCTTTACCTAAGGATAAGGGTATTTCTTGAGGTAGCAGTACACTCTAGGTAACATGGTTTTGGACCAATTCTTTGTAAGAGAAGGTTTGGGAAGAGGAAGTCCTTCCAAAATATCCCCCACACAGTCGAAGGGCCAAGAAAATTGTGGCATCTCTACATATATTATAAACAAAGAGATGAAAGAGACCTTCCATTTGCTTACCTTCGAAAAGAAGGTGTTGTAATCCAAACGGTGTCCTTATTTTGAGTTCCAGCAATAACTTGAGGTCCTTTACCAAATCTGTAGATCTCACCCAAAAAAGCATCGAATACCCGAAGATCGATCTGATCAAGATCTGAAAAGGGCTCAGAAGATCTAATGCGGTGACAAGCTTAGCCTTCTCACTAGCAGTGTCCCCGGCAATGATCTGCTTTAGAACCCCCAGTAAACCCTTCAAGAAATGAGGGATTCCTATTGCAGGAAGAAAAGCAAGGCAAGGCGTTATTTCATATTTTATCAAGTCCTAGTCGCATTGGGTGTTTGGGCCACAGGCTGGAAATCCGTCTAGAACTAAAAGCAGAACATGTGTCTTTCCAATAGTCTTGGCATCGCTAAGATTCATAACCTTTCCACCTTTGGTTTTCTCTTCTTCATACCTAAGCATAATCGAAACTCGGTCACCCAAGGGCTTCAATGTTGAAAATTGCTTGGAAGCCACAAAAGTTACAACCTTGAAAGAGAATGTTCTACAAGGAAAGCATCTAAGAAATAGAGAGGATGACGCCATAGATAGTTTTCTAGGAAAAAAAAATTCTTAGGCCTTCATGAGACTTGAGAGCGAGGCCCCTTCCCATCTGAGTGGTCACCATTTTTGTAGTACACTTGGATAGTAATGCATGAAATTCTTAATCTTACATAGTAAATTCTTTCAAAACTTGTGTTTCCATCGTAGGATAAATGATCAATGATTTCAATCCTTTTCCGTTAAGAATAATTATAATTAGGAACCCAATTGATAATTTAAAAATAAAAAAACTCTCGTAATTGACATTGCAAGAGTCTTTAACATATAGATTTCCACGTTACAAAAATACAAACAAGAGCCACATGGTGGGAATGTCATTGCTTTTGCTTTTTGCATAGATGATGTTTTGCGTGTAAGCTACATGCAAAAAATTCAAAAGAAGTGGCATTTCCACCATATGGCTCTTGTTAGTAATACCATTTTTATAGTATTATTAATATAAATTCGAAAATTTAATTATAATAGTATTATTATAGTAATATATTAGTAAGTATAGTGTATTAACTTTAGAGTATTATTAATTAGTATTTACATTATTAATTACTTACTATTGTATTAATAATCCACAATAGTGATAACCTAGTATTAACCATATTTAGTGTTTTTAATTGTAGTTTTTAATATCAATTATGATTATACCTTTATTAGATTATTAACACTCTATCGTTAGTATTATCGCATCACCTTTATTGTTTTCCTTGTTTATGTTTCTCTATCTCTTTTTAATATATTTTGTTTGTTTCATATGGCTGACCACCTTTTCCCCTTTCCCCTCCTCCCATCTTGCATCTATAAATAAGAGTATTTTCCTCTTTCCTTACCTGAATTATGGTCTTTAATATGAATCTAAATGAGGATTCAAAATGTTGATCAATTTGAATATGGTTAATGTGGTGAATAGTCTAAGAAACCTACAATCAAAAAGTCATTCCCACATGAGTCTCAAATCCAATAGAAATTGGCTCTTTATGTTTATTTGAATTTGAATGTTCTAGATATTTGGACTTCCAAATATATGGGACATTGATTGTGTTAATAGAGCTAAGGTGGGATGAGGCCCAATAATGTTGAGATGGAGTCCAAGTGGTAATCCTTGTGGCAAAGGTGACATAGAATATGGAAATTCAAAAATCCATATTTTTCATAAAGGGAGACTTATGAAATTATCTGGATTGGGATATCTAAGTAGTTGACCTATTGATTGAGCACCCTATCCATATATGTATGAATATGGAAAAAATAAAAAAGTTCATAAAAAAATACATGGATCCATATAGGTAACAATGTTAAGCTAGGTTACACTTTAGTGAGAAACGCGTTCGAAATTTTCATTCTCCCAACAGTTTGGCTGAAATTTTAGGAAGTACAACCAAAGTTTGAAATTGCTTCAGTCGAATTGTTTATGTCGTTAACATTGATGGCATGGGTAAAAATATTTTTGGCTGGAGATAGGAAAACCGACAACAAAAGTTCAGCCGAACTTTTTGTTATAAATATAGCGGCCCCCAGACTGCAACAAGTTTTCGATCAGTTTTGTGTTGTGTTACCGCTGGAGAGCTCTACAATTTTGTGTTGTGTTACCGTTGGAGATCTTTGTGTTATCGTTTAGGTGTGTTGTGTTGATCTTGAAGGAGCAGGGGACAACAGGGGAGCGAGCGAGGGTGCGAAGGTAAATTAGAGGTTGTAAATTTGTTATTATTTTTGTTTATGGTTGTTTTTCTTGTTTTAATCTTATTTTCAATTTTCTTTGTTTATAGGTTTTTTGTAGGATTCCTAGGGTCTGATCTTTGTCCTCAGCGTGCTCGTTCTTCCTAGTCTGCTCTACGTCCTTGGCGTGATCGTTCTTCCTCCTCATCGTCTGCTTTGCCTGCTCGGTGTGCACTATCTCGTTGTCTCCTCGTTTTCCTCCTCGTCATGAACTGTCTATTTCCAGGTGCACAATACTCTGTGAAATGATGGGTATGTTTATGTCAGCATATTTTTTGCTTGTTCGTTCAAGTATCCCGAAGAAATACTTTTGAATATTTTCATATAATTTGTAGTTTTGATCTTCTAAAAGACAAAAAAAAAAAATATGTTCCAACAATAACATAGCCATCATATCAATAAAATATTCCAAATGTGATTTTTTTATGAAACTGCTAATAAAACAGGTAATGAACTCATATTGAAAAGAACTAAGTTAGGACAATTCGTCATTTCATCGCAGAATTCACGCACGGCCTTATCCAATATTCTCACTTATCTTCTTAAGAATGAGACCCTCTCGGATAAATATTGTCATGATACTTTATAGTAATGAAAATCCTTCTTAATCCTATATTTTTGGAACCTACTTAGACATTCTAGCTCTCCCTAAATACACATAACAATATCTTAGTCCTGCTCTATAACCTTCATCTTACCTCAGGGACCCTACAGTGATAGAACCAGGAGGTAACCCGACCTTTTAGATTAATAAGGGCAAGAGGTAAGGACAACAAGCATGTTCAAGAGCTATGATTCAAAGGGTTGACCCGTAAGAGCTAAGGTCTCGAACAAAAACATAGCAAGCTCAAGGTCCTAGAAAGCAGGTTATCCCTTGATAACTACTCTATGTGGTAAGAGCATGAGTTCCTTTGATCTGGGTTGACCTTATATTAGACCTTACCAAAGCAGAGTTGTTGCCAGAATCTTCGATTTGGGTTGGGCCCACCCTTCTGAATGAAGGTCCATTAATGTTCATCAACTTCAACTAGTGGATCAATAGGTTTCGAGTAAACCATAGCTACGGATGTTTGAGGTGAATCAATTGGTTTTGGTTAGACTATTTGGTCAGATCACCTTCTCTCCTTTATGTTTTTCCTCTCTCTAACACCGTTGTCATTTTTCTCATGCAATTAGATGATAGTACTCATCCTAGGGAGATATTTATTTATTCTATTTATGGCACCCTAAAAGATTATGAGACCCACTACTTCGATGTAGAGAAGCTCTGCCTCACTATTGTGTTCACCAACCAATGACTATGAAATTCTATATTTGGTCAATCCATTCTGGTTATGTGCTCCTCAGACCGTTGACATTATTTAGCTTCCCAACCTAATTGTTGGGCAAATGTAGCTAAATGAATATTTAGCTACAGTCCTCTATGAAATTCTAGGTATTACAAAAGAGGTATATTTATTACAAAATTAATCTACTTCATAAAAAATTTGAAACCTTGGAGTGAAGAAGATTCATTCATAATTGAAACTCATTGGCTTCCATATGTATGTGAAAATGTACATAATTGCAACTTTCTAAACTGAAAACCTATTTGAAATGGATTTTCACATAATTGGTATGTTGTAACTCTTATCCATTGGTTCAAATCTCTCTTTATTGTGTGGGTTCCGTGAGAAACTTCAAGGTCATTTTCCTGGGGATAATTGAGTTGTAAAATAAACTATCTTCTACTCCTTGGCTTGTACAGAGATCTTGAGTCATTCTACCTATAAAATATTTTTTTCTTTTGGCCTCTTATCTAGCTCAACTATATTCTCTTTCAAAATGGAGACTTGGGCAACTTGATTTCTTAACTAGGCAGTATAACCTTATTATCTTATAGTTTTCATGCCCTCACAATTGATTTCTCTATTATGTCTTAAGGTCCTTTACAGCTTTATCTTACTTTCATAGGTTGATTTTATTGTTTCATTTCATTAGATTTTTCATGCCCTCACAATTGTTTTCTTTGTTTTGTCTTGAGATCCTTTACAGCTTTATCTTACTTTCATAGGTTGCTTTTATTGTTTCATTTCATTAGGTATGACTGTAAGATTAATTCCTCTAGGCATTGAAGAATCATTAAATTCATCATTAAATAATCGATATGTTTCATATATAACCTGAAGATCCATAGAGAATTTGGATTCATGACTAAAAAAAATGCAACCAATTTTCGTATAGCAATGTTAGTAGTGTAACACCGCTGAGATAGAATTTTGATTAGACTTAGCAGTCTTTCGATTTGATGAGTCAATTATTTTCAAAGTGATTTAAGTTTCAATTATGCTTGGATTTTAAATATATATATGAAAATAAATAGAAGACAGATAGATTCTTATCTTATTTATATGCTCTATATTGTATAAGGTTGGGTGTATAGTCTTGTTATTTAATCTCTGTGAAATGTGCCTTTGTTTGTCTATCTGTATTTACATAATTTTGTATCAGAATACAATGATTTTTTTTCAATTAAATAAATGTATTTGGAGTAGCTCTCAAGTCTATATATTTTTTCTAATTTTTCTGTCTATCTATATTTACATAATTTTGTATCAAAAAACAATGATTTTTTTTTCAATTAAAGAAATGCATTTGGAGTAGCTCTCAAGTCTATATAATTTTCTAATTTTTCGGATTGAGAGAGAGTGTAATATGCATAAGAGAACTAATACTTGGTCAAGAAATGAAATGATATCTTTTTTATATTTAAGAAATGGAATGATATCTTTTTATATTTTGTAGAGTTGAATGTGCTCTCTTCTTAATCTAATTTTTCATGCTCACTCATGGACCTCTAAATTTTAACCATCTTTGAAAGTAAACCAGAGAGCATGATTCCAAGTACCAACTAAAAAAACATTTGAGAGGCTAGATGATCTTGATATTTACACCAAATTAGATCAAATATGTTTCATAAGTGACAAGGAGAGTATATTATAAATAACAAATCTAATACCTGGCCAAGGAAAGAAATGATATCTTTTTATATTTTGCAGAGTTGAATATGCTATCCACTTAATCTCATTTTTCATGATCACTCATGCACCTCTAAATTTTAACACCATGTGAAATAACACTAAAGAATATAAAAAACCAAACAACAAAATCACCATCCATCCAAAATTATTGCCTAAATTACCATTCCTTTTCAAAATCCATTTGAAATTAGCATTACTGTTGAAAATCGACAAAGTTGATTTCAATATATGAAATTAATGGTCAAAATCAACAAATTTATGTTTAAATATATGAAACATATGACACATTCCATAGTGTTGAGATTCAACAATATGATGAGCTTAGTGAAAAGAGTCACCTTCACTAAGTCGGCCCGTAGGCTATTTTTGGCGCAAAGTCTATTTTTAGACTATGTCGATTTTTAGACATGTCGATCATATTCTATGAGTTGTAGGATGCTATTTGTGGATGGTTGGTCAAGTTGGAAAAATAGATGGACTTTTATTTTTAGACATATTGGGCGGAATCTATTTTTAGATTGCCAGTCTAAAAATAGATATGTCGAATATTATTAGCTCTTAATAATATTTGGACTCTAAACATTATCTTATTCTCTTGGAGCACTTCGGTTAAGTGCACAGATGTGGCACAGCAGCTGACAGAAGGAATTACGCTATTCCTGAGGGTTTACTGGAGCTATTGCATGGAGGACTTCAGTTAGAACTCATGTGACAGAGTTTGGTGGAGTTGGAGAAGTAGTTGGTGGAGTTGTATTTAGTTTAACTCGGTTAGACTCAGTTGAGCTAGTTGTATCTAGTCTAACTGATTGATACACTAGTGAGAGTGGTGTGAATTAATTAGTTAATTAATTCACTAAATAATAACTCATTAATCAATTGAAGAATACATCAGTTAACTACAGTGCATGGCAGTTTCAGTGGAGACCAGTGGAGAGATAGGTGAAAGGGCAGGATAGACTATCAGTTGTGACTATAGTGATGCATTGATTGCATCCAACACTTAGTGGAGATGCCAACGAGGATTGCGTGAGCAAGGTTGGCTGAATTCGAGTTCATTCAGAGCCATTCTTCAGCAGGGATTGCGCAGTAGAGGCAGGCTAGCAGGTGGCAAAGATCGGTGCATGGATTTGCAAGATCGGGCCTGATTAGTGTGTAGCGATTGTATTGTACTGAGAGCTTGACATGTTCAGCTTTGTATGAGGATTGTTACATGATCTCTATGACATATATTATATACAGATAGTTGGGGTTTTTAGCTTCAGGCTTTCCTGTTAAACAGTTGTGTTAATGTGTGTGAATTTTTATGGTTTCATGTGTGCATTGCAATTGATTTAATTTCCACATGTGATGATCAATGGTGGAATAGATTATGTATTGTGCATGAAGTTAAAATAGTGTGTGATCAGGAGAGTCTTGGATATATAGCACATAATTTATATAATTTCTACATGGTATCAGAGCAGTTGATCATTGGAGCAGATTGCAATTATTGAAGCAGTTGAGTTTTGTGCTGGTGGAATTCGAATTTGCTGCAGTGTTTTCTTGGTGTCAAAGTTGAGCATTCATTGAAATGTCTTTCAACGGATTGCGATTGGAGTATGCCCTTGATGGCAGCTCGAATTATATTGCATGGAAGGACAGGATGGAGGAAGTGCTAGATGATAATGGGTTGAAGGAGTTCATAGATGCAGAAATTCCAAAACCTGCTTCTAGCGATGCAGCCGCACTTGAGGCATGGCAAAAGAAGACAGCAAAGTGTTGAAGGATTATGTTGGAAGGTGTGAAGGATCACATTGTGTCCAGCCTTCATGGTAAAGCCACTCCATTCTTAATGTGTAAAGCTTTGACAGACTTGTTCCAAAGCATAAGCGACCAGAGGAAGTTGGCGCTTAAAGACAAGCTCAGAAAAATAAAAATGGAGAAAGGCGATAGTGTACCAAAATACCTCACGAAGTTTGTCCACTGCAAGGATGAGTTGGGAAGTGTGGGGGTTACTATAGATGAAGAGGACTTGGTGAGCTTGGCTCTCCTTGGGCTTCCGAAGAGTTGGCATAGCTACGAGGACTCTGCCAATGGTCGGGAGAAACTGCCAGGATGGGAGCGACTTTGGTCGGATCTTGTGCAGGAGGAGATAAGGCGGGGTACCAGGGATGGATCTTCATCGAAGAATGAAGATGAAGAAAATTGTGCTTTGGCTACCAAAGCAAGGAAAGGGAAGGGAAAGAAAAATTCTTCTCAATCCGGTGCGAAAGGCAAGAAGCAGGACTTGTCCAAGGTGAAGTGCTTTCACTGTCACCAACACGGAAATTTCGCCACTAATTGTCCACGGAAGAAGAAAAATAAGCAGGCTGCTAGATCTGCAGCTGGAGAGGCCTTAGCCTCGCAGTTTGAGCTGGATTTTTCGTTGATCGCATGCTTGGTTTCAAGTGTGATGGGATCAATGTAGTTTCTTGACAGTGGTGCGTATTTCCATATGACCGGAGACAAAGATTTGTTTAGTGATCTGGATGAAAAGGATCTTGGAATGCACATCGATATGGGTGATGATGGTAGATACAGTGCGACTGGTATCGAGACCATTTCCTTTGAGAGGGAGTCTGGTAAACCTTTCATATTGAAGGATTTCATGCATGTTCTAGGATTGAAGAAGAATCTGATCTCTGTGGCGATGTTGGAAGACAAGGGTTATGATGTTGTTTTTAGCAAGGGAAAGGCTTTCCTGCGCAGTAAAATAACTGGTGAAACCTGGAGGATAGGGGTTCGAGTTAAGAACCTTTATAAATTGTAGGTAGATGGCTGCGCAGCAATGGCAGGAAAAGTAGAAGGAGTGGTGAGCCGGGATTAGGGCGAATTGTGGCACATGAGATTGGGCCATCTTCACCATGGCGCTTTGAAATTTTGCAACAGATTTCTACTGGGCTTCTCAAGGGTACACTTGCGCAGTCAAATCAGTGCAAGGGATGTACTTTGGGAAAATTTGTGAAGACCACTTTTCATGAGAAGGATAGTCGCGCCACGACGATACTTGAGAGAATTCACACAGACATGTGTGGAACTTTCTCAGTTGCTTCAACAGCAAAGCACGGGTATTATGTGATATTTGTTGATGACTTTTCTCGTAAGTGTTGGATCTTCTTCATGCAGAAGAAGAGCGAGACATACTCAAATTTCTGTGAGTTCAAGGCGTTGGTTGAGAAAGAGTCGGGGAAGTAGGTGAAAGCTCTAAGGAGCAATAATGGTGGTGAATTCATCTCTGGCGAATTCAAATACTTTTGCAGTGCAGAAGGAATTAGAAGAGAACTCATAGCACCTCATAACCCACAGCAAAATGGGGTCACGGAGAGAAAGAACATAACGATCGTGGGTGCTGCACGGGCGATGTTGCATGATCAGGGCCTTCCCATACACTTGTGGGTTGAGGCATGCAACACTATAGTTTATGTGCAAAACCATTGTCCTCATAGAGTACTTGGCATGAGTACACCCGAAGAGGCGTTTTATGGTAAGAAGCCTGATATTTCTCATTTGAAGATTTTTGGCTCACATGTTTACATTCATGTGACGAAGGATGCCAGGAAGAAGCTGGAGCCGACCGCAGAGGTTGGGATATTTTTGGGGTACACAGAAACACCCCACAATTATCATGTGTATTTTCTAGAAAGTCGGATGACTGTTGTGCGACGTGATATCAAATTTCATGACGATAAATCCATGAAGTTGTCGCTTAAGAGGGAGCTACACTTGCATGCAGATGAGGAGCTACTAGTTCCTAAATATGAGCCTGAGGATGTGGGTCAGCCACAAGAGGAGGTTCATGGAGTGGAAGAAACCACTCATGCAGTGCCAAACATTAGAGGGTGGAAGCGCACTACAGAAGTTGAGCGACTGAATCTTGATGCAACGCAAAATGTAGGAGCACCTACATCACAGCGCAGACAGAGACAGTCACCTGACCGATTTACTGGATACATGGCTCTGATGAGCAAGTGTATCGTGACAGAGCCATCCTCTTTCAAGGAAGCTGTGGAGGATCCCGCATGGGTAGATGCCATGGTGGAAGAGTATGATTCGATTGTCAGAAAAAACGCATGGGAGATTGTCCCAAGGCCGGAAGGGAAATTAGTGGTAGGTTCGAGATGGATCTACAAAGTGAAGCGAGCTGCTGATGGGAGTGTCGATAAGTATAAGGCAAGATTTGTTGCCCGGGGCTTCTCACAGATCGAAGGGATTGAATATGAAGAAACCTTTGCACCTGTCGCAAGGTATTCTTCCATACAGACAATCCTTGTTCTCTTAGCGCAGATGGGTTGGCACATTAATCAGATGGATGTGAAGACTGTGTTCCTCAACGGAGTCATTGAGGAGGAGGTGTACATAGAGCAGCCTGAAGGATTCGAAATCTTCAGCAGCGAGTCGCATGTGTGCAAGCTCAAAAGAGCGTGGTATGGGTTGAAACAAGCACCTCATGCTTGGTACACACGGATAGACAGTTATTTCACCAGACTTGGTCTCACCAAGAGTGAGGCGGATCCGAACCTATACCAGATTGTGGTGGAGGGTAAGTTGTTGATCATTGTACTTTATGTAGATTATTTGATACTAACAGGTGATGAACTGTTGATACACTCATGCAAGGCAAATCTTGCAAAGGAGTTTGAGATGAAGGACCTGGGCCTCCTTCATTATTTCCTGCGATTAGAAATTTGGCAGCAGAAAGGTGGAATGTTTGTTTCTCAAGGCAATTATGCCCGGGAGATACTGGAGAAGTTTCACATGCAAGGCTGCAAGCCTATCGACACTCCTCTTCCTGGTGGTTGGAGGAAAGAGGATGCTACATCGGCAGAGGTAGTGGATGCCATTGTTTATCGATAGTTGGTCGGTTCACTCATGTATTTGGTCAATACACGACTGGACATATGCTATGCTATTAACCAGCTTTCACAAGCTATGGTTAAGCCTACCAAGCTCTTTTGGAAGGCAGGCAAGCATGTCCTGAGGTATCTCAGGGGCACATCTAGATATGGATTGTGGTACAGACAGTAGGATGAGTTGAAGCTGCATGGCTTCACAGATGCAGATTGGGTAGGAAGCCCAACAAATAAAAAGAGAACATCTGGAGGGATTTTCAGTACCGGGTCTACAACAGTTTCTTGGTATAGCAGGAAACAGAGATCCGTGGCACTTAGTTCAGCAGAGACCGAGTACATGGCAGCAAGTTTGGCTGCATGCGAGGCTATTTGGATGAGGAAGATCCTCACAGGATTGTTCAGGTTGCATTTGGAGCCTACAGTGATCTACTGTGATAACCAGATTTGCATTAAACTCTCGGCTAATCCAGTATTTCATGATAGGTCCAAACACATCGACATCAGGTACCATCATATCAGAGATTATGTTCAGCGGAAGATCATGTTACTTTCTTACATTCCTACGGAGGATCAAGATGCTGATATCTTGACGAAGGCGCTCAGTAGGAGCAAATTCGAATACCATAGAGGTAGGATCGGGGTGGCAAATAATCCCTATCTTGTTGAGAGGAGTGTTGATATTTCAGCAAGATGATGAGCTTAGTGGAAAGAAGTCGCCTTCACTAAGTGGGCCCGCAGGCTATTTTTGGCGCAAGTCTATTTCTAGACTATGTCTATTTTTAGACATGTCGACCATATTTTATGAGTTGCAGGATGCTATTTGTGGATGGTTGGTCAAGTTGGAAAATAGATGCACTTTGCTTAGATATATTACGGAATCTATTTTTAGATTGGCCAGTTTAAAAATAGATGCATGTCGATTCTTATTAGCTCTTAATAATAATCAGACACTAAACAACAACTTATTCTCTTGGAGCACTTTGTTTTAGTGCATAGATGTGGCACATCAGTGGACTGAGGTAATTACGCAATTCCCAAGGGTTTACCGGAGCTAATGCATGGAGGACTCAGTTAGAACTCAAGTGGCAGAGTTATGACACAGTTGGAAGAAGTAGTTATGGATTTGTATTCAGTTTAACTCAGTTAGACTCAGTTGAGCTAGTTGTATCTAGTCTAACTGATTGATACACTAGTGAGAGTGGTGTGAATTAATTAGTTAATTAATTCACTAAATAATAACTCATTAATAAACTGAAGAATACATTAGTTAACTACAGTTCATGGCAGTTTCAGTGGAGACCAGTGGAGAGGTAGGTGAAAGAGAAAGTGTGACTATCAGTGGTGACTATAGTCATGCATTGATTGCATCCAACACTCAGTGTAGATTCCAATGAGGATTGCGCAGTGCAAGCTTGGTGGATTTGAGTTCATTCAGATCCATTCTTTAGTAGGGATTGTGCAGTAGAGGCAGGCTAGCAGGTGGCAGAGATCGGTGCATGGATTTTCAAGATCAGGCCTGATTAGTGTGTACTAGCATTTGTATTGTACTGAGAGCTTGACATGTTCAGCTTTGTATGAGGATTGTTACATGATCTCTAAGACATATATTATATACAGATAGTTGGGGTTTTTAGCTTCAGGATTTCCCGTTAAACAGTTGTGTTAATGTGTGTGAATTTTTATGGCTTCATGTGTGCATTGCAATTGATTTATTTTCTGCATGTGATGATCAATGGTGGAATAGATTTTGTATTATGCATGAAGTTAAAATAGTGTGTGATCAGGAGAATCTTGGATATATAACACATAATTTATATAATTTCTACACATAGGACTCTGAAGACAATTCGACGGTGTACTTCTCAAATTTGACACCTATGGAGACAAAACCTCTCCACCTAACAATTAGACCAACTGCAGGCTATTAGTAGGTTTGAACTATGAATTTCCTAGTAGTTAAGTTGTTGAAATTATTGGTCAAACTCGACAAAGTTATGTTTCAATATATGAAACGTATGACACATCCATGGGACTCTAATGACAAATTGACGATGCAATTCTCGAATTTGAGACCTATGGAGACTAAACCTCTCCACCTAAAAATTAGACCAACTGCAAGTTGTTAGTAGGTTTGAACTCTGAATTTGAATTCTGAATTTCCTAGTAGTTAAGTTGGTTATAGATGTAGTATGTCTTTGGGCCAGTTATAATGCTTTTAAATCAAGTACTTAAAAATGACAATCATCCTTTATCATTCTCTGTCTTAAAAAAATAAAACCCTTCCTATATCATTATGTCTCAAATAAAATATAGTCTTTGTGTAAGGTGGAACTTTCATTTCCAACAATATCATGGCCATCATATCAATAATTGTGATTCCAAATGTGATTGTTTATTTAAGTCCCATAGGATAGTGTGTTTGTTTCCCTAATCCATTTTCATATAGTTAAAAATAATCCTAGATAATAAATTTTATTTTTAAAAACTTTGAGGTGAGAAACTAAAATGGTTTTTACAAGGCAGAGAGGATGACTTTCCCTCCTTTTTGATCTTTCAAAACATTTTTGAAATGTTTGGAAAATATCCTGCAACTTCCTCTTAGAAAGCTAAAAAATATTTTGCAACTTCTAAGGTATGCTTGTTAGGAAAACATAAGAAGTATCTAAACCTAAATTCCTCTCCATAAAAGTAGAAAAGAAGTCTCTATATCATGCAGACCACAAACCACATTCTGGTGGAAATATTTACTACATAATAGTATAATAATAAAACCCTTGAGGTATTTATTAAGAAACATTGGATATTTTATTTGTAGGCAAAAGTCCTTTTCAAACTTCCTTGTCTGTGGCAAAGAATATTTCCCTTTCCAATTTTCACGAGTGATATCGATTTTGTTTTTAGAAATGGCCCTTGGATTTTAGGTTCTTGTGGACTGTACCTAGACTAATGGTAATTTAAATTTCACCTTGAGAAACAAGTCACAAAATTAGCCTTGCTATGCATTTTTCTTCCTTTTCTACTTCTCAACCTTTGCAAGCTTGAAACTTTACAGGTTATTCCTATCTCTCCAACAAAATAATTGGATTAAATATATAAACTTTAGAGGAAAACGAGATAGAATCTAATGTTTTTATTCTTGCACTTCTACCCACATAGAAGTTGAACTAAAAATGGACTTCCAAATTGTTTTGAACTTGACTTTGACAATTGGACTCTTATCTAGAATATAAACTACAAATAATTTTCCCTTTTAATGCAATGAATGTTATCATCTATGAATACAACCATTTTGCAAAGTGTTCCAAAAGATGGGATATCTCCTTTAATTGGATTAGAGTGAATCTAAATTTCTCGTAGCTGTAAAATGGTAATAATGGGAAGTAGAACCAAGGCTATCAACAAAAATAGAAAATAAAAACAACATGGGAATACCACAATCAATACACATCCAATGCATTGGACTCGAGGTAAGTAAATAAAGAGTTTCAAGGTCAGGAAAACTTTTAAATGATCCATATAACCCTTAGAAATAAATGGGAGATAAAGAGGACAAACCAGTGGCATTTTTCTTGTCTCCCATAAAGAGTAGATAAACCAGTGGCATTTTTCTTGTCTCCCATAAAGAGGAGATAAACTAGTGGCTTTTTTCTTGTCTCCCATAAACTTTAAGGCATTTTCTAGTGTTTTTGGAAACCACATGTACATGTCATTTCTCAGAAACCTAACAATTAGAAAATACAACAAGGATGCTTTCAAAATCACATGTCTATCATCTTTATAAAACATTTAGGTAAATGTATCTATTACCTCATAGGGGTCCACTATCACCTAACCAACCATAATGGCTAGGATGTGTTGTTACTCATTTAACAACAAGGATGCTTTCAAAATCACATATCTATCACCTTTATAAAACTTATAGCTAAATGCAAGGATTCTTTCAAAATCACATGTCTATCACCTTTATACATGTCTATCACCTTTATAAAACTTATATCTAAATGCAGGGATTCTTTCAAATTCACATGTCTATCACCTTTATAAAACTTATATAGCTAAATTTCCAGGGATGATCCTAGTGTTTTTGGAAACCATGGACATGTTATTTCTCCCATAAACTTAACCATGTACATGTCATTTCTCCCATAAACTTTAAGGCATTTGCTAGTGTTTTTGGATACCATGTACATGCCATTTCTCCCATAAACTTTAACCATGTACATGTCATTTCTCCCATAAACATTAAGGAAAATACTAGTGTTTTTGGAAACCATGTACATGTCATTTATTTTCTCCCATAAACATTAAGGCATTTGCTAGTGTTTTTGGAAACCATGTACATGTCATTTCCCCATAAACTTAATCATGTACATGTCATTTCTCCTGTAAAATTTAAGGCATTTGCTAGTGTTTTTGGACACCATGTACATGACATTTATCCCATAAAATTTAACCATGTACATGTCATTTCTCCCACAAACTTTAAGGAAAATGCTATTGTTTTTGGAAACCATGTACATGTCATTTCTCCCATAAAATTTAATGCATTTTCAATAAATGTTCATTTAATATATATATATATATATATATATGCAAGGATCGAAAATCCCACTAAACATGGTTGAAAATTTGACATTATGCATAGATGTTTCTTGCTATCCCAATCCAGGGAAAGCATTGATTATATATGTGCTTTGCAATATTGCGACTAACGAGATCCTCCAAAGGAAAATGAATATATTGGTAAGAACAATAAACAATGAAGCATATTATATTGCATTAATAGAAGGCTTGGAAACAGTTAGGGAATACATATAAAATGGAATTTTAGTTTTCACTGATTTTGAACTTGTGTGCAACCAAATGAAAGGCGTGTACCAAGTTAATAAGGAGAGGCTAAAACAACTGCATGGAAAAGAAAACAATATTGTTAGACAATTTCAATTTTTTAATATAAAACATTGTGCAAATGTTAATAAGATGTATGGTGATCTATTGTGTGGGGCAATGCCAATTCAAGATTCATCTGTCAAAGATGAATTAGTATTGTATGGGGCAATTCCAATTCAAGATTCATCTCTCAAAGATGAACTAGTGTTGAGACGCTCTCCTTCAAAATTTATTGATGTACATTGTAACATATCTTTGATATATGTGTGTTTTTTACTTATAAATGCATCATTTTTAATGACCATGTGTTTTTTTCAATTATATACCAAGTGTGCTCCCACCATGTAAGCACAACTTGGTGAACTTCATGTTTTGTAAAATTAAAATGTGCAGGACTTCAACAATTTTTTGTTTAAAGTGATTTTTACACATCAATTTATGCTTTGAAAGTTGTGTGTTTTACATAATTTGTATTTTTGCTCAACATTTATGTACTAAATTACATCATTTTTTTGGATTCTTTTGAATTTGTTTTAAATGGTAATTTTAAAAATAATTGTAAATGTCCACTGTAGATATATATATATATATATATATATATATCATGGAGGATGATCATTTGGCACGTGATTCTTCAAGGCAAACATCAATATAATCACATGCCTCTACGAGAGAGGGGGATCATGGATAGGGGGATGTTCGTGGTATTTATATTAAATGTGCATTTTTTTAAATGACATTTGAATATATAATCTTATCCCCATACATACATGTATACATTTGGAATTGATTTTTTTATTGAATATATATACTTTTATCCGCATGTACATACATGTATACATATGGAATTGATTTTTTTATCAACTTTGTGAGTTAAATTAATTTTTAATAAATTTCATTTTTTATTTTTTAGGAGTTCGGAGGAAAAGAGTATCTACTCCATCAATGGAGCCTAGCCATGGTTTACGAAATTGTGGTTTAGTTCACACAATCTAATCAATCATATGTATGTATGCATTTTTGAATTGATTATAAATTTATATTTTTTTATGAAGCTTCCCTCTCGTCGGGTTAAGAGGGTGGTGGTACACATTCCCCTGGTAGCCAATCAATAGGTGGTGGCCAATCGCGTGATGGTGGTGGTATGCATTCCCCCGGTGGTCAATCAATGGGTGGTCATGTTGGTTCTCAACCAATGGGTCGTGGCCAATCAATGGGTGGTCATGATGGTTCTCAACCATCTCAAGGTGGGCATGATGTTGCGTAGCCATCTCGAGGTGGCCATCAATATGAATATTATTTTCATTCAATTATTAATTTGTTAAATTATATATATATATATATATATATATATATATATATATATATATATATATATATATATATATATATATATATATATATTATGGTTAAAAAGCAAATTTGTACAAAATTTTTCACATGCTTTTTATTTATACAAAATTTTATATATTGATACAGAGGGTGAAAATGTCACTCGAAAAAGACGTAAGCCAGACTACGTTATTCAAGAAGAAGGTTGTACACCAACCACGACTTATCCTTCTGACATTTTTTATTTACCTTGGGAAACAAACATCCAACAATGCACATTAAAAAGGTGTGAAAATATTTATTCAAAATTGAAGAAAGATCTTATGTATTTGAAACTCCATGCTGAGAGTCGAAAAAGTTTAGAAATATTTATGCACTCTTTAAGCACACTTGTAGATATTTACAAAAAACTTAGGTCAACCACTAATACTTTTGTTGAAGTGATGAGGAAACAATGATGGATCCTGATACATTAGACAATGTTAAACACAGAGTTACAAAAGAAATGGAAAAATATATGTTTAATTTCAAAGAAGGGCCGAAACGAAAGATGCTAAAGGTACAATATTTCAAGCCCCCTGATATAGCATGCCATTTTTATGATAGGAACCTTGCTGCCTATGGAAGACTACCATGGAACGACAAGGTTCCTCTTTATTTTTCAAAATTATTTATTCATAATTATGTTTGAGAATGAAACCCAATTATTGACCATCCCTCTGAATTTTTCGGTCCTAGGAAAGGTCAATTATGTGACCGTAGGGGCGCTAAGTGTGATGTTGAGTTTCCTCGCCTTGGGCCACCATTGGTAAGCTGACCTCTTCATGTGGAAACTTTGCGGTCATAGATGGATGTTGTTATCACTCCAACAGATCTCTAAGGCTGAGAAAGAGTCCAAACAAAGGTAACCACTGACCAATATTTTAGCTTGGTATCTAGCCCTACCAAACCGAAGAGGTCTCTCTCCATAGCCAAGAGGGCTAGACGAATTAGGGTATTTGGATAGGTATGAGTACAAGGGTTTGTTTGAATTTGGGTTGTTGGATGGGTGAATTAGGTCAAAGAGGTTAGGTCAGGGCAAATAAGATTAGGGTTGCATAGATTCAATGGGGCAAGGCAGGTAGAAAACCTAACACTTAGGGTTTGAGGGTGAGATGGATCAAACATGTGAGGTTATAGAAAGAGTAAGGCGAAGCATGTATTCTTTCTAAACTGAAGAAAATAAATAAACTATGAATATTTTCCCAAAGACAGAGTCTGAGAGATGAAGTATGCTTATCAACTTGAAAACCAGCATATAATAGAAGTGAAATGGATCATGAAACAAAACATTCATACATAATGAGACATAAGAATAACAATGCTAAATTTCGATACCATAGGTATCCCAAAGAAATAAATGCAACCTTTTCATTAATTTCCTGCCAAATACTTATTACACTAGAGTCTTTGATCAATGCATCAACATCCAACTTGTGAAATGAGTAAAAAAGTGCATGATATAGACCTCAAACAACTCCTCCCATAATTAGGGGTAAAATTCCAAAGTTGAGGAGGTGTTCCACCAAAAACTGAGCTGAATACCTAGAGTGTAGGGTGGTCAAACTGACTCATCCCTCACTTTTGGAAAACTGATTCATTACATGTCATCAAAACTTTTCACCTAATGAATTTACCCTAGGTAAGTCAACCACATAATAATTACTTTTACATTCATGATTTACATTGGTAAAAAACCCATTGACCATGGTCAAACTGGAAAAATTAAGAAAATTAAAAAATATCAGCAAATTGAGAAAATGTGTCCAATGCGCAGTGCCACTGCCCTACGCGCAGTGTCATCTTCAGCTTCACTTTCGAGGGGGTTCTAGTTGTCCAAATTGAGCTCAGGATAGCTCATTGGAACTCCTATCCTATATAGTTTCCAAATCTATGCCCAGTTTCCAAAATATTCAATTTTTGACCCTCCAAAACTGCATTCTCCCAAGACTAGTCAAAAGTGTGGCGCCAGCCTCCAAAACAGGGCAGAAAGGTCATTTTTGAGTGTTTTTTCACCTTTTCACTACCTCTTTGACACAAAAAAGTTTTGTAAAGTGGTTTTTTTACTGCACTTGGTCTTATGAATCCAATGGTGTTTTCATTTTCTCCATTGGAGGTACCTAGGAAAAGTGCAGCGCCTAGGGCAATGTGCTTCTGCCAGTTTGGTTGTGTCAAATTGCCAAAAACACAAAAAATTCCAAAATTTTCAAAATTTGCCCAAATTTATTCAATTTTTTTGTTTTGGGATGATGATGATGTGTACTAGGCTATGAGAGATGCCCCATCAATAATATCAGTCTTGTCCCCTTCATTTTTTTTAGTTAGGGTTTCAAGACTTCATTTGGCATTATTGAGCTTTAAGCTTGCAATTTCGTTTTTCTTGAAATATTGCTTGACCCTATTTCTCAATATGTCATTATCTTTGTTTTCCTTCTCCAAGAACTTCTCAAGATGCTGGTTGGCCCTATCAAGCCATTTATCTTGTTTCTCATTGACAATAATGGCAAATTTTTCATTCAATGTAAGCTCATTAGCAAGCTCAGCCTCCTTTTGCTTCTCTAGTTCTAGAGCTCTTTTCAGCCCTCTAGTCATACGTCTTCTTCTTGGAACTTGTTCTTCTGCCTCATCGGTTTCACCATATCTTTCATAAGCCTCATAAAGCAAGGCCTTTGCCTTGTTTTCTTCTCTTTTTTCCTTGAGAAGTTTAATCTCCATGATGGCATGCTTGGTATTAAGTTGTTGATTTTCTTGCTCATAGTATGCAATAACAAACTTAGATCTCTCTAAGTTTAGCCGAAGCTCCCTGAGTTGGTCATATTTCTGCTTGATAATAATTTTGGAGGCCTTGTCATCATGCGCATCATCTAAATCAACAAGGTCAAAATCAGTCTCTGTTTCATGGAGGTCATCCTCATCATGAATGGTTGCCTCATGTACATCTTCCTCTGCCATCTTTTCTTTGCCCTTCTATACCTACTTTGTTGGTGAATAAGGCAGGGCCCCTCCCACAATATATGGGATAAACACATGCATATGCCCTCTCTGATATGTCTTAGCCATTGTGCTCATTTCATTCTCTTTAATCTTGCTGACCTCAACTCTGCTAGGTGAGTCATGCTGCTCATTAAATGGCGAGGGTGGTGGTGATGGTGTATGTGAAGTAGACTAAAGTGATGAAATGGTAGGCATTGTGGGGTGAGATGGAGGCATAGATGTAGTAGGGTGAGATGAATAAGGCACATCTTTAGCATGTGGAACTTGTGGAGCAGTGAAGATGTCATTTGCTATGAATGTGTCCCATGTGTAGAAATTATATAAATTATGTGTTATATGTCCAAGATTCTCCTTATTTCACACTATTTTAACTTCATGAAAAATACAGAATCTATTCCACCATTGATCATCACATGCGGAAATTAAATCAATTGCAATGCACACATGAAACAATAAAAATTCACACACATTAACACAGTTGTTTAACGGGAAAGCCTGAAGCTGAAAACCCCAACTATCTGTATATAATATATGTCATAGAGATCATGTAACAATCCTCATACAAATTTGAACATGTCAACCTCTCAGTACAATACAATTTCTACACACTAATCAAGCCCGATCTTGCAAATCCATGCATCGATCTTTGCCACCTGCTAGCTTGCCTCTACTACGCAATCCATGCTGAAGAATGGCTCTGAATGAGTTTGAATTCCTCCAATATTGACAACGCAATCCTCATTGGAATCTCCACTGAGTGTTGGATGCAATCAATGCATCACTATAGTCACAACTGATAGTCACACTTGCTCTTTCACCTCCCTCTCCACTGGTCTCCACTGAAATTTCCATGCACTGTAGCTAACTGATGTATTCTTCAGTTGATTAATGAGTTATTATTTGGTGAATTAATTAACTAATTAATTCACACCACTCTCACTAATGTATCAATCAGTTAGACTAGATACAACTAGCTCAACTGAGTCTAACTGAGTTAAACTAAATACAACTCCACCAACTACTTCTATAACTCCACCAAACTCTGTCACATGAGTTCTAACTGAATTCCTCATGCATTAGCTCCAGTAAACCCTCAGGAATAGTGTAATTCCTTCTGTCAGCTGCTGTGCCACATCTTTGCACTTAACTGAAGTGCTCCAAGAGAATAAGATAATGTTTAGAGTCCAAATATTATTAAGAGCTAATAATACTCAACATATCTATTTTTAGACTAGCAATCTAAAAATAGATTCTGCCCAATATGTCTAAAAGTAGAATTCCATCTATTTTTCCAACTTGACTAACCATCCACAAATAGCATCTTGCAACTCATAGAATATGATCGACATGTCTGAAAATAGACATAGTCTAAAAATAGACTGCAGGCCCACTTAGTGAAGGCGACTCTTTTCACTAAACTCATCATCTTGTTGAATCTCAACACCATGAAATGTTCACCTAGTTAAGCCGATGGAGGACAATTATTTTGATCAAGGAGTGGTGGAAAAGACTATTAATATAATGGTAAAACTCTCTCTTGTACACAAATTATGCCATTTTTTCTATGCTCCTAAATAAAAATTATGGGATAATGAGAAATTTAACTCTGTGAAGTGCATGAGCAGTCTTATGTGATAAGTGTAAAGTCTAAAGAACCTCCCTTCGCAAGAGAAATATTTCATGATGATCTTCATCATGGGGGCATACCTATTAAGAAGATAGGTGAAAGGAAAGACCCTCTTCCTCTCATTTATGTACATCGGTTTGATGAATGGCTCATAGTACTGATCATCCAAATCTTTGGATTTGAACCACCTCTCACCCATGTTTGGAATCCCTATGGCAGCAGCAATAATGGATGTAGACACTTTTGAAAGTCACACCTGCTAGGGTTACTTCATTGTCTTTGAGGTTTACACTAAAGAGTCTGCCCAAAATAGGGTGATGTTGTACCCTTTCAATCATGTTACAAAAATCAAGGCAACCAACATACTGAAAGCATGAAACTGTTATTGGTGAAGCTATTAGTTCTCTAGTGTTGGTGGGCTCCAGATTTATGATTCCCCCTCCTTTGTGTGGCCTTCTTTGTTGTATGTCTTCATCCTCCAATCTATCTTCCTCCTCTTTCCTATCTTCCTCCTCTTCCATATAATCTCTATCTTCTTCCATGGTGTCTTGGTCTATAAACCCTAGGGGAGGAAATGGGAATGGGGATAGGTCTAGGGAGTAGGGGTTAGTGTAGGAAAATTTATGGAGATGAGGGAAGGGGTTAGGGAAATTTAGGGGGTGATAGGATGTCAAGATACTTAGGGAGTTGAAAATGATAATTTGATGACAGGTTTGGGGTAGTGGCTGCCTAGGGATTTTAGTGGCCTAGGACTTATGGTTTTATAGGGAAGGGGTTTAGGATTAGGAAAGAGTAGTGCAGGGGTAGGGATGGGTTGTGTTATCACCAAATTGTGTCCTGTTGGGTTGCTCCAATGGTCAACTTGGAGTAACTATTTCAACCCAAATTGTAACTGGAAATTATCCTTTCTAGTCTGAGAGGTCTCTCTCAAAAAGATAAAGGATATTCAATGAATAACTTGAAAGCAGATGGCTAACTCTGAATTGGATTGAATGTGATGTTTTTGTATAGGTGAAAGATGTAAACCAGTAAATACCATTGGGCATGGATTCAATATGAAAACTAAGTCAAAAGTCAACTTATCTCATGGAAGCTAAGGCAATTGTATTATTATTGAACCATACATGAAGGACAAAACAACAAGCTATATGCATACATGAAGTTGGAGCATGTCACCAGGAATTCCAAGTGATTATACATAAGCAAGCTAATAAATCTTGACAAAACAACAGACTAGGTGTAAACAGGAAGTTGGAGCATGTGATCATGAATTCCAAGTGATTATACAACTAGAACACTGGAGATAAATTAAAATACTGATAGAAAAAACTTTCATAGGAACACATAAAAGAATCTCAGGTCTGAAATAGGCATGTTGCAGCTATATATTTCTGATATCAAAATATTACAATAGTGGTAGTGTCAATTAATCATCGCCCAACCTCTTCTAACACTAAAACTATCTCATTTATAGAGTGAGGACTCATACAAATGATTTTCCACCTTGCTAGCTTCGAATTCCCACCTCAGAGACCTATTTCAAACATGATTCCATCATTTCTGTTTTACAGAGTTTGAATACAAAAAAGGACTCTTCTTTCATTAATAGTTCAAAAAATCCATTTAATAACCCTTATCAACTTTAACCAAATAATTTTATGAGTGTAATCTAGTTATGATGTGTCATTATTCCACGTGGATGTCGAGCTGGACCTCCTCCAAGTCGAATTTTTACAATTTTTTCACAAATCTGGTTAGTGAAAATTCTGAAAAATAGGCTTCAAAGATGAGTGTATAATTTCCAAACCCTGATGGATTTACAGAAACTGAGAGAGGTTTCTGTATATGGATCTGTGTTGAAGAAAATCCTCTTTCATATTTCTAAAATATGTTTTCATTTGGTCAGAAATCAAACTTGAAGTTGACTGCTAAAACAATCATGTACAAAAATTTCGTAGTGCTCATTTTGTAGCAAACTCCAAAATCCACCTTTTGCATAACCTTTGACCTTTCTGACTCTTGGAGAATCTTCCTTGGGGCTAATGAGCTAAACACAAATTTTTTCCCTCCTTAGTTCTCCATAAAACTGAATTTAATGGCAAAAGAGCATCTTCAGAAATTTCGTAGCGTTTTTCGGCCTTCAAGCCTAGAGCACACTATGAAACTACTTGATTATGGAGAAAATTCAAAATTCTCCCCTTTTCTTCCAAATTTCACCTGTAGGTCTGAAAATTGATATGATGAATTATGATCATGCAAACTTGCCTCTTACCCTCTTCAAAAAACATCATTTTCACCTTTAGCAAGTTTATTTATCAATAAAATGACTTCTTCTTTTTTTTCTGAAAAAATAGGGTTCAGAGATGAGCTCTTATCTCCCTATCCTTGATAACTGCTGCAAAACTGAAGGAATTTTTTGTAGGTTAGTATTTTCTAAAGAAAAACCTCTCTTGGTTTTTTGAAAACCATCTCGAGATGTCCAGAATCTCATTCTAAAAACATGTGTAAAACAAGAAAATTATGCATTCTAAAAATAGAGCCGAAAGACATCTTTGAATCTCCCAATTTGTAGAACCTTTGAGAAAAGTGAAAGAGGTTAATGTTATTTGATAGGTTCTTGACAATAACCTCTCGCAGTTTCTTAGAATACTTCTCTACTTTTCTAGAAAATTCTCTTGAAGTTTACTACTCAAAATTCAAAAAGCAGATAAATCCTCAGATTTGCTATGAAATTGTCAGGTAGTTTCGTAGCGAAATCTACCTATTTTGTACTAAATTCGCTTAGAAACTGTGTTTAACTAGAAAGTGGAAGATGTTTCTGATCAAAAAGTGTGGGAATGAAAACTAAAGGACATGTGGTAGACTTGACTGATATGACAAGGCTCTAGGTGGTTTTAGACTTATGGTAGACATCGCCATATGCAATGTTTTCAAGAATTTCATGAAAATGACTATGAGACAGCATGAACCTAGGTGAATGACCCTATCCATCAAAAATTAAAAATTTATGTGTGATAACAGTGGCTCCACTGGGGCTGGTGTGCCCCTGTGGTAGAGCAAAGAACTTGTAGTTCCAGTGCCACCTCTATTGGGCTGCTCCCATCTTCAAAATGATAACTTGCAGCCTGCTTTGACCTGTAACCTTGGCACTGGAAAACCAATAGCTGCTAAGAACTAAAAGTACACATGCTGAATTTAAAACTGAAACTAACAAAATTCTTGATCTTCAAGCTTATTTATATACAAATGATCCTACTCTACTTGTTTAGTATAAAATATGAATCAAGTGATCTCACTCTTCCAATGAAGCCAATCAAGAAGTTTAGTACTAGATTGGAACGAACATTCCACTTCTCTGATCATAAAGCCATTCTTGAGAGATGAAAATTTTTTCCACCATCTACATTTGTATACATAACTAAAAATCATATTGAAATTCATTCCTATAGAATATTCCAGCCGAGCTACGAAAGGATCTTTGAGAGTATGCACAAATAATTATTGTTGATCAACAAGAAAGTGTGAGTAAATATGATCCTTTGATGGTGTTCCTTGTTCAGATTCTTCATTATAACCCTTGTGACCTTTCTCAAATAAAAAAGAAAAAATGTGTTGATCATTATTTTCATTTGAGAGGAAGAAATACTTGGAGTACTCTTGGACACTTTCAAAAGGAACTGCCTCAGCATGTACCACAGAAATTTCTAAAGGTAACTCTTCATATGATACAACAAGCATACCCATCTGATTGTCTAAAATTTTCTTTTCAAAGTTTTCTTCATTTGATGTAGGCTGATGCAAGGAATGACATGAAGAATAAAATTCTTCCTTTACCTGAGGATTATAGCAATTATCTTCCAGTATTTCCTCTTGTTGTTTGAAATGATTCACATATTCCTGATGATCAAAAGACTGACAAGTCTACTGAAAATTTTCAGCAAACTCAGAGGATGTAACATTATTGTCATAAATAAACTCCTGCTAGGTTTCATTTTCATCCAAGAGAGAGGCTATCCTTTTTTCTTGGTGATGAAAGGGATTGTCATGAAGGGCCTCTAAAATTTCCTCATCCATGAACTCATCATCTTCATAACAATTCTCCAAATATTAAATAAAACTCACACAATGTTTACAGCAGTCTTTGACCGGCAATAAGGAAGAATGACACTCTTTATACATCTCATAAAATGCAACATGGAAATCAGCAAGAGAATATACGGAACCTTTTGGCAGGCTTTCGTACCAAGACCATGCTTTTCCTTCTAGAGTGACCATAAACATCTTCATGAGACAATCCTCAGGGAATTGAACCTTAAATCTGTGTACATGCATATGGAATCTAACCAAATGAAGAGAAGCATTGTATTTCTTTTCATTTTTAAATATGGGAAGATCAATTAAATAATTGACCTTTGGCATAGGATTTGGAAAACCAAGGATGTGATATTTATTCATAGGGGCATACCTGGCATTTATTCTTGCAATGGAACTCATCTTGGAACTTCATCAAGCTATCGATCCTCAAGCAGTGGAGTCACCTTCCAATTGATTATTTGATGTGTGGAGTCGCCATAGCATAAATACAGCCAATATGTGCCTAATTTTCTGCTACTCTCTGACCTTAGAATTGAAACTTTGTCGTTCTTCCCATGGAGAATTTACACCTTTGTTCCCCAACAACGACGCCAAAATGTTATCACCAAATTGTGTCATGTTAGGCTGCTTCAATGGTCAACTTGGAGTAACTATTTCAAACCAACTTGTAACTGGAAATTATCCTTTCCAATCTGAGAGGGTTCTCTCAAAAAGATAAATGATATTCAATGAATAAATTGAAAGCAGATGGCTAACTCTGAATTGGATTGAATGTGATGTTTTTGTATAGGTGAAAGATGTAAACCAGTAAATACCATTGGGCATGGAGTCAATATGAAAACTAAGTCACAAGTCAACTTATCTCATGGAAGCTAAGGAAATTGTATTATTATTATACCATACATGAAGGACAAAACAAAAATCTATATGCATACAAGAAGTTAAGCATGTCACCATGAATTCCAAGCGATTACACATAAACAAACTAATAAATCTTGACAAAACAACAGACTAGGTGTAAATAGGAACTTGGAGCATGTGATCATGAATTCCAAGTGATTATAAAACTAGAAAAATGGAGAGAAATTAAAATACTGATAGAACAACTTACATAAGAATACATAAAATAATCTCAGGTATGAAATAGGCATGCTGCAACTATATATTTCTGATATCAAAATATTACAATAGTGGTAGTGTCAAGTAACCATCTCCCAACCTTTTCTAACTCTAAAACTATCTCATTTATAGAGTGAGGACTCATAAAAATTATTTTCCATTTTGATAGCTTTGAATTCCCACCTCAGAGAACTATTTCAAACATGATTCCATCACTTGGAGACTTGCTACGGATATTTCTATTTTACAGAGTTTGAATACAAAAAGGACTCTTCTCTCATTAATAGTTCATGAAATCCATTTAATAACCCTTATCAAATTTAACAAAATAATTTTATGAGTGTATTGTAGTGCTAATGTGTCATTATTCCATGTGGATGCTGAGCTGGACCTCCTCCAAGTCGAATTTTTACAATTTTTTTACAAATCTGGTTATTGAAAATTCTGAAAAATATGCTTCAAAGATGAGGGTATAATTTCCAAAACCTGATGTCTTTGTAGAAACTGAGAGAGGTTTTTGTATATGGACCTGTGCAGAAGAAATACCTCTTTCATATTTCTAAAATATTTTTTCATTTGGTCATAAATCAAACTTGAAGTTGACTGCTAAAACAATCATGTACAGAAATTTTGTAGTGCTCATTTCGTAGTAAACTCCAAAATCCACATTTTTCATAACCTTTGACCTTTTTGATTGTTGGAGGATCTTCCTTGGGGCTAATGAGCTAAATACAAATTTTTTCCCTCCTTAGTTCTCCATAAAACTGAATTTAAAGGAAAAAGAGCATCTTCGGAAATTTCGTAGCATTTTTTGGCATTCAAGCCTGGAGCACGCTATGAAACTACCTGATTATGGAGAAAATTCCAAATTCTCCCCTTTTCTTCCAAATTTCACCTGTAGGTCTAAAAATTGATATGATGAAGTATGATCATGCAAACTTGCCTCTTACCCTCTTCAAAAAACATCATTTTCACCTTTAGCAAGTTTATTTATCAATAAAATGACTCTGTTTTTTTTGAAAAAATAGGGTTCATAGATGAGATCTTATCTCCCTATCCTTGATATTTGTTGAAAAACTGAGGGATTTTTTTGTAGGTTATTATGTTCTGAAGAGCAACCTCTCTTGGTTTTTTTAAAACCATCTCTAGCTGTTCATAATCTGCATTCTAAAAACATGTGTAAAACAGGAAAATTCTACATTCTGAAAATAGAGCTGAAATACATCTTTGAATATCCCAATTTGTAGCACCTTTGAGAAATGTGAAAGAGGTTAATGTTATTTGATATGTTATTGAAAATATACTCTCTCATTTTCTTAGAATAGTTCTATGTTTTCCAAGAAACTTCCCTTGAAGTTGACTGCTCAAAAGTCAAAAAGCAAAGAAATCCTCATATTTGCTACAAAATTGTGAGGTAGTTTCGTAGGGAAATCAGCTTATTTTGCACTAAATTTGCTATGAAACTGTGTTTAACTAGAAAGTGGAAGATGTTTATGATTTAAAAGCATGGGAATGAAAACTAAAGGACATGAGTTATACTTCACTGATATGACAAGGCTCTAGGTGGTTTTAGACTTATGGTAGACATTGCCATATGCAATGTTTTCAAGAATTTCATGAAAATGACTATGAGATAGCATGAACCTAGGTGAATGACCCTATCCATCAAAAATTAAAAATTTATGTGTGATAACAGGTTGAATAATGATGTAGGAAGGTATTGTGGGGTTTATGGGCAGCAAATTAATAGTGAGGGAGTGATACTAGGGTTTGTATCTAGACAGTTAGTTAATTTTTATTATGAAGAAAAACACCATGAAAATGTGATTTAGGAAAGCAAGGAGGCAAATATTTTGTGTCAATTACTTGATAGAGGAGAAAACAAGCCTTTGTTGAGAGTTTGAGAAGGTTTGAAGGTGTTTTTTTTTTCTTCTGGTGCTTGTTAGGCATAAGCGCAACACAATGGGAAAAAATGCAACGCCTTGCCTAGGAGCGCAGTGCTTGCAGTAAAAAAGGCAGTGCCAAATTCCCTATGTGTAGTGCCTCTCTCCTATGCGCAGCGCCACTTGCCTACGCGCAGCACCAAGAAAATTTTTGTCTCTGACTGTGCAATTCAACTTTTTCGTGTTGAGGGAGTGCAAACTCAACCTTTGGATTTGCAAATGAGTTTGAATGGGATATCTTGGTGGTCGTATACTTCACGAGATTGATGATTTGGGCCATGGGACCCACTTTCTTCCTTTGTTATTCACTTATCCTTTTGAAACTTTACCTTTTAATTGACTCTTTCCTTTGACAATTTGATCATTTGATGAGTTTGAGAACTCTTTGAATTTGACTTTTTATTGCTTTGGAATCTTTGGGACACTGATTTAGTAGCTTGGGATGGTGAAATTATTACATTTGAATGACATAAAATTACATACTGAAAAATAAAAAATATTACATCTTAGAACTAAAATTACAAGCTGAAACGAAAATTTTTCTTTCAAATCATCTTCATATGGTGAAGAGATGTTTATTAGATCACCCTTTACTTGCCGGTCTTATGCAGTGGAGATGAAATTTTATTGGACCTTGGAAACCCTAATGACCTAATGAAACCTTGAAAAACCCTAAATGACCTAATGAGAACTTGAAGGACTAATTTCAATATGACATGACTGATATTACTTTATGGATGGTGTACAGTCAGCAAGCTATGAAACTATGCCAACAAGTAATCAAATTTGAGGAAGACTGATGCTTTTTTGGGCTACGGCTACCATTAGTGAGTAATTTTTTACATGACCTAGTGGAATGAATAAAAATTTATGAGTGGGATTCCTAAAATGATATGAAAAGAGGATTTTGATCACTGATGGAAGGATGCAAATGTTGACACTAACATTGGCCTTATTGGGGATGATAGCTCTAAAAGAGGTGTCAAGAACCACAGAACTCTAGATTTTTCATATAAGTGCCTTATCCATTTGGCCAATACCGTCAAAAATAAAACTAATAAACATGACTGAAAACTGATAACTCAGAATAAATAGACTGACTTAAGACAAACTCAAATGAATGAAACTTGACTCAATACTAACTTACTTGAATGAAATCTGAACATTTGAAAATGGCAGAAAATCAATGAAGCTCCATGGCCTTCACTTCAGGCTTTGAACTCCAATGATTCTCTACTTCACACTTGCAAAAAATGTAACTGATATTTACAATGAAATGGAAAACTGATTTAAAAATGTGCTTCAGAAAAGATAGTGTTTCAGGAGCCTACCATTGATTGGTCCTCCTAAACACTCTTGTCCATTCATCTCTTCAAGAAAATAAGCATTTTGTCCCCGAAAAGCAAAAATATGATATGGACCTTTCCATAAATTCTCAAATTCACCATGCTTACCCTTATCCTCATTTCTAGCATCCCAGCAGAGCACTACATCTCCAACCTTGAATTTGTCTTCCTTTGTTTTCCAATCATAGATCTTCTTTATACTATCATGGAGTTTTGAAGTATTCTGAAATATGTCATCTCTCATCTACTGAAGGTGTATCATTTTATTAATACGGTGATGTATGTCATTTTCCTTAGTCCCTGCTTCTTGCAGAAATTTCATTTCCGGGACTGTTAATTATGAAGGAAACATAGTATCGACACCATACACAACTTGAAAAGGAGACATGCCAATAGACTTTTTATTACACATCTGATCTGCCCACAATGCATTAATCAACCTCTTATTCCAATTATTTTTATTTGCCTCTAACATTTTCTTAATGATACTGATCAAATATTTATTAGAGGAATCTGCCAATCCATTACCGTGTAGGTAATAGGTTGTAGAGTGTCCCAACTTAATGTTATATCTGTCACAAAACTCAGTCCTCTTCTTAGATTTGAATGTTGCCGCATTATTTGTGATAATCTTAGTAGGACAACCAAAACAACACAAAATATTAGTTTCTAAAAACTGAATGATGACAGAATTTGTTGCTTGCCTGTTCGGGATCGCTTCAATCCACTTTGTAAAGTAATCTTTCCCTGTCAATATCCACTTGTGTTGTGTGGATGATTTTGGGTGAATCTCGCCTATGAAATCTAGGCCCCACTGTTGAAATGGTGCATGTACTGAAATATGTTGAAGAGGTAGTGGGAGAAGCTTTCTCTTACCCTGAAAAACTTGACATTAGTGGCAGCGCAATATTGTTTTATAGACATCTACAAAAAGTGTCAACCAATAATATCCTGCTCTCAATATTTTATTGGTCATGGTCTTCCAATATAGGTGGCCCCCAAAATCTCCTTTGTGGAATTCATTCATCACTTCCTTATATTCTTCTTCAACCAAACAGTTCAGAAACATGCCTCCAGGGTCCTTCCAATAAAGTGCATTATCCAATATGCAATACTTTGAAGCTTTGAGTGTCAAAGATATTCCTTGACTCTTAGTCATACCTACAGTAGGGTTTAGGTGTTGCAAAACATAAACAATATCAGAATATCATGGATATGAAAAAAGTATATCGGATACCTAAATGAGATTCACTTCTTCTTCATTTTCGGACAAGGCTGAAATCAAGTTTATGTCTAGAGCTTGAAGGTTTGGCTCATCCATGAGCTTGGCTAAGCCCTGACCTTTGATCAGCTTGGTGGGCTTGATCTCAAGGTCATATTCTATTAATTTTGTTGTCCATCTCCCTCTCCTACCTTCTGGGTTTGTCTACATGAGAACTTCTTTTACAGTTGCATTAGGCACATAGGCAAGAGTATGTGAATGTAATATGTAAATTCTAAAATCTTTCAGTACTTTTACCAAAGGCAACGTCTGTTTCTCTACGATGCTATATCAAATTGTTGCATCTATGATATTGTGACCGAAAAATGAAATTTGTAGCTCTGTTTTATCCCTTTTATGCATCAAGACTACTATCATGGTGTGCTCAGAAGAAAATGAGAAGATTATGAAATAAATATTATAATCAGGACTTATCAAAATAGGGGCAGTAGTCAAGGAAAATTTTACTAAGTTGAAATATTTTCGGGCATCTTCATACCACTTTAGATTATTATCTTTCTTCAACATATTTGTCAACTCTCTAAGATGCTCTGCCAAATTATGAATGAATCTACGTAAGAAATTCATCTTACCATTGAATGCTTTTATTTCCTTTTTGTTGTGAGGGAAATCAATCTCCTGAATTGCTTGAACATGAGATGGATCAATCTGGATCCCATCATTGGAGATAATGTGACCGAGAAGTTTTCCCTCCTCCATGGCAAAAAGGCTTTTCTTTGGGTTGATAGAGATTCTAAACTTCCTACATCTCTCGAAAACAATTCTTAAATGGTGCAAATTTTCATCATCAGAATGCGAAATGCTGTCAATTCATCTAAATAAACAACCAAGAAAACACCTTTTTCATTGGCGAATGTTATGTCCATGGCCCATTGAAATTTGGCCCCTACATTTTTCAAACCAAATGGCATATTTGCATTTTTGAACATGCCCCCCCAAGGTGTAGTAAATTGTTTCTTGTCCTGGTCATCCTCGTGCACCAAAATTTGGTTGTACCCCAAATAGCCATCCAAGAGTGACATCCAGGAAGAACCGACAACTCTTTGAAGTATATGGTCCATTTTGGGAAATGGATAGTTGTCTTTGAGGGATACTTTGTTCAGATTCCTGAAATCTATGCAAAGCTGGATTTCTCCAGTCTTCTTTCTTATTGGGACCAAATTTGAAATCCAATCGGAGAATCTAATAGGGACAATAATACCAAACTTGAAAAGTCTGTTTACCTCTTTTTCAATTGATGGGAGAAATATGGGATTTATCCTTCTCAACTTTTGCCAAAAGGGCTTGATTGGAATAGTGTGTTGAATGATGTTCTTGTCATACACCTTTAAATTTGCATATTCCCATGTGAAAACAACAGAAAATTCAGAATGTAATTTAACATATTCGACCTTTACCTCGGGAGATAAGGACTTGGATAGTTTAACCATCTTTGGTTTTTCTGATGTTCCAATGTTTACATATTCCACACCCTTTTTCGTAGGCACCAATGTAGGCTTTTTTGCTACATAATCTTGATCAAACAATTCTTCCAAAGGTATGAGACCTTTTGGAATATTGTTGTCTTTCAACTGTAGTATATCCATATGATTTTCTTCTATATCCTGGTCATCATTATCACCAATTTCGTCTATGGAAAAATTCTCAAATTCTTCCTCGCCTTGGAGAAAGTTATTTACATGCTTATCATCCCAGAAAACTTTCCAATACTGCAAGTTATCGGGAATAAAGGGTTGGTGTTTCACATGAAACTCAAACTTCCTGTCTGAAAATATGGGGATCTTAAAATTGCTTGCAGCTTTAGCCAATGAATCTGCCATGAGATTTTGATTCCTTGGCACCACTGTAAGTATACACTCCTGAAACATTTTCAAAATATCTAGTACGAAATTCCTATATTGTCTCATTCAAGGATGATTAGCTTGATATTCACCTTTAACTTGTTTGATGACAAGTTATGAATGACCATACATAACAATCTGTCTTACACCCAATTTCTTCAATATTTTTAGGCCAGTAATTAGTGCTTCATACTCTTCTTCATTGTTAGTTCAATAAAAAGCTAATAATAGCACAATCTAACATTTGTAGGGACCTTATTCTACTAATGAAAAGGGTTGCTGACCCAAATTCCAATGCCTGCCCCGTCTTTCCATAGGGCACCATTAAAGTCCATGTACTATAGACCATTTTCATCCTCCAAGTGTTGAAACTCTGATTTTTTTTTTAGCTCAAATTTATGAACTGTCTCTTCATGATTTTCCGGACTTTCTTCCACTTTATCTAATGGATGTTCTGATTTTTTCCCTGCTTCATTTAATGGTTGTTCTGATGAGCTCGGCATATTTATTTTTCCTTTTTTATAACTTCTCTAATACAATTATGAATCCATGGAACATATTCTACATCTACAAGTTCACAATCTACATCATTTAAGCCACTAGCATTAAGCAAAATGAATGACTAAATTTGTATGTACAAAATTTATCAGATGATTGTTAGGATTTTCTTTGCTTGTGATCATATATTTCATCTTTGTTTCACGGTAAAATTTTCTCAATTGTCTGAAAACAGGGATAGTTGCATAATAAAAGTCTAATTGTAATGTGCCTCTCAATTTTTCCCCCTGGGATCTTGAAGGAAACATGTCAAACCATGGCGGTATATAAGCTACCACCACATCCATTAGAACATTATTTGTTGGAATCTTCTCTAGGGAGACTACCAAATCTTTAATAAGGCCAATACAATGGACTATAACTAAATCGAAGGAGTATAATTCATGGTAAGGACGAGTGATGTCAAGGCCCAACTTTTCCATAATGGCTTTTGGCATTAGATTGTGGGAGGCTTCGGAGTCTAACATGGAATTATGTAAAATTCATTTGTGGATTCTGAGACTCAAGAAAAAATGAGGAACCTCCCTATCTTCAAACTCACCATCAATAGCAGGACAAAAAATGAGTTCGGGTTGATCATCTTCGACATTCACCATGTCAGAGAAAGAATCTACTTTAAACATCTTAGCAACATGGTACTTATACTATTTATTATTAACAAGCTCAGTTAAAGGAATAGACACTTTTAATTTTGAAATTTCAGTTTCTAGGTTGAAGGGAGTGGTTTTTTCTACCTCTTTATTGACGATGTCTCGTTATCCAGCATGGTCCTTTGATGGAACTTCTTTCTTCTGACTATCCTTTTCCTTATTTTCTGAAATTGTAGATGACTGATCATACCTTGTTCTGATTCGTGACTACAGGATCTTTTCCCTTACTCTGACTGCTCGGAAGATTCTAATTTGTCTGAGTATCTTTCTACTAAGATTGTTAGTATGAATCTTTTGTCGAAAAAAGACCACTTTAGCTATGCATAACAAATAGCCTTAACATCAAATATGGCTGCCAATATCTTCAAATCTGCAATTAGTTGATCAAGATAAATGATGCACAAATCGAGATCTATGCGTAAAAAGACATTAAGCAGTACAAATAATGTTTTTCTCCATGCATCCAATAGACAAGACAAGAACAATATTTTTGAAAGAATTTTTATATTAAGGGCACCTGAGAGGAAAACAAGAAAGGTGTTTCCAATTCTCCTCAATAGGATGGGTTCTTGAAAGTCCTTGGCGCTTCAGGTCTAGCATTTCTCTCTCTTGTTGGTGTAGAAAACCCAGACAAACATAGAAATCGGAGGGAG